>OY728137.1:623327882-624594311 GCA_963277665.1 Viscum album | reverse complement strand
AACATTAGATTTGGATAATAAGTGATCTATAGGCCAAGCATCCATGCTGTTAGGGGGTTCCTTTAGATGTGAAATAGGATGAGGGTCTGAATAAAGGACACATGAAGTGTGGAGGGTGGATTGATGGGTTGTTTAACGAGAGTCCACCTCTCTTGAAATTACGCCACTGTGGTGAAAGAAAATTAGGTGGACATATCAGTTTGATCTGGGATCAAACTTACTTCCAAACATGACCTTTTTTATAAGGACCTAGAGTGACTTGTAGTTTTATGTTATATCAATAAGGACAATAAACACATAGTTTAAACGTCACATTGTGAGAACGGTGCACATTGTTTTAAGGACATACTGCTTGGACCAAGATCGGGGCCGAGGGGCCAGAAGGGTTAATGACCCTGAGGCTAGGCCCAAGGAGAAATTCCCAGATGTTGTTATGTATCCCATATGAATAAGAATAAGTCCAAATGAAGTTCTTAAGCATAGTGTGGTTATAGACTAACACTGGCATGGGAAATCCCCTTTGGTGAGTAAGCTGATGCATCCCATGATTAACATGGGGAATCCTGAACTTGTTCAAGGTACGGCCACATTTTAGTGTTATGCTGGTTCACGCCCAAATTTACCCAAGAGAAGAAGGGTAGAACGGTCCTTGTAGTGTAGTTTGGGATGTCGATTCCACAGAGACCTAAGAAGATACCTAAGATACACAACCTAAGGGATGGATTTTTGGCTATGAAGTGGCCAACTTGGATTTGTTTTTAAGTGTTTTGGGAGAAGACTAATAAGCTTAGCTGAGTTCAATTATAATGAAATGGGTTGATCTTAGGGTTACGCTTGGGTGGATTGAATGCATTTTATTTCTTTAGACAAATTTTTGGTTTTATTAATTCTTGATGAAACCATTCTTCAAAATAACACTACCTTCATCATTTTCTGGTTAGATACTAACTAAACTCAATTACTAGTCACCAACACACTTAGAGAACCATATTCATGATCTCTCCAAGGTATATGGTCAATTTAGTAATTGGAATTAGCTTTTTCAAACACAGTGAAGATGAGGAGCGAAAATAATTGAAGAATGGAAGTCTTGAATTATTTAACCAATTAACAACAATTCATGCATTAAATAACATTCAATTCAGCCTTTTCATCTTCCTAAGATCAACCCATTAAAGGTTTAGCCCTCCATTGATGATATTCTATCAATGGTGGGCAGAAGATGGCTTAAAAGAATTGAATTGAAGAGATTAAAACCGCGGAAATAACGAGCACTCCTCCGTGTGTGTGAATGGAATTCACACCTATGTGTGAACTATATCACCAACACACAGAGTTATCACTGTGATTTTGTGATTTTAGAGATTTAAGTATAGAAATTGGAAGAAGAGAAGAGAAGGAATTGGATTAAGAACTTAGAAATACAAAAAGAAACTTA
The DNA here is from genome assembly GCA_963277665.1 of Viscum album. Lineage (NCBI taxonomy): Eukaryota > Viridiplantae > Streptophyta > Magnoliopsida > Santalales > Viscaceae > Viscum > Viscum album. The sequence goes on along the minus strand of OY728137.1, from coordinate 624,592,873 downwards.
CATGGGGAAATGAAAGCATTACAACGAAAATTGAGCATAATAACATTACATGAAAGAAGGTATGAGTTCCTCCTCACCACCACTGCCTTAAATAGGAAAATTTGGATCCTTATGCCGAGATCCAACAGTCCAAGTCATCCCAATCAATGAAGGTAGGCATAGGTGGTGGAAAGTAGGTGGAGAGGAGACTTCTCCACCCTTGACCCGAGATGTCATCCATCTTGCATCCACTTGACAGATCCGCTTCAAATTCCTTCAAGATGGCCGATTTGTAGTGGTCCATAGAAAAAAAATGAATCCCCGGATGTCTTCTAACAGCCTGTAAAATATCATCCCAATTTACTTTGTGGTTCGGGAGATATGGAAGATTCATTGGGCTGACATTCTGGGCCGCAGATTCTGGCCCAGATTCTGATCTTCCATTTGGGCTGCCTTGATCACCATCATGGAGACCGAATTAGCACTTTGGCCTGAAGAATGATTTGTTCCCCTGTATGTCTTCTATCATAACAAGAAATTTGGGCTTCATTGGTCCAGTATTGTGGGACCCACATCCTCAACAGTGGGTTGGTGTCCAATCTGCCTTCACCAGAATTGTCTCCTTTCATCACCAAATATCTTCATCATCCTTTATGAATCTTTCCTTAATCCCTGAATGAGAAACATTTAAATTTGAAGTGAAGATACATTTCCAAAAATATAATATTAAAACATGAATAATTACATTCAATAAAATCAGATGATTCATTGGTCCTAAATTGGTGTACATTAGGCATGAAGTGCACAATTGATGAGAGTGGATGCTTAAAATTAAAATGTACTAACTCAGGCCCATATGATCAAAAATGAACTTTTAATCCCAATAAAATGTAATTATAAAATGTGTTTTGATTGTCTAATCACACCCCCCAACTTGAGATTTGCTAGTCCCGAGCAAATAACTCAAAGATTATGAAAATCAAATTCCCTTTTCCAAAAACATTTTAATAAACAATGCTCACCAAAATACCTCATACCAAAAAAATTATGCATCCCATCAAAATCATTTAATACAATGTAGGTTCTAAAGCATAACCCAAGCCCAAGCTCATTCTTCTGATCAAATTCAATTCCACATTTCATCCAATTACAATTAATCATGATGATGTGTTGTGTGTCACAATAGACATGGGGGTTCATTTTTATTCAAGGGGGAAAAGATGGGAGTGCTAGGTAGAATCACATTTTAATATTAATATGAGTATTCATTTTTTTCTTTTTCTTTTTTCTTTTTTTCTTTTTTGCAATGTTGGCATGGTTATTGAAATTGCATTCAAATGAGTCAACCCTTGTAGCGAGACTTTGCCAATGACTCCCAGGCTCAAAGGCCTTAGGGCACCAAGTGAAGCCCACATACTCAGGCATCATCTCGAGTTAACTCATTCAAAAACAAATTCGAATTTCCACAAATAGAGATAAAATTCCCAACTCTGGGCCAGAAAACTATGGAGTCACGATCCCCAAGTGCCGAAAGTCACACATTAAGTCATTTCATTGCTCTATGCGCAAATTTATTATTGTTTTTTTTTGTTTTTTGTTTTTTTTTTGTGTTTTTTTTACACCTCTTTTTTTATATATATATATTTTAAAATACTCATATTAAATTTAAAATGATCACCAAAACTATGATATTTATTATGGGACCCCAAGAATTCAAATTAATACCCCACAATCCAACGGACGTGCATTGTGAATTTTTTTATAAAAATTGGATGAAAATGTAACAGTGAAAAATCACATTAGACAGCCACACTTTCCAAAATTTTATGCTCATGAACTTAAACATGTATTAAAATCAGAATCAAGGATTACAAAATTATTTAATATTCAGTTTTCAAGGTTTTCAATGTGTAATAACATGTTCAAGGTTAAGTAAAATTTTCATTCAATTAACACACACATTTTATTTCTCTATGTGATTGATTTTTATTTTCACCTCCCCGCAACATAATATAACATTGTCCCCAGTGTTTAAAGAAAATATAATTTAGAAGGGGTAGAGGCAGAGAATAGGAGCATAGAACAATTTCACCTGATATTTGATGTTGAAGTTTGTGATGCTCTCATTTAATCCCTTGGTCTCCATGTCACTTGAAGAATCCTCACGGTAGTGTACGCTTGTACTCTTATGATTTCCCTGAAAATCCATCAAACTTGGCAGCCCCTGATTCTCAAAAACCAACATAGTTAAACACAATGGAAACCCCTTGAGGTTCCCTTTTCTAAAAATAAACAACAATAAAATAAAATAAAATAAAATAAAATAAAAATAAATACAAAACATACTTGTTAATTTTGAAACTCCAACGATCGACACTCATAAAAAGTAATAAATTTTTTTTAAAAAAATTATGTATATATATAAAAATTTAAAATATAAGTATATATATAAAGAAGATAGAATAAGGAAGCACCAACCGCCGTAGTTCAGTGGTAGGCGTGCGCCCCTGTCTCCCTTTGGTCCCGGGTTCGAGTCCCGCGGCTTCGCCGGCCGTGACGGGGTTTGACCCACGTCCTACGGCGTGTCACTTTTTTTTTACATTTTTTTTTGTTTTGTTGTTTTTTTTAGTAATAAAAATAAAAAAAATTAAAAAAAAATAAAAACTTACAAACACTTATATTGTTGATACATTGTCTTCTTTTTAATTTCTGGGTAAGATAATACTCAGGGATCACATCGCGGGACACGGATGAATACGGCGCTCCCCTTTCATACCCATCCATACTCATAAGATAAGAACAGGTCAACAATATGAGGTAAAATTATATCAAATTGTTTTTCTAAAAAAATTGATTAAAACAATAAAGTGATTGTAAATGTAAAAAACATGGGTTGCCTCCCATTCAATGCTTTGTTTAACGTCATTAGCTCGACTTAAACCCCTAATTGATTAATTGTTTTTTTCATCAAAGGTAGGTTCACTCAGGTCTTCATCAACTTCATGTTTTTGGAATGGTTCTATGAATGGTTTGACTCTATGACCATTAACTTTAAATATTTGACCATTGGTGGGATCTTGAATTTCAACAGCCCCATGGCGGTACACCTTATGCACTACTTATGGACTGGACCATCTAGACCTCAACTTTCTCAGGTGAAAATGAAGTTTAGAACTATACAAAATCACAGGTTTCACTGGTTCAATGTGTTTAGTTTTAAGATTCCTAGACTGGTAGGCTTGAACTCTAGCTTTATTGATCCTTGAATTTTCATAAACCTCCATCCTAAGTTCCTCAAGCTCGTTTAGATCCAATTTCCTCTTTATTCTGGCCAAAGAAATGTCAAAGTTCATTTTTTTGATTGCCGAAAAGGCCTTATTCTCAATCTCCACTGGCAAATGGCATGATTTACCATAAACCAACCTATATGGGGACATTCCTAGGATGGTTCTAAATGTTGTTCGATATGCCCAAAGAGCATCTAAGAGTTTACTCGACCAATCATTCCTAGATGGATTAACAGTTTTCTCAAGAATTTGTTTGATTTCTCGATTGGCTAACTCAGCTTGACCATTGGTTTGTGGGTGGTAAGCGGTGGACACTTTGTGAGAAATTCCATACTTCTCCATGAGTGATGAGAATGGACGATTGCAGAAATGAGTTCCACGATCACTAATGATAGCCCTAGGAATCCCAAATCTAGAGAAGATGTTTTCTTTAAGGAATCTAATCACAGTTTGATGGTCATTGGATTTTGTAGGAATGGCCTCAACCCATTTTGAGACATAATCGACAGCCAAGAGAATGTAAAGATATCCCCTAGAGTTTGGGAAGGGACCCATGAAATCAATTCCCCAACAGTAAAAGATTTCAACCACTAATATTGGAGTGAGAGGCATTTGATTCCTTTTTGTGATGGACCCTACTTGTTGACACCTAGGACAGCTTTGAAAAAATGTGTAGGAGTCCCTTGAGAGGGTGGGCCAAAAGATACCACATTGAAGAACCTTGGAAGAAGTTTTCTTAGAGGAAAAGTGACCTCCACAAGCCTCACTATGACAGAACATTAGGATGGACTCTTGTTCGGATTCTGGCACACACCTCCTAATGACTTGGTCAGGACAGAACTTATAGAGGTATGGATCATCAAACACATAATGCTTGACATCAGAAAGAAATTTTCTTCTAGCTTGGGTCCCTAAGAATTTTGGAATGACCCCTGAAACTAAGAAGTTGGCTATGTCAGCATACCAAGGGCAATCACTCACAGAATATAGGTTCTCATCGGGAAATGAATCAGACACAGAAAGGTGATGTGATTTGTCTTTGAATTCCAACCTAGAGAGGTGATCAGCTACAACATTCTCGACACCTTTTTTATCCTTAATGGTTAAATCGAACTCTTGAAGAAGAAGGACCCACCTAATCAATCTAGCCTTGGCATCTTGTTTTTGGAAGAGATATTTTAGAGTTGAATGGTTGGTGAAGACAATGATGGGTGATCCTAAGAGGTAGGACCTGAATTTCTCTAAGGAAAACACAACAACAAGTAACTCCTTTTCAGTGGTGGTGTAATTGATTTGGGCATCATTTAAGGATTTTCTTGCATAATAAATTACATATAGAGTTTTATCACAGCGTTGTCCTAACACATCTCCTACAGCAAAGTCACTGGCATCACACATGAGTTCGAAAGGAAGGTCCCAGTTTGGAGATTTCATAATGGGAGGAGAGGTGAGAGCGGATTTAAGGGTTGAAAATGAACCCTCACAGCTTTCTGTCCAAACAAATGGAGCATCCTTTACTAGGAGAGCACAAAGAGGATGAGAGATTGAACTAAAGTCCTTAATGAATCTTCTATAGAAACCAGCATGTCCTAAGAAGGACCTCACTTCCTTAACAGTTCTGGGTGATGGAAGGTGACGAATGATGTCAACCTTTTCTTTATCAACTTCAATTCCCCTACCCGAGACTATATGGCCAAGGACTAACCCCTCTTTTACCATGAAATGGCATTTTTTCCAGTTTAGGACCAGATTCTTTTCTTCACATCTTGAAAAAACTCTCACCACATTCCTAAGACATCCCTCAAATGTATCCCCAAAGACAGAGAATTCATCCATGAAGACCTCTAGAAAATCCCCTACCGTATCTGAGAAGATTCCCATCATGAACCGCTTGAAGGTTCCAGGGGCATTGCATAACCCGAACGGCATGCGTTTGAAGGAAAAGGCGTCGAATGGACAGGTGAAGGTTGTCTTCCCTTGCTCCTCCAAGGAGACCTCGATTTGATTGTACCCTGAGTACCCATCTAGGAAGCAATAGAATTGATGACCCGCCACTCGCTCGAGGACTTGATCAATAAAGGGCAAGGGAAAATGGTCCTTCTTGGTACAAGAGTTGAGCTTCCTATAGTCAATACAGACTCTCCAGCCACTACTCACCCTAGTTGGAAGAATTTCCCCATCCTTATTAGTGATCACAGTGATTCCAGCTTTCTTTGGGACAACTTGAATTGGGCTTACCCACTCACTCTCAGTTATGGGGTAGATGATACCAGCTTTCAACAACTTAAGAAGTTCTTTCCTTACCACATCCATAAGATTTGGATTGAGTCCCCTCTGAGGTTGATGACATGGTTTGGATTCAGATTCAAGAGTAATCCTATGAGTTCCAATAAGTGGGCTAATCCCAGGAATATCAGACAGGGTCCAACCAATGGCTTTCTTGTGTTTCCTAAGGACATCTAGAATCATCCCCTCATGATTGGCTTCAAGAGAAGAAGATATGACTATAGGATGTGTTTTATTTTCCCCTAGGAAGGCATACTTGAGGGAAGTAGGAAGTTCCTTCAATTCAAGATCAGGTTGGTTCAGAATTTCAGCAGAAGATTGGGGCATTGGATCAAGATCAAATTTGTTTCCTAGATTTTCAGATTGAATTGATTCCCCATGTGTAGAAGTTTCAGCCACAAGATTGTATTGACTTGGGTTAGGGAAGGGAGTTTGAGTTGTCTCCATGAATGTGGTTTCCTGAAAGGTTTCACTGATTGTTGGTCCTAAGACATCATCATAGGATCAATTTGAAAATGATTCGAGCCAAGGAGATAAACTTCCTTCATGTGAACAAAGGAAATCAATCTCATCCTGACTTAAACATCCATCAAATATTTCTTGATGTTCTATGGATTCATTTTCAATGCTTCCTAACATGTTTACTTCATGAATGTCCTCTTCATATCCTATTTGTGAGCTTGCATTATAGATGTTCAAGTCTAGACTCATGTTCCCAAAGGTGATGGTCATGTTCCCATTTCGGACTCGGATAACAGAGTTGATTATTGCAAGGAAAGGACGGCCAAGAATGATTGGGGTTTGCTCCCTAGGACCTAAGCTTGGATGATTGTCAAGGACAATGAAGTCAGCAGGGTAAATGAAATTCTCAACTTTCACTAAAACATCCTTTAAGATCCCCTTAGAAACCCGAACATTGCGATCAGCGAGTTGAAGAGTGACAAATGTGTGTTGGAGTTCTTCGAGCCCTAACTGACAATACATGGCATAAGGAATGAGGTTTACACAGGCACCTAAGTCACACAAGGCCTTGACAACTTTTTTCTCTCCTAGTTCAACATTGATGTAAGGGCAACCCGGGTCTTTCATCTTTGGAGGAATGGTCCCTTGAATGGTGGTACTCACATTAGCAGCCAAAAGGACTTGGTTTTTATGTAAAAATTTCCTTTTAAAAGTGCACAAGTCCTTAAGGTACTTTGAGTAGGCTGGTATGGTTTGTATTGTATTTAGGAGTGGAATGTTCATCTTGACTTGAGAGAAGATTTCTCTCAAGGTTTCACTCAGTTCAGGCTTGGATTTCCCCCTCATGTGTTGAGGGAAGGGAGCAGGTTGTTTGAGTGTTTGGTGTGGTTGTGGTTCCTTCTTATTCTCATTGGTTTTTTCAGAATCTGTGGGTTGTTCTTCATCATTTTGAAGTGATGTTGAATCTTTTAATAGTTCTGAAATGGTTTGTTCATGTTTTTCAATTGATTTCCCACTTCTTAAGACTGTCACTGCTTTCAATTGTTCATGATTTGATTGAGTGTAACTTGACTCACCCCTTGTTATTTGTTGTGGAATGGCTTGGGTAGGCATGGTTGCCTTCCCAGTTTTGATTGTTTGAAGTTCTTGTTTAAGGGAAGAGACTTCCGAGTTCATCCTTTCCATTTGTTTGCAAAGTTGTTCTAGTAGGCTTTGTGGAACAGTTTGGGTTGGTGCTTGAGAAGATTGGTTTATCCCTGGGGGATATTTTGAAGGTGGAATGGTTTGTTGAAAATGGACTGGTGGCTGTTGGTATTGGATAGGTTGGGTTTGAAACTATTTATGGGTTTGGTAGTTCTGTTGAGGGTAAGGATTTTTCCCTTGTGGTTGGCTATGTTGTTGGTTATCCTTCCATCGGAAGCCTGGGTGGTCATTGTACCTTGGATTGAAGGTGTTTTGGTATTGGGGATTTTGAAAGTTTAGGGCATTGACTTCCACTGGGGGTCCTCCTAGAAGAACATCCTTGATGGATGGAATGGTTGGGCAATTTTCTATTTTATGGTCATGTTTGTCACAAATTGTGCAAACAAGGTCTACATTTTGGATTTCATGGACTTTCCTAAGGTCTATCTCTTCAACATTCCTAGAGAGTGCTGCGAGTTTAGCCCTAAGGCTTTCCTCTTCTCAAGTGTATGAATTCCAGTGGTTCTTTGTGGATTTTCAGAATAAGGTGAAGTTCCCCAAGTTTGGTTTTGTTCAGCCAGACTTTCCAGATACTCGTAAGCATCATTCGGGGCCTTGTTTTTAAAAGTTCCATTACACATCATGTCAATGAATTGTATATTACCCGGACCCAACCCTTCATAGAAAATTCTCACTTGTTCAGGTATGGAAAACCAATGGTGTGGAACCATGTTTAGGGTGTCTTTGAACCTCTCCCATGTTTCATAAAATGACTCTCCCTCTTTTTCAAAAAAAATTTGGATGCTCTTTTTAAGTGCAATTGTTTTGTGATGAGGGAAGTATTTTTTGTAGAATTCTCTTTGCAGTTGGTCCCAAGAGTGGATTGATGCAGGTCTCAAGTTGTTTAGCCAATTTTTAGCTCGATCCTTTAATGAAAAAGGAAAGAGCCTCATCTTAGTGGATTCTATTTGATGTGGGGGACACATGGTTTCAACAATGTCGTTGAACTCTTTGACATGAAGGTATGGCATTTCTGACTCCATCCCATGAAAGGTTGGAAGGTGGTTTAGGACATGGGGTTTGAATATGTAGTTGGTGTCTCCTATGGAATTGTGTCTAATGCATGAGGGGGCATTGGTCCAAGCTGGAGTGAGGTAGTCGTTCATGGTTTGATCAACTACAATCCCTAAGTTTGGAGCTTCTTGGTTTTGGTTTCCCATTTGATTCCCCCCAGGGTTTACAATTTGATTTTGTGGATGACCCTCCATTGGACTTGTTTCAAGTTCTGACTTTGGGGTTTCAAGAATATTTGGATCTGATTTAAATAATCCCCTAGGTGCACTTGACTCCCCTATCCTAGGACTTTCCACCCTAACTAGTCTGTTTGAGAAATCGCGGGTGTAGGCAGGCATGCACCAAAAAAAAGCGAGAAAGGGACAAGATAAGAGATCTTGGGTGAGAGTAGAAGAATGGAGGTGAGGAAAGAAGGTTTTTTTGGATCTAAGGTACTTACTTGGTCCCCGGAAACGGCGCCAAAATTTGGTTCACGCCCAAATTTACCCAAGAGAAGAAGGGTAGAACGGTCCTTGTAGTGTAGCTTGGGTTATCGATTCCACAGAGACCTAAGAAGATACCTAAGATACACAACCTAAGGGATGGATTTTTGGCTATGAAGTGGTCAACTTGGATTTGTTTTTAAGTGTTTTGGGAGAAGACTAATAAGCTTAGTTGAGTTCAATTATAATGAAATGGGTTGATCTTAGGGTTACGCTTGGGTGGATTGAATGCATTTTATTTCAATAGACAAATTTTTGGTTTTATTAATTCTTGATGAAACCATTCTTCAAAATAACACTACCTTCATCATTTTCTGGTTAGATACTAACTAAACTCAATTACTAGTCACTAACACACTTAGAGAACCAGATTCATGATCTCTCCAAGGTATATGGTCAATTTAGTAATTGGAATTAGCTTTTTCAAACACAGTGAAGATGAGGAGCGAAAATAATTGAAGAATGGAAGTCTTGAATTATTTAACCAATTAACAACAATTCGTGCATTAAATAACATTCAATCCAGCCTTTGCATCTTCCTAAGATCAACCCATTAAAGGGTTAGCCCTCCATTGATGATATGCTATCAATGGTGGGCGGAAAACGGCTTACAAGAATTGAATTGAAGAGATTAAAACTGCGGAAATAACGAGCACTCCGTGTGTGTGAATAGAATTCACACCTATGTGTGAACTATATCACCAACACACAGAGTTATCACTGTGCTTTTGTGATTTTAGAGATTTAAGTATAGAAATTGGAAGAAGAGAAGAGAAGGAATTGGATTAAGAACTTAGAAATAAAAAAAAGAAACTTACATGGGGAAATGAAATCATTACAATGAAAATTGAGCATAATAACATTACATGAAAGAAGATATGAGTTCCTCCTCACCACCACTGCCTTAAATAGGCAAATTTGGATCCTTAGGCCGAGCTCCAACATTCCAAGTCATCCCAATCAATGAGGGTAGGCATAGGTGGTGGAAAGTAGGTGGAGAGGAGACTTCTCCACCCTTGACCCGAGATGGCATCCAGCTTGCATCCACTTTACAGATACGCTTAAGAGTCCTTCTAGGTGGCCGATTTGGAGTGGGACATAGAAGAAAAAAAATGCAGCCCCGGATGGATTCTAACAGCCTGTAAAATATCAGCCCAATTTACTTTGTGGTTCGGGAGATATGGAAGATTCATTGGGCAGACATTCTGGGCCGCAGATTCTGGCCCAGATTCTGATCTTCCATTTGGGCTGCCTTGATCACCATCATGGAGACCGAATTAGCACTTTGTCCTGAAGAATGATTTGTTCCCCTGTATGTCTTCTATCATAACAAGAAATTTGGGCTTCATTGGTCCAGTATTGTGGGACCCACATCCTCAACAGTGGGTTGGTGTCCAATCTGCCTTCACCAGAATTGTCTCCTTTCATCACCAAATATCTTCATCATCCTTTATGAATCTTTCCTTGCTCCCTGAATGAGAAACATTTAAATTTGAAGTGAAGATACATTTCCAAAAATATAATATTAAAACATGAATAATTACATTCAATAAAATCAGATGAGTCATTGGGCCTAAATTGGTGTACATTATGCATGAAGTGCACAATTGATGAGAGTGGATGTTTAAAATTAAAATGTACTAACTCAGGCCCATATGATCAAAAATGAACTTTTAATCCCAATAAAATGTAATTATAAAAAAAAATTGATTGTCTAATCATATGCGTTGAGGACATAAGGACTCATGCAGTTTAACATCATATGATAGGACAGTGAGTGAAAGGGGAGATACCAAGAATGGAGTACATGATGTGGTAGCTATAAACCCATCGTGAATGAGGACATACAGAGTCTTCAACACATCATGTATCCCTGGAGGAAGTTTTTTAGGCATAAGGACCAAAAATAAAGGTTAGTCTAGGTCTGAGGCAAAGTGGTCAAGTGTTTCTACGTATCCCATCAAGAAAAGAATCAAGCCACACATAGTTCTTAGATTGTAGTTTAACATCATACAGGATGGGAGACATGTGTGGTACAACTGCACCAGTACACATGCTACCAAAACCAGTAAGCCCACTTGAGTCATGCTCGATGTGGGAAACAGGGATTAGTGGTGAGATTTCCATATATGTGCGAAGGTGTAAAGTCATGTGCTGGAATTCCACTTGAATATAAGGGAGTGGAAAGATGTGAATCATGACGCCTGAGATATAGTTCACAATGATGGTGTCATGACGATCGAGGATAACTATTGACCATGTTTGAAACATAGTATCTGCTTCACGTTAGCCTGGAATGGGGCTAGATAGATGAGGGTTGACCGGTGACCATGTTCAAAACACGGGACCTGTCACAAACATTGTCTGAGGTCTTCAGGGGCGTTGGCCCAAGATGGTAGGTGAGACAATGTGGCATGAGACCAGGTCGTAAAGGGGGTGTCTTTAGACATGGAAGAGGTTGGGGGTCCAAATAAAGATATCTTGAATCTTGTAAATGAAATAATGGAATTTCCATGTGAAAATTCTACACTTTGGGCTCTTTTTCATGATGCATTTGAGTGCGTCAATAAGACACATTAGATAGGGGGTCGAATAGATTTCCATGGACATGGGTCATGGGGTCGCACACTCCTCTCTTAAGGTCGTAAAGTGAACCATTAAGAGGGGAATAGATTTAATGAAATTCTCACAGGGTGGTGAAGTAGTCAAACCCGATTCATAGTTCCCATAGGGAGATCTTAGTTTAGGTTCATAGAACTCAGACCAGGATGGGAAGAGACAAGGGAGGCACATGGTGCGGTTGTTGAAAACCCTAATGCAAATGAGATCCCAAGTGGTACTCACCACATTGCATACTTCTGAAGGAGTTCGGGCCAGAGGTCCAAAAAAACAGGGGAAGGATTTATGATTCCTGGGGTTGGACATACAAAAGAAATGTGTGGGCGTTCTTATATATCCCATAAGAATGATAATCAAGCCATACATAGTTCTTGAGGGGGCCAAGCAGTGTGGTGTCCTGCAACAAGGGTGGTTAGATCTTAGTTTAAAGGTCTTAGATCTCAGACTATAAATAAATGGAGGGGAGAGAGATGTGGTGAGGTGATTGAAAAATCCAATGTGAATGAGGACATAAGCCCATACCGCACCATGTGCTCCCCAGGGAGGTTTTAGGTCGAGGGACTGAAAATGAAAGTTGGGTTGGGCCCGAGGCAAAGTGCCTGAGTGTTCATACATACCCCATTATTATGGGGATCAATCCATACATAGTTCTAGAATTGGCGTGGTAGGATACTAGTTCCACGGACAATATTTTCATTCAAGTCTAGGACACACACCAAAAGAAGTGGGATTTAATAGATCTTGTTTGTTCATTAGGATGGATGCATTTTTTTTTTTTGAAGCGATACACCAAGGATGGAGAATCTAGGTGTCGCTATAGAAATCAGGCCACATGTAGGCATTGAAAAATGGTATCATGGATGACTGCTACCAAACATGATGTCTTCTTGAGTGAGGTCATCACAATGTAGTGTCGTTTATCATCGTACGATCATGAAGATAATTTTATAGTTTAGGGTCATATGATGGGACCAACCAATGAGTTTTAATGTCATGAAATAAAGGCACGATAATTTAAGGTCATGTGAGATTGGGTGGCATAGTTTAACAACATGTGGCTTGGACACATACAGAAGAAACAAGGTTTTAGGGGAAATGTGCATGGATTGATAAATCATACCCGACGTGAATGAGGATGAGTTCCATACTACACCACATACAATTTCGAGGAAGAAACCTCAGGCTAAGGGGCTAGTAAAGGTCAAATAATATGGGGATGGGCTCGAAGGTGAGACGTCTAGGTGTTCCTACATATCCCATGAGAATGGGAATCGAGCCATAAATATTTTTGAGGGTGAAGTTTAACATAATGCAGGACAAGGGGTAGGAGAGACTAGCTCCTAGAAGGGAGTACGTGGTGTGGCTTTTTCAAACCCGACATGAATGAGGACATAAGCCCATACCATTCCAAGTTGGGGCCCAAAGGATGAACATGAGAAGTGATTAGTGGAACCTGAGCTAGACCCAAAGAAAAGATTCTCGTTTGTTATTACATATCCCATGAGGATGTTAATCAAGCAGTACATAGTTCTGGGAATGTCGTGTAGTTTCACATTTTGTGGAAACAATGTAGAGAGATATTAGTTTAAGGTCTTAGAGCTCAGAACATAGGGAAACAAGACTCTTTCAAATGGGTTCACACCTCGAATGAATCCTGAAGCCCACATGAACTACACTCGATGTGGGAAACAAGGGAAGAGAAGGTCTTTACAATATAGGGAATGCATGCAAAGGGAAAATCGGTGTGGAGACCCTAATGACACCTCACTGTGGATTTTTCCTCCTAACATGCAAACCTGCACTGACAGATAACACCAAGAGTGTCAAAATTCCACTTAAACATGATGGAGTAGAAAATGATGTGAATCATGTAACCAATATTTAGGGTTTGATGGGGGTGGTGTGATGATGGAGGATAACTATTGACCGTGTTCAAAACACAACATCCATATAATGTCACCTGAAATGGAAACAACAAATGAGTGCCAACCACTGACCATATTCGCAATGTGGGACATGTATCAACTTTTCGTTCGAGGTCCTAGAGGATATTGGGCCAAAATGGTAGGAGAGACCTTAGGCTAAGCATCCATACCATTCAGGGGATCTTTTGGATGTGAAAGATGATGGAATCCCAAATGAAGGGGAGCATGAAGCTTAAGGATGGAGGATAACATGTATATGTAGGATTCAACACTCTAGGTACTGAACCAAAGTGCTCCTAGGCACATTGGTGAGATTCTAAAGAGGGTTGAGGGGCCCAACTTAAAATCAGCTGACTTGAGAAGATAAATCAAGAATAAGGGGGATGAATAGATCTCAGGGGGAGATAGGTATGTGGTGTGGTTTTTAAAAAACCCGACGTGAATGAGGACATAATCCCATACCACGCCGCAAGCCCCTCTCCTAGGAGAACTCAGGCTAGGGGGATAGGAGGCTAGTAAGTATCTAAAAAATGGGGCTGGACCTAAAGGTTAAACGTTCAAGTGATACTACATTTCCCATAAAGATGGGAATCAAGCCACACATAGTTATGGAGGATGTTGTGTAGTTTTATGTCATGCAGTAAGGATGTATATAGGGGAAAGATGTATTGATGAAGGATGCATATGGAACGAATGGTAACCCGAAGTGAATGAGAACATAAGCCCATACCACACCGTACAATCTCAAAAGCAAACTTGGGATAGTGGGCCAAAAAGGTTGATGGATCTGAGATAGGATGTACCAACCAGTTCGTTGTTTAATGTCTTACAGTGAGGACAATGGTGAACTTATTTTAAGGTCATAGATGTCGAACAATAGATATATAACCCTTTAAGTAGGTATTTCCTTACCAAAGCTCCTAAGCCCATGTGAGCAATGCTTGGTGTGGGAAATAAAGAATAGGAATAGGATCTACCCAACATATAAGGGTATGACAACTTGACTCACTCTCCTATCTGAGGTAGACAGATATTTTAAGGGATAGAGGCACATAATGAACCACTACAACCAATATTTGGGACATATTGGGGTAGTGACAATGATGAAGGATACTTATTGACCATGTTCGAAACACATCATTCATAACGTGTGACTTAAAATGGAAATTTGAAATGAGTGTCGACTACTGACTATATTCACAATGCGGGATTGGTATCAGTTTGTTGTTCAAGGTCCTCAAGGATGTTGTCCTGAATTGATATGAGAGTCCTAGGGCTTTGTATCTATACCATTCGAGGGAGGGGGGATTTTGGATGTGGAAAATAATGAAACCCCAAATAAAGGGAGTGTTTGAATCATGAATGTGCCCGTGCAATTTAAGGTCAAGCAGGATGATGAAAGAGGAGGGGATCTCTAAGGAGTGGGACACATGGTGCATTCATGATGAACTCGAGGTGAATGAGGGAAAAATCCTGCACCACACCATGTTTTTCAATCCAAGGGGATATCATGAAGTTGGGGCTGGACCTATGGAAAAAATGTACAGGCGTTCCTACGTATCCCATAAGGATGGGAATCAATCCATATGTAGTTCTGAAAAAGGTTATGGATATTAGTTTTATGCGGTAAGGATGTGGGAGGATAGATGAACGAGGAAGGGAACATGGTGGGATCATCGTAATATCAACATGAGTGGGGACAAATAAGCCTACACTATACCATACAGGACCCTACAAAAGAACTACACCCAGGGGGTAGTCAAAGAGAAGATTTTGGGGCTGGACTCAAGATGAGGCGTTCGAGCATTCCTACATATCCTAATAGGATGGGAATCAATCTATACATAGTTCTTGAGATGCAGTTTAACATCTTGTGGGATGAAAAAGTAGTTTAATTTTAGGAAGGACATAAAAGTTTAAGGTCATGTAGGACTGGGTTACTCAAGAAAAGTATTTCTTGAAGAATTTGGCATTGGTGGGAGTAGTTATATGCTCAACATCTATGGTAAACAGGGAGTACACACCATTGGGTTAAATCTTGTGAATGATGTAAGGTCTCTCCCATTTGGGCTCCGTCTTGGGTGGTTTCCCACCAGGTATCATTGGAGTTCTCAGGGAAACACCAGGTCACCTTGCAAGAAAGATAAGAGGTGAACATTCTTATTGACAGCTCTATATATCTTGTTCTGATGCCTTTCCAAATTGTGAAGGGCACGAAGCCTGGTCTCCTCTAGCGCTTACAATTCAGCCAAACAGATTTAAGCTACCTTATCTGGTTCTTAATGATCGTATACAATTGTGCGTAGTAAAGGAAATTGAATCTTGATGGGTAGGACAACCTCCATTCCATACACCAGGTAATATGGAGTCACCTATGTGTAATTGCGAGTCATTTTCCGATAAGACCAAATGATGTTGGGGAGTTTTTCTGACCAACTCTTCTTATTCTGACCAACCATTTTCTGCAATATGTTAGAGAGGGTTTTGTTGAAATCATCAATCTTACCATTTTATTGTGCATGATAGTGGGAGGTATGGTTTGAACGAATGTTGTACTTGGCATACAACTTCTTCAACTCGGCTACCTGAAAGTTGGTGCCATTATCTGTTATAATGGTGTGAGTGACTCCAAATCGGTAAATGATGTTGGAGATCAAAAATTAAATTATAGAACATTTCTTAACCTCATTGAGAGGAACATCCTCTGCACACTTGGAAAATAAATCCATAGCGGTCAGGATGAATCTACATTGGTGAGCTGTCGTCAGTGGATATGGCCCCACGACATCAAGTCCCCAAACCACAGAGGGAAAAGAGTACTTGGTAGTGTGGAGAAGATCTGATGGCCAGTGCACAAATTTGGAATGAATTTGGAACACATGGAACCTCTTGGAAATCTCGATGCAGTCACGAATCATGGAGGGCCAAAAATACCCCAACCTATGGATCTGGTGAGATAATTTTGGCTCGGTCTGATGAGCTCTGCCAAAACCATCATGAAATTCCTACATTACTTTAGAAATCTCAAATCCTTGAATGCAACGGAGGAGAACCACATAAAACCTGCACTTGTAGAAGATCTGATCAAGACCAGGACCACTCTGGAGGGTAAATTGCAACGCGCAGTATCGAATTCACTCATGCTCAACTTGATCTGTTGGGAGATTACCATGTTGGAGTTTTGCGACAAAGGACTTATAGTTGGGAGTCACTTCCATCACTACATCAGGGGGACATGGAGGTCCTAACATGGAGATGCCGATAGTAAGGTGGACTACCGGTGGGCTGTCCTCATCGTTCAAAGTGGAAAGGGTGATGAATCTCTAATGGTCCACATGGATAATCAAATAATCCAGATCAGGTTCCATAAGAGATGCAACTTGGTTGGACAAGGCATCAGCTCAACCATTCTAGGATCAAGGGATATGGGTAACTTCTAGCTGAGATGATAAAAATGGCATTAACAGGAGGGTGCATTCCAACAGTGGTCCAAGATCTAGATTTCTAACAACATAGTCACCATTGATCTGATTGATGATGAGTTCATAGTCCCCTTTCACATGCAAGTGGGGAACATAAATATCAAGGGCGATCTCGAGTCCAGTGATGAGATCCGGGTAATCTACCTCATTGTAAGTACAACCCCTTAAAATTAGGAATGAATACAGAAAAACAGCTTATGATGGAGTGATGAAGATGATACCCATGCCTAATCTATTGAGTTTGGGGTCCTTGAGACTTCTTCCAGTAGGGCTCTAGGAAGCGTCGTTTAAGTTCATTTTACAACATGAAATGGCTTGGTCTACCAAAAGGATTGCTTTATCAGGAAAATCAATGTCTAGAGACTAGTCTGTAGGAGCTGGATGGGAAGCAAGGAAATCCTCTAATGATTTCCCCTTAATTTCCTTATGAGGTACAAATCTAATGTCGAACTACCATAGGATCACTTCCCACCGATATAAAATACCAGTCAACATGGTTTGATTCCAGATGTACTTTAGCATATCCAATCGGAACACCAGTTGTACTTCATGATGCTGCAAGTAATGTCGCAATTTCTGTACTTTGAATACCAGCACTAGGAAGCTCTTCTTGATAGGGGAGTATCTGGTTTCCGTATCAAGGAGCATGTGGCTGAGATAGTAGAGACTGTTCTATGTTCCCTCATTGTTCTTCTCGGTGAGAATGCATCCAAGAGATCATTCTAGGGTGGTCACATAAAAGAACAGGGGATTTTCAAAAACATGTGGCATTATGACCAGAGGCTGGAGCAGATACTTCTTGATTTCCTCAAAATTAGTATGAAATTCCTCATCCCATTGATAGACAGTTCCTTTCTTCATGTTCCGAGAAAAGTGATTACACTTATCGGCCGAATTCATGATGAATAAGGATATATAGTCCAAGTAGCCTTGAAATCCTCGAAGCTCCAGAATGTTGCTCAGGGGAGACATTTAGCTACTACCCTTGATCTTCTATGGGTCAATTTTGATGCCCCTATATCTGAAAATAAAGCTGAGAAACTTTTCGGAGGTGACCCCAAAGTCACACTTCAATGAGTTCATCTTTAGATGGAGAGAACGGAGGAAGATTAAAACTTTATCAAGATCTTTGAGATGATCCTAACAGAGGTAAGATTTGACCACCAGATCATCCACATAACATTCCACCAATGTCCTGAGGACCGGCTTAAATATGTGATTCATGGCATGTTGATAGGTGGCACCATCATTCTTGAGGCTGAAGGGAATTACCTGGTAGATGAAAGTACCTTGTGGTTCCCTAAAGGATGTAGAATCCTCATCCTAAGGAGCCATTCAGATTTGGTTATACCCAGAATACCCATCCATGAAGGAGAGATCCTGGAACCCAAGGGTGTCATCAATCAGAAACTCTGTCACGATATGGGGAAAATCATCTTTCAGACAGTGACAATTGAGATCCCAAAATTCGATGCAGACTCTAATTTTTCCATTCTTATTCCTGATGGAAAAAATGTGGGATGGCCATGTGGGGTGCTGGAACTCTTTGATGAAGTTGGCTCTGATAATCTTATCAACTTCATCCTCGACCATGGCACCATGAGAAGGGTGAATCTTCCTGGGAGTCTTCTTAAACCCACAGTGATTTACTGGAAGACCGAGGTGGTGAATGACTACTTGGGGATCTAATCCCAGCATTTTGTTATAACTCCAATAGAATTAATCATGATGTTGCTTAATGAAGTTGGCGTAATACTATTTCTCTTTGAAAGTCATAGAGGCATTGATCGATGTCAGTTTCAGATCCGTATCTCTATCAAGGTTCACCTGTACCAGTTCGTCGACCGTGGTGGAGACACCCTCTTCAAAATTAGGAGGATCATCCTCTAAATCCCCTTCCTCACTTATGGAGGAGGGGTCCTAGGTTGGAGGAGCACTTATGGAGGAGGGCTCCTCAGTGGGAGGAGTTTTCTCTGAGTCAACAAATTCTGATGGGAAGTTGGTGCCAGCTTGAGCGGCGGTGGACACTGTATCGGGGGACTCCTATGCTATCGAAACCATAACGATGAAAGATATTAACTCGATCCCATCTGGTCTTAAGCCCAAGGGGCCACCCTTGATGATATTGAAGAAATAGTGGCATGTTTTCTTGATCCGTTTTATCCCAGCCTAGCGTAAAAATCAAGTATGACGTATTGTCGTTGCCATGGGGCGGACATCCCGATACCTTATGGGGGTGGGGGCTCTGGGATCACTTGAGACTTATTTGTGTAGGAATACAAGATGATATCCCAGTGACACTTTGACTTGGGAATGTTCTCCCACCTCATTTCAGAAACAACAAAGCATTTCTCCATATCTAGGGTCGTAGCCTCCAATCGATGGATCAAGAAAATGTAGGCATCATCCAATTCTATCCACAGGTTGGTCTCAACCCTAGCGTGTTCAACCTCGTTAGCCTGAATTTTTTTCCTTGCTATTGTAATAGTCAGCATCTAAGTAGTGGGATTCACAAGATGCAAATGGATATGTGTCACCTTAGAGTACACCCAATCAAGCATTAAGGGATTACATAAGGCACTGATGATATGATGAAGAGACCACCACATACAGATGGAACCATGGCCGAACCATCAAAGTGTTATAGGTGGTGTCTTGAAAAATAACCATAAACTCAGTGCTGGCAACCGGGCCACCGATGTAACGACCCAAACATTCATTAATGTAAATTTATCTTGATCTAATTAAATGTATTATTATGAAAAATGGTAATATAAAATATACACTTCCTTAGTTTTATGTTTCTAGATTTCAAAATACCGTTAAGAATTGTTACCATCGCTAATATAGCCTTTGAACAGTGATCACATTATTAGGATAAATATAGGGTTTTAATGAATCCAATTTACTCAGAAAAAGGAAGTGATGGACTCATTCAGTTGACTTTTCCCATACGAAGCCCATTTATCAGAGCTCTTAAATGAGGTGGCGACATTGGGTTTCGCTCTTGACCAAGCCCAAGCTGAGCTTCAACATGTTAAGCTTGAACGGAACCACCTATGGGAGAAGTGGAAGTTGAAAGAGATTACCACTCGAGTATTGTTATCCGAGACACCCCTTTTATTTTTAATTTTAAATGTTGGGGTATGGTTTCAAACCTCCCCCATACTTCCCTATTTATGTTTGAATGATTATATACCCATTTCTCTCCCATTAATGCCTCCCATGTGCACCTGTTACCATGTAGAAATTCCATAAGGAATTTCTCTCTTTTTATTTACATTCAAGCAATTATTTAGTATTATGAATCTAAAATTACATTAATTATGTTGGTACATTTATCTATATGACCCCCTTACTATAAATTTCATGTACATATAATGAGACACCCCTTTCTCTCTCACTAACCATTTTTATGAATTCTTATGTCACGTCGTTATGCTGCTGAAATTGCACTGTGATTTTCCAAGATAAAGTCATTGTGTCATGAATACCATGACCATTTCTCTATCAAGGGTATTCAACTTTATGTACATTTAATTATTTATTATATAGTTTCAAGTATGAATTTCACATTTCTTTATCGTGTAAAAAATGATGATCTTTTATGATTCCATGTTGTATGATCCATGTGGCACACTTATGCATGAAATGAAATGTTTAAGAAGGGTGCACCCTGGTTGCACTCCAATGCATTGGGTAAAGATTAGTATCATGATTTTTCAAGTCCAATGAGGGTTTACTCATGATAATTCAAATTAAATGAGGGTCTATTCATGCTCCATGTGCAATTATCCTTGGCTCATTGTAATACCATGTTAAGTGTTGCTGTCACATTTCCATGTTATGATAATCATGCTACATCATGCCTTTATGTTCATGTTTATATTATGCTCCACTGATATGCCTATTGACTGACATGTATTTTTTTCTTCATGTTATTCATTTTTTACTAACTTACTAAGATTTATAGCTCACCCTTTTTTATGTATGGCCTCAGTTTATCCCATGTAATGCTATGTACGAGGAAATGTAGTGGTCATGTAAATGAATTTTTCAACAAAAAAGTTGTGTTTCATGTTTTTAGTCATTATGTAATGTTCCTAATCCCCAAATACACTAGACCTCTCAATATTCTAAGTTGTATCAAGTGAATTTTTTATGTAATAAATAAGGTTTAAGTTTATAATAAAGAGCAGGGTTGTTATAGTTGGTATTAGAGGATAGGTTTAGTTATTTTTGGGATTAGGATTAGGAAATACTAGTGAAATCCTTAGGGATAAGACTAAGTATAATAAAAACATCCCTAAAGTTTGGTGAGTATTGAGTAATAGGTTTATCAAGAAAATACATTCCTATTTGGATATGAGCAGGTAGAGGTGGCTCTGGCACAGATGTACCTAGGATTAAAAACTCTGACAAGGAGTTTCGGGCTTGACCCGGGGTATCCCAGTACACAATAACAGACCTTGCTGTAATCTTGGTTACGACACTCCCAGGGGATATTATTTGGTTAATTCACAATCTTAGAATGAACCATTATTAAGGGAATTAAAAAAATCCCCTAACCATATATTTTAGAATGTATATCATGAATAACATCGATTGAAGCCTATAGATTCACAAGTTAAGGAATTAAAAGTTAGTTATAAGTCATATGTTTTTATCCATGGATTACTCTTTATGTGTTACCCATAACATTCCTGTTATTCCATCCAAGGGCCGGTAATAGGAGGAATCAGGATAAAAACTAATTTGAAGATCAATGTGATGATTGTTCTAATGAGATTCCCAATCTGATTGGAGCAGGAATCAGAAACTTTGTCATGATACTCTCTCAGTTAACTCAATATTTGAATATAATCATGGGTCAAGAGGAATGTTCACTCCCCTCCTAAGAAAGACAAAGTCACAATTGATAGCTTCATGATACAAAGGCCTCCTACTTTTAATGGATCATCTGATCCCTTAATTTTCGAACAATGGATCAACTCCATTGAAAATATCTTCTCCATCCTTCAATGTTCCAAACAAGAGAAGTTTCTTCTAGCTACTTATCATATGGAGGGTGAAGCCAATCAAAGGCGAACATTGATCAAAAATATGAAGCCTGAGGAGGAGATAAAGGTGTTGGAATGGAAGGATTTCCAGAAAATGTTTTTTGATAGATATTTTCTGCGCACCCTCCATCTTAGAATGGAAAGTGACTTCCTTGCCCTCAAGCAAAAAGATGACGAATCCATCAGAGATTATGAGGAAAACTTTACAAGGATTGCAGAATATGCCTCCGGCTTTTTCATTACCCCTGAATGCATGGTTGACCGCTTCTTTATTGGTCTGAAACCCAGCCTACAGAAAGCTCTAGCGATCCGTGACTTCGATATCTATGAGGAAATTGTTCGATGCGCCCTCAAAGTAGAAATGATGATCGGAAAATCCCAATGGTATCATGGGGATAAAAACTGTAAGGTGTACTTCAATTATTGCAGTTTGATGGATAAATCCAATGATTCTAAGAAAATCCAACACCCAACTTGCCAAAGGTGTGGAAAAAAGCACCCCAGAAATTGCCTGAAGGGGACGAGGAAATGATTTAGGTGTGAAAGTGAAGGGAACCTAGCTGTTAAATACTGACAAGAAAAACTCATAGCTGCAGTAGAAGATAGGAACACTCTGTTCAACCCTCAGCCTATTTTTCATTGCTTCAAATTCAAAGAACTAGGGCACCTTGCAAACTAGTTCCCTAATCCAACAGTTTTTAGTGGGAAACAACAACCTCCAAGGCAGCAAGGGTGAGCTTTTTCCATCACTACCACCGAAGTGAACACCGAAAATGAAGTGGTGACAGGTACACTAGTTATTCATTTAATAATAGTGAATGTACTTTTTGATTATGGTTCTACACATTATTTTATATCCCAAAATTTTAGTATAACAATCCCAACACCACCAAAAATCATGGAAGTAATGATTTCAGTGAGTACAGAAAACGGTGAAATCATTGCATCCCAAGAATATAACTCCTCCCCTGTCACAATTTGTGGTATGAAATTACTAACTAACCTCAACATACTCCCTCTAGTAGAATTTGATGAAATTATTGGCATGGACTGGATTTTCTTATATAGATCCAACATAAATTTTCATGAGAGGGAAATAACTCTCCATATGGAGAATATACCCCCGATTCTATACAAGTGCAAGGAGGAAGATGAATCTTCTTTAGCACCATCATCTCAGGAGTGGATATTACAACCCTATTAGTATGTGTATCTAGCTCAGATGATTGAGTCTAAAAAAGAAACCATCTTGGAAGACATGCCTATTGTGAGGGAATTCACTGAAGTGTTTCCCGATGAATTGTCTGGTCTTCCTCCTAGAAGAGACATTGAATTCTCAATTGACCATATACCTGGGGCATTTCCAATATCCACGACTCTATATATAATGGTTGTTGTGGAGCTTGAGGAGATGAAGAATCAACTACAAAAGAATATGGATAAAGGTTTTATATTCCTAAGCGCTTTCCCATGGGGTACACCAGTCCTATTCATCAAGAAGAAGGATGGGTCAATGCGCCTTTGCATTGATTATCGTAAGCTCAAAAGAATCATGATAAATAACAAGTATATTTTTCCCTAAATTGATGACTTGATCGATCAGCTATATAGTACACAATACTTCTCCAAGGTGGATCTGTGGTCAAGATATTACCATGTAAGGTTGAAGAATAAAGATACCCCCAAGAATGCTTTTCATACAAGATACGGGCAGTATGAATTCATAGTAATGACTTTCAAACTCACTAATGCTCTAGAAATATTCACAGACTTGATGAATAGAGTCTTTAGAGATTACATAGACAAATTTGTGGTAGTATTTATAGAAGATATTCTAATATACTCCAAAACCAAGGAGGAGCATGAGGAGCATCTAAGAACTATACTAGAGTCCTTGTGAAAGTAGAATCTCTTTTATAAGTACAAAAAGTGTGAGTTCTAGTTGAAGAAGGTCTCATTATTAGGTCATATCATCAGAAAAATGGGATATCTATGGATCCATCGAAGAAAGCTACAATAGATCGATGGCTAAGGCCAACATTGGTAAGAGATATTCGTAGATTCTTGGGGTTAGCTGGATATTATCACCATTTTTTGAGAAATTTCTCATGATTGTCCAACCCTCTTACAAAGATAACTCATAAGGGAGTAGATTTTTCTTGGAGTGATGAATGTGAAGAGAGATTAAAGGAGTTGAAAATGAGGCTTATTACTATGACTCTGCTCACATTACCCATAAATGGATAACTCTTTGTGGTGTACAGTGATGATTCAAAGAGGGGTTTAGGTTGTGTGCAAATGAAAAATGATAAAGTGATATCCTACCCCTCAAGGCATCTAAAAATCCATGAGAAGAACTATCCAACGTGTGATCTGGAGTTGGAGGGTGTGATCTTTGCATTGAAAATCTACCGACATTAACTATATTGGGAAAAGTGTGAGATATGTATGAACCAAAAGATCCTCAAATATATATTCACACAAAAAGAGATTAATATGCACCAATGAAGATAGATAGTGCTCATCCAAGATTATGAATACTCAATCCACTACCATCCCAATAAGGCAAACAAGGTGGAAGATCCTCTAAGTAGGAAGGATCTTGCATCTTTATCAATGATGAGAATTGAAAAGGATCCAATCTTCTTGGATTTGAAGAGGATGGACATGGGAATCATTAATGGAGGAACATCATCAATCCTTTCTCAAATTATTTCTCAACCATCCTTCATGGATAAAATAAAGGATGCTCAAAGAAAGGATGTAGAAATTTTGAAAAAGGGTGGAAGCTATCAGAAATGGGAAATCCTCAAAATTCATGGTTGATAAGGATGGAATTGTAAGATTTGGGTCATGATTATATGTATAATCTAATCCATAGATAAAGAATGAGCTTATAAATGACAAACATAGCTCAACCTTCTCTATTCACCTAGAGAGCACAAAAATGTATTAGGATCTCCGAGAAAAATTTTGGTGGGACAATATGAAAAGGGAGATTACTGAATATACATCAAAGTTCCTAGTATGTCAGCAAGTGAAGGCTAAGAGGAAAAAATTATAGGGGGGTGATGCAACCACTACCCATAACAACATGGAAGTGGGAGAACATTACCATGGACTTTGTCACTGGGATTCTAAGGACATCCAGGGGAAACAACGCTATATGGGTCATTGTGGATCATCATACGAAGACATTTCACTTTATCGTGATTCTAGAAGACTTCTCATTGGATCAACTTGCACGGATTTACATCATAGAAGTGGTAAGGCTACATAGAGTACCACTATCTATTGTATCCGATCATGATCAGGGATTCACCTCTATGTTTTGAAAGAGTCTTCAACATGCTCAGGATACTAAGCTGAACTTCAGTATGGATTATCATCCTAAAACTAATGGACAATATGATTGGACTATCCAAACACTTGAGAACATGTTGAGATCGTGCTCAATGGACTTAAAAGGAGGATGGGATCAACATATTTCTCGTTTTGAGTTCTCATATAATAACAGTTTCTACTCTAGCATTTAAATGGATCCTTATGAAGCCCTTTACAGGAAAAGGTGAAGAACACCGGTGTGTTGGGATGATATTGGTGAGCGTAAGCTGGTAGGACCTGAAATGGTCAACGAAATTGTGGAGTAGGTGAAAACCATTAAACATCATATCAAGGAATCCCAAAGTCGACAGAAGAGTTTTGCAGATAACCTTTGACGAGACCTTGAGTTCAAATTTGGAGACATGATACTTATACACATATCTCCATGGAATAAGGTCATGAGGTTTGGAAAGAAAAGGGAAGTTAATTCCTAGGTACATTGGCCCCTTCAAGATTCTTGATCATGTCAGGGATGTGGCCTATCAACTAGCACTTCCACCTACCATGGACAATGTACACGATGAATTTCATGTATCCCTCTCACAGAAGTATATACCAAACCCTTCACATGTACTCTCTTCATAGTTAGTACAGTTAGAGGATGATCTTTCTTACAAGGAGTAGCCAGTGAAGATATTGGATTGTAAAGATAAGTTCTACGTAACTAGGCTACCCACCTGGTCAAGGTACTATGGAGAAACCATAAGTACGAAGAGGCAACATGGGAACTGGGGGAGGAAATAAAGGAAAACTACCCTCACCTGTTTACAGCTTAGAATGTAAAAGGAAAATTTTAGGGCTAAATTTCTTAAGGGGGGAGATTGTAATGACCCAGACATTCATTAATTAAAATTAATCTTAATCTAAATAAATGTCTTATTATGAAAAATGGTAATATAAAACATGCACTTCCTCAGTTTTATATTTTTAGATTTCAAAATGCCGTTCTGAATTGTTACAGTTTCTAATATAGCCATTGAACAGTGATAACAAGATTAGTATAAATATAGGGCTTTAACAAATCAAATTTACTCAGACAAAGGAAGTGATGACCTCATCTAGTAGACTTTCCCCATATGAAGCCCATTTATTATAGCCTAGAAAGGAGGGGGCATCATTGGGATTCAATCTTGACTAAGAATAAGCCAAGCTTCAACAAGTTAAGCTCAAACAGAACTGACTACGGGAGAAGTGGAAGTTGATAGAGATTACCGCCCGAGAGATGTTATCTGAACCACCCCAAGAGTCAATCACCATCGCAAACCTTACCCTTCTGTCTTATGTGGGTGTTATAAGGGGTTATGTAATGAGACCCTAGTACTCTGATTACATAAATTATTTTTGTATAGAGAATGTACTTTCATTATTTTTACTTTGTAAATAGAAAAAAGAATTTTTAGTTAATTAAGAAATCTATTTTGATGAATTAATAGATTTTTGAATTAAAAAATATTTTATTTAAATATTATTACTAAATTACTTTTTATATAATATAAATGACCATATAATTATTATAAATACGATTGTGATTTTTATTAAGGTTTGAAAGCTATTTTTGTCAAAAACCCAGGAATTTTAAATAAATGTTGGTTTTTATTTAAAAATTAAAAAAACCCCACATTTAGAAAATGATTTAGATAAAATGAATATTATTTTTGGAATCAGAATGTTGAATTTATCCAATGGTAAATTTTTAATAATTTTCTGAGACAGTTGAATTTTTGGGTAAAAATTAAATACCATTTATAAATATAATGTGTTTTATGACATCATAATGTTTCAATAGTGATGTAATAAAATACTAAAAACATTATTTTCGGCCAATATATGTTTTACCATTAAAATAATATGATTTTATGTTTTTTTTATTTATTTTTGAAAGCTTTAGTGGACCCTCCAAGACTTATAAAACATTTTAGCTTTTGAAAATTATTTCCTTGAGAGTGTGACTGACCTCCACATAAGAAAACATAATATTTTAAGAATTTAGGACATTGGACATATAAAATATTATTTTCCTCTCCCCTTTGGCAAAAAACATGGTAAAAAATCATGGGATGGCTTGTGTTTTTTATTTGTTTAATGTGTGGTGTCCAAAACCTAAATAATAAAGAATTACCTCTCATCTCCTATATAAACCCACCCAATATCCGACTTCCTCCTCACTAAAATTCTTTGGAGTACATACAACCTCTTCCCTCCTCTCTCTATAATCCTAAAACGGCTCCTAATCTCCCAATAAGCCTCTCTCCAGCCCCCCCCCCCAAGCCTTTGGGATCACACTTCCA
Organism: Viscum album; assembly: GCA_963277665.1. Classification (NCBI taxonomy): domain Eukaryota; kingdom Viridiplantae; phylum Streptophyta; class Magnoliopsida; order Santalales; family Viscaceae; genus Viscum; species Viscum album. Next base: position 624,565,363 of record OY728137.1, on the reverse strand, counting down.
AGAAAGGGATTCCATCCTTTCTCATTTTATCCAAGTTTCTTAATATTATTATTCCATTTTATTTTCAATTATAAATGTTGGGTTATGGTTTCTCACCTCCCCTATACTTCCCTATTTATGTTTGAATGATGATATACCCCTTTCTCTCTCATTAATTCCTCCCATGTACACCTGTTATAATGCCAAAATTCCTTAAGGAATTTATCTCTCCTTATTTACATTCAAGCAATTATTCTTTATTATGAATCTAAAATTACATTACATATGTTGGTACATGTATATATATGACCCCATTACTTTTCATTTCGTGTACATATTATGAGACACACCTTTTTCTCTCATCACCCATTTTTAAGAATACTTATGTCATGGTGTTATGCTGCCGAAATTGCTCCGTGATTTTACAAGAAAAGTCATTGTGTCGTGAATACCATGCCCATTTATCTATCAAGATTATTCACCATTATGCACATTTACTTATTTATTATAGAGTTTCATTTATTAATTTTACATTCCTTTATCATTGAAAAAAATTATGATCTTTAATGATTCCATGTTGTATGATCCATGTGGCACACTTATGCATGGGATGGAATGTTTAAGAAGGGTGTGCCCTAATAGCGCTCCAATGCATTGGGTAAAGATTAGTATCATGATACATAAATTGAAATGAGGGTTTACTCATACTAATTCATGTTCAATGAGGTTTTACTCATGTCATATGTGTAATGATCCTTGGATCATGCTAATACCATGTTAAGCGTTGTTGCCACATTTTCATGTTATGATAATCATGTTATATCATGCCTTTATGTTCATGTTTATCTTATTATCCATTGATATACCTATTTCCTAAAATGTATTGTATTTTTCATGTTATGACTTTTTTACTCCCTTACTGGCCTTTATAGCTCACCCTTTTCTTATGCATGTTCTCAGGTTACCCAATACAATGCTAAGTACAAGGGAATGTAGTGGTCATGTAAAGGAAGTTTTCAATAAAGAAGTTGAATTTAATGTTTTAAGTCCTTATGTAATGTTCTTAAGACCTAAATAAACTAGACCTCTCGATCTTCTATGTTGTATCAAGTGAATATTTTATGTAACAAATCATGTTTAAGTGTGTAATAAAGAGAAGGGTTGTTATAACCAAACTAGGTTTTCAGATGGATCTTGTCGACCGGTGTTTGTTCTGTACTATCATAAACTTGTATTTTTAGGTGAGAGGGACTTAGGTAATCCTTGGATAGCCCCATATTTTGGAGGGTCTGAATCTGGATCAATTTGATCCCAGAACCTGTTTCCATAAGACAATAACGAATCTATATGCCATTGAAATGATCGGTGATGTACAATGGGCGGATGTGCCCTTGTATGGGAGAGCCTTCATCTTCTCCATAGAAAAAGATAATGGTTTTGCATTCAGTATGCTTGACTGCCTCATCATGGAAGGCATCTACTACTGCTACCTCCATCTAAAACTAGAGGGGGCTTCTTAAAGCCTCGTTAAGGGCTTCATGCATATCCGCTAATAGGAAAAGAGCCTTAAGGAAAGAGATAATTTCCAAAATTTTGGAAATATGCTTAAGGATATCATAATTCCGCAACAAACGTGAAATTATGCTTAGAGGAGGTTGTTCTGTGGTAGAGGGCATGAAGGGACCTCCCGGCTAAACTGGCAGATGACTGGTGCTGGGAATGTCCCATTTATCTCTTGTCGAAAATCATGGAGAGAATACTAGATGTGAATCAGATGACTGAAGGAAGTCCATAATAGAGCATGGATGATCACAACATGGTTGAGACAGCTTCGCCTGGTCGAGTAATACAAATGGTGGTGAAGGCGTACCTGATGACACAATATGAGATGGATGATTTTGTTGAGCTCTACGCTGGGCCTACTGTCTAGTTTCAATGGAATTCATAGCTTGGATGGAAGTAATGACATTAGAACTCTGAAGAACTATATTTCCATGACTCTTTCGACACTGCTGATGGCTGGGAACATTGGGAGGATCCGCATAGTGCTCCTCGCCATTGGAAATCTTGTAGGGGTTTACCAGCTCTATTGTGTTAACCAAGGTGTACCCTTGATCATCACCTGAAAAATCCCCCACTTATGAATGGATTCTGGGGAGAATTTCCATCTCTAGGGGCATGAATTCACCAAGAGTATGGGATGACGACAACGTTGGTATGGGACTTTGTTTTACCTTACGTCGACAGTACCTGCTCTTCAGGGAAGAGGAAGGCTGAGATGTAGACGTAGAAGTTCTGGTTGCGGGTGACACAACATCTTCTGAAGGCTCTGGTTGATTCATATATGCACGAATAATACAATGGGAACATGCAACTGTCTTAAGAGCCATCCAGTCATCATACTTCTGGGATCCGTGTTTAGAAACCTGATGCCACTCACCTTCGCTGTCAATACCGATGTCTAGCTTCACGAAGACACATGCCACATGTGCCAGAGTTGAGCTTAATGCGGCTAAGTTTTTATCAACCTAGTCTTGAAGACAGTCTTTAAACACATAGAATTGTTTGAGGGTATTCCCCAGGATCTAGTGATAGGGGCAGTAACTAGGATGATTAGTGAGATCTGCCTTTTTTGGTCTCCTACATTCAGGAAAACATAGAATTCCCTATTCCAAGGCACTTCAGAAATAACAAGGGACCTAAGCCTCGTTGAATGAGTTGTTCAGGTTTCTCATGTCTGGGAAGGGGGATCTGGGACCTAGCTCTGATGAGGGGCTGGAGAAGACTGTTGAAGAGGTGGAGCCTGGTTATCTCGTCTGGGTGGTGGCGGCACAATATGCGGGGGCGCCTGCTGATTCTGAAGTGGGTGCTGCTGGGCCGGAGGCTGCACCTCATGCGGATGGACTATGTGAGGTTGTGGATGTGGCTCTATAGGTAATTACTCTAGTTTCCTGGGGGCCACTATCTGCACCACTGCGTTGGGATCAGCCCTAGCGGCCCTTCTTGTGGGAATTGCAGGAGGCAATAACCATGCCTACTTGGCCTGTTGCAAGGCTTCCTCTAGTCACTAGGCCTTATTAGAGAAGTTTCATATTCCCCTAGGGTAATTTTGGGTAATGATCGATGGGGCCAGTTCAGTATTGACATTCCCTAGACACATTTTCAGTAATTGTTCCTGAGTCAGCGACATATCCAGGGAATAGGTAAGGCCTTTCCACCAGGCGACGAAGTTTGTGATGCATTTGTTAGGCCTTTTCATACACATTTAAAGGCTTGAAATACTCATTTTCGAGGTGGTAGAGCTGAACTAGTAAAGAAACTGTCTATGGAGGTCTTCCCAGCGGGAGATTGACCTGATGGGTAGCTGGTTGTACCAGACAAACACAGTCCCTTATAATGTATGTATGAAACATCGGAGTTAGGAAGCTTCTTGTTGTGATGGAGTTCTTAGCATGGGTCGACACCTAGAGATTAAGTGTTCCATATGCTACAGTGGATCTCCTGTCCCGTTAAAGGGGGGGAATGTGGGATTTCCAAAACCTGAGGGTGTTGACATATCATCCACCCACGCCAAATATGGCTTTCCATCAGGAGGGATTTCCACCTATCGAGTTTTCAATGCCTCAAGGCGATCATTGAGTGGTACAATAGGATAATCTGGGCAAGGGTTACCTTCTTGATGAGGATCCCTAAACACCAGTGCATTGGACGGTTCTTCTACATGATAAGCATCCCTGACAGCTCATGGAACGGCTGGTGGGGTAACCCGTGGAGTAGCTGGTGGAACCTGAGCTAGGTCATGGAGATTATCATGCCACTCAAGTGGATTTGGTGACAAATATCACACCCTCTTATTGTATGTTCTAGAATCTATCTTGTTTGCATGGGCAGGATGGTCGAGGTTACCTAGAGGAAATTCCCCAGGGGGATGTTGTGTCTGCCCCTAATGCCCCACCCAAGGATCACTGAATTCTGGTCATCACTCCATGACACACTCAGCAAGGAGGTCATAAAACATCTTCTTGTTCTTTGTGAACTATTGATGCAATGAGGATTTTTCGGGATCATCCTTCATCTTTTGTACTAAGCCAAACGGGTCGGAGGGTTTGACGGCTCCGAGGTGCTCTTTGCCCTTACTGGGATTCCAGCTGAGGACCAATGCCTCGGTGGACACGGGAAGACCCATTAAATTTGTGTGATGGTGATTAAACCATCCCAATGAGTCCAATAGCTATGGAACTCCCCCATAGGGTAAGTCCCCATCAAGGTGATCCAGCTCCATCTCCTACTTTGATAGATCATCCATGTTAACCGTGACTCTAACTGGAGGCATATCCTCAATATCACCATGAAAGTCGGACTGGCACCAGATAGAACTAAAATGGAGGTCCATGTACTACCCCCAACCATGAATCTACAAGTGGGGAGAATCCTCCTTGATAATCCTGTTGAGAACCTTAAATATCTAGACACATCGTTGTTGGAGTGTACGATGACGTCCTGGTGACTCAGGGCGTTGGGCCATGGAAAGTGCGGCCAAATCAACCAAACATCACTATTGACCAATGTATTCAAGGTGTGTCTGAATCTTGGGATATTCCACTCATCAATGAAAAAGACGAAAGTGTGTCACCCATAGGGTGTGGCAAAAGTATCCAATTTCCTCCTGTGTGCATGATTCCGGTGCACTGAAATTCGGTAATGTGACTGACCAAAACATCTCTAGGAAATGGTCTGATGTGAGAATTTATTACAAGATACTTGGCTCAAACATAGGGTCTGGCCCTTGGTTTTCCCATTCTTCTACTAGAGTCGGCTTGGGAACCAGTATTAGTACTAAATCAGACTACTGAGACAGTAGGCTGGCTCGTGGAGAATATGGAAAATGGGATGATGAGCCACCGCATCTCGGGATGTCATCTGAAGAATGCAGTGACTTAGGAACCACATCGTAATAAGATGTCCTGGTGACCACAGTTTCTGACATAGGGACCACAGATGGTGGTGGTGGACCCTGATGATGGTCGTTCACCATTGGTCCCTAGAATAACTCTCTACGATCTCTAGTTGAGGTAGAGAGTGCTCCTGGTGATAATGGTGGAGATTTCATGGCCAGGCCCTGGGGAGACACCAAATATTCATCCTCTTGGATGTATCTCTGGAAGGAGGAAGGTATCTGATGGACTTCACATTCCATAAGGATGAGGATGATACGCCTCGTCCCTACCCCATCCCCCGACACAGAGGATTGAGGTCAGGGTTCCATTTCTGAATCATATTCCACCTTAGAATCTGAGAAGAAAATAGGTTTAATCTCAGTCTGAATATTCCCAAAATTATTTTTATAGCAGTGACAACCCACCCTCCTACCCCTGGATGAATCTTTGGGATAGGGTAGATTTTTTGGCTCAAGGAGGTCCTTTGGCCGAACTGGTGCTAGGGCGGAGAGGACTTCCACTTGGGTGAGCTGGGGTGCAAATAGAATTTGGAAACATGTCAAAGGGAATATGGGTAGGAAATTCGTTTCTACTAACTGTTGTGGGGAGGGAATCCTAGCAGGAAGTGCTGGAGAGGGTAGGACCTCCGATGGAGCTAATGGGATCATGGGTAGGGCCTCCATACTTATTTCCTCTGGAAAAGTCAGTACGAGAAGGGTCCTCATACTGTTCGACCAGAACATGGGTAGGACCTCCACGATAGGTGTTTATAAAGTTAGAAAAACCTCCGCTTCTATGGTTTTTGGGATGAGGAGGACCCTCGTCGTCTATTGTATGGACATGAGGAAGACCCCCAGGCTGACGGTTGACTGGACGTATAGCATCTTCACACCATCAACCTGTTATAGGAGGAACAGATCCATACCTGAGGTCATGGGTGCGAAGGAGGATTCCATACTGAGCGTCACTACAGTAGGGAGGACACTCATTCAGATTGAAGCCAGCGTGGGGAGGACCACCACACCAATCTTGGGAGAGGGACAGACATGTGCTCTCATTGGTGATGGTATGAGGAGGACCTACATACCGGGTGTCATTGCCATGTGCCGGCCCACGATGGGCGGTACCTGGATCAGCGACCAAGAGAGTCGACCGAACCTACCCGTGGGGTGGTCGAGGCCTCGATCTGGGCCAGGTGTAGGAGTGCCCCTTCTTAGAATAAACAGGGGATTGATGGTATATGTCTGCAGTGGCACGATCCATGGTATTCGTTGACATTGACACCCCTCGGTAGGCATCCTCCTCATCCTGCGCCTGACACTGGCATTGGGCTAACCGAACTAGGGCCGATGGTGCAGGCACATAACTTATCTGCTCCTTATCCCATGGGGTCGGGTGGTGTTGTTGACGCGACCTAGTGGGAGCCCTCCTTGGGATCCCCTGGAATGAGATTCTGGTCGGGCTAACCTGAACATCCCTCACCTCATCGGCATAGGGGAGGGATTCATTGAAGCATTCCAGGGAGAGGCTCATGAAACAGTTATGCGCTAGAGTGGGGAGAAGTAGAACCCTATGTGGCCCTTGGGGGCAGTGGTGGTGGCGAGGTGCAGAAGCTTCTAAGTCATTTCAGGCCATATCCCGGGTTGGGATAATCCCCACTTCCTCATATTGTCAAACGAGGTCATTTATCACCCTTATCTAAATGACTTCACAAGGGGAGATGGGGCGAGGACGCCCAGCAACCATGGACATGGAGGCCTCTATTGGGGGATGAGGTCACGTGGGATTTCCATGTTGACGTAGCCCTTGCCCCTACGTTGGTGGGTGGGTGGTGATTGGTTTCCTGTGATGATAGCCTTGGTCCTGCAAAGCAGGGATATTTAACCATTATTGTTGAAAAAAGGATAGCGACATCTACTTCCCTAGTGCCATTCCATCTTCTATGGCTGGTAAGAAGGATCCATGCTGACAACGTCACAGACCAGGATTTCCAACATTCAAATCCCCCAATTTATGGTGAGTTTCATGCCAAGCCCACTATTTTCTTGGCTGGACCAAGTGTCAGATACACATATCTAGTGACATTCTAGTCCACTGATGTCTTGAATGCTACCAATCTCTACATTGACCAGAGGAACATAATGTTGGGTTCACCATTTATGTTATTGACGCTTTTGTCGGGGCGCACATCCATCTTTTTCGGAGGATTTTCTGCTTGTTGCCCCACATTCTCACTTTCCAAAGGCGTGCGACATCCGTCGCTTATTTAGGGATGTTTTCTCCTTGATTGAAATGAGATGATGGGTTGTCGCCTCCTCCATCCATGGATTCCTCCTTTCAACTCATTAACTAGTATGAGTATCCCTCATAGACTTAAAATGTTGTTCGTGAAACTCTCCCCAATTCCATTTCTTTATGGACGCCGGTTAATTACGCTGCTTTTGTCAGTACATTCCAAGGGGTCCAGTCAGGACAACAACCTTGGGTTGGGGGAGTAGTCATGTTGGACATCATTGGTATGTTTGGACTCTCGAACACTGACGCGTCTGGGTTTCTCCCCCTAATGATAGGGCTTCTCAAGGGTGTAAGAAGCCTGAGGCATTCCACTTCGAGTGCGGAGAATTATATGCCATAAGAATGTCTCTAAGGTTTTCCTCAGCATCCCATGTTTAACATAGGGTATGATGCGAGTTTAATGTCCAGCGAAGATAGATTATACTGATCAGAACACTGACGTTAGTGGATCAAATGGGTGCAACCATTAGAGGGAATAATAATGTTGGCAATAACGCATGGTTAGAATCCCGATTACTGCTAGGAGCTTTGAGGAAGTGGATGACATGATCTCACCAGGATGTGGCATCCTGGGTAAGAATCAGAATGGGTATAGATTGTTGAGAGTGGATGGGGAGTGAGATTAAGCTGACACGAGGGTGACATTGATGTTGGGATTGAGCCCTAAAAAGAATTACTACGTATCCCTGTGGCAGGGAATCAAAGTCCGCATAGTTCGGTGAGGCGATGGGACACCTGAGGAGGCGGACCGTGAGAATGAACGCATGGGTGGGAACCAGAGGAAATAGAACCTTTGGATTGGGGAAAGATCTTCTTGGGAAACAAAGGCTCGAAGGAGATACCACATTGAGACATGGGTGATGAGATTGAACCTTAGGGAGGATTCCTACGTATCCCCGTGGTGGGGGATCAAAGTCCATGTAGTTCAGGATGGGGCATGTAATCAGGGTGTGCGCAGAGGACAGTGACCCAGAGGCATGCCGGGGCTTACGCATGGTTAGCAGCCCGAGTTTGGTCTGACGCTTGAGGGGTGGACTAGAGATTTGGGCCCCAATGAGGGGGACCACAATAGCTTATCGTCGATTGTGGGTTACAATGGATTACCATTGATTAGGATTGAAAACGTATTACCACTTGATGTGGCTAAACCTCATGAAGTCTTCTTATGTACCTTGCCTAGGAGACAAGGATCAAAGCCCACGTAGTTCGAATGGGTATAGTTTAGTGTCATACAGGATGAAAAGGGGTATATAATTTAATGTCATGTGGGAAGAAATTGGACCGATGTGAAGGGGTTGGGATAAGAAGGTGTTGGGCTTGAACCACGGGGAGGCTTCCTAAGTACCTTACCTTGGCAAGGATTAAGGTCCACGTAGTTAGAAAGTGTTTATTGAACCGATATGAATGGTTCAGGACTATTAGGTGTTGGGATTGAACCTCAGAGAGGCTTCCTACATACCTTGCCTTGGCAAGGATCAATGTCCACGTATTTTAGGAGTGTTTGGGGAACTGACGTGAATGGGTTGGGACCAGTAGGTGTTGGACTTTAACCTCAAGGAGGCTTCCTACGTACCTTTCCTTTTCAAGGATCAAAGTCCATGTAGTTTGGGAGTGTTTGGGGCTTGCACACTATGGCAGCCCATAGAGGTTGTCATGGCCAGTGCTTACTCTAAGCCCGCATGAGTCATGCTTGGTGTCAGGAACAAGAGTCAGCAGAGACCTAACAATCACATCATAAAAGGTGCATCAGTAGGAAGTGGAGTGGTGTATTACACGTGGTTATTGGCACAAAGAGGAAACAGAGGCTTACGTGTGGTTAGTAACCTAGGGATATGGAGATTGGGACTTACTCCAGGATGGAGGCTCGATGGCGAAAAAGCCCAGAGGGAGTGGGACATGATAAAGAAGGTCCTTGTTCCCCTCTCACCTCTAATCATTGACACCGATGAATAAATAAAGAGTAGGGGTGATACCTCCTGCAAGAAATGTAGGGGGATTACCCCAAGGCAGTTTCCCTTCCCCATAGATATCCACCACTCAAAGAGAGAGGATCTCATTCCATGTGAGGAATATCTCACCCCCGTGGAGATGAGTGGGTGTAAAGAATGTCTGAGATGAGGCACTACATGTATGATGTGTGGGTAGAGTCCACAGTTTAATGCCATGTGCTAAAGAAAATGGTTCTTAGAAGTTTAACATCCTGCAGCTCGGATGATGCAACTTCACTCCGCACCCCTAGGACTTACATAACCAGCACGCTTTAACCCATAGTGAAGGGAAGGTTCCAAAAATGTCGTAGTGAAGGGGTGTCATGGAGTGATCCATTGAGGGGTCGATGTTAGCATGACTATGCAAAGAAGCAATATCCATTAGCATGCTTATGCGAAGAAGCATAAGGCTAAGCAATGCAACATAAAGCACCACCCAAGGGACCTTGAAATCACTTCATATTGACCTGGAGGGTCTTACGGGAGAAAGGTGCGCGCCACAGGTTTGTTGTGCATAATATGGGCTCAGACATGGTGACTTAGGGTAAGGACAAGACTGGAGTGCATATGGATAATTTCATGCAAAAGAGGGGGCTTGCACACAATAGGCGTGCAAGATGGGAGGTTGTGTGCAAGATGGAATGGTTGTGCATGTAAGGGGAATTTGAACGCAAGAAGGATATTTTGCACCAAAATGACTCTGGGTAAAAGGAAATGGATTAGGCTCATGCCCATGAGTGCCCACCCAAAGGAGGACCCTTGGGGGACCTGTCACGCAAGATTCAATACCTTGAGGCCATGGTGTTTTTCGCGCGGTCGTGGAAGAGGTGTCTTGGGCGCAACAGAGTGTTGCTTCATCTTCTTTAACCATATATGAATGGCGGGGGTATGATTATTTTTATATCCTAAATCCTCAGAGGTGGCGTGCAAGTGGTTTTGTGCGCAACTGGCTGTTTGACGTTGCATTGTTCGCGCGAGGGTTTGCGCACCTAGGAGAAACTTCCTCGCTGAATTCTCGTCATTCGCACCCTTTCCTTGGCTTGTTTTTTGAGAATGTGGCCATGAAAGGGTTCTTTTGATGTTGTGTTGGGCACGCAAGATATTGCATGCCGTAGGAAGTCTTTCGCGCTCACCTAGACTATTGCACCCCAATACCTTTGCAAGTGTGCGACGGGTCACCGTGGAAGTCTGCATTGGGCGCACAAGCTTTTTCACACCGAGGGGAATCTTGCACTTACACCCTTATTCATGCACCAACCTCCCTCTCTCTCTATGGAATCATCCCTCTAGTCTCAATATTCCTTTGGTTTCTTCAAATGAGCCCCCCCCCCCCCTTTGCCCTATCCGAAGTTCGGCGTCAAAAGACATGAAGTTAAGGGTAGGTATATTATAACAAAGAAAAATTCCCAAGACAATACCCAAGAAATTATGGTTTATACTATGGAGACCAAAAAATTTCGTTTTCTCATATCTTGGAAATATTGGCCCTCAAAGGCTACATCATTGAGTAAATCCCAGCAACTTACCCGGTTAGCTGATTATCAAACTCAACCACTATAGCCCCATGCTCAAACAAAACCAACCAAGGACAAATCAAATCATCCTATCACTCAACATGAACCATCCAACCAATTTTTGGACACAACTAGCACCAATCAGGACCAATTCCTCAGCTAATTACACCTACTATGATTCCTATGAAAAAATACCTTTAAGAGGCATAAATATTATCCTAATTCAGATGTATGAAGTAGTGAATCTCCTTTCCAGTATACCAACATGGATCCTGGTCTGTGATGCACTTTTCTTGTCGAAGGAGTTGTGTAAGGATCTTATTGAGGCCCCAAAGATCCCTCTTCACATTGAAATTTAGGTAGCCATCACCGTGGCCTATCACACCATGGACTCTAAACAAGAAGACTAACAATACATTTCCTCTTTCTCCAAGGAAGATAAGGGTTCCCCCATTTAGGGGTACATAGATCAATCTATGTCTCATGCTAGGTTAATGTCATAGAATTATATCGCTTCCTAGTAGATACTATGTCTCATATCAATGTTATCATATCTTGGCTATTACATATGTTGGTTCTCACTGAGGAAGATTTTACACCATCCAATCTGATGATATCAGGATATGATAAAATATAGAAGAAGATACACAAATAAATTCAGCTAGATACATGATTTGGAGAAATTTTAGAAAACAATTATTTTATGTTTCACTCATATGAAACTTTCTCCAATTCCATGTTAAAATGAACCGATATAATCTGTATGTGTAAGTTCCCAATTTATATCATCTATGCCTTAGATACTCTATTAATAGTCAGGTAGGGGTACTCCATGGTGATGATACCCCCTACAACTGTTATGAAGCCTGAAAACTGGATGAATGCTATTATACAATGTTTGAAAAAAAAACCATTTGATGATTTTATGTGTGTTAATTCCCCACTGAATTTTCAACCACCATGTTGGACCCCTTAGTGGATTTGATGGAAAAATTCATCCTTATGATCCATCGGTTGGAAGAAAAAATGTATTTAATGGGAAACATTTCATCATACCCTAAGAAGAATGAATTCTTGAATATTACAACATATTTCTATTATGGGAAGGCACCACTGAACTCAAAAAGGCCCACCCCATTGCATAGTGAAAGGTCCACCCATTGGTCTCCAACCTCTTCTAGTATCATGTATTTCAAAGATTGGGGTTGACCTGATGGTAGTGAACCCATCTTCACCATTTCAACATCAATGGAAAAAATAACTATTGAAAACTAAATGGGATTTTTTCGTCATATATTTTTTACTATAGTCTCCATAGAGTATGATTCCCTCATAAAGTATTCTTCCTATGATATGTAGATGAAAAAACAACCTCAAAATATAATGTTCCTAGAATGGAATCCCCCTCCTATGATCCTTATGGGTTTAGTGAATAATAGGAATTGTATGAATCCCCTCCTTTAGGGGAGGAAGATTTATCCCCCACAATATATTAATATATGTAGGTGAATCTCAAAGATGAGGAATATCTGAGGCCAATTCTAATTAATACTACCAAGCCTTTAGAGGCGAAGCATCAATACATGGATTTATTGAAGAAGCACTATGACCAGTTCTCTTAAAACTATAATGATATATTTGGGATCAATTCTCATTCTCAAATCCACCACCATGGCCTTCATATTATCTATCATGGGTTCTAATTGGATCCGAAAAAGATTCATCCATCCCATGGTGTCATGGTCATGACGAATGTTAATAATCTTATCTTGACCAATATTTTTAATGAAGTCAAATACCATAGGTGTCCATCCATCATTCCCCTAGTTATAAAAAATAATGGATAGATAAAAATATGAATATACTTCTTGGACTTCAACTACCATTATTTAATGGATTATATCCCTATCTCAATGATAGGCCTATTTATTAACATGATTTCTAGATTCCAAGATCAATCCTTTATGGATGAATATTATAGGTTTAATTAGATCTAGATGGACCCTGAGGAAAAATAATACACCACTTTTACAGTTCCTTATTGATCCTTTTGTTATCATGTGATGCAATTTTATATGAACAATAATGAATCCTCTAATTTGGATTCCATTTATCACATCATCACATAGATTCTTGGGAAACTAGTCGAATGCTATGTGGAAGACATGAGGGTAACATACCTCTAACTCTAGGACCATCTCAAGGATCTTGAGAAAATGTTTGTCTAGATCATCTATCATTACCTAGAGATGAACCCCCAGATGTCCACATTCGGGTTTACCTCAGGGATTTTCCATGGTAGTTTTGTATGGTATAGGGAATTAAAGATCAATCCAAAAATGTCAATTCCATTTTTAAAATGAATCCTCCATGAAAACTATGGGAGTTGTCAATCCTATAGATCTATATAACATAATTAAAAAATTATATCACCATGATATCCAATAAATATGAACCCTTTACAAAAGTCATGATGAAAATAATTTATTATCAGTGGGATAAGGAATTCAAGTCTATATTTGAAAATAACAAGAAGTATATTCTACATCCTCTAATCCCGATGCCACCCATCCTAGTGAATCCCATCATACATTATGTGACCTCCCTGGAATGGTTCCTTGGCACCCACTTGGCTCAGAAGAACAATAAAGTGATAATAGTTTGTATTATCTAAGTTATGTGATACTGAATAGTAAGACCAAATATTCTCAAATCAGGAAGAGTTTTCTCTCCATGGTCTTTATTCATCAGAAAAAGAGGCACTATCTATAACATCATGAGATACAATTAGTATCTCACATCGACCAACTAAAGTACATCATCAGCCACCCCAATGTAATTATTATAGGGGTGTGTATTACTTCTATAGTAGTTTGACATTAAGAATATTCCTCAAAATTATATCAAGGTCCAAATGTTGATAGATTTATTGGTCATGAATTTTTCCTTTTAAGAGTTAAACATGGATGTAGACAACCTAAATAAATCCATCATCTCTATAAATCTTAATATTCCATGATTTTAGATTAAATTTGAGTATTATTGCCATATCTCAACCAAGAGAATAATCTATAAATTTAATCATAAAAGGGATTTACTTATGATTATCTTCATCACTCCTACAAATTATCTCAGGTCAAACTTGTTCATTTTGGTTGAAAGGTGAACCAATAATGAATCCAAGTATTGTTAACTTATATCTTTCCCCTTGTTGGATCTCAAAATCAAGATTCCAAAACTACTTGTGAATGTAGACTCAGAGATAGTCATAAAAATTATAAATTGTGAATACATTGTCATAAAATAAGATCTATTCTCCATGTTGATGCACAGAAGATAGTGGATGTCCCATTTAACATATAAGAAAAAGGAAACATGTGTTCTGTAGTCATTAAATGATCAAGAAAATTCATTGGAAAGACTAGCCTCATTCATTTTAGATCCTAACAATTTTGACATCATTATTCACATGTTTCACTAGATATTTGTTTCCTCCATTTATTATATTGAATAAGACCAATAGCCAAATAAACATACCACCAATACTTCTCTTACAGGACCTCCAAATTTACTTATGGTGGAAGAATAATATGAAAAGATGAATCCTTTCATCGAGTACCTCTAGTATCAGAACCTACAGTCAGACAGAGCTGAACACATGAAAATCTTTCATCATTCATTGAATTTTACACTATATGATAGACCCAACCTATATTAGGATATATAAAGTTATTTATTTTGTGGAATCCCTCAATTTTTAAATTCTTAGAAGGTAGATAACATATACCATATAAGAATTCCATACGTTATTATGTGGGGGCTATCAAACAGGGTTGAATATCTCTCCCCAAATCTGATGACTGGGTACTTCTAGCTCACCATGTCTAGTCACTATATCAAGGTCACTAATAAGTGTCACATATACCAGATCCATGATAATTTTTTTAATTGGACGCTATATCTTCTCCCAACCACCATGTACTCTTGGATTTTTCTGTATGATTACTTTATATGGTAGGCCCATATCTATAAGTTAAATCTCAATAGTAGAGATTTCTTCTGATAGTTACCAACTTCTTCTCAATTTTGGTTGAATCCATTATCCTCAAAGAGTTCAAGACCCTATATGTGATCTATTTTTTGAAGTCCCACGTCATCCATTAACTCTGGATTCCTCACACCATTCTCACTAACAATTTCACCAAATTTCATGTTGACGAGATGAAGTCGTTATACACTATGTACAATATCCCGTGTAATAAAAACACCCAATATCCAGATCTTATGAATAGGATGATTAAGGAATTCAAAAAAACCCTATCTAACATCCAAAAAATATATTGGGTTAAAATATAAATAGCTATATCAACAATCACTAAAATTACCTATTGGAATATCAAAAAATAACCCAAAATTCTACTTACGTTACCCCTTACTCCAACTTGTTTAAGAAAGAGGCCTTATTAGAAGTAGGATTTCAAAATCAATCAATCATGATTTTATTTCATGATCAGCATACATTGGATAAGAGATCCATGTTCTCCATGAGAAAACTAAATTCCTTTGACAAGAGCAGGCTCCATGTTCTGCACAACAATGATGTTCATTAGAACTGGGTAAATTAATCAATCAAAACAGGTGATCACCTTCACTAATTCCTTCTGGGTGATATGACATTGGAAATAAGGATGAAAATGATATTTATAAAGAAACCACCTATGTTGTATTTTAAAAAATAGTGTCCTTTTATCATTCATAATATACAATCCAATGTTGTATACTCATTGATCACCATGAATAGGGAGCACAAAACACCTCCCATGAATTATAGGTTCTTCAAGTAGTATGTTGTGTAACCCTTAACAACATCATAGTTTCATGACATTAAACTGTAGTACAA
Organism: Viscum album; assembly: GCA_963277665.1. Taxonomy (NCBI): domain Eukaryota; kingdom Viridiplantae; phylum Streptophyta; class Magnoliopsida; order Santalales; family Viscaceae; genus Viscum; species Viscum album. Next base: position 624,549,750 of record OY728137.1, on the reverse strand, counting down.
TATTCCTATCAAAATAATTCAAATTGGACAACACTTCATCCTCGTAGTACAATGTTAAACACCATATCCAACATCCTTGCCACAAGATTTCAAACTACTTGGTCCATTTCTCCATCACTTGATGTAAAAAATTTATGATTCTACGACCCTCATCTAAGAGTAAATCCCCTTCTAGTGATGGTATCCTACAAAAACTCTTTTTAGAAAAAATTTTTACTTGATTCCCATTTCCATGGGATACGTAGAGGCATTGAGGTCTCGCATCATGGGTCCAATCCTAGAACAAAACTATATCAAGGTCTTCCCCCCCCCCCCAAGAATGGGTTTTATTATCACTCACTAACACACTAATTTAATATACCCAAGAACATAATGGTGTAGCTCCAAGAGTTTTGAACTCTCCATAAACACCCCGTCTTGTTTGCGTCCACATTTCAAGTCATCCTTAATTGGTATACCCCATTGCCCTCTATGTTCAAACTAGTTTCATTAATTATATATATTATTAAAAAACAGGCTCTAATCCCATCCAGTGAACATTTTCTGAATGTATTTTCATGGTAACTGATGGTTCCCATGTTTTGGACATGGTCGACAGTCAATTTAACATTTTGTCACACCCTATTTGATCAATGTGGTAATGGAAAATGCATTTTTAACATGGTGAGGAGTCATTTATCTCTCATTTTTTCCTTCACTTTAGGTTTTAATCCCAAAGACATGATTTACTTCCTTTATAGCACCCATTTTTATAGTAGATTCTAACAACTTTAGTCTTACGACTTCATGATTTCATGCATATTGATTGATAAAATTGGTGTTATCAAGGTCCTAACAAGGTGACTTACCTTAACACATTCTATGCACTCCCATAAGAAAGTGGAGCTCACTCAAAAATCCTTTTTTTCAACACTGATAATGGATCTCATGGGAATAGGAGTCCCGATAGGGTCTTCCCATGCATGTTCATGATACAGAAACATTCCAATATAGGACACCCATTTTTCTCTAATAATGATTACATTAAAATGATTACCGCTCATTCTAGATATGTTTTTTTGGTTTAAGGCCTCCTTATCTCTCCATTAACATCAATTTCATTCTCTTTTATTTACCCATTTGTTCAAAAAAACTTCCTTTATGGTTTGATTTCCATGAACCTAAATTGGAAACAACCCCCTTTTTATTCCAAACATCATGGCCATATGCTATTTATTAAAATTCCAAGGAAATTTTTTGTTGCAAAATTCCCATTGTCCCTCTTAAAATTAGGTTTATGTTATCTTTCATATGAAACAACTTTTTGGAGGAACCATATTTATATTTCGAGATCAATAACTATAAATTAAAATAAAACCCTTTTTGGCCCAAGCATCATGACTATAAACTATGTGAAATGATCCACACATATGAACCTAATATTTGTTCTCCTCTGTCCATGAGATCACCTATTCCAACAAAGAGCCTATTAGGCCCCACTTGGGCCCATCAATTCATGTTGGGTAAGATCGACTCTAATAGAATAGGTTGTTTCACCCCATCTATTCCATGAATAGTGGCCATAAGATTTATGAATTTTCCCTATTGTCCCTTAATCCACATCAGGTTTACATTACATCTAGTGGCCCACAAACTAATCATCCATTTTTCAAACCCTTAACACTTGATTTAAAAAAACATGGTATATTTCTTAATGTATGAATTTAAACTATTTAAATCATTGATACTTCACATGAGAGGATGCCCCTTTCAGGCACCAGTGTCCTGCACCACTTTCTAGTTCAACATGTGGATTAATTCACATTTATATGGAATATATAGGGATTCCTAATTCTCATATGTCAATATAATGTATATTTACTAATCAAAGATAATGTCTTTTTGAACTTATCATTCCAATATAAAACTATAACACCTCATTGGACAATAAGGTGATATGACATTCAGTTAGAAGTGGTCCAAGACTTACAACCATAAATTATTTACGCCCTATCCAAAGAAAGGTTTGTGTGAATTTGGGTATTATTATACCTCCATTTAAACCATGTTTATATTAAATTCTCTTACACATATAATTTTTCTTATGGTCAAATATATATGATTGTAAACTCTAGCCCTCCACTGGTCTAATTAGAATGACCATAAAAACATAAGGGAAAAAAGAAAAAATTTATTTCATCTAAAAAACCCAAAAGAGAATCCTAATAAAATATCTTGATTTACCTCTACAAGTCCCACCAAGGACTACATAAACGTAATGGAACACATAGATAAAGTAAAAATATGTGGTTCACGCTATTGGTACCCAATAAAACCATGGTTATTCTCACTAAACCCAATAGTCTAAAAAATTAGAGACAATCCAATACCCCCTTTTCCTCCTATCATCCTTAATAAATGATATTAAATTATGGGATTTTGGATCCATCTCTTTGTAGGACCTACACTTTTGGTGTCGTTCTCCTACACCACAACTTTAATGAACTAAGTGTGACTTAATTCCCATATGTGGGGAACAAAGTGATTCTCAAACCTATAGTCTGGGTCTCAATCATGAACTTCACCTCATAATTTTTTTCCTTTGTGAGGAGTTTCAACTCCTCATTGTCTAATCTGTATAACTATAAACTCATGTACCCATTGGTCATGGGTGTAATACCTTAAAATAAATGACCCATGGTCCTGGATTGATGATAATAAAAGTTTCATCCCTTGGTCAAATCTATACAACCACAAATTAAACAATTTGAGAAACTATTTTAGTAACATCCTTGGCTTTATTCAATATTAGAGATGTACTGTAAATAAATTAAACTATTATCATTTAGGTTATTATTTTATACGGTCTGACAAGAGGACATTTTTAGTGGAAAATGTATGAGAATTGGTGGTTTGAGTTAATAGAGTTGGAATGATATAATAGAGCCTATAAACTACAATCGGCTAGCCAGAAGACTCCACTAGATGGCTAGTGGAGTTTCTGGAGATATGCGATTATCTGCAAGCCTCACCGCACAACTAGTGGTTTCACTAGCTCACCGATGTAGCCCATTGAGTATCCTATTAAACCAATTCATGGGTGTAATTAATCCACATGTGGGTTATTAATGGAGTTAATATCCAACCTATTCAGCACCATATTCCATACAACATGACATTATATTGAATTTTTGAATCCGTATAATAAATCATGACTCCAATATCCCTCTCCCATTGCTTCTCAATGTTTTGAACAACTTAGTGATGCTATAAATGTAATATTTATCATCATCTATGATAAAAACTTCTTCATTCTTGAAATATGAGAACTAATCTAAGTTGGATATTTATTTTATTTTATGATTCTATGTTTAATTATAACATTCTTCATGATCAATGATGGGTATAGCCAATAGAAAACAATTCATGATTGAATCAATATCTACCGTAGATAGTGATTTTTAATGGGTACGTGTTTAAGAAATATCTTCCTAAACATATTTTTGATGGTGGAGTGATGATAGAACCTTAATTCATCAATGATTAATTCTTATTTTAATATAAGATTCAATATGTCAATGACTTACCCTTTTAATATAAAATAGAACTCTATGGAATGGTGGATGTTTTTGTTCAGACCAAGTTAGATGGAGAATTTCATGGAAAGAAGAAAATGTTATTTTCAAGAGTGTTGATTTTTTTTCAAAAATGATAAATTAATTCAATTTTTAAATGAATTTATAAAACATTACAATGCTTTTCTAATTTTTATTTCCCAAATTTTATAAGTTGTTTTTAGAACTTGTGATGTATGACTTATGAAATAATGGGGGAGTAAATATACTGTGAATGGTATTTAGGTTTGATTGAAAAGAATGATTTTACTGAAAATACCAGGATGTAACAATACTTTATTCATGAAATATAATGATTCTAAAGGTTATTGATCAAAGATTATATATCATGATAAATAAGGTTTTTGATGAAAGTATTTGTTTTTTGAAAAAGATAAATGACAGTGAAGCAGCATGGGCGTTCTTGCGAAAGTAGATATTTTAGGTGGCGCTAATTCCTAATGGTTGAAAAAAAAATTGGGTCTCAAAATCAAGAGTTTCTAATTATGGAAAAGTAATATTGTTTTGCAAAGGAGTCTATAAATCATGGTTTGCAGACCCCATAAGAGGTACGTGGGGCGGTGAAGGAAATTCAAAAAAGGAATAATTCTTTGAAGTCTGGTATACAGACCACATAGAAGGAAAGATAGTTCATAGACCATGTAAGGGAGAAGGATATCATTCACAGAATGAATTTGGTTATTTAGGCTGTCGTGATGAAGGAAAGGTAGTACGTAGACCGTGTAAGGGAAAACAGATTTCGGGATGCACATGGTATGCAATAAAGGTTGTAGAAAATTAAATAATTGGGTTAATAAAATTTGTGAGATATTTGGATTTATTTTCCTATATAAAGGACCCCAATCCCATAATTATGTGAGACAAATTTTCATAAGATCGCATCTTTTAATTGAGGAAGATTTGTCTTAATTCAGAATTGGTCTCAAGGGAGAATTCTGCGAAGGGAACAGAGGAAATATTATGAAAAAGAAGTTTCCCACACAAGAAGAAACAGTTCTTGGGATAGGAATAAGTAGTAAGTGTAATAATGAATTCCACATGAGCAAAGGTGGTACGCGAAGTTGGTACACAGAATAAATATGAATAAGTGGGACACAAAAGTGGTACACATAAGTAGTTTGTGGATGCAGTATGCGGAGAATCAGTAGAATGTAGAGCAAAGATAGTTTGTGGAATATGTGACGATTCATGAAGAACATTCCCTATATTGTGAAACTCGGTTCATAGAGGATACATACTGTTCATGATATAAGCATGATAGTTTGTGAAGGAGTCATGGAAGTTCTTACCAGCTTTTGGGTATTAAAGAGAAGAATTCTTTTGAAAGATCAAATTTGTGAAAGTTGATCAAGAGGCACCAAAATATTGATTTTCATCTTTTTGTTATAGAAGAAGCACGCACACTATTGGATTATTTTCGTAGTCCTACATGAGTGAATAGGAATATCCTACTCATTGTATTCCACATAAAAGGATTATTTGATAATGGATTGTGTGGTTTTTGATTGTCGCCAAACCAAACCAACTATGTAGCTACTCTTGTTGAGTGGTGAACCTTGTAAATTCTTGTATTCTTTTGGTTGTATTGTATTTAGTGGGGAATAAAATATTTAATAGAAGGTGATGGGTTTTTGATAAGTAATAAAAAATAAAAGAAAAATATATCCCTGATTTACCCCCTCCCCTCTCAGTGATAAATGGATCCTGACTAGGTATCTTCAATTGGTATTAGAGGAATGGATCCCTTTATTTATTCCTTGCTGAATTTCTAAAGATAATTTGTGATATAGATTCTCAATTTCTTGAATAGTAAGGGGATTGTAATATTTTATAGAAAGAATTATCATACCTAGAATGATAGAATGATGCCTTATCTTATAACTCTTGGCTATGGGGTTCTTGAAGCAACAATAGACGTATTTACTCCTATTGATGACAAGGTTCCTCTTACAGTTGTTGACAAGGAGAATATTAAGAATGATGGAAGAGAAAAAAATGATTTACCATCATCACATTCTGAAAGTTATTTTTCGAGTGTAAAGGGTGTTTCCATAGCTAAATGTATCTTGGATGAGCTAAAAAACATCTATAAAGGAAATACAAAAGTGAAAAAGGAAAAACTAAAAATATGGAGTCTACAGTATGAAGATTTGAAAATAGGAGTGTTTGAATATTTCAGGGACTTCTTTACCAGGGTAAATGACATTGTCAATACTATCAGATTTCATGGTGAAAAGTAGGATGATTATATAGTTTTTGAAAAGATCTTAATAATTTTTCCCAAGATGTTCTATGATAAACTTTCACCATTTGAAGATAGAGACCCCGAAACATTATCGCTAGATGATTTTCAAAGCACTATTATCAATTATGATATAAGAAGGGAGAATATTATTAAGAGAAAAAAAGTTGATAGAGAAATGTATTTCAAAGACACCAAGAAAGAAAAATCCATGAAGTAAATTGAGTAATATGATGTTGATTTATCTTACTCTGAAAATAAGGTATGCAAAAATCTTGATGATATTTTATCATTGTTTTCTAAAAATGTGAGAATAGGAACATTAAAATATAAATGGAAACTTTCGTTAAAGTGTTTTGAATATAGAGGCCTTGGGCACTTTACGACAAATTTACATCAAAGAATGAAATAAGAAGGCAATGATGAAGAATAAAGGAGTCCAAGAAGTTTATGGAAGAAATAACGTAACAAAGAGAAATATTTTTCTAGAGGTAATTATAAAAAGTTATTCAAATAATAAAAAGAATATTTTTGTCGAGAGATGACGAAAAAGAAGATAGAGAAGTATAATCTGAAAAAACATTTGCTGAGAAAGCCTTAGAAAATAATTTTATGGTAATGGTGAATAATGAATATTTCAGAAGAAACTGTTCTGAGGAATTTGAAACTCAACATGAATTTCATATGAAAGAAGTTGTGAAAGAATTTATGAGAATGATTAGAATACATGAAAATGAAAAAAAGAGATTTAAAAATGAAAATCATTCCTCAAACAATAAAAAAGGTTTTCTTGATGAGAAAGTAAAATTTTTAAAAGATATTGATGATATGAAAATTATCTTGATAACTAGAAGAGTCATAATGAACACATAGATGTAAAGATGAAGGAAATAAAAGAGTCGGAACTTATCCAATAAAAAAATTATAAAGATGAATAAGGGAATATGAGTTTTAAAAACTCCAACTCAGAATTTGGTGAATGTTTTGGTAATAATGAACCTAATAAGTATTATCAAATTTTACCTTCAAAGGTTGAGAAGAACTATGAAATTGGTTCTGAGATGAATAAAGCTGGAAAATTAATGTATGTGGCCAAAGATAAAAATGCTAAAAAATCAGAAGTATCCTAAAATATTGAGTCCAGATAAATTACTATTACCTCTGGTTCTAATATGTCTAAAAAGAAATATGAGATGAAGAAAAAAGTTTCATCTAAAAGTAGAAATGTTTATGGTCAAATTTTTTTTAAGAAGGTTATGGGGAAAATAACTTCGAAAATTGGTCAATCCATAAATTTAAAAGGAAAATACTCTTTCCATAGATAAGGAACATATGTGTTGGTTCAACCAACATTACTTCTATGCCACATATAATGGGTGGAAAGGTTTGATGGGGAGTCAATCCTCTAAAAATATAATGTATGAAATGAATGTTTTAAAGAAATATGAGAAGAGTGGTGTGAAATTTGAGAATTGGTTCCAACCACTGGAAACTATTTTTAAATGATGTAAAAATCCTGGATATTTTTCGAAGTGTTGTCTATTTTCTTACCGATGCAACAAAAATTTCTTAACAATACTTTAAAGCCAGAGGTGAAGAATGAAAAGGAAGAAGAAAAAGCTCTTACTATTGAAACTATATTGAAAGATATAAAAGGAGAACAAACTTAGATTATTGATATAGGGTTTTATTCTCATATGAAAGGAGACATAAAGCTACTGAGGAATGTGAAATACTTCAAAAAAGGAACAATGATGTTTAGAAATGATGAATCTTTAAGGATCAAAGGTGTTGGATCCACCATCATTGGGGAAGAAAAGATGATATATAGGAAAAAATTATATGTTAACGGGATGAAACACCACCAACTAAGTGTTTCACAGTTGTGTGATGAGGGTAACAATGTTATCTTCAGGAAATATGGGGTTTTTGAGAAAAGTGGAGAAGATGGAATGATTGTTACAAGGGGTCTATGTACAAAAATAAAAATTGTTTCAGGTTGGTTAAATACAAAACTATTGTTATATAGGTGTGGTGGAAGAAGATAAATTATGGCATAAAAGGATGGGGCACATGTTTCAAAGAAACATGAGAAAGTTATAAAATTGAGATAGTGTTCAAGATATTCCTAATATGTCAAGAAGAATAGATTGATGTTGCACTATTTTTCATAAAGGAAAAATTACAAACTCAATATATAAGAATGTTGACATTTGTTCAAAATGACCCCTAGAATGTATTCATTCTAATATCTATGGTCCAATGAGAAAATAATAAACCCATAAAGATAAGAACTTCATCACATTCATTGAATACTTTAATCACATTACTTGTTTTATGTACATGATTCCTAAGTTAGATGCTTTGAAAATGATTAAAATTATTAGGAGGAAAGATGAGAAGGAATGTTAGTTTTTAGTAAATAAGTTGATAAATAATAATGGAGGTGAATATAATAATGAATAATTTCATAATTATCTTTAACAAAATGGAATTTGGAATGTGTTCAGTTCAATATACACTCCTCACCAAAATGGGGTCTCTGAAAGAATGAATAGAAGTCTGGTGAAAATGGGGTGAACTACGTTAATTGAGAATGATCTTTCTAATTACTATTGGAGGCAATCCATAAGTAATATTCCATATATAAAAAACTGATATTTCTATAGGCCAGTATCAAATATGACTCTATATGAAATTGTTAGGAAAAACTCTAAGTTTAAAACACTTAAGAGTTTTTGGGAGTCCATTCATCATACAGTAGAAAGGTGGAAAGCATGGAAAGATTGAGCAAAGAGGTGAATATGTAATTTTTATTGGTTACGCTCTAGAATTAATATGATATATATGTTTCAAAAAATAAATGTGAATAATTATTGACTCCATCGATGTGAAACTTTTTGAAAATATTGAGAAAGAAAAGCATACTAATGCTAATATAGAAGTTGAGTAGGATAAGCAATGTTTTGTTAACAATTCGGATAATGCTGTCAATAGTGGTACGCCAAATCAAGAAGAAGATTCAAACTCATACATTTCAAGTGATTAGGATGATAGTAAAATAGCTCATCCTAGGTTGAGGAATCAATTGGAGGCTGAGAACGTTATTGGTGATCAACATCAGAAGATTCAAATAAGAAGAATTTCAAAACATGTTACACACACTACTTTTTATTCAAAAGTAGAGCCAAATGATGTGAATGAATCTTTTTAGAATATAGAATTGGTTAAGACTATTAATGAATAGCTTGATCAGATAGAAAAGAATAATACATGGGAACTCATACCCAAGCCGGATAACAAAAATGTTATTGGTACAAAATGGGATATTCAGAAAAAGTTGAATGAAAAAGGAAATGTTATAAGAACCAAAGCATGATTTGTCTGCAAAGGGTATTAAAAAATCGAAGGTATTGATTTTGATGAAATTTTTGCTCTAATAGAAATTTTAGAAACAATCAGAATCTATCTTTACATTTTGGCACAATGAGGTTACAATATCTTTCAAATGGATGTTAAATATGTATTCTTGAATGGTGATCTTAATGGGGAGGTTTACATTGAACAACCTTGTGGATTTATTTTTTAGAATAATTAAAATTATGTGTGCTAATTGAAGAAGAATTTATATGGGATAAAATATGCTCTAAGGGAATGGAATTCCAATTTGGTTACTTGCTTAAAGAAAATGAGTTTAATGAAAAGGAGGGTTGATAGAAATCATTATTTCAAGGAAAGTCAGGAGTTTTCTCTCATCATAATTTTTTATATTGATGAAATAACCATTGCTGGAAATGATGAAAGATCTTGTGAAAGATTTTTTAAAGAGATGAATAAGTTGTTTGAGATGTCCATTCTGGGAGAAATTAAATGCATTCTTAGGTTACAAATTTTACAAAAGAAGAAACAAACTTCTCTCTCTCAAGGAAAGTATGCTAAAGAGCTTCTAAAGATGTTTGGAATTTATGTTTGAAACTAGTTTCCACATTGATTTTAGTGGGAATAAAGTTTTCTAAATATCGTGAAGGAAAATAATTTCATGAAAAAGAGTTTTGATAGATTATTTGATGTTTTTTATACCTGACTGCCTCTAAACTTGACATTGTTTATGCTACTGAATTATGTGAAAGATTTCATAGTGCTCCCAAAGAATCACATCTAATTTCTGAAAAAATAATTCTCATATATATCAAAGGAATAACAAATTTTGGAATCTGGTATGATATCTTATAAAATATTGACTTGTTTGGGTATTCAGATGCTGATTTGGATGGAAATGGTAATGATAGACATTCCACATCTGGTAGAGTTTTCTTTCTGGAAAAAAGTTGTGTTTGTTGGCATACGAATAAATAGAATGCAGTAACTCTTAGCATAAGTGAAGTAGAGTATGTTGGTTCCACTCAAGATGCTACCCAACTTGTGTGGATGAAAACTCAACTAGATTACTTTCTTGTTGATGTAAAGTTACACTTTCTCTTGTGATGTGATAATAAAAGTGCCATCAACCATACAGGGGATCTGGAATAAAATAACCATTCAAAACATATTGGAATAATGTACCACTTCATCAAATATCATGTAGATAAAAATGAATTAATGATGTCATATGATCCTACATTGGATGGAGTTGTTGATATTTTCACAAATATGTTACCAAAGGAACCATTTTATAAATTTATGTTTAACATGGGCATCCAACCTCTTTCTCATCATGGTTAAGGTGTGTATTTCTATCCCCTCTCATATTACCTATGTATAGTGTTTTCAAGGGGTATAATTATTTCATAAATCTATCCTTATGGAAGCATTCATAATGGGGGAGTTGTGGGTATGTTGTGAATCTAACATGTAAGTGTGTGAACTATTCTATATATTTGTTATATTGGTTGTAGGAAATATAATTTTTACTATTCTATCAATTTGATGGAGTGGTATTAGGGAACACAAATTTTTTTATTCTAGGAATATTGAAGAAGTGGAATAAATATGAGGAATAATGGTGAAGAAGAAGTCTTGGAAGAAAGATGAGGATGTTTTGGAAAATTATGAGGAAGAAATCTGAAAAGGATTTATAGTCACTACTTCTAAACGACATGGTTTTGCTGTCAATAATTCTTATTTCCTACAATGAGTTAGCTCACATAGGCTTAGAATTATTGATAATTGATCGACAGCTTGAGGTCACAATGTTCAGTGATTTAGGAATCTTGGTTGAGAACAAAATCCAAATGGGGATATTGTTGGGACCAAGTTGGATGGAGATGTTCTTGGAAGCATGAAATGGATATTTTTAAGTGTCTTATTTTGTTGTTAAAAAGGACAAATGAGTTCACAGAGTATATGCCTTGGTAAAATATGATGATGGCTTGTTGATTTTTATTTCAAAAATATCATAAGTTTTTTGGGGAACTAGTGAAGCAATCCTTATGAAATCAAGGGGGATTAAAGATGCTTCCAATCGTATTCATGTTTGATTGGAAAGAATGATGTTGCTAAAAGACACGGATGTTATACAACTTTCCTCATAAAATATGATGATGCAAAAGTTGATCAATCAAATAATATATATCATAGTAGATATGTTTCATGATGAAATTATATTTTTTCATTAAGCTAGATGATATTGAAGCCACATAGGTGTTCTTCTCGAAGAAGATATTTTAGGTGGCATTTTTTTCATTGTTTGAAAAAAATTTGGGCCTCAAATTCAAGAGATTCTATTATTGGAAAAGGAATATTTTTATGTAAAGAAGTATGTAAAGCATAGTTTTGGACCACAAAGGCTAGTTCATGGATCACATAGGAGGTATGCGGAGCGAAGAAGGAAATTCAGAAAAGTAAGAATTTCATGAAGTGTGGTACGCAAACCACATCTGAGAAATGGTTTGTGAGTTGATCAAGGTTCACAGAAGACATTAATTATGCGGGAGGTCCACGGTTCATGGTATAAGATTTCGTTCATAGAATGAAGGTAGTGATTTAGGCCTCAATGAAGGAGGAAAGTTTATATACAAATTGTATAGGTAAAAATGGTTCACGGGATGTGCAAGGTACATGAACAGTACACGGTGAATGTTGTACCATATTGAACATTTTGGTTAAAATGATTTTCATTATTTGTGGAATTATTTTCCTATATAATGGGACCTGATCCCATATTAAGTTTGGTATATTTTCATAAGACCACATCTTCACTCTGAGGACAAATTTGGCTAAGTTCGGAAGAGATCATGAGGGAGAGTTTCGTGAAGGGAAGCAGTTCGAGGAGGAATGATTCTGTAAAGGATGACATTTTTTCCAAAAAAATAAATTTTTCATAGAATAGGAAGAAGAAGTCTACAGATAAAGGAATTATATAGAAAAAGATGTGGTTTGCGGAGGCTGTATACATAAGCGATATATGTAAGTGGTATATGGAAGTGGTTCACAGAGGCGGTATACGGAGCATCAATGCTACATGGAGTAGAGACAATTTATGGAAGAATAGGTATTTTGTAAAGCACTCATGCTAAATGGTCCAACTTAGTTCGTGGAGGATATAACCAATTCACAAAGGAAGCTGGACAATTTGTGAAGGACTCAAGGAAATTTCTACCAGCTTCTAGGTAGGAAAGAGAATAAATGTTTTGAAATATCGAATTTGTGAAATCTCATCAAGAAGTACCAAAATATTGATTTGCATATTTTTGTGCTAGATTAATCACATGTACTATTGTATTATTTTTATAGTTCTACATGAGTGAAAGTTAACATCCTACTTATTTTATTCCACATCAAAGGATTATTTTCTAGTGGATTGTGTGGTTTTGGATTGTTTTCAAACCATACCAAGGACTTAGCTTCTCTTGTTGAGTAGTGGCCCATGTAAATTCTTCTGTTCTTATGGTTGTGTGGTTGGATTGAGTTCAGTTGGGAAATAAATCTTTAACATGAGGTGAATATTGTTTCATAATTAAAGAAACATAAAATAAAAATATATCACTAATTCACCCCCTCCCCCTCTTAGTGTTACTTTCATCTGGACTAGGTAACATCATTTATAGGGTAAGTTACTTTTAATATATCATTTTGAGATTGTATTGTTCTTTAATAAATTTTATATTGACATATTTTGTATCAATAAATGTTTCTTTTCTAGGTCTAAGACCCTTAAATTGTTTTGGATATGAAGTCAAGACTTGTTCTTCAAACAGAAATATATCTGGTGAATTGAAATTATTACCATAGACATACATTTGAATTGATTATATTGATGGGATTCATCTAGTTTGTTCTTTTGAAATGGCCTTATTGACCTGGAATCTTCTCGATTCTTGTTCTATACCAATTACTTAAACCCTAATATGTGTTTGCAATCCTTGATGTGTGAGAAATCTCATCGTGGGTGCGCAACCTAATTTAGTCTTCATTCCTTGACAAAAAAAAAGTAGTATGTTCTTTGACATTTGAGGCCCTTATAGTCTCTTGGTCCATTGGTTTCATATTATGATGACATATGTTCTTGATCATGCATGATGGTGTGAGCCTATGGGTTTTTCGGTATCCCATGATATCCATTCATCGCACAAGATTCCTTGAGTACTGCTAGAGTATCCTATTACCATTCTAGGTGGTGATCACCAGTTGTTATACATTTCCCCCATATTATCATGATGATAATATATAATTTTCCCTATATAATTTACCTATTTGTGTGTTTATGTGAAGTTATAGGTTTTCCATAGTACTCATGATAGGTGGACCATCATGTTTTGATCATCCCTTAGAGTGGGAGAGAAATTGAAACGAAATGATGAAAACACTGGAACCTACATATAGTAGGAGCATGTTAGCCTTGTGGCCTAACCCAGAACTCAATTCCATGAGGATACCATGTAACCATTTAGAACATGATGACTTTTGGATACTGAGTAACATGTTGAAATGATTCCATGAGGATATTGAATAAAATATTCATAGACCTTGTGGCTTGTGTTGTTCTCTTATAACATCCCTATGATTATCCTTCTAGAATAGAGCCAAAGAAGGTACGACCGAGGCTTATATTGGATTGGTTAGAACATGAGTACACAACAATTGATTCATATTCATGTTTTTGAATTTATTAATATCATAGAATACAACTATTAAACATGATAATATTTTTCAAGGATGAATTAGTGGTGGATTGTTGTGTTTTATTACTCACTCCATACATGAGAATATTGATGTGTGAGTAGACATCATGTATAGGGATCCAAGATAGGGAAAGGAAAATATTGGAGATTGCTAAGTCATAGAACATAGAGATGGTTGTATTACTAGGGAGGAATCTATAGTATATTGTAGAGTTTTATTTATTTACTTACATACATCAACTTATTCTATAGTTTGGATTCCCTAATTGGTATCTGGGATTTGTTATCTGTATTTATTATTAGATTTTTGTTCCATTTTCTATTACATTATGATCCCTCAAATTTCAACATGATACTATAATTATTATATTTAATTTATATTATTGGTTTAAGGATGTGATACTACATATATAGTTTCCCCAATGAGATACTTCGAGTGATCAATGATAGTCAGAAACCTCTTGCATAAGGGGAGGCACACATGAGGTCTTGTGACTCTTTGGCTCGAACTCGGTGGTGAGGGTCATGGAATTACATAATCGAATTAGAGAATAATTTTCATTTTTTATACTTGACAATCCTAAGACATGTTACAGAATATATTGGTTCTGTGGGTCATATATAAGGGATTTTCCCAGTAAATAGCCCTATAATTTGTAACTAATATCCTTGTTACCATTAAAAGGATTTATGTTATAATTTTATGGATTTTTAGGTTCATTAATTCATCATGAGTAGGAATGTATGATCAAATTCGATATATATTCTTATTGTTATTTTTCATATTAGTTATATAATTTAATTCCTTGAATTATGCTATATATTCATGATAAACATGTATTCTTTATTGTGTGATATATCTATTTATCACATTATTGGGATATATATATACATGTTTTAATTATATGATCCTAAAAATACTATTATGTTTTTATATATATGCTCATGACTAATGTGTGGGGATAGAGAACCAAGGTTAGTGCTATGAGGAATATACCATAGGTTGTGGTTAGCCACCTAGGGAAACAATTGTCTGATCCCAAAGATTCATTACGATCTATCATAAATTCTTGAAATGTTTCCCTTAATGTTACATAAGGTTTTTCATTGATGAATTTAGTTGAGACCACCAGTTAATGTGGACTATGATGATCCTTCTAGGGAGGATCCCCTTATTCCTCTGCATGCATTACTAGAGGGTCTAACAATATATTCTCCTACACCTTCTTTGGTATTATATGTAGTAGTCCCTCCTTAGACTAGATCCATAATGATATTTACTTTATAGATTGAGGGGTAACATGGTCCATGGATAGCTATGTCAGAGACATCCTTCTCTATAATCCACCATCCTTTGAGTGGAGTAGAAGACCATAGGATGCTGAGGACTAGATAGACATCATCAAGGGTTTCTTTAACCTTATAGAGAAAAATAATGATAAAAAGGTGAATTGGGTTATGTTCATCCTACATAGACATACTAGTAGGTGATTAAGAATGATGGGATTGGGTGGTAGACCTAAGGGTCTCACTCTGGATACATTCATGAATTTTTTTGGTAGTCCATCCTTGACATGATGAAGCTGGACCGAGTGTATAATTTTATGAAGCTACATCAGGTCTCTATGATGGTATTGGTGGGATTTGGACATTTTAGTTATCAATTCTTCATTTCTCATCACATGGTAGGGAGTTAGGCATAAAAGGAGAGGTTGTTCAAGATCAAACTTCATCCCGACATCATATATATGGTTTGTAGTTTTTACCTATCTATATACATAGAGGTTCTAAACAAATCCTTACCTCTCAATAAGGTTATATAGAAGAAACAAGTAGTTAGTTTTCCTCCAACAATCTGTACACATGTGGGTAGACCTCTTACTATAGTGGCGAGCCTCTCTTCTAGTATCCATAAGAGGTAGACAGGGGAAAAGTAGCATAGTGATTGTATGAGGTAGAGAAGAGTGAAACTTCTTCACCTCCATTAGAAGGATACCCAGAGTGCTATAACTATAGTACAGATAGTCTTTATAAAATGTAATACAAAACACCTTAGAGAAAGTGCCAGTAATGTGGGATGACAGAGAATATTTCTCAGTTTTTCTCTAGGGATTTAAGGATGAGTGTTTCCAGAGGGGAAAGACGGATGTGATCTACAACCTAGGGATATTGAATGGGTCTTAAATATTAGGGTAAGATGATGAATACTCAGATAAGACATGCATCATAGAGATATGGATAAAGATCCTAGGTGGGTCATGTTTATATAGTATATCAGACACTAGATGATATTGGTGTGGTTTCGTCAACTATTTCAGGTATGTACGTGATCACCTTTACATTATCTACTACTTTTTATTGACACCAGTTATTCCCATTACTTAATATCTACACATTTTTTTCTAGAATTTACTTACCATTCACGCTATCCTCTAAGTGAAACTTCCTCAATAAACCATTGGGCATAAAAGTGGATCTCCTTCGGTGATTACCATAGTGTCCAATATTTGTTTCTGATTGTGAACATTAGGGGGATTTCATGATTCTAGAAATGATGAAATTTTATGTGATTCTTAGCATAGATTGGTCAACCAGCCTCCGATATCACATTGACTACTACTGGAGACAAGTATCATTCACATCACCCCATGAAGAGAAATATGTGATTACTATATAATGGAAACTAGGATTGGGTAGTTTCAGTCTAGACTAGTGTATTTTCAAGAAGATAAAAATACAAAATATGGAAATTTCATGTTTAGAAAGATTAGTTTTATCCCTTAATCCTTTCCTTGAATTATGGATCTCTATCAGGGATTCCTTCCAAATGAATTTAAATGACTTAATCTTGATTGCGGAGTTTACTTTGAGATTGATATCATGCATTTTTTATAGCCTATTTTGATACCCCATAATTATATCAAACCAACTAAGTTGATATAGATCAAGGTATTTCTCATGGACTTGAATGATAAAATATTTATCTAGATAAGTATTTCACCCTGGGGTGCACCAATTTTTTCACCAAGTTAGATAGTAGTATTCTACTCTTTATAGATTACTAGAAGTAAAATTAGAAGATAGTAAAGAAAAAATTTCCATTTACTTAGATTGATGATCTCATTGATTAGTTATAGGGATACCTATGTTTCTACAAGATTGATATTTAATTAGGATATTACTAGTTTCAAGTTAGAGGGGAGTACATCTTAAAGATACATTTTACAGACACAACATTAACCATTACAGAATATTGATTTTTATGTCAAAACAAAATTTTTAGGATATAATCTTTTTTTTTATTCCTGAAATATCAAGATAATATTCATATTTACCTCATACTGGACCCTATTGAACCTTATAACACCAAGAAAATTATTTTAAAACATGTGATCAATACAAAAATCTGAATAAGTGACATAAAAAGAAATAAAGAAACATACTTGGTTGTGAAAACATATAAAATATTTTTAATTTTTCAAAATTATTCATTTCAATCAAAATAAACATTATATTACCCGGAAGTCAACTTTTCAACCCAAATAATTTCATATAAAATATCATAATAAATCTTGAAAAAAATAAGAACTCATAAGTTTTTCCTTTAAAATCGTGAAAACTTACGATTTTTTTTTCAAAAAAGGTATACATTTCACCATTACAAAGTAGAATATACATTCTAGGAATCATAATTTAATGAGTAACCATATTAAAGCATAACATAAAGGACACAGTATTATAAGATCATGGAAATAATGAAAATGTGGATGAAACCAAAACCATTACATAATTATAAGTCTTGGATAACTTTGAAGACAACATCACATAGTGGATAGTGTCCCATGATGGATTTGGTATACTATCAAATATTATACATAACATCTCATGAGACAAATGTTTTACCCAATGCATTGGGACACTATCCTAGAACTCCCATCATAACATGGTCATGATTATGCATTCCCAAATAATTAATTCAATAATAAGGAATAAACATAATAATTACCCATAAAAGGAAAATGAGTTGCATAATATTCTCTCTTATCATAAAGAAAATATATTTTTCAAATAAGGAATTTGAGAAAAGAAAATAATTCATGTATTACCCCATTAAAGGAAGGAAGAATAAGTTAGGTATATAGGGGAGAGAAATATATAAATAATTTATAATAATTCCATAAAATTTATGATAGAGAGAATAAGGGTTAGAGAGATAATGTTCATATCCCAAAGAAAAAGGGTGGTTCAGAGGGATCTCATACACCATAAGTAAAACAATTCCACAAATCAAAATAGCTATTTCATTTAAAACCATTTTTGGAAACACATAGAACATATGGAATGAGGGTTTTTATTGAAGAAATATTATATGCTTATAATTAAATCTAAACATAAATTAATGGTTATGGTAGTAGGAAAAACCATTGATACCATATACATTAAAATCAAACATCTATTTTGTCTTTTATAAATCAAGATAAAGCTTTTAGTGTAAAATATGTAAAAATATTATTTTGGAAAATGTTTAAAGAATGTCGAAAGAGATAAATTTTTTAACGTCAAATATTTCCATATAAATGCATTAATAAAATAATTTTAAGAATATGGATATGAAAGAGAATGATTTTGAAAATAAATTAGTAAAACAATTAATATATGATTTTAAAAGTAAATTGTACCTTTTGTAAAACAATAAAAAGATTCATTTAAGAAATTTTAAAGAAAGTTAAATGTGAAAAAAGTGATCCTTAACATCCAATAAATCATAAATAAAAAGTTTCTTGAATTATTTTGAAGGATAAGGACATGGAATAAAAATAGGTGCAAGGGAAACATTAAAAGGTGGGGTTTTAAAATGAATTTCCTTACCTCAAGTCAGATTCATCATGTGGATTCATTATCATCTGAGACGGTCGAATTCGGAACAAACGTGCTCCGAATGACCTGAAACCACACGAAAACATTAGGAATATTATTCGTGACGGGTAGGAGGAGACGGCGCGTCCGTCGAACGTGCGGTGCGCACGGTACGGCCGATTGTGCCGTTTTCAGCAGGTCGGCGCGCACTAAAACGGCGCGTTGAGGATCACAATCACCCGAACGACCTCAGAATGCCAATAAACCGTACGCCATCAGCCGTTTGGTGATTTTTGAAATGGTCGGGCAGACGGCACGTCAATCGGAGGTGTCGTTTGACCGCGGTGACCGGAAACGCGTTTCCAGTGCCACAAAACACCAAAAACGGCGTGAGACGGTCGAATTCGGAGCAAACGTGCTCCGAATGACATGAAACCACACGAAAACATTAGGAATATTACTCGTGACGTGTAGGAGGAGACGGCGCGCCCGTCAGACATGCGGTGCGCGCGGTACGGCTGATTGTGTCGTTTTCAGCAGGTCGGCGCGCGCTAAAACGGCGCGTTGGGGGGTCAAAACCACCCGAACGACCTCGGAATGTCATGAAACCGTACGGCATCAGCCGTTGTGTGATTTGTGAAATGGTCAGACAGACGGCACGTCAATCGAAGGTGTCGCTTGACCGCGGTGACCGGAAACGCGTTTTCGGTGTCATAAAACACCAAAAACGGCGTGAGACGGTCGAATTCGGAGCAAACGTGCTCCGAATGACCTGAAACCACACGAAAACATTAGGAATGTTATTCGTGACATATAGAAGGAGACGGCGCGCCAGACGGACGTGCGGTGCGCGCGGTAAGGCCGATTGTGTCGTTTTCAGCAGATCGGCGCGCGCTAAAACGGCGCGTTGGGGGGTCAAAACCATCCGAACAATCTCGGAATGCCATGAAACCGTACGACATCAACCGTTGTGTGATTTGTGAAATAGTTGGCAAGACGGCACGTCAATCGGAGGTGTTATTTGACCGCGGTGACCGAAAACGCTTTTCGGGTGTCATAAAACACCAAAAACAGCGTGAGACAGTCGAATTCGGAGCAAACGTGCTCCGAATGACCTGAAACCACACGAAAACATTAGGAATATTATTCGTGACGTGTAGGAGGAGACGGCGCGTCCATCGGACGTACGGTGCGCGCGGTACGGCCGATTGTGTCGTTTTCAGCAGGTCGGCGCGCACTAAAACGGCGCGTTGGGGGGTCAAAACCACCCGAACCACCTCGGAATGCCATGAAACCGTACGGCATCAGCCGTTGTGTGATTTGTAAAATGGTCGTGCAGACGACACGATAATCGGAGGTGTCGTTTGACCGCGGTGACCGGAAACGCGTTTCCGGTGTCATAAAACACCAAAAACGGCGTGAGACGGACGAATTCGAAGCAAACGTGCTCCGAATGACCTGAAACCACACGAAAACATTAAGAGTATTATTCGTGACGTGTAGAAGGAGACGGTGCGCCCGTCGAACGTGCGGTGCGCGCGGTACGGCCGATTGTGTCAATTTCAGCAGGTCGGCGCGCGCTAAAACGGCACGTTGGGGGGTAAAAACCACCCGAACGACCTCGGAATGCCATGAAACCGTACGACATCAGCCGTTGTGTGGTTTGTGAAATGGTCGGGCAGACGGTACGTCAATCGGAGGTGTCGTTTGACCGCGGTGACCAGAAACGCGTTTCCGGTGTCATAAAACACCAAAAACGGCGTGAGACAATCGAATTCGGAGCAAACGTGCTCTGAATGACCTGAAACCGCACGAAAACATTAGGAATATTATTCGTGACGTGTAGAAGGAAACGACGCGCCCGTCGGACGTGCAGTGCGCGCGGTACGGCCGATTGTGTCGTTTTCTGCAGGTCGGCGCGCGCTAGTACAGCGCGTTGGGGGGTTAAAACCACCTGAACGACCTCAGAATGCCATGAAACCGTACGGCATCAGCCGTTGTTTGATTTGTGAAATGGTCCGGCAGACGGCACATCAATCGGAGGTGTCGTTTGACCGCGGTGACCGAAAACGCGTTTCTGGTGTCATAAAACACCAAAAACAGCGTGAGACGGTCGAATTAAGAGCAAACGTGCTCCGAAAGACCTGAAACCACACTAAAACATTAGGAATATTATTCGTGACGTGGAGGAGGAGATGGCGCGCCCGTCAAACGTGCGGTGCGCGCGGTAAGGCTGATTGTGTCGTTTTCAGCAGGTCGGCGCGCGCTAAAACGGCGCGTTGGGGGGGTCAAAACCACCCGAACCAACTCGGAATGCCATGAAATCGTACGACATCAGCCGTTGTGTGATTTGTGAAATGGTCGGGCAGACGGCACGTCAATCGGAGGTCACGTTTAACCGCGGTGACCAGAAACGCGTTTTCGGTGTCATAAAACACAAAAAACGGCGTGAGACGGTCGAATTCGGATCAATTGTGCTCCGAATGACCTGAAACCACACGAAAACATTAGGAATATTATTTGTGACGTGTAGGAGGAGACGGCGCGCCCATCGTGTTGCGGTACACGCGGTACGGCCGATTGTGTCGTTTTCAGCAGGTCGGCGCGCGCTAAAACGGCGCGTTGGGGGTCAAAACCACCCGAACGACCTCGGAATGCCATAAACCGTACCGCATCAGCCGTTGTGTAATTTGTGAAATGGTCGGGCAGACGACACGTCAATCGGAGGTGTCGTTTGACCGCGGTGACCGGCAACGCGTTTCCGGTGTCATAAAACACCAAAAACGACGTGAGACGGTCGAATTCGAAGCAAACGTGCTCCTAATGACCTGAAATCACAAGAAAACATTAAGAATATTTTTCGTGACGTGTAGGAGGAGACGGAGCGCCCGTCGAACGTGCGGTGCGCGCAGTACGGCCAGTTGTGTCGTTTTCAGCAGGTCGGCGCGCGCTAAAACAGCGTGTTGGGGGGTCACAATCACCCGAACGACCTCGGAATGCCATTAAATCGTACGCCATCAGCCGTTTGGTGATTTGTGAAATGGTCGGACAGACGGCACGTCAATCGGAGGTGTCGTTTGACCGCGGTGACCGGAAACGCGTTTCTAGTGTCATAAAACAACAAAAACGGCGTGAGCCGATCGAATTCGGAGCAAACGTGCTCCGAATGACATGAAACCACACAAAAACATTTGGAATATTATTCGTGACGTGTAGAAGAAGACGGCGCGCCCGTCGGACATGCGGTGCGCGCGATACGACTGGTTGTGTCGTTTTCAGCAGGTCGGGTGCGCTAAAACGGCGCGTTGGGCGGTCAAAACCACCCGAACGACCTCAGAATGCCATGAAACAGAACGGCATCAGCCGTTGTGTGATTTGTGAAATGGTCGAGCAGACGGCACGTCAATCGAAGGTGTTGTTTGACCGCGGTGACCGGAAACGCGTTTCCGGTGTCATAAAACACCAACAACGGCGTGAGACGGTCGAATTCAGAGCAAACGTGCTCCGAATGACCTGAAACCACACGAAAACATTAGGAATGTTATTCGAGGCGTGTAACGGAGAGGGCGTGCACGACGGACGTGCGGTGCGCGCGGTACGGCCGATTGTGTCGTTTTCAGCAGGTCGTCGCGCGCTAAAACGGCGCGTTGGGGGGTCAAAACCACCCGAACGACGTCGGAATGCGATGAAACCGTACGGCATCAGCCGTTGTGTGATTTGTGAAATGGTCGGACAGACGACACGTCAATCGGAGGTGTTGTTTGACCACGGTGACCGGAAACGCGTTTCTGGTGTCATAAAACACCAAAAACGGCGTGAGACGGTCGAATTCGGAGCAAACGTGCTCCGAATGACATGAAACCACACGAAAACATTAGGATTATTATTCGTGACGTGTAGGAGAAAACGGCGCGCCAATCAGACGTGCGGTGCGCGCGGTACGGCCGATTGTGTCGTTTTCAGCAGGGCGCGCGCGCTAAAACGGCGCGTTGGGGGGTCAAAACCACCCGAACAACCTCGGAATGCCATGAAACCGTACGGCATCAGCCGTTGTGTGATTTGTAAAATGGTCGGGCAGACGGCACGATAATCGGAGGTGTCGTTTTTCCGCGGTAACCGGAAACGCATTTTCGGTGTCATAAAACACCAAAAACGGCGTGAGACGGACCAATTCGGAGCTAACGTGCTCCGAATGACCTGAAACCACACGAAAACAATAAGAATATTATTCGTGACGTGTAGGAGGAGACGGCGCGAACGTCGGACGTGCGGTGCGCGCGGTACGGCCGATTGTGTCGTTTTTAGCAGGTCGGCGCGCGCTAAAACGACACGTTGAGGGGTCAAAATCACCCGAACGACCTCAGAATGTCATGAAACCGTACGGCATCAGCCGTTGTGTGATTTGTAAAATGGTCGAGCAGACGGCACGTCAATCGGACGTGTCGTTTGACCGCGGTGACTAGAAACGCGTTTCAGGTGTCAGAAAATACCAAAAACGGCGTGAGACAATCGAATTCGGAGCAAACGTGCTCCGAATGACCTGAAACCACACGAAAACATTATGAATATTATTCATGACGTGTAGAAAGAAACAACGCGCCCATCGGACGTGCAGTGCGCGATGTACGGCCGATTGTGTCGTTTTAAGCAGGTCGGTGCGAGCTAAAACGGCGCGTTGGGGGGTCAAAACCACCCCAACTTCTTCGGAATGCCATGAAACCGTACAGAATCAGTCGTTGTGTGATTTGTGAAATGGTCGGGCATACCGCACGTCAATGGGAGGTGTCGTTTGACCGCGGTGACCGGAAACGCGTTTCCGGTGACATAAAACACCAAAAACAACGTGAGACGGTCGAATTCGGAGCAAGCGTGCTCCAAATGACTTGAAAACACACTAAAATATTAGGAATATTATTCGTGACGTGTAGGAAGAGACGACGCGCCGGTCGGACATGCGGTGCGCGCGGTACGGCCGATTGTGTCGTTTTCAGCAGGTCGGCGCGCGCTAAAACGACGCGTTGGGGGATCAAAACCACCCGAACCAACTCGGAATGCCATGAAATCGTACGGCATCAGCCGTTGTGTGATTTGTGAAATGGTCGGGCAGACAGCACGTCAATCGGAGATATTATTTGACCGCGGTGACCGAAACCGCGTTTCCGGTGTCATAAAACACCAAAAACGGCGTGAGACGGTCGAATTCGGATCAAACGTACTCCGAATGACCTGAAACCAAACAAAAACCTTAGAAATATTATTCGTGACGTGTAGGAGGAGACGGCGCACCCATCGTGCGTGCGGTGCGCGCGGTACGGCCGATTGTGTCGTTTTCAGCACGTCGGCGCGCGCTAAAACGGCACGTTGGGGGGTCAAAACAACTCGAACGACCTCGGAATGCCATAAACCGTACGGCATCAGCCGTTGTGTAATTTGTGAAATAGTCGAGCAGACGACACGTCAATCGGAGGTGTCGTTTGACCGCGGTGACCGGAAACGCGTTTCTGGTGTCATAAAACACCAAAAACGGCGTGAGACGGTCGAATTCGGTGCAAACGTGCTCCGAATGACTTGAAACCACACGAAAACATTAAGAATATTATTTGTGGCGTGTAGAAAGAGACGGCGCGCCCGTCGGACGTGCGGTGCGCGCGGTACGGCCGATTGTGTCGTTTTCAGCAGGTCGGCGCGCGCTAAAACGGCACGTTGGGGGGTCAAAACCACCCGAACGACCTCGGAATGCCATGAAACCGTACAGCATCAGCCGTTGTGTGATTTGTGAAATGTTCGGGCAGACGGCACGTCAATCGGAGGTGTCGTTTGACCACGGTGACCAGAAACGCGTTTTCGGTGTCATAAAACACCAAAAACGGCGTGAGACAATCGAATTCGGAGCAAACGTGCTCCGAATGACCTGAAACCACACGAAAACATTAGGAATATTATTCGTGACGTATAGAAGGAAACGACGCGCCCGTCGGACGTGCGGTGCGCGCGGTACGGCCGATTAGGTCGTTTTCAGCAGGTCGGCGCGCGCTAAAACGGCGCGTTGGGGGGTGAAAACCATCCGAACGACCTCGGAATGCCATGAAACCGTATGGCATCAGTCGTTGTGTGATTTGTGAAATTGTCAGGTAGACGGCACGTCAATCAGAGATGTCGTTTGACCGCGGTGACCGGAAACGCGTTTCTGGTGTCATAAAACACCAAAAACAGCGTGAGACGGTCGAATTCGAAGCAAACGTGCTCCGAATGACCTGAAACTACACTAAAACATTAAGAATATTATTCGTGACGTGTAGGAGGAGACGGCGCGCCCGTCGGACGTACGGTGCGCGCAGTACGGCCGATTGTGTCGTCTTCAGCAGGTCGGCGCGCGCTAAAATGTCGCGTTGGGGGGGTCAAAACCACCCGAACCAACTCTGAATGCCATGAAATCGTACGGCATCATCCGTTGTGTGATTTTTGAAATGGTCGGGTAGACGGAACGTCAATCGGAGGTGTCGTTTGACCGCGGTGACCGGAAACGTGTTTCCGGTGTCATAAAACACCAAAAACGGCGTGAGACGGTCGAATTCGAATCAAACGTGCTCCGAATGAACTGAAACCACACAAAAATATTAGAAATATTATTCGTGACGTGTAGGAGGAGACGGCGCGCCCATCGGGCGTGCGGTGCGCGGTACGGCTGATTGTGTCGTTTTCAGCAGGTCGGCGCGCTCTAAAACGGCGCGTTGGGGGGTCAAAACCACCGGAACGACCTCAGAATGCAATGAACCGTATGGCATCAGCCGTTGTGTAATTTGTGAAATGGTCGGGACGGTCGAATTCGGAGCAAACGTGCTCCGAATGACCTGAAACCACACGAAAACATTAGAAATATTATTCGAGACGTGTAGAAGGAGACGACGTGCCCATCGGACGTGCGGTGCGCGCTATACGGCCGATTGTGTCGTTTTCAGTAGGTCGGTGCGCGCTAAAACGGCGCGTTGGGGGGTTAAAACAACCCGAACGAACTCGGAATGCCATGAAACCGTACGGAATCAGCCGTTATGTGATTTGTGAAATGGTCAGGCATACAGCACGTCAATGGGAGGTGTCGTTTGACCGCGGTGATCGGAATCGCTTTTCCGGTGTCATAAAACACCAAAAACGACGTGAGACGGTCGAATTCGGAGCAAACGTGCTCCGAATGACCTGAAACCACACGAAAATATTATGAATATTATTCGTGACGTGTAGGAGGAGACGGCGCGCCCGTCAAACCTGCGATGCGCGCGGTACGGCTGATTGTGTCATTTCCAACAGGTCGACGAGCGCTAAAACGACGCGTTGGGGGGTCACAACCACCCGAAGGACCTCAGAATGCCATTAAATCGTACACCATCAGCCGTTTGGTGATTTGTAAAATGGTCGGGCAGACGGCACGTCAATCGGAGGTGTCGTTTGATCGCGGTGACCGGAAACGCGTTTCCAGTGTCATAAAACACCAAAAACGGTGTGCGACGGTCGAATTCGGAGCAAAAGTGCTCCGAATGACATGAAACCACACGAAAACATTAGGAATATTACTCGTGACGTGTATCAGGAGACGGAGCGCCCGTCGAACGTGCGGTGCGCGCGATACGGCTGATTGTGTCGTTTTCAGCAGGTCGGCGCGCGCTAAAACGGCATGTTGGGGGGTCAAAACCACACGAACGACCTCGGAATGCCATGAAACCGTACGGCATCAGCCGTTGTGTGGCTTGTGAAATGTTCGGGCAGACGACTCGTCAATCGGAGGTGTCGTTTGACCGCGGTGACCAGAAACGCGTTTCCGGTAACATCAAAAACGGCGTGAGACAATCGAATTCGGAGCAAACGTGCTCCGAATGACCTGAAATCACACGAAAACATTAAGAATATTATTCGTGACGTGTAGCAGAAAACGACGCGCCCGTCAGACGTGCAGTGCGCGCGGTACGCCCGATTGTGTCGTTTTCAGCAGGTCGGCCCGCGCTAAAACGGCGCGTTGGGGGGTTAAAACCACTCGAACGACCTCGGAATGTCATGAAACCGTACGGCATCAGCCGTTGTGTGATTTGTGAAATGGTCAGGCAGACGGCACGTCAATCGGAGGTTTCGTTTGACTGCGGTGACCGGAAACGCGTTTCCGGTGTCAGAAAACACCAAAAACAGCGTGAGACGGTCGAATTCGGAGCAAACGTGCTCCGAATGACCTGAAACCACACTAAAACATTAGGAATATTATTCGTGAAGTGTAGGAGGAGACGGCGCGCCCGTCGGACGTGCGGTGCGCGCGGTACGGCTGATTGTGTCGTTTTCAGCAAGTCGGCGCGCGTTAAAACGGCGCGTTGGGGGGGTCAAAACCACCCGAACCAACTCGGAATGCCATGAAATCGTACGGCATCAGCCGTTGTGTGATTTGTGAAATGGTCGGGCAAACGGCACGTCAATCGGAGGTGACGTTTGACCGCGGTGACCGGAAACGCGTTTCTGGTGTCATAAAACACCAAAAACGACGTGAGACGGACGAATTCGGATCAAACGTGCTCCGAATGACCTGAAACCACACGAAAACATTAGAATATTATTCGTGACGTGTAAAAGGAGACTGCGCGCCCATCGTGTTGCGGTGCGCGCGGTACGGCCGTTTGTGTCGTTTTCAATAGGTCGGCGCGCGCTAAAACGGCGCGTTGGGGGTCAAGACCACCCGAACGACCTCGAAATGCCATCAACCGTACGGCATCAGCCGTTGTGTAATTTGTGAAATGGTCGGACAGACGACACGTCAATCGGAGGTGTTGTTTGACCGCGGTGACCGGAACGCGTTTCCGATGTCATAAAACACCAAAAACGGCGTGAGACGATCGAATTCGGTGCAAACATGCTCCGAATGACCTGAAACCACACGAAAACATTAGGAATATTATTCGAGACGTGTAGGAGGAGACGGCGCGCCCATCGGACGTGTGGTGCGCGCGGTACGGCCGATTGTGTCGTTTTCAGCAGGTTGGCGCGCGCTAAAACGGCGCATTGGGGGGTCAAAACCACCCGAACGACCTCGGAATGTCATGAAACCGTACGGAATCAGCCGTTGTATGATTTGTGAAATGGTAGGGCATACAGCACGTCAATGGGAGGTGTCGTTTGACCGCGGTGACCGGAAACGTGTTTCCGGTGTCATAAAACACCAAAAACGACATGAAACGGTCAAATTCGGAGCAAATGTGCTCCGAATGACCTGAAACCACACGAAAACATTAGGAATATTATTCGTAACGTGTAGGAGGAGACAGCGCGCCCATCGGACGTTTGGTGCACGCGGTACGGCCGATTGCGTCATTTTCAGCAGGTCGGCGCGCGCTAAAACGGCGAGGTTGGGGGGTCAAAACCACCCGAACAACCTCGAAATGTCATGAAACCGTACGGCATCAGCCGTTGTGTGATTTGTAAAATGGTCGGGCAGACGGCACGATAATCGGAGGTGTCGTTTGTCCGCGGTGACCGGAAATGCGTTTCCGGTGTCATAAAACACAAAAAACGGCGTGAGACGGACGAATTCGGAGCAAACGTGCTCCGAATGACCTGAAACCACACGAAAACATTAAGAATATTATTCGTGGCGTGTAAGAGGAGACGGCGCGCCCGTCGGACGTGCGGTGCGCGCGGTACGGCCGATTGTGTCGTTTTCAGCAGGTCGGCGCGCGCTAAAACGGCACGTTGGGGGGTCAAAACCACCCGAACGACCTCAGAATGTCATGAAACCGTACGGCATCAGCCGTTGTGTGATTTGTGAAATGGTCGGGCAGACGACACGTCAATCGGAGCTGACGTTTGACTGCGGTGACCAGAAACGCGTTTTCGGTGTCATAAAACACCAAAAACGGCATGAGACAGTCAAATTCGGAGCAAACGTGCTCCGAATGACTTGAAACCACACGAAAACATTAGGAATATTATTCGAGACGTGTAGAATGAGACGACGTGCCCATCGGACGTGCGGTGCGCGCTATACGGCCGATTGTGTCGTTTTCAGCAGGTCAGCGCGCGCTAAAACGGCGCGTTGGGGGGTCAAAACAACCCGAACGACCTCGGAATGCCATGAAACCGTACGGAATCAGTCGTTGTGTGATTTGTGAAATGGTCGGGCATACAGCACGTCAATGGGAGGTGTCGTTTGACCGCGGTGACCGGAATCGCTTTTCCGGTGTCATAAAACACCAAAAACGACGTGAGATAATCGAATTCGGAGCAAACGTGCTCCGAATGACCTGAAACCACACGAAAACATTAAGAATATTATTCGTGACGTGTAGAAGGAAACGACGCGCCCGTCGGACGTGCAGTGCGCGCAGTACGGCTGATTGTGTCGTTTTCAGCAGGTCGGCGCGCGCTAAAACGGCGCGTTGGGGGGTTAAAACCACCCGAACGACCTCGGAATGCCATGAAACAGTACAGCATCAGCCGTTGTGTGATTTGTGAAATGGTCGGGCAGACGGCACGTCAATCGGAGGTGTTGTTTGACCGCGGTGACCGAAAACGCGTTTCTGGTGTCATAAAACACCAAAAACGGCGTGAGACGGTCGAATTCGAAGCAAACGTGCTCCGAATGACCTGAAACCACACGAAAACATTAGGAATATTATTCGTGACGTGTAGGAGGAGACGGCGCGCCCGTCGGACGTGCGGTGCGCGCGGTACGGCCGATTGTGTCGTTTTCAGCAGGTCGGCGCGCGCTAAAACAGCATGTCACCTTTTTATCTAAACATTCATAATGTATGATTGGTATCTAAACATGACTTAGGTTTGGCATTTGAGCATGTCTTGCT
Organism: Viscum album; assembly: GCA_963277665.1. Lineage (NCBI taxonomy): Eukaryota > Viridiplantae > Streptophyta > Magnoliopsida > Santalales > Viscaceae > Viscum > Viscum album. The sequence continues at coordinate 624,520,088 of OY728137.1, read as the reverse complement.
AACTCTTTGGGAAGGTAGAATGAAAAGCGAAGAAAACTGTTGTTTCTCCCAAAACACGATCATAGTGCTTTGATTTACGTGGAAGTTATTGATCTTAGATTGCTCCTCTTGTGACTATAGAACAATTTTTTTTTTGTACTTGTTAATCAATTGTCTTTATTCCTTCTTTCAGTGGGGCGTCTAATGCCAGAAGTTGAGGCCTCCACATCTGCTCGTCCCCATTTTATTTCCAGGGTGAAACTCAATAGCTTTGCATGCAATCGATTTGTAAGTGTAACGAAACCGTAGAAAGAGATCTCAGATTTTAATTTCATGGGCCTGTATCATAAGAATCATGTGAGGATTGGATTATGCAGATTATCCTTATGAAATTTGCCAGGGCCAACGATTTGATTGAAAAAAATTGCTTGATGACTTTTTGGATTCAAGAAGGGTGTTTAGGGGGGTTGTTAGCCGGCTGTTGGGGTAGTTAGCTGGATAGATGGGCTATCAAATAGGGTGTCAATTGTGTATGTCGGGGTTGCGGATATAACCCAAATACCAAGCCTCTCCGGCTTACCTGTTGGTTTTGTGTGCAATATGCACAACAAGTGTTATGACTCTATGAACATGGCAGCGACTCCCAAGACTAGTTTGAATACGAGGAAAAAGCAAGAATGTTAAAGTGGTTACAGGCACTGACATAATTGTAGCTTTAGTCCAGCATGAGGTCACTAATGGTTTGGCTTAACTAAACCGGGGAACAAAGGTCCGGGGGTACAAAGTTAGTGCATACGGATCAACAATCCCCATCGTCGGATTTGGCACATGCCACTTGACCCCGTCTATTCACGTTGATTCAGTTGCTCATATTCCTCAAAATCCATTTAATCTTCTCTCCATCAGCAAACTCACCAAATATTTAAATTGTGTTGCTACTTTTACTTTATTTGGTGTTGTTTTTCAGGAGCAAACGACGAATCGAGAGCTTGGTCGAGGTCATCTTCGGAATGGGGTGTACATGTTCGATTCCCCACCTTATCTCGCTTGCTCATCCACCTCGAACCGTGCTCTTGACCTACATTCCCGTCTTGGTCATCCCCCAGCTTCCATCCTATATAAAATGTGCCCCCAATTCAGTTCTCACCTATCCTTCCATTGTAAATCCTGCAAGTTTGCTGAACATTATCGGGTAACATATACTTCTCGAAAGGAACCACGTCTAGTGAATCCTTTCGATCTTGTTCATACCGATGTTTGGAGTCCTTGCAGGGTTCCGAGCCAGTCCGGGTACAACTATTATATCACCTTTATTGATGACTTCTCCCGCATGACATGGCTTTACATGCTTCGTGATCGGTCTGATGTTTTTCCTACCTTTCAGACCTTTTACAATGAAATTCATACTCAATTCTCCACCTCCATTAAATGTCTCCGCTCCAACAATGGACGAAAATATTTATCTACTTCCTTTCAGCAGTTTCTCAAGGATCGCGACATCATTCATCCGACATCCTGTCCTGATACAACTAAGCAGAATGAAGTGGCGGAGCGGAAACATCGTCATATTCTGGAGACTGCTTGTGCCCTTTTATTCCACATGTAGGAGTCACTCCGCTTTTGGACCGATGTCATCCTGACTGCAACCTACCTCCTAAACCGACTCTCTTCTTCTATCCTTCAGGGGGAGACTCCTTTTCGGACTCTGTTCTCCTCTCTCCCTCCTCACTCACTTCCACTCCGTGTATTTGGATGTCTCTCTTATGTCCGTGACACTCGTCCCGGCCTCTCCAAACTCTCTCCCAAATCCCTTCGCTAGATATTCCTCGGCTATTCACACACTCAGTGCGGATACTGGTGCTTCTCTCCAAACCTACGGCATTATATCACCTCTGTTGACGTCTCATTTGTTGAGAGTTATCCATTCTCACTTCCCTCTCCCCATCCAGATACTGACATCGATGATTGTCATCCACTCATCATCCATCCTCCTCCGGTGCTGCCTCCTGCTGATCACCAGTTTGGTACGGTCTACTCCCATCACTCATCGACTGTGCCCCTCATCCAGGCCGAGGAGACCATTGTCCCAGTTTCGTCTGATGCTCCTGCACCGGATGACCTGCCCATTGCACTACGAAAAGGTACTCGCTCTTGCCAGAACAATCCTCTATTTACATCTTCATACAAAGGTCGGTCAGCTCTGGAGATGATATCTATTCCCCACACAGTTGGTGAGGTCAAATCTCATTCGGGGTGGTTGCAAGCGATGAGAGATGAATTGCAGGCTATGGAGGATAATCACACTTGGGATCCGGTTCCCCTCTCTGCCGGTAAACAGGCGGTCGGCAGCAAATGGATTTACGTCGTCCGTCTGAATGCCGATGGCACTCTCCATAGTAAATTCTATAGCATTATTTGCCTCCCCCACAAAAACCCTCTTCATGTAGCCAATCCCAGTAAATTGGGGTTATGGCTTGTTTGTTGTTGTTTACTGAAAAAGTATTTTTCTAGTACTTGTATAAGGAGTTATTAGAGTAGAAAACTGTTGTTTCTCCCAAAAGACGATCATAGTGCTTTGATTTACAGCGGAAGCTATTGATCTTAGATTGCTCATCTTGTGATTATAGAACAAATTTTTTTTGTACTTATAGTTAATCAATTGTCGTTATTCCTTCTTCCAGTGGGGCGCTTAATGCTAGAAATTGAGGCCTCCACATTTGCTCGTTCCCATTTTATTTCAAGGGTGAAACCCAATAGCTTTGTATGCAATCGATTTGTAAGTGTAGCGAAACCGTAGAAAAGGATCTCATATTTTAATTTCATGGGCTTGTATCATAAAAATTGTGTGAGGGTTGGGTTATGCAGATTATCCTTGTGGAATTTGTCAGGGCCAAGAATTTGGTTGAGAAAAATTGTATGATGACTCTTTGGAATCAACAAGGGTGTTCACAGCCTGTGATCCTGCACTGCGCAAAGACCGGTCAGACCCATCTTTTGAGTGGTTGGTTGAAGTTTTCTATGGAAAATCACATCAAAGTCGAGGATTTGGTCAGGTTCGACCTCATTGAGAATGGGCAAAATCTCATCATGAAGTTTACTGGTAATCCAAGTCCATGTTTTTAAAATGCCTATTCGCTACTTTTTCTTAAATAGAACGTGCCTCGTATATGTTATGTAGTGGGGCCGTTAGTTTGCGGTGGGTTGTCATTGTACTTCCAATTCATTAGCTGTCAGGGGGGTTGTTAGCCAGCTGTTGGGGTAGTTAGCTGGCTGGATGAGCTATCAAACAGGGGACCAATTGTTTATGTGGGGGTCGCGGATCATTTTACATTTTAGCAAGGTTGCTGGGCAGACTGGACCTTGGGAGGTCTCGGTCGTGGCTTTGTGGAAGTGGTCTTCTACAGAGTGGTTCTCTTCTTCGTCGGCAACTTCTTCCTTCTTCCCTACATACTGTAATTCCATTTCTTTTCTATTCTTCTCGAAATATACAAGAGTCGTAAATGTTTCTTCTATTGATTAGGAACTCAAGAAAGCATATCGCATTAATTGTTGCTTTTTTGTTGCAGTAGGTACAGTTGCAAGTTGAGAGCAAGCAATCGCTGGAGAAGACGAACATTGTTGGACGACGACTGTGAGCAGGAGCACCTGCTTGCTGCAGAAGAAAATAAAAAAAATATTGTTGCGCAGGTTTTTCTCTCCCTTTTATTTAAATTTTTCTACCTAAGCAGCTAAGGAACGCAGGCGTTGGTGTAAAAGCGAACGTCGCTGGGGAACGTGTCTGAGCTGGGAGGTCTAACTGAGCAAGCCCATCATTTTAAAGTTGTCAGAATTTTAAATCTCTGATTGACGCAACGACCGACTGACCACTACTATAGCTGTGGAACGCTTTTTTCCAGACATTCACAGAGGAAACAAGTAGAAACTGAACCGAGCACATCTTACTGGAGCTAGACTCAACGACCTACACGAGTGCGACGTGAGGGGAGGATGGTCACGACAAGACGATCCAATTGCAGTTTGAATAGTGCTGCCCGATTTCAGTAAAGTAGTAAGAACTCTTGTTGTCAAGGAATGATCAGAGCCAGTTGATAACATACATTGCTTGACGTTCGTAGAAAGGCCGATTGTTATAACCGATTGAAGCGAGGTTGACGTGTGCGCTTCCCAGTTTGAAAGTAGACGAGTATGAAATCGAGAGTTGCTATATAGGATTCAGAGCTGGTGCAGTTATTTAATGTGCACTCTGTTGAGTTGTCACTCGAGACAGGATTGAGAGGAGCTACAGTATTTGCGGGTTCAACTCCAGTAATTGGCAGAGTTAGCTCTTCAACAATGTTTTGAGAAGGATTAACTTGTTCCTGGACTATTGGCTTGATCGTGGAAGCGGTGCGTCTGAGCGTACCGCTAGCAGAATAGGTGAAGTGAGTTCGTTGATGTTCCTGCAGAGGTAATTGATCCAAATACTGGTAGTATTGTCGAAATGAGCTAAGAACTGTTACTGCTTATGCTCAGATTGGGTGCAAGCATTATGTTTTTTCCGGAGACTATAAGTATCAAGCTTCGCGAGTGACAAGTGCAGAACCCACTATGAAGAACGACAGCACGTTGGACTGTTTTCTCCTGAAGGAGCAAAAGTCCAATCAAGCATCGTGGGAGTTTTTTCAACAGGTCGTGCGGACATTGTTTGACCAGCCGTCGATTGCAGAGACCGGAAAAAGGTTGCAACACAGGATACAATAGGGGCGCTGATGTAGCCCAAAACATAACATGTACCGAAGGAAAAAGCTGTGAATATTGAGAACTCAAAAATACCGAGTGTGAGAGATTTCCGAGAGCCTAATACTTCAATAGTATTTTAAGAGGGAAGGAGTTCAAAGCCGGGAGCCATTGAAGAAGAAGGAGACCTGCTATGCCTGAGTACTCGAAGTGCTGAGGAGAACCGAATCGTGTGAAGATTCAGAAAACTGAGCAAGTCGGGCATCCATATTCTGAAGAAGACCCCTGGCGTACAGACTTGATGGTGTACACGTTGTAATGTCCTGAGTCGACTCTCTTTTACTAGTAGCTGAACCGGTTCATTATATGACCTCAGACGCGCCTCTTCCTACACCAAAGGTGGCCGACTAACAACGAGGGTCTAATGAGAAACGTGAGGAGACTAAACCCTCTATATCAGAGTAGACCAACATTAAAAATCCTAAGAAATAATAAGAAATAATAACCAGAAAATAACCACACATCACACATTAAATTCCCCAAAACGGGTAAATGCCCACAGGCCAATAAAGTAAACATGTTATGTCATGGTAGTCTCATGTGCCAAAAGGAACCCAAAAGGAAAGACACAACAGGAAATCCTCAAAACGAGTCCTGACATCTAGCCTGGTGGCCTCATCCGTCCTCCATCCCATAAGTCCCAAATCAACCATCTGTCATCGGGCCTTTGCCCTTATCTAGACCTGCAATCATGAATTATGTTTGAGTACTAATAGCGGCCCGAGCAGGTGTGAGTACAACTCAGTAAGTCACCACCACCGGTGTCTAAAGCAATATCCAGTTTAAACAACAGTGTCTGCTGGTGTATAATGGAATAATAGACAAGGCGATCAATGAAAACACATTATAAATATAAAAATTATTAATTAACCTCTTTTGGCCCCCAGGTTCTAAAGTGACACCCGGGCCAACCAAACCTATGTCGGTCGTCTGAACCTTATACCAAAGGGGATACACCCCTCACGAGACAAAAAGGGATTCATCACTAAATCTTGGTACCAAGGAGCATCAGTCCAAGATCCACACCATATCAAATGAAATTAGTGCCCGGAGCCTCATTCTAACATCCAAACCATGCATAAACATCGTTGGTGCCTAGAGAGTCTGGCACCCGACCCAATAATGCGAAGCAGTTGTCCAACATCCTAACCCATGCCATCATTCACAATTTCAAGGTTCATCATCTTTGACCTTTTAACACACAAATATAACCAAGGCGTTCCATTTCCAACATTCATTATTTGTCATGGCCTATTATACTTGTTGCGGTCTTTTTATTGATTTGTCTGTTTTTCATTATGTGTCCAAGCTATGTACACCTAGCTTGAGGGGGAGTCCCCACATCCTTTGTAACTTCCTGCCCCACTTCCTTTGTAACTTCCTGCCCCACTTACTTTGTAACTTCTCTTTGTAACTTCCCTATCTTTTCTATAAATGAGGGACCTCTCCTCACCTTGAGGAGTGTGGGGGATTTCTGATTTTACATGGTATCAGAGGGATTTACTCCCGACTCTCCCTCCCTCATTCTTATTATTTTTTCTCCCATCAGCCTTTAGGTTTTTTTTTCCCCGTCCGGGGGGCGGCGGCCTCAAAGCCTCGTAGGGTTACCGCCGCCGTCCCGCGGCTTCCCGTCATCCGGCACTGCTCCGTTGCCGACGTCCCCTCCTGCGGCTTCCCGGCTTCGCCTCCTTGCGACGACCGGCCCCGCCTCCCTCCGGCTTCCTGTCGCGGATCCCGCCTCCCTCCCGCGGCGCTCCTCCTGTCCAGCGGCCCTCCGCGCGCTTCTCGGTCGGCCCTCCGCGCGCCCTCCCGGCCCTTCCCGGATTTTTCAGCCAGATCCTTCTCCCGGCAGCTCTCCTGCGGATTTCCCGGCGACCTTTCCGGCTGGCCGGCTGCGCCTTTCCCGCCTTGTTCTTCCCGGCGGACCTCCCTTCCCCGACTGCTCCCTGCCGGACGACTCCTCGCGCCGGCAGCCTCCCTTCCCCGACTTGTGACTGTTTCCGGCAGCCCGCCTCCAGTGCGAGTCTCCCGCCGGCTCTGTTGACGACCGGCCTCCACCCCTGCCGACCTCCACTCCTGCCGGCTCCTCCAGCAGCTGGCCTCCATTCCTGTCGGCTCCTCCAGCAGCTGGCCTCCATTCCTGCCGGCTCCTCCAGCAGTCGGCCAACAGCCCTGCCGGCCTCCCGTGCCACCTCTGCTCAACTGCTCCCTCCATACCGACCTCCTCCTGCATCCTGCGGAATCCCCGCCTCCCTGCCTGGTGCCTCCTGCGGAATCCCCGCCTCTCTGCCCGGCATCTCCTGCGGAATCACCGCATCCCTTCGCCGGCATCCTCCTGCGGATTTCCCGACGCTTCGACGACCGGCACCGCCATTGCGGATTTCCCGGCGCTTCGACGACAGGCACCGCCATTGCGGCTTCCTCGGCATTTGACGACCGGCCCTCTCAAGCGGATTTCTCGGTGCTTTGACGATCGGCCCGACATTACGGTTTATCGGCGCTCTGACGACCGGCCCGTAGTGCAGATTTTCCCGACGCTCTGACGACCGGCACCCACCAGTGTGGATTTCCCGGCGCTCTGTTGTCCGGCCCCGCACTTTTCCGGCGATGACCCATCATTTTCAGCGGCATCACATTACAATCTTGAGGGGGAGCGGCATCATCAACGATTTTATTATTTCTGTTTCTTCTGTTTTCGTCTTGTTTTGTCATCAAGCTGGGTATGTCCAGCTTGAGGGGGAGTGTTGCGGTCTTTTTATTGATTTGTCTGTTTTTCATTATGTGTCCAAGCTATGTACACCTAGCTTGAGGGGGAGTGTTGGAGTATGTGTAACTTCCTGCCCCACTTCCTTTGTAACTTCTTGCCCCACTTCCTTTGTAACTTCCTGCCCCACTTACTTTGTAACTTCTCTTTGTAACTTCCCTATCTTTTCTATAAATGAGGGCCCTCTCCTCACCTTGAGGAGTGTGGGGGATTTCTGATTTTACAATACTCAACACCTTTAAGCTCAATTTTCACAATCAAACCCCTTTCATCATTTATTCATATAGCACAATCGTTAAATGTTCTTTGAAACCATTTAGCAACCGAAACTTGTCACTTTAACCATTAACATTTTATACCTTTTATTATGTCATAAAACATTTAATTTCCAAGTTAAGCCAAACAACCCCTTAAGCCATGCTAACAAGCCGAGCAACAAGCCTAGCCGAGTTAAACTTATAAAACCCCTATTTCACCATTTAAAACCCTATCTTACCATTTTCAAGGAATTGGCACACCCCCATGGGTGGTCGTAGATCTGGTCTCATAGTCATCAACGGGCCCGACAGGATACGTGACGGGTCTAGGGCATCAATTAAAGGCCTAATCTATTTTCCTTATCAAGGAAACAAATGTGCCACACGCTGGCACCATTGCACATATGACATAAACTTGAAGAATAACATGACTGGGAAAAGCTCTCAGACCACCTATCTTAGGTTCGTTGATATCCACTCGTCCAACCCCGACCTCTAATTTGAGCTAAAACGGCCGCAACCACAAAAACAGACAAATCCCAGGAAATAGGGCATATGTGACATAAAAGACGAGGGACGACCAAGCAGTGAATCATCCTGAGAATATAAGGAAACGGACTCGTAAACTCACCAGGGCCTTCGAATCGCAACAAATGACACTTCAAACGCCCTAAAATCGAAGGAGTTACACCCTTGGAAGAGGAGGAAGAGTTTGGAGTGCACCTAAGCCCGTTGGGAGTGAAATGGGAGGAGAAAATCAGTTGAGATGGATTTAAGTTTGAGAGGGAAAATCGTAAAATTGCCACTTTTAATGAGGTGCACAGTTTGACCGCACGATTACCGTGCGCCAACCGTGTGGAGTCCTCTGTCCAAGGCAATCACATGCCGCATGATTTTCTGGGCCACCTGCACGATTTGGTAAACCGTGCGGAAGGCGTGTGAACGACTCTGGACCCAACCCGCACGGTTTTCAGGCCTCTACGCACGGTTCGTAAAACCATGCTCCCCTTTAAACCGCACCGCACGGTCATGGTGCACAGTTAGAACTAACACCACGCCATATACAGTAAGCCCCATTTTCCACATTTTCAAGTCTCGAACCCCCAGGATGCTCCTATGACATTCCCCACTCCTGAGAAAGCATTCAATAAGACATTTAAAAGGAGGTTAACCAAAAATTAAAATAAAAACGCACCTCGATGAAGGTCGGGATCTTACACGTGCAAACCTATTGATCCAGCCTGTGTGTGGAGGGAGATCTACATCAAGAGGCGCAAAAGAAGCCTGAAGCAAAAGATCTTTCTTTAATTGGATCATACATTGTAGAGGAGAGTTGTTTCTTCCGACGGGACTTTGGTAGTCGGAACACAGTGGAACTCTGTGTTGATAGGACGATGATGGTCTTTGGTTGTATCCAATTGCGTATATAGTGAAAGAACTCGTGATTGGGGGACTAACCAATCACAACAAGTAGGTATTTCTAGCTAATCCTTGTAAATCATGTGTGTCGTGTTTTCTCTTATTACTACTCCACATGAGGTGGGGCTGTGAGATTGTATTGAGTGGATCGGGACCGTAACAAGTGGTTGAGTTCAAAGAGGGAATTCGTAAAAGAAAATCACTAATTCACCCCCCTCTCAGTGGTCAATCCGACCGAGGCATTACAAGTGGCATCAAAGCAAATTCAAGTTCCCTCTTAAAAGATCCAAGACGTCAAAATTTTGTGAACAACTAAGGTGTCCCTGCTTTCAATGACAAGAACTACCACAACCGGAGGAATAAGATGTCACCCTACCTTCTATCACCCGACCACGAGTTAAGAGATGTTATGGTTGTTGGTTTTTCACCCTGCTCGAGGGAGGCCCTATGTCGTTCTCTGATAAGAAAAATTTGAAAGTCGATGACAAAGCACAAAATGCTATCTCAATGTCTCGTTCAGAAAAAGTGAACACAAAGGTTATGAGACTCCAAACTGCTAAGGAGACCGGTGATAAATTAAGAAGCAACTATGAATGAAACATCAAAGTCAAAGAAGCCAAACTGCAAGTCCGACGGAGCAGATTTGAAGACATAAAGATGAGTGATGATGAGTACATTGAAGACTACTCTACAAGGGTCAATGAGATTGTAAGTAACATTCACGGTTTTGTGAGAAGTTGGATGATTCCACCATTGTCAAAAAGCTAATGAGAAATTTTCCTGACAGGTTTGATCCTAAGGTTTCAACCTTGGAAGATAGAGAAGATTTGTCATTGGACGAGCTTCACAACATTTTCATAGCTTATGAACTGAGAAAGACTTCAACTTTCAAGAAGAAATCAAAATATGATATGACTTTTGAGGCCATGAGTAAAGGAAAAGTCAAAGAAGAAGAGGTTGCAGAATCAAGTTATTCGGATGTTGTGAAAGATGATGAAGACTTCAATAGAATTGTTGATCTTCTATCAAAGAGATTCAAGGAAGGAAAGTGGAAAGGAAAGGGCAAGAAACCACCAAGGGAGAAGGCTTGAGATTCTGAATTAGACGAGAATGAGAAATTTCAAAAGCATAAAAATGTTAAGAGCAAGTAGAAGTATTCCAACAACAAGAAAAGAAGCCCGGCGAATAAGAAGGTTAAATTTACATTTGTTTAGGGAGGGGGAAAGCACAATGAAAACTTACAGGTAGACAGTAAATGCACCCGACGAGACTTGAACTCGAGACCTCGCCTAGGCTACCACGAGTACAACAGGGGCAGAACCACTGAACTGCACCCCATGGGGAGACAATAAGGATAAAGATGACTCACCAAACAGCCAATGCTGAAGCCAATTTCTTTTCTCATGTTAAGAAAGTTTTTGACACCTCTAGCAATGATGATGAAGAAAGGTTAGCGCTAGAGTGATAGCTGAAATGTGAGTTGGAATCTTGTATCGAGCAGATCACACTACTCCAGAAAGAGACGAGAAAGTTGTTGAAAGAGAAAAACAAAGTGGATGAAGAAAAGGAAGAGTTGATTACGAAAGAAGATGGCTATATTAAATGTGACCACGACAAACAAATTGAAGATGACTGAGCATGAGAAGATGGTGAGTGATCTTGAAGAGAAGTTGGTTGGGAAAGAAGAGCTGGCCGAGAAACAATCTATTTCTGTTGGTGCTCAAAATGTGTTGAGGAAGATCAAAAAAGACTTCTCAAAGGCTGCTGAGGTTAAAGGAGAGTCTTCTAATGTTGGTGAAATGAGGTTTTCCAACAGGGAAGTAAAATATGCACCTAATCTATCTCAAAATAAAACTGTTATTTTTAATAGTGAAGGTGACAAAAGCAAGGCTGAACCTTATTGGATCAACAAGACAAATGAGATGTGTTGGAGTCTGCATCCCACATCGTACTTGAGGTCCGGTGTGGTCTTTAGTATTTGTTATAAAAGAACCCCAATGGATACTTTAGAGAGAACACCTTGGGGGTTGGGATTCTCCTATTTTCTCATTCTACATGGTATCAGAGAGAACCTAATCCTGAACCCTCCTCCTCCTCCCCTTTTATTTTTTTTCTCGTCGTCCTCTAGGGTTTCTCCTGGTTGGGGGGCGGCAGCCTCCATGGCCCGCAAGCCCTAGGTATCTCCCGCCGCCCCCCTGCCGGCTATCCCTCCCATCCGGCAGAATCCTCCCAATCGGCCTCTGTTCGGCGGATCTCCCCCCATCACCACCGCCCCCATCACCGCCGCCCCCTGGTCGGCCCCTACGGACTCCCTGGTGGAATCCTCCCATCGGCCTCTAGGGCATCCGCCTCTGCTCGCGTGACGGCCTCCCTCTCCAGGTGGCCCTCGCCTCCCGCGCGACTCCCGGCCCGCAAGCCCTAGGTATCTCCCGCCGCCCCCCTGTCGGCTATCCCTCCCATCCGGCGGAATCCTCCCAATCGGCCTCTGTTCGGCGGATCTCCCCCCATCACCACCGCCCCCATCACCGCCGCCCCCTGGTCGGCCCCTACGGACTCCCTGGTGGAATCCTCCCATCGGCCTCTAGGGCATCCGCCTCTGCTCGCGTGACGGCCTCCCTCTCCAGGTGGCCCTCGCCTCCCGCGCGACTCTCGGCCCGCCTTCTCCTGTGGATTCCCGGCGACTGTCGCCTCCCGCCTCTCCCATCGGCCCTACACCACCCAGCCCCCCCTGGCGGCCCTCTCTCTCTGCGCGCGGCGTCTCCCTCCCGGTGGCTCCATCCTGGCGGAATCCTCCCGCCCGGAGGACCTCTCCCGCAGCGCACATCCTTCATCCGACGTTCTCCCCACCCGGCGGATCACTTCTGGCGGAACCCTCCCTACGGAACCATGCGGACCCTCCCTCCGTCTCTGTGCGACGATTCCTTCCCACGGCTCGCGTCACGCGGCTCCTCAGTTCCCCCAGATCCGACGGCTTCCACCGCCACCTCCCTCGGGCTAGGCGCTGCCCTCTCCCCACCGTCGTCTCTCCTGCGGACTCCCGACGACACCCGGCCCCGCCTCCTCCGCCACTCTCGCCCTACCCGGCGGTCTTTCGGGCTCCCCGCAACTGTCGGCACCCGCTTCCGCATCTCCAGGAGAGCAGACCGATCAGCTTCCGCATCTCCCGCTACGCACGAACCGCCCTCCCGTTCAAGCGGCTTCCGGTGGCGCCTCCCTCCCAATCCCCACTCTTGCTGCCTCCTTGTGGCGCGATCGGCCCGCGGCCTGCCTCTTTTCGCTGCTCCCTGCGCCCTCCAGCCGTTGCGGCTCGCTCTCGGATCCCTGACGGCCTCTCCCCACACCGGCCCCCTCACACGGCAACCTAGCAGGCTTCTTTCCCGGCGGATCTCCACCCTTGCCGACTCCTCCAGCAGCCGCCCTCCACCCCTGCGGGCTCCTCCAGCAGCCGCCCTCCACCCCTGCGGGCTCCTCCAGCAGCCGCCCTCCACCCCTGCGGGCTCCTCCAGCAGCCGGCCTCCACCCCTGCCGGTTCCTCCAGCAGTCAGCCTCCGGTTCTGCTCGGATCTCCCCCCCCCCCCCTCCAGTGCGCTGCTCTGCAAGGCAACCCTCCCTCCAGCCGGTTTCATCCGTTCCAGTCCGGCGAATCTCATCGTCTGACACTTCCTCCGGTGAACCGATGCTCCCTCCATGCCGGCCACCTCCTGCGGAATCCCCGCCTCCCGTCGCCAGTATCTCCCGACGACTCCTGGCAGCCGCATCTGTGTTCGCCGGCACGCCTTTGCGCTGGCGCAGCAGCTCGACCACCTTGGATTCGGGCCCTTTGGCGCCGCCAGATCCCGCAACAATTCTGCGGAATCCCCGCCTCCCGTCACCGGCCCCACAAGTACGGTTTTCCCGATGCTAATATGGTTTCCCCAGGGTCTCATCGACCGGCCCTACTAGTGCGGCATTCCTGGAGCTCCGTTAACCGGCTCGGTCTGTGTGGTTTCTCTGCTGCGCCCGCGACAACTTCATTCATCCATCATCCAGAAGGGGGAGCTGCGATCGTGAGAGGGAGCAGCAGCCTTGCAGCTTTATCTTTTATTCTGCTTTGTCTTGTTTTGTCATCAAGCTGGGTATGTCCAGCTTGAGGGGGAGCGTTTGTAGTCTGTTGATTGCTTTGTCTTCATTGGTTTGGTTTGTTTTTTTTTATGTGTTCAAGCTAGGTTCACCTAGGTTGAGGGGGAGTGTTGGAGTCTGCATCCCACATCGCACTTGAGGTCCGGTGTGGTCTTTAGTATTTGTTAGAAAAGAACCCCAAGGGCTCCTTTATAGAGAAAACCTTGGGGGTTGGGTTTCTTCTATTTTCTCATTCTACAAGATGCATTCTTCCACATTGAAGTAAGGGAAAAATGTGCCCAGAAGACCATTGCACCCTAGGCACAAGAATGCACCGTTTGAATGAAGACAACCCCAACAAAATTCTGGACAGATTTATACTCAGAGTGGAAGATCACAGTTTAGAGGCTTTTGCTAGTGTTGTAGAAGGTATGGACACAAAGCCTACTCTTGCTAACATAACATGTCATTGTCAGCGAAGAAGCATGAACCAAGGGGGATTTTTGGTGAGCATTAGAGGATTGATTCTCAAAAAAGACAAGATGGGACGAACTTCATGAAATCTGTCAACCCAAAACAAATTTAGTTCATTGGAAGAAGTATGTGGCAGATGCGGACACTAGGCTAGTGAGATAAGTTCCCTATGTTTGAGAAAGTGAAGGAAATTTAGAAGACAAAATGTGGCAACTGATATTCTGTTGAGGATGCTAAGAAACCGTGTAAAGAACTCAAACAAGCTGAGCATACAAAGAAGGAATGTTTGGCAGTTTGGCCAGATCAACTGAAAGTGGCCAAACAAATGGATGCTACAACTAAGGGAAAACAAGTGGTTTCAGAAGGAAAGACTGAAGTTCATTAGAAGTTGTTCACAAGCCGTGATCTAAAATTTCAAGGAAAACTGTGTGAAAGGTGTGAAAAAACGGGGCATGACACAAAAGATTGTATGAAAATCTTACCAGGCCAAGAAGAATTTTCGAGGAAGCAGATGCAAGTATCAGATAATGAAGTTCGCTTGGTAAGTGGGGTAGAGCAAACTGCTTCACACAAGCGACTCAAGGAAAGAAAGTGAGCACACAACCTGTTGAGAGTCATAACAGAAAAAATAATTTCAAGAACACTTCCCATGATGAGTTTGGAAGAAAAGAGAGGCTTAGGCTGAGAGGAGACTCTTAGCCTCAATGTTTCAATTGAGAAACAAAGAGGTCCTTCCTTATTCCCTAAGATTTTTGTTTATTTGTGCTAACATGGAGGGAATTGAAGGAGAACCATGAAAGCTGTCATTGTTGGACAACAAAGAAGGCTCTCTTTATGGAGTATCCTTACTACCATGAAGAGGAGTTGAGTGCATCCTTTGAGGGGGAGCAAAGATGAGATGGAGCTGTCATGCAGTAAATCTGGAAATTCTGGACAGATGTACAAAACCAGAGAATGAGGTTTGCCAATCCCACTTACAAGACTTTAGTTTATGTCAAACATATTTATAAAGGGGTTCTGTTGATTGATGAAAAGATGAGATAATGGGGGAGTTTTTATGTCTTGCACTTGAACTTTTTGATGAGTTTGTTGAGTTGAGTGCACATTACATCCTTTTTGAAACAGCCCTTAGAACGAGTTTTTGAGAATGGCATCGCATATATGGGTGTTTACGGACAACATTGACAACCTTGGTTATGCACTCTTGTTTAAAGGATCTTTGTTAAGAAAACCATGTGGTATCATCCTTCTCTCAGTAGAACCGACCCTTAATCAGATCTGAGAAAGGGAGAAGAAAATAGTTTCAAAAGAAGCCAGGTGATATGAGATTCCCCCCACATCTCCTTTTTCTTGTCAATAAAGGGGAGAAAAAGCACACATATTGTGACATAAAAACATGTGTGGTGGTATTTACAACAAATCAATTGGGAAAATTGAAGTGCCCGTTGAATTGAACTGTATTTGTTGTCAATGTGGTGAGATCCCTTGATGATTGAAGGTGATGTCAATATGTGTTGAGAGATCATTGTGAGTTGATAAAGGTGATGCCATGTTAAATGGTAAAGATTTGAGCTTGCAACTTGGAGTTCTTACTTGGACAAATTCAAGACAAAACAACTCTGATTTTTGACAATTGGAGTGGTGTTCTTTATAGGAATCAAAGGCATGTGTTGATGGATGTAGAGACTGTTGACGTCGAAATACGCATGTCGCGAGAGCGGTCGAGGAAGGCACGGTCGGTTCGAAATAAATTCCGGCCAAAACGGACCAAAAATCCACTCAAGGGACTTGTTCACGAAGGTCAAAAGCTTTCAATATTTGACAAAGCAACTTTGATTTTTGACAATTGGAGTGATGTTCTTCATAAGAATCAAAGGCATGTGTTGATGGATGTAAAGACTGTTGACGCCGAAATATGCATGTCACGGGAGGGGTTGAGGAAGGCACAGTCAGTTCGAAACAAGTTCTGGCCAAAATGGACCAAAAATCCACTGAAGGCGGACTGGTTCGCGAAGGTCAAAAGCTTCGCGAACGTCTCCGGTTCACTGAAGTCCCCGACCACGCAGAGCTTTAGGCGGTCATATCCGCACAGTGTAACTTCCGTTTTCAGAAATCCCTTACCACGCGAAGCCTGAGGCGGTAACCTCCGCGTAGTGTAACTCCGGTTCTCGGAACCCTATCACTTCGCAACGCTCATAATCTTTTGCGAAAGCCTTCATCTTTCGCGAAATCGATGCCCTTGCCTCCGCTAGCCTATAAATACACCCCATGCTCAACTTTAAAGGGGACATGACCTTTCAGCATCTGAGAAAAGCTATGAATTCACAAAACTCAAAAACTTCGTGATCAATAGAAGAGATGAATTTCCAAAAGTATTCATCTTTCGCGAAACCACCTCCCATGGGTTTTTGAGAACCTCAACCCATGGTGGCGATGTTTTTCGTGAAGGTCCATGGTCTTGGTGTAAGAAGAAATCCCTTTGTGGCTTTTGGGGTTTCGAGAGATAATTATCCTCCGCGAAACCAACTCTATGCGAATCAAGACTTCACTCTGAGGCAGGGTCACCTTGTTCCGCGAAACATGCTCAAGACCCCTGGCCTCCGTGAAGCCCCCCTAACTTTCGCAAAAGCCCCAACTTTCACGAAATCCATCCTCCAGGCCTCTGCATGCCGCCTCCTTTCAGTCAATACCCTTTCGCGAAAGTCGAGTGCCCGAGACCCTTATACCAATCCAGAATCGGTTCAACCACACCCCAAATCCCCGTGCAACCGGTACCACCAACCCTTGTGTCCGTCCACTTTGCTAAGCATAGGTACGCTAATGCCTTTTGCTCTTAAGCATAAACACCCTAACGTGTCGGGCCTCCTGATTTTTCATTCCTCCACGACAGTGTCTACGCCATGCCCCGCCCAGAGGCGCATGACGAGTAGACACGTAAACCCAAAAGGTGGCACCATTGAGGAAAACGACTTGTTTTAGTAGATACCTTTTGTTGGATCTTCCTCTCACATTGATATGGCCCCCCTCGCGATGTAAGTCCCATCCACGTCCGAGCGACGTGAGGTAAAACTATCTAGCTCCACGTCCTAGTCGTACGGTGTTAAACAGCACGACAAAGTCCTCACAATATGACAATATGACGTTAAACTGTATCCTTACCCCGTGTGATGAGCACAGGATGTGTGATGAACACAGGATGTGTGATGAACACAGAATGCCCTAGCTCCACGTCCTAGTAGTTCAAAGTTAAACTGCACGACAAAGTTCTCAGCACATGATGTTAAATCGTAGCCTTACTCGGATGCCCCTTGTACGGTCATCATGGGATGCCACCCCCTCCCCTACCATAGGCCGAAACTCCTACACCTGGCAGCCCATATGCATAAGCCCCACACCATCCCTCGTTGACGCTTCTTACGCGAGAAGAGTATTCTTATCGCACGGCGTTAAACTGCATGGATTTGTCCTATCACACAACCTTAAACCACATCATTGAACTACGTGGGTTTTGATCCCTTTATACTAACAAGGTACGTAAGACACCTCCATGAGGTTCAATCTCGACACCCCAACATCACCACTAAACCCTCAAGTGTGAAATCTCCCCCCTGGGGACACACTTAACCAAACTCCCAAGTGTGAAATCCTTCCTCTCTGGGACACACTACCAAATTCCAAGTGTGAAATACCCCCCTTGGGGACACACTTAACAAAATCCCAAGTGTGAAATCTTCCCCATTTTCGGCATCGGTCTTCTACCATGCCATGCTTTAGAACTACATGTGCCTTGATTCTCAATTTTTTGGGATACGTAGGGATGCTAGACCCACTGTCTTCGGGCCCATCGGCCAATTCATCATAAACCCTTAACCGGCAGGGGGGGTGACGATCACCAACCTTTGGCCCTTTGGCCCCACTTAATGGACATGTTCACGAAGGTCAAAAGCTTCAATATTTGACAAAGCAACTTTGATTTTTGACAATTGGAGTGATGTTCTTCATAAGAATAAAAGGCATGTGTTGATGGATGTAAAGACTGTTGACGCCGAAATATGCGTGTCACGAGAGGGGTCGAGGAAGGCACAGTCAGTTCGAAACAAGTTCTGGCCAAAATGGACCAAAAATCCACTGAAGGGGGACTGGTTCACGAAGGTCAAAAGCTTCGCGAACGTCTCCAGTTCACTGAAGTCCCCGACCACGCAGAGCTTTAGGCGGTCATATCCGCACAGTGTAACTTCCGTTTGCGGAAATCCCTTACCACGCGAAGCTTGAGGCGGTAACCTCCGCATAGAGTAACTCCGGTTCTCGGAACCCTATCACTTCGCAAAGCTCATAATCTTTTGCGAAAGCCTTCATCTTTCGCGAAACCGATGCCCTTGCCTCCGCTAGCCTATAAATACACCCCATGCTCGACTTTAAAGGGGACATGACCTTTCAGCATCTGAGAAAAGCTATGAATTCACAAAACTCAAAAACTTCGCGAGCAATAGAAGAGATGAATTTCCAATAGTCATCTTTCGCGAAACCACCTACCATGGGTTTTTGAGAACCTCAACCCGTGGTGGTGATGCTTTTCGTGAAGGTCCATGGCCTTGGTGTAAGAAGAAATCCCTTTGTGGCTCTTGGGGTTTCGCGAGATAATTATCCTCCGCGAAACCAACTCTATGCGAATCAAGACTTCACTCTGAGGCAGGGTCACCTTGTTCCGCGAAACATGCTCAAGACCCCTGGCCTCCGTGAAGCCCCCCTAACTTTCACGAAAGCCCCAACTTTCTGGTACCACCAACCCTTGTGTCCGTCCACTTTGCTAAGAATAGGTACGCTAATGCCTTTTTCTCTTAAGCATAAACACCCTAACGTGTCGGGCCTCCTGATTTCCATTCCTCCACAACAATGTCTACGCCATGCCCCACCCAGAGGCGCATGACCAGTAGACACGTAAACCCAAAAGGTGGCATCATCGAGGAAAACGACTTGTTTTAGTAGAGTCCTTTTGTTGGATCTTTCTCTCACATTGATATTGTCCCCCTCGCGATGTAAGTCTCATCCACGTCCGAGCGACATGAGGTAAAACTATCTAGCTCCACGTCCTAGTCGTACGGTGTTAAACAGCACGACAACGTCCTCACAATATGACAATATGACGTTAAACTGTATCCTTACCCCGTGTGATGAGCACAGGATGTGTGAGGAGCACAGGATGTGTGATGAGCACAGGATGTGTGACGAGCACAGGATGTGTGACGAGCACAGGATGTGTGACGAGCACAGGATGTGTGACGAGCACAGGATGTGTGACGAGCACAGGATGTGTGACGAGCACAGGATGTCTGACGAACACAGGATGCCATAGCTCCACGTCTTAGTAGTTCAAAGTTAAACTGCACGACAAAGTTCTCAGCACATGACGTTAAATCGTAGCCTTACCCGGATGCCCCTTGTACGGTCATCATGGGATGCCACCCCCTCCCCTACCATAGGCCGAAACTCCTACACCTGGCAGCCCAAATGCGTAAGCCCCACACCATCCCTCGTTGACGCTTCTTACACGAGAAGAGTGTTCTTATCGCACGGCGTTAAACTGCATGGATCTGCCCTATCACACAACCTTAAACCGCGTCATTGAACTACGTGGGTTTTGATCCCTTTATACTAACAGGGTACGTAAGACACCTCCATGAGGTTCAATCTCGACACCCCAACATCATCACGAAACCCTCAAGTGTGAAATCTTCCCCCCTGGGGACACACTTAACCAAACTCCTAGGTGTGAAATCCTTTCTCTCTGGGACACACTCTACAAAATTCCAAGTGTGAAATCTTCCCCCCAGGGACACACTAAATCAAACCCTGAGTGTGAAATACCCCCCTAGGGACACAGTTAACAAAATCCCAAGTGTGAAATCTTCCCCCATTTTCAGCATCGGTCTTCTACCATGCCATGTTTTAGAACTACAAGTGCCTTGATTCTCAATTTTTTGGGATACGTAGTGACGCTAGACCCACTGTCTTCGGGCCCATAGGACAATTCATCATAAACCCTTAACCGGCAGGGGGGATGACGATCACCAACCTTTGGCCCATTGGCCCCACTTACGATCCAAGCATTACAATCTTAAACTATGTGCAGTTTGTTTCCGGATATTTATGTGGCACATGGGCTTGCATCGCCCTCATTTAAAGTCGGGTTTTTACCTCTTTTCTGCCATGCAGATATCTTTAAAACAAACATTCCTCAGTCCCAATATCATGACTTTAAACTGTTTTCCGAATTTCCCTTGGTCCTAGCCACATGACCTTAAATTGCGTAGCCAGTGTCCTTTTGTATGACGTTTAAACTATAGAAAAGATGTCCCATCCTTGTCTGAGAGGACGACCCTCATACTTTTGAATTTGATCTTCTACCATGCCACATTCTAGAACTATGTGTGGCTGGATTCTCATTATCATGGGATACGTAGTGACGCCTAGACCTTCTATTTTCGGGCCCAGCCGCGAATTCATCCCAAAACCACCCATTACCTATGGCGCTATCGCCCCTAAATGCCCTTATGGGCCTCCTTTACAGGCATAAGCCTCAATCATATTCCTCGGCTCGCCAGTGAATAGAGATGCATGAGGAAGGGAAAAGTGAGCAGCTCAATGCGTATGCTCCACATACGTCCTTAGCACACGACATTAAGCTGTAATCCTTTCCTCATATAAAATCGGGATGCCTCATATGACAAGTATGGGATGACCAGAACCAACGTCGTCAGCGCACGATGTTAAACTGCAGTCTTACCATATGAAACAAACATAAGATGCTTCATATGACCTATATGAGACGATTCGATGTCCTCACCCGAGAGGACACCGCTCCTCAGATGTCGGTGTATGACCTTGCCGCATTCCAGAACTACATACGCCTTGATTCCAATTTCCATGAGATACGTAGTGACGCTCGAATCTCATATCCTAGGTCCAGCCCAACCATCAACTCAATTTGAGCTTCCCCCCTTTCAGGCCAGGCTTGATCCTCGCCTACTGGTATGTTCATCCAGTGCATTTGAGCGTGTGGCGGAATAACTCCCAGGGCACTCAATCCTCCCTCCAGGACATTCCCCACTTCCACTTTCGCGCTTTCTTTGATTTGTATAATCATCATCCTCTCGATTTGAATGGGCTCCCTAACGGAAACAGTGCATGGCTTCACTGGCTCACCTACCGTCCGGGGCTCACGCCTCGATTGATCCTTGGTAACAGATAATGGCTCCCGTGTTTTGAACTCAGTCAACGGTCCATCCTACATTTGTTTGCCCCATCCTTGACCGGCGCGGGTGTAAAACCTTTGTTTCGAACACGGTCACCAGTTGTTCCCCGCTCATCGATCATTCCCCTTATACTATCCAGGTCTTGAAAGTTAGGATCTACAATCACGAGACTTTAGTCGGTCAACTTTTCCCCTTGCAGTGTTCCCTCTCCAAACAACGGAACCCTGTACCACTCCTCGTTTCTTGCATCGAGCATGGCTCACGCGGGCAGGTGTTGGGAGGGAGTTTTCCTCAAGCAAGGTTGAGACGCAGGGGTTCCCTTTTGGTCCGAACTCCACGACCTTAAATTAGGAGCTCAAGTCCAAGCATCACGACTTTAAACCGTGTGCAAGTCACCCTGGGAATGTGTCACGTGGCGTCGGGCCTCCTTGGCCCTCAATTCATGTCGGGTTGCCACTCCCCTTTGATCTGAACACTATGACCTTAAACTAAGAGCCCAGTTCCCAGCATCATGATCTTAAATCGTGTGCAAGTTGCTCAAAGATGTTTCCTGCGGCAGGGCCTCCAATGATCCTCGTTCACGTCGGGTTACCTCTACCCTATGGCACACACATTCCTTTGAGACACGCAACCCATGGTCCAAACATCACGACCTTTGTCTATGACCGCACTCACCTGGAAACGGGTGAAGTTCGAGTGGAGCTCAGAATGTCAGGCGTCCTTTGAGGAGCTGAAGCAGCGGTTGACTACCGCACCCATGTTGATTTTTCCAGAATCGGGAAAGAGGTATGTGATTTATTGCGACGCTTCAGGTATGGCTCTCGGGTGTGTGCTTATGCAGGATGATCACGTGGTTGCGTATGGCTCTCGCCAACTCCGACCACATGAGAAAAATTACCCATCCCAGGACTTGGAGTTAGCAGCAGTGATGCGTGCTTTGAAGATCTGGCGTCACTACCTCTTTGGGGAAAAGTTTGTGGTCTACTCTGATCATAAGAGCATAGCCTACCTCTTCTCCCAGAAGGATCTCAACTTGAGGCAGCGTCACTGGATTGAATACCTACAGGGGTTTGACTTTGATATCGTCTATACCCCGAGCAAAGGTAATGAGGTGGCTAACGCCTTGAGTAGAAAAGTGACAGTGCAGACTTTGAGGAAGTCCAGCGATGAGTGGACTTTGATGGGGCTCTTTGCTCAGATGCACTTAGAGGCCAAGGAGCATAGTGGAGGTGCTTTCTTGGGGAGTGTGCAATTGGCCCCTTCTCTTCTAGAGCTGGTTCAGCAGGAACAGTCTGGTGATGAGTTGTGTCAGCAGTATATGCAATTTCCTCATGGTGGGGAGACGTCCTCGGATTAGTTGTTGTCTCACGAGGGAACTCTGTGTTTCAAGAGCTGTTTCGTGGTGCCGTCATCTTTGAGGAAGGTGGTGATACAGGATAGCAACCAGTCTCAGTGGGGCAATCATCATGGTACTACCAAGATGTTTTATGATGTGCGCCGGTAGTTCTGGTGGCCAGACATGAGACGAGACATAGCAGATTTTGTATCGAGATGCTATACTTGTCAGCAGGTGAAAGTAGAGCACCAAAGACCCTCTGGTTTGCTTCAGCCGTTACCCATTCCTACCTGGAAGCAAGACAAGGTCGCCATGGACTTCATTATTAGCTTGCCCCGCACACCCCGGGAAAGAAACGTCATATGGGTGGTGATTGACTGCTGACTAAATCAGCCCACTTCATTCAAATCAGGGACTCATCAAAGGTGGATGAGCAGGGACGGTTGTATGTTCAGGAGATGGTCATGCTTCACGGTGTGCCGTCAGCAATTGTTTCTAATAGAGACCTCCGCTTTACCGCTCGGTTCTGGGAAGGCCTTCAAAAGGCATTGGGGTCGCAGATCAAGTTGAGCACGATATATCATCCTCAAACAGATGGTCAGACAGAATGGACGGACCTAATTTTGGAAGACATGCTCCGTGCATGTGTCTTGGACTTTGGAGGTTTGTGGGATAACCATTTGGGATTGGTCGAATTTTCTTATAACAATAGTTACCAATTCTCTATTCGAATGGCTCCCTTTGAGGCGCTTTATGGTCGACCTTATCGATCTTCATTGTGTTGGGCTGAGGTGGGCAAGACCTCACTTTTGGGACCGAGCCTTGGCAGGAGACGTCTAAGAAAGTCAAGCTGACTAGGAAGCGGTTATTGAGAGCTCTGAGTCGCCACAAATTTTATGCCGACCAGATGCGTCGGGATTTGGAGTTCGTCGTGGGTGATCCGGTGTTCCTAAAGGTGGCCCCTCGGTTTGGGTCATCGTCGGTTGCGGAAGCAAGGGAAGCTAACGCCAAGGTATGTCGGACCCTTCGAAATCACTGAGTGGATTGGCAGCGTGGCATACAAGTTAGCTTTTCCCTCTCAGTTGACGTCGATTCATGTCGTGTTTCCTGTCTCCCAACCAAAGAAGTATCATTTGGACTCGTCCCATGTGTTGAATTGGAAAGAGTCGGAGATAGAGCCCAATTTATCAGTGTTTGAACGTCCAATACGGATAGTAGATTCCCAAGAGAAGGTGATTCGTGGAAAGTCTATTTCGTTGGTCCGTGTCCTTTGGCGGCACAGAAGTGATATACATGAGATGTGGGAGCGGAAGACTTGGGTCGAGCAAAAGTACCCGTTTTTGTTTCCTAATCAAGTTTCGGGCTGACATTCTGGAGCGGAAAGTTTTCAACGTGGGGAGAACTGTCACATCCGTGATATCATTTTCAGGTTTTTTTCTATTTTTATTTTGGTCCATCTCTTTCCTTTGGGTTCTCCCTTGAAATTTGGAAGAAAATAAAAGTTTTTGGGAAGATCGACCAGTGCGCACAGTTACTAGTAACCGTGCGGTAGGATACAGAACCTACCGCACGACCGTGCTCCATTTCCCAGATAATCGTGCGAGTTTCTCTATTCGGACAGAATGGTCTGCATGGTTACCGCAAAGTTTCTCAAACCGTGCTTAACCCTACGGATATGCGAGGTCATTAAAAACTTTCCCCCTTTCTCTCTCCTCTCGGGTTTAACCCCCAAAACACCTATTTTCTCACTTCCTATGGGATTTCTCCCCCTAGGTGCGCATCTCCCTCCTTCCACCTCCATTGAAGCTTGGATTTCTTGCCGGTTTTGGTGCGTATCTTCCACGAATCTTCAAATAAGTGTCTCCTCTCCTTGTTTCCTCCTCTAATCTAGGGTTTCTTCCCTTCTTGTTGGGGTTTTCTTCTTCTCCAGCCCTAGGGTTCTGATTTTAGTGTTGAGTCTTCATATTTATGGCTCGATCTCCTGATTTAGGGCTTAATCTTCCATCCTCAAGGTGTGGTGAGAGTCTCGAACCGGATTTCGGGGTTTTCTACACAAATGGTAGGTGATTCCATGCTTAAACGTTGCTTGATGAATTTGTTTGCCTTGCTTGTGTTCCTTGATGTGTTTTATAAATTATATATGTGGTGCGAAGGTAGTTTTTGAAGTGTTTGGATGTGAAATTGAGTTTAAAATGGAAATGGCATGGGAAAGTGGTAATTTATTGAAGTGAAGCCTTGTCGTGTTAAATTAAAATGATTTATGAATTGAGGAATTGTTTTATTAAATGACGGTTATGATGCGAGCCTTGGTTGGAAAGTGATTTGGTATGCGTTTGGATTAAAAAGGGTTTTGGGCATGAAAATCATAACTTTGGTATGTGTTGTGCCTTGTTTGGCTTTTGAAGTACAATGGTAGTATCATGTGCGTGCTGTGTGAAACTTGTATGAGCACTCAACGGCAAGCCTGCGTGGCTAGGAGGGTGGACTAGAACTAGTGTGCTGGTGATTACGAAGTGGCTTCGGCCCAGTTTCACTTAGCGGGATTGACGATTACAACACTAACTAAACATTGATGATTAATGGAGACCTCTAAAATATTGGATGTTTCTCTTCTCTAATGGATCGTGCATGAGAATGTGGATGATTGTGGTTCCTATGCCATGTTACACTAAGACATGAGGTTTTAGGGTCTCTTTAACTAGTTAACACCCATAGGGTCTCTTCTCTAAGATTGTTGCTCTTTGACTACGATGTGCTCACCGTCGGCATACAGTGTGACGTTTGGGTTCCTTCAAAGGTAATAAAGTTTTGTTTAAAATTGGATTTTTTAAAAGCCCTTTTTATCAATGTTGTTTCCTTTAAACTGTTTTGGCACCACATCCTTTCTTTTATTTAAGCTTGCAAATTTATTTTTCATTTGACATTTAGAGCATGGAATCCTTTTTGGGTGGCATCCTACTGGGCATTGGCTCACACCCTGCTTACACCTTTAGGTGTAAGCTAACTTGGTCATGTTTGCCCTCGACCCCGTGGTCGTGGGACCGAGGGGTGGAGTTCGCAGCGTACACCCGTGTACACTTTTAGGGTGTGCCGTTGGAGGCACTGGAACAGTCGTGCAAAGAGGTGGGGGTGTACGGCTCGCAAATT
Source organism: Viscum album (assembly GCA_963277665.1). NCBI lineage: Eukaryota > Viridiplantae > Streptophyta > Magnoliopsida > Santalales > Viscaceae > Viscum > Viscum album. Next base: position 624,494,585 of record OY728137.1, on the reverse strand, counting down.
GCCTTGCAATCCACCCTTGCCTCCATTACCCCGCCTCGAAAGGTCAGGAGGTCTGAACGCTGCTCGATGGACCCCATGCCGTCATCAGTCACCGATGACGTCCACTGAGCCAAAGCTAAGAGGTGATTCCCGACGATGTTATAGATCTATGACGGAAAATTTGTGTTGGGAGGAGAGATGGGGTTCAGATACTCCTATCCCCCATGCTTGCGGTAATCCAGTCGTGCAGAAAATGGATGGGCCCACACACATGGAGGGGGGACTTCTAGCTGATGTGGCGCAACACTTTGTACAGCTTCGCCAAGACTGGGACCATTGGGTTGATGAGTTGCCCCATCTCTAGTATCGCTGCCATGATGAGGGTGCTCGGCCTCACCCTCATGTTTGCATCTCAGCACATGACAGTAAATTGTATCCTTACCCCGTATAAAACCGGGATGCCTCATATGACAAGTATGGGATGACCAGAACCAACGTCCTCACCGAACGATGTTAAACTACAGTCTTACCATATGCAACGAACATAAGATGCTTCATATGACCAATATGAGACGATTCGATGTTCTCACCCGAGAGGACACCGCTCCTCAGATGTCGGTCTCCTACCTCGCCGCATTCCAGAACTACCTACGCCTTGATTCCCATTTCCATGAGATACGTAGCGACGCCTGAATCTCATATCCTAGGTCCAGCCCTACCATCAACTCATTCTCAGGATCCCCCATTTCGGGCTAGGCTTGATCCTCGCCTACCGGTATGTTCATCCAGTGCATTTGAGCGTGTGCCGGAATAACTCCTAGGGCACTCAACCCTCCGTCCGGGACATTCCCCACTTCCAATTTCGCGCTTTCTTCGATTTGGATAATTATCATCCTCTCGATTTGAATAAATTCCCTAACGGCAACTGTGCATGGCTTCATTGGCTCACCTACCGTCCGGGGCTCACTCCTCGACGGATCCTTGGTAACAGCTAATGGCTCCCGTGTTTTGAACAGAGTCAACGGTCGATCCTGCATTTGTTCGCCCCATCCTTGACTGGCGCGGGTTTAAAACCTTTGTTTCGAACACGGTCGCCAGTTGTTCCCTGCTCGTCGATCATTCCCCTTTAAATATCCAGGTCTTGAAAGTAAGGATCTACACTCGCGGGACTTAAGTCGGTCACTTTTTCCCCTTGCAGTGTTCCCTCTCCAAACAACGGGAACTTCGTACCACTCCTCGTTTCTTGCATCGAACATGGCTCACGCAGGCAGGTGTTGGGAGGGAGTTTTCCTCGAGCAAGGTTGAGACACACGGGTTCCCCTTTGATCCAAACTCCAAGACCTTAAATTAGAAGCTCAAGTCCAAGCATCACGACTTTAAATCGTGTGCAAGTCACCCTGGGAATGAGTCATGTGGCGTCGGGCCTCCTTGGCCCTCAATTCATGTCGAGTTGCCACTCCCCTTTGGTCCGAAATCTATGACCTTAAACTAAGAGCCCAGTCCCAGCATCATGACCTTAAATCGTGTGCAAGTTGTCTCAGAGATGTTTCGTGCGGCAGAGCCTCCAATGCTCCTCATTCACGTCGGGTTACCTCTCCCCTATGCCACACACATTCCTTTGAGACACGCAACCCATGGTCCAAGCATCACCACCTTAAACCGTGTGCGACTCGCCACAAATTCTTTTTCTTGGTGCAGGGCCTCCTAGGCACTCCATTCCCGTCGGTTTTGAAGCCTCTGACATCGAACCAAACCCCTTCAGGTCTAAGCATTATGATCTTAAAATATTTGCAGCACCATGGTCTAAACTCTATGACCTTAAACTAGGAAACTTGGTCCAAATATTATGACCTTAAACTATTTGCGGCGTCATGGTCCAAGCTCTATGACCTTAAACTACGAGTCTTGGTCTGAGCATTATGACCTCAAACTATTTGCAACCCTATGGTCCGAGCATTATGACCTTGAACTATTTGCAACTTCTAGGTTCGACTAGTATGACCTTAAACTGCCAAAGGCAAGAGACACAAACGTCTGTGAGGTTGAAAACTCGTAGGGGCAACCTGAGCAAGAGTCAGACCCCCCCTGCTAGGTCGCTCCCGCGATGTGGGCAAAAATAAGGGGATAAAAAGAAAGTGGTACAAAACCAGTAGAGACCCACTATGGACCCCGGCAAAAACCTGGTTGTGCTCGCTGAACCCATCGGTTCAGGCAAAATTTGGTGCCAAATCTTAAGCCCCCTTTGCCTCACGAGCTCCTCTAGGGGGTACTCCCATTGTGTTGCCTTCTCATACCTCTCGTCACCTTGGCCGGGTGGGTGTTATTCATGTTGGTTCACACGTCTTGGCCACAAGACTCTAAACTATGTTATGAACGTCCTAATCACACGACGATAAACTATATGACACATCGTCCTCACCGTTTGACGTTAAACTGCGTGTACATCGTCCTCACCGTATGACATTATACTGCGTGTCAATCGTCCTCATTGCATGACATAAAACTACGAAGCATCTTATGCCCTATCCTGAGAAGCCCCTTTCCCCCTTTAGTGGTGCCGGTCACCTACCCAATCATTCATGTTCCTCGACTGTCACTCGACATCCGAGACGATGCTCTCCTTGGAAGATAAGTTTAACATTTTTTCTGACTGATACGCCTACCCAATGTGCTCAAATCTACATTGGTGTAATTCCGAGAGTGTTGAACTCCATTAGAACATTAGTCCATTCCCACACTTCACATCCCCCTTGACTTGCATCCCCATCATCTTTGACGCCTGAAGAGGCCCCCCTAACCAGGATCAACTTTTGGATGGTGCAAAGAAAGAGGATATGACAAATGGTCAAATAGAATCCAAAGAGAACTTGTCTCTAAGAACTCTAGCGGCAAGACACCACAAAGGAAGACCAATCCTTTGATAAGTTGAAGAATCAAGCAAAAACACAAAGGTTGCAAACTACTCACCATAATAACAATACATTCATTTTTGAGTGAATTCCATTCAATGAGTGGCTATTTATAGCCAAAAAGTGATACAAATATCTAACACCTAGTTTCCACAAGTCAAAAGGTACAAATAATACATTTGATAATTTTTTACATATGTTCGTGACTTCATGAGACAATAAGCACACCTCATTTGAATTTAGAGCACCCATCAATGACTTTAAACAACTAGCCCACCGAGCTTGATTTTTGTGGCTAAACCTTGACTTTGAAGATTCCATGGGAGAATGGGCTTTGATTTTTGTGGCTAAACCTTGACTTTGAAAATTCCAGGAGAGAATGGGCTTGAAATTGATAACTATTATTATTCTATAAATCATATTTAATAAACATTAACAATTAGATAAATGAAATAATAAAGAGTACTAATGTTCACCGTAATAACGTAATAATTTTTATATTAATAGCAAAATAAACATTAATAATGTTTCCAATAATAAACATTATTTATTAGATAAATGAAAAAATAAACATTATTTCGTAATAACATAATATTGTTTACATTAATAATGAACATTAATAATGTTTACCGTGATAAACATTAATAACTATATTAATGAAATAGTAAACATTAATAACTCATTTAGTGAACATTAATAATCTTTACCGTAATAATGTTTTTTTCAACAATATTACATTTATTTTTTCAAATAGAAAAAAAACGTATATTAGTTTGGTAGAGATAGTGACGTCGCGAACACCATGACTTTTTAACATATTAATCATGATCTCATCCCTTGACCGATCAAGACGCCAATAATTACACCACACACACCCCACATAATAAACAAATACAAACAAAAATCAATTCAAATCTAATCATTTTCCCTTTTTGTTGTTTTTTTATGGTGCTTTTTTTGTTTTTTTAGGATTTTAGTTTCCTGGTTCAACGCCGATGTTGGTGTGGGTGGTGTCTTTTTATTTGTTCTTGGTCGTGGGTTTAATATTCTTTAATATTAATTTTTTTCATTTTTAAAAAAATATTTTTAATCATAATTTCAAATGTGGACGGGTCTAGTAAATATGTGGACCAGACATGACTTAATTTTTTAGAGCTGACATTAAATGAGAGCCTAAATGGACCCATTATTTTTTAATTTGTCATATCGCATGATCCTATATTTGTGATTTCTAGGATAGTGTTTAGGATTAGGACATTTTTAACCTTCTGATGTGTTGTCCTAGATTAATACTCATAGAGCATGTCCTAGATTAATACTCATAGAGCATGATGAACTGTTTTTCTTTAACAAATCTAAAACGTGTTTATAGAATACACCATATTATATAAAAATAATGAATTTTATAAAATATTGTGGGTTAACTTATTTTTCTCAATAGGTTAAAAAAAGCAATAAATGAACACCTTAGATTTATAATTGTTTAGCATTTCAAAGGAAATCATCCACGCCACGCCACCTTTAGTGATATTAATTTGATTTGTTACCAAGACTTTTCATAGAATCAACTCAACTAAGTTCAAGTTGTCGATGCTTTACAACAAGAACATTTATCTACACATTCAATTAATCACTTCAAGATTAACCCTCCAGTATTGCTTATGAATGATCCTAAACACAAACATTGTAACCCTTATTGAGAATAAGAACCAATATGGATTTGACAAATTAAAAATAAACTTTTATTTAACACGAAAAAATACAAAAAGATCACAACAAGTGCTCTTCAAGGCGAGAAATGATAATTGTTGGCCCCTCAAGGGACTTTAGAGAGAGAATCCCTTAGGGGGTGAATCCGGATATGAAACTCGTTCACGTTTCCCCACATAACCATGACACTCCCACTACCCTAACGAATTTCAATCTCACTCGTTCGTAGAGTCACTCTTGTGTTCATCGGTTTAATAATAATATGATTGATTTATGCACTTATCTAACATTTATTCATATAAGACCGATGATTTCTCAATCCACAAACACTAATTGTCATCCTGCAAAATGTTTGTAAACCATGCACGAAAGATACAAAAATTTTACTTTTCACTCGCACCGGGCTACGTATAAGGAGCACACACCGACAGTGTTGATGTGCCAAAATCCACTAATAATATTTTAATGGTGGATTTAGGATAGGTCACTCATATGCGTAGGGTCATTCCCCTTACAAGATTAAGGGACGACTCGCTGCCATCCAAGGGTCACTCCCTTTACAAGTTCTAGGTTGGCTCACTGCCACCCACAGACCACTCCTTTTGTCCTCTTCCTTTTTCTCACTAATTTATAAGGACAAGTTCTTTGACACATAAACCAGTGCACGAGTTTACTGTCTATTAGTTAATGTATTGATCAGTGCTCGTTGAGCTTCACACGCCACTTTCCCAAACAGTTTGTAAACATCATCATTATAGCAGCTTTATCTTCTCCATTGAACTAGTATTCAAGGCATACATTCTACCTTTGACAAGGTATGTAATGAGTTACAATCACTTCCTCTATTATTCACTTGATGAATATTCCTAATACACACATTCGCGCAACTCTTCACATTTTCGTGCAACTCTTGAACTTTCATACAACCATCATGCAAATTTTGCTTCTGCTCCAATCTCCCCTTTAAACCACACTGCACGGTCATGGTGCACAGTTAGCACTAACTGCACGCCATGTACTGTAAGCCCCATTTCCCACATTTTCATGTCCCGAACCCCCAGGATGCACCTCAACATTGGGTCACAAGAAAGAGGCCGCTCAGAAGCAAAGCACTAACACGGTCAGCAGAACAACTGGTGACCGTGTAATGAAATCTGGCTGAGATGTTTCACTAGTGGTTTTTGGTTTGTTTTTTGCCTAACACACGGTTTGATGTGCACGGTTTAGTGCAAATCGTGTGGCCCTTTGAGGCTCGTGGCGTTTTCAGATCATTTTGTTCGTACACGAATTGGTTAGCACAGCCTGTGCACGGTTGAGGTCAAATTGTGCGGTCTCCAAAAAAAACCGTACAGGAGTGGATTTCATCTGGCTCTTCCGGCTCTAGTAAAACCACTAGTGAAACATCTCAGCCAAATTTCATAACATCATTCACATTGAACAATTGTAGAAAATATGTTTTATCAAAATATGGAAACCAATGCACTGCGACTTCCAGAGTTCTGCTCCAATCTACGACAGAAGAAAATTGTATCTTCTTCCATTGTTTTCAGTTTTAAACATAATCAACTATGGGAACTAAAATATCTTTATTTCCTATGCACTTTAAAAATATGTAAGAGAACAACCCAATGCTATGTGTAGGCCCTTTCACTGCTTGTCCACAACAGCATGAGAAAACAATAACGTCACCCTCGTGATACGTAATGTTAAAGTCATCTCCATCTACTACCCAACAACTTGCACCAGTAAAACTAGGTTCTGAACCAAAATTAATACTCATGCTTCAACAGACATAACAGAAATACATCGGAGCTCTTTAAGAGCAATTGTTCCAGCTACGATAGTCAAGACCTCAAGGCGTTGTCACCGGCTACGGAGTCTTGAAATTTCCCCATATCAAAACTTTTCTCAAGCCTCCCTATGCACTAACTTTGTACCCCCTGACCTTTGTTCCCCGGTTTAGTTAAGCCAAACCATTAGCGGCCTCACGCTGGACTGAAGCTACACTTATGTCAACGTCTGTAACCAATTTAACATGCTTGTATTTTCCTCTTATTCAAACCAGTCTTGGGAGTCGCTGTCATGTTCATAGAGTCACAACACTTGTTGGGCATATTACACACAGAACCAACAGGTAAGCAGGACAGGCTTGGTACTTTGGCTACATCATCGCCCGTGTTGTAACCTATGTTGTAACCTTTTTCCCGTCTCTACAATCGACGGCTGGTCAAACAATGTCCACACGGCCTGTTAAAAAAACTCCCGCCACTCTTGATTAAACTTTTACTCCTTCAGGAGAAAACAATTCAACGTGCAGTAGTTCTCCATAGCGGGTTCTGCACTAGTCACTCGCGAAGCTTGATACTCAGTCTCCGGCAAAAACATAATGCTCGCACCCAATCTGAGCATAAGAAATAACAGTTCCTAGCTCACTTCCGACGATACTACCAGTATTTGGATCAGTTACCTCTGCAGGAACATCAACGAACTCGTTTCACCTATTCTGCTAGCGGTACGCTCAGACGCACCGCATCCACGATCAAGCTGATAGTTCATGAACAAGTTCTTCCTTCTCAGAACTTTGTTGAAGAGCTAACTCTGCCAATTACTGGAGTTGAACCCACAAATACTGTAGCTCCTCTCAATCCTGCCTCGAGTGACAACTCGACCGAGTGCACATGAAACAACCGCTCGAACTCTAAATCCTATATAGCAACTCCCGATTTCATATTCGTCTGCTTTCAAACAGGGAAGCGCACACGTCAACCTCGCTTCAATTGATTATAACAATCGGCCTTCCTACGAACGTCAAGCAATGTATGTTATCAACTGGCTCTAATCATTCCTCGACAACAAGAGTTCTGACTACTTTACTGAAATTGGGCGGCATTATTCAACTGTAATTGGATCGTCTTGTCGCGACCATCCTCCCCTCACGTCGCACTCGTGTAGGTCGTTGAGTCTACCTCCATTAAGATGTGCTCGGTTCAGTCTGTACTCGTTTCCTCTGTCAACGTCCGGCCAAAAGTGTTCCACAGCTATAGTAGTGGTCAGTCGGTTGTTGCGTCAATCAGAGATTTAAAATTTCGACAACTTCAAAATGATCGGCTTGCTCGGTTAGACCTCCCAGCTCACACACGTTCCCTAGTGACGTTCGCTTTAACACCAACACCTGCGTTCCTTAGCCGCTTAGGTAGAAGAATTTAAATAGAAAGGAGAGAAAACGTACGCAACAATATTTTTTTTAATTTTCTTCTGCAGCAAGCAGGCGCTCCTGCTCACAGTCGTCGTCCCACAATGATCGTCTTCTCCAGCGATTGCATGCTCTCAACTTGCAACTGTAACTACTGCAACAGAAAACCAACAACGAATGGGATCTGCTTTCTGGAGTTCCTAATCAATAGAAGAAACATCTATGACTCTTGTATATTTCCAGAAGAATAGAAAAGAAATGGAATTACAGTATCTAGCGAAGAAGTTGTCGACGAAGAAGAGAACCACTCTGTAGAAGACCACTTCCACAAAGCCACGGCCGAGACCTCCCAAGGTCCAGTCCGCCCAGCAACCTTGCTAAAATGTAAAATGATCTGCAGCCCCCACATACACAATTGGTCCCCTGTTTGATAGCTCATCCAGCCAGCTAACTACCCCAACACCCGGCTAACAACCCCCCTAACAACTAATGAATAGGAATTACAATGACAACCCACCGGAAACTAATGGCCCCACTACATAACATATACGAGGCACGTTCTATTTAAGAAAAAGTAGAGAATAAGCATTTTAAAAACATGGACTTGGATTACCAGTAAACTTCATGATGGGATTCTACCCATTCTCAATGAGGTCGAACCTGACCAAATCCTCGACTTTGATGTGATTGTCCAAAGCAAACTTCAACTAACCACTCGAAAGATGGGTTTGACCGCTCTTTGCGCAGTGCAGGCTCACAGGCCACGAACACCCTTCTTGATTCCAAAGAGTTATCATGCAATTTTTCTCAACCAAATCGTTGGCCCTGACAAATTTCACAAGGATAGTCTGCATAACCCAACCCTCACACGATTCTTATGATACAGGCCCATGAAATTAAAATCTGAGATCATTTTCTACGTTTTCTCTACACTTACAAATTGATTGCATACAAAGCTATTGGGTCTCACCCTTGAAATAAAATGGGAACGAGCAGATGTGGAGGCCTCAACTTCTAGCATTAGGCGCCCCATTGGAAGAAGGAATAAAGACAATTGATTAACAATAAGTACAAAAAATAATTGTTCTATGTTGGAACCATGGCCTTCTATACATGAATTGGAATATGGTTTGTGTTTGTTGTCAATCCTCAGTGGATGTTCAGAATGTGCACCAGCAAAGTGATCATACAGTTCAAGCCGACAAAGAGACTTGCACGCCATGTACTTGAAGGAGAGGAAACTTGCGCGGCATATGATTTTCAAGATCAGAACATGGAAAAATGGAAAAGGAAAAAGGGTCGCACAAGTGTTGGGTTGGTCGCGCAAGTGACCTGCGCGCCGTGAAGAGACCTGCGCGCCAGTGCCTAGAAGAATTGGAAACTTGCGCGCCTGTTGTTCTTTAAGAACAGAACTTCAAAATATTGCAAAGAAAAGAAGGTCGTGCAAGTATTGGTTGGGTCACGCAAGTGAGTTGCGCAACAGAGGCTAGGGGAGATGAGCTGCGCGCCGAGGGGTGACTTGCGCGCCGCCGCGCAGGTTGACCAGTTTGCCTATAGATAGAGGACCACCCCTCCTCATTTCAAGACTTGGAGATTTTTCGAGCTCTCGTCGCGCAAGTGGTTGAGTCGTGCAAGTGTTAGTTGAGTCGTGCAAGTAGAGGTTGCGCGCCGGTTGTTCGCTGCGCGACCAAGGCAGTTTGCGAATCAAAGGCACAGCGTCGCGCAAGTTTGGAGTTGAGAGAGGCAGTGTCGCGCAAGTGGGTTGGTGTCACCTGCGCGCCGATTTTGTACCGCGCAAGTGACTTGCGCGCCGTTCTTGAAACTTGCGCGCCGGTCTTGGAGAAGTGCGCCAGGTGGGGTTGTTGTACGTCGGTCCTTTTGAAGCTGCACAAAAGCTGGAAAAAATTGCCCGATACCCTCGGTGCAAAGAGAGATCAGTTTACGGAAGAAAGTTAGACTTCAACAGAGCATCTACACACAACAGAGGATGCATTCATTTTGCAATGATGAAGAGACCTTCACGTCTATAAACTGAGTGGGACTTCACCAACGGCAGTGACCCCGAAGGAGTCAACGGGAGTGACCCGAGGGAAGCAGTGTGCTATCCCTGAACCTTTTGTAAAGGCAGTGAGCCTGGGACAGAGTGACTGTTCCCGAACCTTTATAATCCACATCTAGAGAAGTTTAGTGGAATTAGGTACGACCGACAACCTGTCGACGTATGCTCCTTGAACGTAGCCCTTTGTGGTGAACCAAGTAAAAAGTGTTGTGCCTTCTCTGTGCATTTGAATGTTTGTTTTCTGATCATATTCATCATACAGGTTCAACAAGTCCCTACTAACGTGGAAACAAGATCCATCACATTAAAAGAAAAAGTTGTCACCCTGATTCACCCCTCCCCTCTCAGGGTGTCCCGGGGTCCTACATTCTATAGTCACAAGACGAGCAAATCTAAGATGAATAGCTTCCACTGTAAATCAAGGCACTATGATCGTCTTTTGGGAGAAACAACGGTTTTCTCCCCTTTTCAATCTACATTCCCAAACAGTTAGCCAGACATGCTCAAATGCCAAACCTAAGCCATTTTAAATACCAATCATACATTATGGATGCTTAGATAAAAAGGTGACACTTATTTCATTTTTGATAAAATAATTAAACTCTCTAATAACTCCTTATAGAAGTACTAGAAAAATATTTTTTCATTAAACAACAACAACAACAAACAAGCCTTAACCCCAATTTAATGGGATTGGCTACATGAAGAGGGTTCTTGTGGGGGGAAGAAAATAATGCTATAAAATTTACTATGGAACTGAATAGTGCATATAGCTTTAGAATTTAGGCCATATCTCATGTTATTTCACAAAAAGTTGTTAAAGACCTAATAATTATTAACCCAAAAATTCTTCCCACAAACATATTTCAAATGAGGAAGCACAAATTGAAAGAATGAATGTAGGGTTCAACATGACATGATTTCGATGATTTTTGAGATCCAAAAACCCCAATTCAATGCATACCAATTAATATGCAAAACTTACCATGGAAGCTGGCAAGAGGTTTTTCCCCTCGTTCAAGGAGTACGATTGTGAATTAATCTTCATTATTCAGTTCATTCGCATTTATTAAGTACCACCAACCTCGTCCAAAATAGATCTCCCCATACCACTGGCCATGATCCCTCTTCTGCATCTTTGAGAATCAAATGATCATGCCTCCCATTCGGGCTAATTTGTCTGGACATGATGCACACCAAAACACTTGCATTGCGACATATATAGGCATTTGGTAAAAATAAGTGGGGCAAAAAAAACTGACCACTAATAAGTTCCTTCTGGAAGTCTACACAACACCCACAAAAAAGGGCTTCTAGGTGAGATAATGATTTTGCTCCCACCTGTCAAAGAAAGAATGAACATAAACCCACACATGATTAGAAACATGAGTAACGAATCATCATCAAAGACACATAGAAATTCAGTACTTTCATGCGTTACACATTTATTCCTAAAGAATCATGAAGAAAAGGGCAATAAAATATATTCTAATTCATAATCGTATCATAGGACTATAAATTGAGTAGTCATTGACAATGACATTTAATCAGGCCTTCAAAAGAGCAGCTGAGCCATTTTCTCCTGTAAGCTCTGCCTAATATTTCTCTTTCTGGTTGTTCAAAAAACCCATTGGAATGTTTTTATAAGAAATAACTCAAAAAATTCATTTGCAAAATTGTTCACCAAAGTTCAAAAAAAAATTCTGTTAATTTCACAGTTATAATGGAAAGTATAGAATAAGAATGCAGAATTTAATGGCAATATGACCCTGCTACAAACATATTTGAAATGTCCGAATATGAAAAATGCAATAACAGCCAACAAAAATTCAACGAGCACAAATGAAAGATAATAAATATGAAGACCATATGTGTTCCTAGCAAACCAGAAGTTTTCTTCACAGGCGTTACATCAAATGTTTCTTCCATCACCACCTGATTAGGTTTGGCCCTGCAACATACAGATTTTTTATTTTGATTTACTATTCATCAATAACTTTGATTTTTCCATCCCACAGGTCACTATGAAAAATAATAAATATAAAAATTAAAAGTGCTACTGGCATGTAAATAATGTTAGGTTATTCAGACGCTTAACCAGCCTACAAATATAAAATGATAACTAACAAGACAGTACTGATGTACCAATAATGATTTTAAGAGCTTCTGCATCTGAACCTTGTTCAATCTCCACCTGACTAAGATTTGCTCTTGATTTTGCCTTTTTTCCACCTTCCAGATTATAAAACCGGTTAGTTGTTAAAGGTTGTTGGAGTCTGCATCCCACATCGGACTTGAGGTCCGGTGTGGTCTTAATTATTTGTTATAAAAGAACCCCAAGGGCTCTTTTAGAGAGGACACCTTGGGGGGTCGGTTTCTCTCATTTTATTCTCCTACATAGTATCAGATGGAACCTAATCCCGACCCCCCTCCCATCTATTTTTTTTCCTGTCGGCCTTTAGGGTTTCTCCCAGTTGGGGGGCGGCGGCCTCCATGGCTAGCAAGCCATAGGTATTCTCCGCCGCCCCCCTGCCGGCTATCTCCCTCGGCGGCTCCCAGTCCGCCTCCTTCCTCCGGTGACTCCTACTCATCCCGGCGGATCTCCCCCCTCTCCTTTAGATATTTTTTTTCCAGCCCTAGATTTTTCTTGGTTTTCCCCGTGGGGGCGGCGGCCTCCATGGCCAGGGAAGACGGTCCTCTGTCGTCGCCCCCCTGCCACATCTCACTCCCGGCGGATCCTCCCCCCTCCCGGCATCTCTCCCCGCTGCGCACGACGGCCTCACCCTCGGCCACGCCTCCCGATCCCGACGGGATCCCGTCGCGGCATCCCATCGTGGCGCCTCCTGTCTCCCGTAGCGGCTCCCGGCGGACCAACCTCCCAGCGGCTCCCTGCTCCAGCGGTGCACCCCGGCGGCCCCGCTTCCGACGGATCTCCCCCTGCCGGCGCGTCCCCCCTACCCTACGACGTCGCCCTCCTCCCGCTGTCCGCTCTCGATGCACCTCCTCCCGACGTCCCGCCTCTTCCCTACTGCTCCCTGCGCGCGAATATCTCCGCGTCGGCCTTCCTGCACCGCTTCCGCGCGACGACCTCGTCCAGGCGGCGGATCTCTCCCTGCGCGACTCCCTCCTGCGGCTTCCCGCCTCTGTGACGCGCTGCACCCTGGCGACTCCATCCCTGCGCGCTGCCTCCTCTGCTGCGCACGACGGCTTCCTTCAAGTCTCTTGAAGATGCTCATACATATGCAGACAAAACTTTGCTTCGTACACATATGATCACTTTCGACCTTGCTGCACGAGGAAAGTGGAATAAATCTGATCACCAAATTATACATCTAACAAACCACCCAACATTCCAGCAGTCTTTGAACAGAACAACCTGTCAACGTCATACAAGTCGCCCACATAGAAATGAAGGATTGCCCCATGGGGATCACGTTTATCAACAGGCAAGTGTGTCCTAACAGTACCAGCGACACATCCATTAACCTCTGGTTCCTCATCATCTTCCATTGTAGTGACCCTCCTTGATCTCACTGGTTGGAGAAGCGCGCCCTCAGCGGAGAGAGAACACCGTGCAAGCTGTGTGGACGCACAAAGCTCGTTGATCGGACAAGGTAGGTAATCGCAGGTAGAAACCTTCGAAGCTGACACTAGCGCGCTAGAGAAACACCATCACTGGAGAAAACCGATCGCATCAGTGTAGCGCGCATCGTAGAGGAAGAGACGCACGATGGAGACCACGATCGTCAAGAGTTTACTGTAGAGGATTTCCAACGCAGCTGAGAGAAACGTGTGTGTGCTCTCGCTGTGAGATGCGTTTGTCTGAGGAAGGTGTTCAGAATGGAGTTTGACAAAGGATTCGTGTGCGGACTGAACGACGCAAGGACGATCGGACAAGGTGCAAGGAAAAACATCATTTACAGAAGAATTTACTAGGAGACAAATGATGATCGAGAAGCTATTTAGTGAACTAAATTTCGACCGGGAGGAACAAAAGAAGGTTCCCCTGTTTATGCAGGGCATCCGACTATTTCTAAATAGTCGGGGCGTAGTCTGTGGGAGCATGATCAAGTGCACCTACGGACGAATGAGGAAACACCTCAAGGGATACGATATTTAGAGGAACTAATAGTGGAGCGGACAAAGGATTTGAAGTCGCGGGTGGAACGATGCTCTGTGACAAGAAAACGAAACCAGACAGCTGCAAAATGCTCCCTTGGAAGCGACGTTGGAGTTGTGGAGTTCGGAGGGAAAGAGGAGGCGAGTCCTACTTTTATCAATTTGACATATGTCGATGGAATGAGAAATATTGCAACGAGAGTGGAGCTGCCATTTTTTTTCAAGAGAGGATCCTCTAGGTTGGATTGCTAAAGTAGAAGTGTAACGAAGGAATACTTCCATCTCCACCAAGTTGAACTCAGACATCGCCCGCTTTTTGGATGTGAAGCAGTGTCAAACCAAAATACCCAACAAGCATTAGCTCTTCTAGAATAGGAGGTGATCCAGCCGCACCTTCCAGTACGACTACCTTGTTACGACATCACTCCAGTCACTAGCCCTGCCTTCGGCATCCCCCTCCCAGGGTTAGAATTCTAGCACTTCCAGAGTGGTATCTCACTGATGGCTCAGGCCCCCCAGAAGGAGGCCTTCTTCACCCTCCACCTAGGCTGCGTAGGAAAGGCCCAAACCCAATCCCAGGGAACAGTGAAGCTTCATAGGGTCTTTCTGTCCAGGTGCATCCAGTTTAATCGAATAGCGGAAGACATGAAAATACATTGGGCGCAGTTTAGCATGGAGTACTCGGCATTTGGTTTTTGTCTTGGCTGAGGGGAAATCTTGGTTTGGAATGGGAGCAGTTGATGCCAGTTGATGCCAGTTGATGGAGAATTGTGATGATGGCGATGAGCAGGAGTTTTTCCAACAGCAATGTGAGGCGCAACTGTCCATGCGGCCTTTGGATGATGTTAAGGTGGTGATCAGTCTGACTGAACATCAAATTCATGAGGACGGGTTTGTGTCTGGTTAGGAATTTGTTAAACTTGTTGAGGTAGTGTAACAAGATAGGTTTATCAGTGAAGAGTTTGTGGAGCAAATTGGTTTCTGGATTGAGCAGCCGATGGCTATCGTGACAGTGGAGAAAGGTTGTAGCAAGGGTGTTAGCCATATTGGGTATGGGCCCGCCAATCTAGATAGTAGGTCTCCCATCCTTCATACTTATCAGAGGGGTAAATCCTAATAAGGTGATGACGTGGCTGGACAGTTTATTTCTAATAAAAAGGTGTCTGGCAGTTTGGGAAGGCATTCTAGAATTGGACTCGACTTGCGGGGGAAGGACGGTGAGTGGAGAGGAGGTCTCTCTTCCGACAATTCTTCTTCTTCTCAGCTGGAGACTGAGACCGGAGAACCATACAGATACAATCTTACACATTTATGTATTGTTTTCATTTTCTACCCAAAGGATGTATTAGCAGTAGCATTCATATTAATACAATTTGGAAGAACTGTTACACATTACCTACTGTGAAATCTTATTCTCTTTTCTCCTGCTGTGTTAGCCAAGTATAACCTAACAATTCAGTGCTTTCATTGAGAAAGCTTGTCTAAAAATCGAGTTAAGTTTGAATGCAGACAAGAATGGATACCAAGATTGCTACGCTTGAATGGGCACTAGAAAAACAGCAGCGAAAAGGTCAGGACCTTGAAAAATTGACCGTGACAGTGCATGCTAGCATGGAGAAGATCTTGATCGGACAATCTGAAACTCAGAGATTGATGCAGGAACAGTTGCGTACGAGCAATGAGAGAGCAACGCGACGAATACGAGATTTGGAAGAAGAAACAGTGGAAAGAAATAAGGAAATTCAAGAGCGAACAAATCGGAGATCGGCATCTGAAAATCTGGAAAATAGGACGACGTAATCTCCTTGACATGGTGGCGAAGGAGACGAGAGTGATCCAAAATAGGGAGTAAGTTCACTTGTTGTGGAAGCGACTCTGAGAAAGAATTTGAAGACAGTAACTAAGCGAGAAGAGTTGCCAACTTTTGATGGAAATAATCCATTCGGGTGGATTACCAAAGCGGAAACTTATTTCAGGACAAATCGCACCCCGAAGGACTTGAAGTTGCCTTCGACGCAACTTTGTATAGAGGAAGCAGCAATATATTGGTTTTTATCCTGGCAGTTTTCTGGTCTGAATTTGAGCTGGGAACAACTGAAACCGGCCACAATGGAACGCTATGGGAAGGCTACTCAGGGCAATCCTGTAAGTTGCCTTAAGTGGCTGCGGAAAGAAGGAACGGTGGATGAGTACATTGAAGAATTTGAACAAGTGGCATTGAGGAATCCAGATTTTCCAGAATTGCGGTACATCAGCCAGTTTATGGGAGGGTTGTGACCGGAGATTGAAAACAGAGTATCAACTCATGAACCGACTAATAAAAACAGGTTGATTTCCCTAGCTAGGAAAGTAGAGCGGGAATTGATTGGTGAAGGATTGATTTGGGAAAAACCGTTAACAGCCCCTTTGCCACGGAGGATGTTGCCACCAATACCTGTTACATCTGTTCCCAAATTCACTGTGGAAAGGAACATAAGTGAGGAGGAAACAAGGAGAAATGGGGTTGGAAACACGTGGAATGATGTCAAACCTATTAGCCGACACAAAAGAGAAGAACGTAAACTTAAGGGACTATGCTTTAGGTGTGGACAGCCATATACTCCCTTACATCGATGTCCAGATAAGAATCTGTGACTACTGGTTTGGGAAATGGAGGAGCTGGAAAATAGAAAAGAAACTGGTGAACAGAACATGGATGAGGGGAGAAAGGTTTTAGAAATTGTTGTGGAAGAAGAAGCAGTGGAGTTCAGAAGTGTGGGTGAAGGTAAGGCAGAATCCATACTATTTGCTAAAAGGATTTCAAAGATACTAGTGGAGGCACTTGTGGATAGTGGGGCAAGCCATAACTTTGTATCCAAAGCCCTTATTAAGGTAGTCGATCTTAAAATTTTTCCAACTCAGCCATATGGGATTAAACTTGGAGATGGAAGGCGAACGATGTCACAAGGAGTGTGTAGACATATTGTCATAAGTCTGGGAGATTATTCCCTCAAAATTGAAGCCTGTATTTTTGACATCGGGGGTCCAGATGTTGTTTTGGGAATGAAGTGGTTCGAGACTTTGGGGTATGTATTAACCAATTGGAGTCGTGAGACAATGGAATTCATGTGAGAAGGAACTAAAATCAAGCTGCAGGGATTAACCGAAAAAGAATACCGACCAGAAAGTTTACAGTTGGTGCCACAAGAAAGAGAGGTTGCTGTTGAGGGCTAGATATGGAGAGCAGATCTGCTACTTTCTGAAAAAATGAAAGAAAAGGGTATGGAACAACAACAGTTGGGGAAATTATTGGGTCAATTCCATAAACTTTTTGATGAACCCATGGGGCTGCTGCCAGACAGATCTATTGATCACGCTATTCCCTTGATCGATGGAGCAACTCTGGTTAATATACGACCATACAAATTAGCACATTATTTGAAAGATGAGGTGGAAAAACAAGTTGCAGATATGCTGGCCAAGGGAATTATCAGGCATAACACTAGCCCATTTGCTAATCCAATTATTTTAGTAAAGAAAAAAATGGGCAGTGGAGGTTACGTGTTGCAGGATAGCCGGAGTTCACTAGGATTAATGCAAAAGTTGGATCAAGTGTTCGCTTAACGTTCCAGTGATCAAATGCGTGATCGGGACGTCCGAAATAGAGGAAAGGTCTCCAAAAATGCTTGGAATTCGCCTAGGTCTCGACAGGAGGAAGAACTCCAACGGCGTGTAAGTATACCACACGACGTGTAATCCTTACAAGTTATGCCGAAAAACCCGTCGTCCCAGCTTAATTTTAACCCCGCCCGACATTTACACGACATGAATTAGGTTCACGATATGTAACCACTTTACGTCATGAACCAGTTCACAACATGTTTCTGGCGGCAGTTACACGTCGTGTAAGAAGTGTACAACGTGTAAATTCCATACAGATAGCTTTAAGCCTTGTTTCTACAGAAAAGGTCGAATCACCTCTGAAGCCTTCCGAACTCACGAGAAACCCTCGTCAGCTCATTTAACATGTTTATACTCGGACTCCATTAATTCAATCAAACATACATCCCTGAACATAGGTCATTTTCTCCAACAAAGGCTCTATGTCTCCGAACAAGACTTAACCACCAAGGTTTAAAGACAAAGAAAAACACAATAAAAGACGTTTAACGAAAAACTCATAGAGGGACGTACTTGTTGGATCGGTGTAGCCCGATCCGGTTTGGCTGAATGCTTGTGGCCCGCAACTTTCACGGGTCGAGCTGACCGAACTGCCAAACATCCCCCACCATCTCCTTGATACATATGCGCGACATGAGCCTCATCACCCCTCCCTCATCAAAAGAATTCATCCCCGAATTTACAAATTCAACTAGAGAAAGATCAAAAATATTAAAAGCAACACTTGCATTACCATACTTGTCATTGATCTTCTCTAAAACTTGGATATATTTAATTATATATACTTATATCAAAATATAAATATATATAATTATAAATGTATTTATATAAATATATATATTTGTTAATATATAATTATAAACATACTAAATATATTTATTATAATTTTATAATTATTTAAATATATATTTATTTATTTATAATTTCATAAATACTTTTTTTAATTATATATATTTATAATTGTATAATTAAATATTTAAATTACAAAAATATTTTAAAAAACATTTAAATAGATTAATTATATAGATTTCAATCATATTTTAAATGTTAAAACTTAATAAATAAAAATGAATAAATAGTATTCATATAAAATACAAACATATTGAAAATATTACATCTATAGTAAATAAATATATGTATAAATAAATATTACAAAATTATTCAATATATTTTTAACATTATTACTGAATATATAATAATAAATGAATAAATTAATTTAAATAAATTAAAAAAAATATTGAAATGTGAATTCGTAACATTTACGTGAATTACAAACATACACATCTACAAACACATATACATACACACATATATACATACATACATGTGGTTATACATGTACATATATTTCAACCATGCTGATATAATAACATCAGTATCGCTCATATATTGAGATGTTATGTTAATGGCATACCCTATATCCATATCCTCTTCAATCAAATAGGAAATGAAACTGTCGTTCGTGTGTATGACAGACTACTGCATCACGAACCAATGTAATTCATTTTTCATCGCCTCCTCTTACAGTTGGTTATAATGATTGATTTAATTTATATATATGAAATTCATGACATAATTATCATTCTAAAAAGATAATATATCATTTACTTTCTTACCTTTCATTCACTGAAAAATGATAACGTCGTTTGTGCGTGCATGTAGACTACCACCTCCACGAAATAATGTAATTTGTTCTGTCACCACATCACATGGGCGATATATATATATATATATAAGTATATTCAAAGAAATAATATGGTATTTTATGATATAATGATCATTCTGTAAAGATAAAATAATACTAACCTTCTTTTCATAATGATTGTTGAAAAATGGAAACCTTACTCATATGTGCGTATCATCTCTATGATTGAAACGTAGTTCATTTTTCATAACCATATTTCATGAGTGACTTTAAAATTATAATTAATATATAAAAATAATAATTATGAAATGATTATTAATCTGAATATGATAAAATAATGACCTCGTTGGTCATAGTCAACATGTCGATGTCATTTTGGACATGCAAACTGAATATCATCAAAACGTCCGACGTGAACTCAATTGATTATGTAATTAAATATAACATGGTAATAAATAAAATAAAAGGAATAACAAACTTCAAAAAGGTTTTTAATCAAGTAAATAATTAACATAATTTTATTATTCATGAAGACAAAGAATGTGTGTGACGAGTCAGACCTGATGTAAGGTATTTCTTCTCAATTTTCATTCATTGAGACATATTTTAATATTATGCTCATAATTTCATTTATATGGTATATATGCTACCCATTTTACATGTTATATCATGAATCCTCCATACTTTATGGTATTATAAGTTACAGTTCATTTTACTTCATCCAAGGAGATTTGATTCGAAAGTTACCAAAGCGGTAAAGGCTTTATGTTACAATCTCCTTTCTTTTTGAGATTGTTTATGTTCAAGGTTCCTTTGGGAGAACCCATATACAATTATTTTTCTTGGACCACATATCTTTTATTCTCCTTCCGTCATTTATGTGGTTTACATGTTTGGATTCCATTTCCTCCCGTACTATTTGACTCTTTACAAAAGTGCAAAAGGAATGTTTTCTCTTAACTTATATGGTATGAACGGAATTTACCGCTATCATGATTGTTCAATGATTTGAAGCTTTCTTTACAAGTTTTCATAGTTCTTTTCAAAGAAAATGTTTTCTATAAAATTTTGGAAATTTTTATGTTTTAATGATGTGATTTCAAAGTGAAAATGGTATTTCCCCAAGAAATATTCCATCTGATCTTTTAAAGACGTTTTCATCAACGATAAAAACCTTTAATGTTACAGATTGTTTCTAAATTTTGTATATATGTCTCTTACGTATATACCTAGCTCATTCTCTCTTCCTTTTTTTTGAGGTAATACAATCCTTAAGCTCATTTATCAACGGTCTTCTTTAATAAATCTCCTTTGATTACGACATGAGGCAAGATTATGCAACTCATTTCCTTCCATAGGCAAATCTTATGTTTATACCTTATGATTAATTTTCTTTTTGTAGCACGCATAACCAACTACATGTTATGATGGGTACGCCTAGATAGCACTCCAATGCATTGGGTAATGTTTTTGGTCTCATGAGACGTTATGCATGGGATTATAGAGTAAACGTAATCCATTATGAGACTTTGTTCACCATGTGATATTGTCGAGCCAATTAGTCTTGACTCATGTTTATGTCATAATATATGTCGCTACCGCATTTCCTATGTTGCTATGATTTTATGATATCATGTTCTTTATGTTGTGCTTCCACATGATTACTCCTGAGCTTTCTCTTATGATAACATGTTATACATTTGACTCCCACATTATGTTTCCTTATCATTATTATTTCCTTACTGGGCTTTTTAGCTCACCCCTTTTTTCTATGTATTTCTTATGTTATGTCATGCAGTTTTAGGAGCTCAAAGAGATTGAGGATCTCATTATAAAGATTATAATAGTCGTTTTATTTTAGTCTCACTTTGATGTATTATGAAACTAGTCTTCTAAAGACAATTGGTCGTTTTGATCCTTGTTTTGTATTAATGGATATTTATGTTGAAAATCATGCAATAATATCTGTAAAAGGTTTGGGTTGCTATATTGAGAGAATTACAAACTATGACTCTCATTGATAAGAGAAAGGCTATACCAGCAAGATTGATGAGTTATGTAAAGGAGATTGAAGTACTGCATGAAACATATCCTTGTGATTGAAGAGTCACATTGAATAATGGATATGGAATTCGTGTGAAACAAATTATTAAGGTTGAGGAGGTGTGTGAGATAAGAGTCATTTAAACACACAGAAGCATTAAGTTGATTTTCAAACTCAAATTATTCAAGCTTCAAAATTCAAATCTCAAAGGATTGTTAATCTTCTCACAATTGTCAAAGATAAAGGGATTAGTATGAAGAAGTCATCTATTGTTCTTATTATTTAGATTCCTATGTTCAAGAATATTATTTTTTTTTTCTATGAGAATGGATGATTCACAAAGAACTTAGCTAGATTTATAGAGGACGTGCATCTCCCATGCCTAGTTCTCTCCTGGTAAAATTTATGGAGAGGAATTAATTTTTTTTTCTATGAGAATGGATGATTCACAAAGAACTTAGCTAGATTTATAGAGGATGTGCATCTCACATGCCTAGTTCGGGAGTCAAAACCACCCGAACGACCTCAGAATGCCATAAAACTGTACGGCATCAGCCGTTGTGTGATTTGTGAAATGGTCGGGCAAACGGCACGTCAATCGGAGGTGTCGTTTGACCGCGGTGACTAGAAACGCGTTTCCGGTGTCATAAAACACCAAAAACGGCGTGAGACAATCAAATTTGGAGAAAACGTGCTCCGAATGACTTGAAACCACACGAAAACATTAGGAATATTATTCGTGACGTGTAGGAGGAAACGACGCGCCCGTCGGACGTGCGGTACGGCCGATAGTGTCGTTTTCAGCAGGTCGACGCGCGCTAAAACGGCGCGTTGGGGAGTCAAAACCACCCGAACGACCTCGGAATGCCATGAAACCGTACGGCATCATCCGTTGTGTGATTTGTGAAATGGTCGGGCAGACGGCACGTCAATCGGAGGTGTCGTTTGACCGCGGTGACCGGAAACGCGTTTCCTGTGTCATAAAACACCAAAAACAGCGTGAGACGGTCGAATTCGGAGCAAACGTGCTCCGAATGACCTCAAACCACACTAAAACATTACGAATATTATTCGAGACGTGTAGGAGGAGACGGCGCGCCCCTCGGACGTGCGGTGCGCGCGGTACGGCCGATTGTGTCGTTTTCAGCAGGTCGGCGCGCGCTAAAATGGCGCGTTGGGGGGTCAAAACCACCCGAACGACCTCGGAATGCCATGAAAGCGCACGGAATCAGCCGTTGTGTGATTTGTGAAATGGTCGAGCATACAGCACGTCAATGGGAGGTGTCGTTTGACCGCGGTGACCGGAAACGTGTTTTCGGTGTCATAAAACACCAAAAACGACGTGAGACGGTCGAATTCGGAGCAAACGTGCTCCGAATGACCTGAAACCACACGAAAATATTAGGAATATTATTCGTGACGTGTAAAAGGAGACGGCGCGCCCATCAGACGGGCGGTGCGCGCGGTACAGCCGATTGTGTCGTTTTCAGCAGGTGGGCGCGCGCTAAAACGGCGCGTTGGGGGGTCAAAACCACCCAAACAACCTCGGAATGCCATTAAACCGTACGGCATCAGCAGTTGTGTGATTTGTAAAATGGTCGGGCAGACGGCACGATAATCGGAGGTGTCGCTTGTTCGCGGTGACCGAAAACGCGTTTCTGGTGTCATAAAACACAAAAAACGGCGTGAGACGGACGAATTCGGAGCAAACGTGCTCCGAATGACCTGAAACCACACGAAAACATTAGGAATATTATTCGTGACGTGTAGGAAGAGACGGCGCGCCCGTCATACGTGCGGTGCGCGCGGTACGGCCGATTGTGTCGTTTTCAGCAGGTCGGCGCGCGCTAAAACAGCGCGTTGGGGGGTTAAAACCACCCGAACGACCTCGGAATGCCATGAAACCGTACGCCATCAGCCGTTTTGTGATTTGTGAAATGGTCAGGCAAACGGCACGTCAATCGGAAGTGTCGTTTGACCGCGGTGACCGAAAACGCGTTTCTAGTGTCATAAAACACCAAAAACGGCCTGAGACGGTCGAATTCGGAGCAAACATGCTCCGAATGACCTGAAACCACACGAAAACATTAGGAATATTATTCGTGACGTCTAGGAGTAGACGGCGCGCCCGTCGGACGTGCGGTGCGCGCAGTACAGCCAATTGTGTCGTTTTCAGCAGGTCGGCGCGCGCTAAAACGACGCGTTGTGGGGTTAAAATCACCCGAACGACCTAGGAATGCCATGAAACCGTACGGCATCAGTTGTTGAGTGATTTGTGAAATGGTCCGGCAGACGGCACGTCAATCGGAGGTGTCGTTTGACCGCGGTGACCGGAAACGCGTTTCCGGTGTCATAAAACACCAAAAACGGTGTGAGACGGACGAATTCAAAGAAAACGTGCTCTGAATGACCTGAAACCACACGAAAACATTAAGAATATTATTCGTGACGTGTAGGAAGAGACGGCACGCCCGTCGGACGTGCGTTGCGCGCGGTACGGCCGATTCTGTCGTTTTCAGCAGGTCGGCGCGCGCTAAAACGGCACGTTGGGGGGTCAAAACCACCCGAACGACCTCGGAATGCCATGAAACCGTACGGCATCAGCCGTTGTGTGGTTTGTGAAATGTTCGGACAGACGGCACGTCAATCGGAGGTGTCGTTTGACCGCGGTGACCAGAAACGTGTTTCCGATAACACCAAAACGGCGTGAGACAATCGAATTCGGAGCAAACGTGCTCCGAATGACCTGAAACCACACGAAAACATTAAGAATATTATTCGTGACGTGTAGCAGGAAACGACGCGCCCGTCAGACGTGCAGTGCGCGCGGTACGCCCGATTGTGTCGTTTTCAGCAGGTCGGCGCGAGCTAAAACGGCGCGTTGGGGGGTTAAAACCACCCGAACGACCTCGGAATGCCATGAAACCGTACGGCATCAGCCTTTGTGTGATTTGTGAAATGGTCAGGCAGACGGCACGTCAATCGGAGGTGTCGTTTGACCGCGGTGACCGGAAACGCGTTTCCGGTGTCATAAAACACCAAAAACAGCGTGAGACGGTCGAATTCGGAGCAAACGTGCTCCGAATGACCTGAAACCACACTAAAACATTAGAAATATTATTCGTGACGTGTAAGAGGAGACAGCGCGCTCGTCGGACGTGCGGTGCGCGCGGTACGGCTGATTGTGTCGTATTCAGCAGGACGGCGCGCCCTAAAACGGCGCGTTGGGGGGGTCAAAACCACCCGAACCAACTCGGAATGCCATGAAATCGTACGGCATCAGCCGTTGTGTGCTTTGTGAAATGGTCGGGCAGACCGCACGTCAATCGGAGGTAACGTTTGAACGCGGTGACCGGAAACGCGTTTCCGGTGTCATAAAACACTAAAAACGGCGTGAGACGGTCGAATTCGGATCAAACGAGCTCCGAATGACCTGAAACCACACGAAAACATTAGGAATATTATTCATGACGTGTAGGAGGAGACGGCGCGCCCATCGTGTTGCGGTGCGCGCGGTACGGCCGATTGTGTCGTTTTCAGCAGGTCGGCGCGCACTGAAACGGCGCGTTGGGGGTCAAAACCACCCGAACGACCTCGGAATGCCATCAACCGTACGGCATCAGCCGTTGTGTAATTTGTGAAATGGTCGGGCAGACGACACGTCAATTGGAGGTGTCGTTTGACCGCGGTGACCAGAAACGCGTTTCCGGTGTCATAAAACACCAAAAACGGCGTGAGACGGTCGAATTCAGAGCAAACGTGCTCCGAATGACCTGAAACCACAAGAAAACATTAGGAATATTATTCGAGACGTGTAAGAGGAGACGGCGCGCCCATCGGACGTGCGGTGCGCGCGGTACGGCCGATTGTGTCGTTTTCAGCAAGTCGGCGCGCGCTAAAACGGCGCGTTGGGGGGTCAAAACCACCCGAACGACCTCGGAATGCCATTAAACCGTACGGAATCAGCCGTTGTGTGATTTGTGAAATGGTCGGGCATACAGCACGTCAATGGGAGGTGTCGTTTGACCGCGGTGACCGGAAACGTGTTTCTGGTGTCATAAAACACCAAAAACGACGTGAGACGATCGAATTCGGAGCAAACGTGCTCCGAATGACCTGAAACCACACGAAAATATTAGGAATATTATTCGTGACGTGTAGGAGGAGACGGCGCGCCTATCGGACGTGCGGTGCGCGCGGTACGGCCGATTGTGTCGTTTTCAGCAGGTGGGCGCGCGCTAAAACAGCGCGTTGGGGGGTCAAAATCACCCGAACAACCTCGGAATGCCATGAAACCGTATGGCATCAGCCGTTGTGTGATTTGTAAAATGGTCGGGCAGACGGCACGATAATCGGAGGTGTCGTTTGTCCGCGGTGACCGGAAACGCATTTCCGGTGTCATAAAACACAAAAAACGGCGTGAGACGGACGAATTCGGAGCAAACGTGCTCCGAATGACCGGAAACCACACGAAAACATTAAGAATATTATTCGTGACGTGTAGGAGGAGACGGCGCGCCCGTCGGACGTGCCGTGCGCGCGGTACGGCTGATTGTGTCGTTTTCAGCAGATCGGCGCGCGCTAAAACGGCACGTTGGGGGGTCAAAACCACCCGAACGACCTCAGAATGCCATGAAACCGTACGGTATCAGCCGTTGTGTGATTTGTGAAATGGTCGGGCAGACGGCACGTCAATCGGAGGTGTTGTTTGACCGCGGTGACCCGAAACGCGTTTCCAGTGTCATAAAACAACAAAAACGGCGTGAGACAATCGAATTCGGAGCAAACGTGCTCCGAATGACCTGAAACCACACGAAAACATTAGGAATATTATTCGTGACGTGTAGGAGAAAACGACGCACCCGTCAGACGTGCGGTGCGCGCGGTACGGCCGATTGTGTCGGTTTCAGCAGGTCGGCGCGCGCTAAAACGACGCGTTGGGGGGTTAAAACCACTCGAACGACCTCGGAATGCCATGAAACCGTACGGCATCAGCCGTTGTGTGATTTGTAAAATGGTCGGGCAGACGACACGATAATCGGAGGTGTCGTTTGACCGCGGTGACCGGAAACGCGTTTCCGGTGTCATAAAACACCAAAAACGGCGTGAGATGGTCGAATTCGGAGCAAACGTGCTCCGAATGACCTGAAACCACACGAAAACATTAAGAATATTATTCGTGACGTGTAGAAGGAGACGGCGCGCCCGTCGGACGTGCGGTGCGCGCGGTACGGCCAATTGTGTCGTTTTCAGCAGGTCGGCGCGCACTAAAACGGCACGTTGGGGGGTCAAAACCACCCGAACGACCTCGGAATGCCATGAAACCGTACGGCATCAGCCGTTGTGTGGTTTGTGAAATGGTCGGGCAGAGAGCACGTCAATCGGAGGTGTCGTTTGACCGCGGTGACCAGAAACGCGTTTCTGGTGTCATAAAACACCAAAAACGGCGTGAGACAATCGAATTCGGAGCAAACGTGCTCCGAATGACCTGAAACCACACGAAAAGATTAAGAATATTATTCGTGACGTGTAGAAGGAAACGACGCGCCCGTCGGACGTGCAGTGCGCGCGGTACGGCCGATTGTGTCGTTTTCAGCAGGTCGGCGCGCGCTAAAACGGCGCGTTGGGGGGTTAAAACCACCTGAACGACCTCGGAATGCCATGAAACCGTACGGCATCCGCCGTTGTGTGATTTGTGAAATGGTCAGGCAGACAGCACGTCAATCGGAGGTATCGTTTGACCGCGGTGACCGTAAACGCGTTTCCGGTGTCATAAAACACGAAAAACAGCGTGAGACGGTCGAATTCGGAGCAAACGTGCTCCGAATGACCTGAAACCACACTAAAACATTAGGAATATTATTCGTGATGTGTAGGAGGAGACGGCGCGCCCGTCAGACGTGCGGTGCGCGCGGTACAGCTGATTGTGTCGTTTTCAGCAGGTCGGCGCGCGCTAAAACGGCGCGTTGGGGGGGTCAAAACCACCCGAACCAACTCGGAATGCCATGAAATCGTACGGCATCAGCCGTTGTGTGATTTGTGAAATGGTCGGGCAGACATCACGTCAATCGGAGGTGACGTTTGACCGCGGTGACCGGAAACGCGTTTCCGGTGTCATAAAACACCAAAAACGGCGTGAGACGGTCGAATTCGGATCAAACGAGCTCCGAATGACCTGAAACCACACGAAAACAATAGGAATATTATTCCTGACGTGTAGGAGGAGACGGCGCGCCCGTCGGACGTGCGGTGCGCGCGGTACGGCCGATTGTGTCGTTTTCAGCAGGTCGGCGCGCGCTAAAACGGCGCGTTGGGGGGTCAAAACCACCCGAACGACCTCGGAATGCCATGAAACCATACGGCATCAGCCGTTGTGTGATTTGTGAAATGATCGGGCAGACGGCACGTCAATCGGAGGTGTCGTTTGACCGCGGTGACCGGAAACGCGTTTCTGGTGTCATAAAACACCAAAAACGGCATGAGACTGTCGAATTTGGAGCAAACGTGCTCCGAATGACCTGAAACCACACGAAAACATTAGGAATATTATTTGTGACGTGTAGAAGGAGACGGCGCGCTCGTTGGACGTGCGGTGCGCGCGGTACGGCCGATTGTGTCGTTTTCAGCAGGTCGGCACGCGATAAAACGGCGCGTTGGGGGGTCAAAACCACCCGAACGACCTCTGAATGCCCTGAAACCGTACGGCATCAGCCGTTGTGTGATTTGTGAAATGGTCGGGCAGACGGCACGTCAATCGTAGGTGTCTTTTGACCGCGGTGACCGGAAACGCGTTTCCGGTGTCATAAAACATCAAAAACGGCGTGAGACGGTCGAATTCGGAGCAAACGTGCTTCGAATGACCTGAAACCACACGAAAACATTAGGAATATTATTCGTGACGTGTAGGAGACGGCGCGCCCATCGAACGTGCGGTACGCGCGTTACGGCCGATTGTGTCTTTTTCAGCAGGTCGGCGCGCACTAAAACGGCGCGTTGGGGGTCAAAACTACCCAGACGACCTCGGAATGCCATGAAACCGTACGGCATCAGCCGTTGTGTGATTTGTGAAATGGTCGGGCAGACGGCACATCAATCGGAGGTGTCGTTTGACCGCGGCGACCGAAAACGCGTTTCCGGTGTCATAAAACACCAAAAACGGCGTGAGACAGTCGAATTCGGAGCAAACGTGCTCCGAATGACCTGAAATGATAGCATTTCTTAAATTGGGGGTTTTAAATTATTATAGCACCATGATTTGATGTCAGATTTAATTTTATTATATGTATATAATAACTGAATAATTATGTTCAATTTACGTTTGTTTTGTTTTTTTGTTTTTTTTTGTCTTATTGTAGGTTTATTGAAGCAAAAGATTGAAATAGATGGACCTGCTCGGATCGTTGAAGCACGTTTATCGTTTATGATGATCTTGATGTTTATGCTGTTTGAAATTTTTTTCCATTTTTTATGATTGTTACCTTGTTTTATCTCTGATTTTGCAACGTGAAGAAAAAAACACACAATTCGTACATTTCATTAAAAAAATGAAAAATATATTATTTAATATTATATATATATATATATATATATATTAAAATATTTAAATCATATTATATATATATATATATATATATATATTTAAAATATTTTATTTAATATTATATATATAAATATTTTCTTTAATATATATATATATATATTTTTTTTTAATAAATATATTTATTTATTTATTTATTTCAGTATGAATTTTTTAAAAAAAAAAATTCCCAGTGTAGCGACCGCCAGGCGGTTGCTTAAGGCCGGCATTTCGGCCACCTATAGCGACCGCCATTGGCGGTCGCTATTGGCCTACAGCGACGAAGCTGAAGCGACCGCCAATGGCGGTCGCCGGGCGGTCTCTATAGGCCTATAGCGACCGCCAATGGCGGTCGCTAATGCCCGATTTTTTAGTAGTGATGCCGCCATGTTTACTGCTTTCAGAATGTATCATTGTCATGGCATGCATTCATCTATTGTATAAACTGGCGTTGGACACTTATAAAATTGATATTAACTCTTTTTCGTTGCTTGGTCTTTACTTATTACTACTTCCGTTGTTATTTGCTAGTGTATGTTGCTTATACTCTGATAATACCGTTGTGCATCTCTGATAGGAGGGTATAGTCTCCTCACTATCACTTTTTGAGACTCATTGCTAGTCAGCAGGCTCTGGCGTACGGGGAGACGCACCTGAGGCCATGTGACCCACCGATCCGTCTACCGATTCGATGGTAAGTCGGGACGGGATGTTACATGATTAACCAATTACATTTAAAATGATGTCAACAAACACACCAAACAAGGTTTCACACCACATGTCAAATCAACACAAACAAAGCCACCAATGACCACAATTTTTAGCGGGGCATTTAGCTCGTACAACCACAATATCAATAATAATATCAAAGCTGTAAAAACATGTGATTCAACCCCCCCCTCAATTTCAATTAACTATTTCATTATCTTTATTAAGTCGAACAAGAGTAAAACCCCTCCCACATGATACACTAGATGAGGAACGAAGGATCACCTATCTCAAAGAGAGATTTCTGATCAGTTGCACAAGGTTGGAACAACAGCAAGGCCACCACCGATCACTACAACGAAGAACACCCTTACCAACCTAGAACACAACAACCACATCATCCACTTTCCCAAAACGCCATGAAATCATTGGTTTCCCAACATCAGCCCTTCCCAGATGAAGAAACGGGAAGAAACTAGGAGAAAACAAAGAGGGGAACTCACTTAAATCACCACAGATTTATCTCCAAAATTCGGGGTTTAAAGCTACTAAGAAGGGGTCAAGGCCTCCTTAGGACACACTTGAGTCACCCAAGAAACAAGAGAAACATTGAAGTGATCGGGGTACAAGGGACTCTGAGAATTTATACTCTGCCTGAAAAACACAAGACCACAGCACAGCCCATGGGACCACGTCGCATGACAGTTGAAAACTAAAGGGACCATGGCGCAGCACCCCTCACCACGCTGCAGCCCTTCTAGTTAAACCAACCTCCGAGATTCGTGACTATTCACATCTTGTGGATCCTATAAAACAGGGGTGACCACAGCATAGCCCAGACCACCACGTCGCAGACCCCCAGCAACTAGGAAGAGGTTGCACCGCAGCTCCATCTCCACAACACATCTATGCCAGAATTAGCAATAACACCAAACCCCACTCGACCCTACCCCCCTACGCCACAGCCACTTCTCAATGTCGCAGCCATCGCCTGCTGAGAGGGGTTACGCCGCAGCCAAGGCTCCACGATGCAACCACCCCCCAAAACAGCAGTCCAAACTTCGCCCTGAGCTCCACCTACGCCGCCGCTGAAGCTCCACGCCACAAAAGCTAGGCCTACGGCGCAACCTGGAGCTCCACATCACAGTCTAACCTAAAATGGCAATGGTGACACGACCCCCTCCCCCCAAAGAGTACCCCTCTTGGGTCGGCAATGAGAGAAGAGAGATGGTGACTGCCCGAGTCCCGCCTCCAATAGGCTTCAGGTTGACGACTAGCACCGAATGTATAATAAACATACAAATGGGAGACATTGCCCTCTTCATGGTCGATGCCATATTTGCCTTTTTGGTATTTGTAATTTTCCTTTCAGTTGTTTTAACTCTGTATGACATTACATGTACTTAAGATATAATGTATCTCACAACCACGCTATAGGCATAACCTAGTCTTAGACACAATTGCAGTCGTTCAAACTTTTGATCGCCACTGCTAAGACTAGATATCCTATAAGCACACAAACATTTTAATGAGGTACATTATGTTACTTTTTCTTCATTGAACAATTTACATTACGTTAATTAATTCATTAGTCATTGATTAACAATATTCCGATTACATTAACCATCAAGCCAAGTCCATGCCCACCAGGCATAATCCAAACCAAGTCCACAGTTTCTCAAGATCATCTCATTTGCATTCCAACAACATCAAATATATGGGTTAAGTCATTTATTAAACATTATTAACATCATTCCATAGTTTCCAGGTACTCTAGGAAAACATCCTAAGCTACCATCAAGAGATGCAATCAAACACATCCAACTGCCTCAAGCAATGGAGAAAAGAATGCAGATAAACAAGCAACTCAGTCATCGGCCATTAAACGGATTCATATCAAGCAAGCATCCAACTTTATCACATCAACGGGTAAGCTTAGCTTCAACTCGTTTCATCATCTTCAATGTCATCCCCAGCACCCTCATGCATATCCCATTGCATCTCACAGTCACAAGTGTCAACTACTGTCACATCATCAAACCTCTTTGTCCATATCTCATTAGTTATCTCAGGCTCAGCCATCTCAAGCCCATATCACACAACAAGATCACATCCAGAGCACATCACAAGGCAGCAAGCAAACAAAGTCAACAGGGCAACTAGGCCCTAAACAAGGAATTAGCTTTTGCACGCAAACAGGTTCTCACAACCTCCAGCATAAGGCATCTGGCCTTTATAACAAACAGGCACTCGCAAGCTCAAGGATTTATCTTTATCAAACCAGTTTTTTATTCCCTTATGAATTAACCGACTCATTATTCACAGGTTCCAACAAGTAACCTGAAGCATCAAGCTATAACAAGCTATCAAAAATTAACATGTTTTTAACATTAATTACGGTTTCAACAAACCTAGAGAAGTATCATTCTCATTCAACATGCCTTTAATTATTATCATCAACAAGCATTGACAAGTTTTACGTTCTTTATCAATTCCATTAACACATGGAATAACACATCCAATTAAACATTTAAACATGCATCCATTTGATTACCATCCATTTTCCCCCGCAGGCGGCTAGGGTGGCACAGGGGGTTGGGGTGTGGGGAGTCCGTCGCGGGGTCGAGTACCCGAACGGTTTTCTTCTGTAGCGTGTGTAGTTAATGGAACACCATTTTATAAGAAACATCAGATTACAAACATGCCTCTTTAATTCTCAAATCAATTAATCAATTAATTTTGGTTTTACGTTCTTTATCATTTCCATCAACAACATGTTAAATCATAGCATAACCAAACATGCTAACAAGCATAACATAACACACTATCTAGAAAAACAAGAGACAAATCGTTATCATGGTATAAACATCGGCAACATGTGATCGATATCCAATTTCTTTATTAATCGGGTTCAATCTTTATTAGGTTAATTTCACTGTCATCCATAGGACTAAAACATGATCAATTTACGATTGCACGAAAATAAATAGGAGAAGCAACGAATCACCTACCTCAAAATTGTCAACATTCTTCACATGAGAACGAATCAACGTTGTGAATCTTCAATCACCTCTCGAGCAAGGAACTGTGATCCCCCAAGGACGATGTGCCACGAACACACCGACAAATGACAAATGAAACTCCATAAGAACAGCAGAGATCGAACACTAAAGCATGGCAAGAAGAAACGGGGAAAGCGGGATCAAACGGGGAGAAACCGCTGGAAAAGAAGGGTAGAACATGCCTTGGATTACCACATATTGATCTTTAGGAGTCATGGATCAATCCTTATTGAAAGGGGCTTCAAAGCTTTCGAAAAAACACTCTGGAGCGCCTAGGGTTCGTGAGGAAGAAGTGGGAGAGAAGCGGGGGTCTCAGGGTATTTATAGAGACTTTTTTTAAAGAGACCACGCTGTCACGGGTTGAGCGTCTCAGCACAGCAGTTCGCCCGTGCGGCACCCAGCCCCCTCCAAGGCGGGCGGGGTTCAGTCGTCCAACTCTTTATATGTGAGGTTCACTGGTTTCGTCCTGCCATGAACTCATCAGGAGAGTGGTCCCAACTCCCAACCAGTGGTGTCAAGATTGACACGCACTATCCTCCTCTGTCGGGGCGACTCCCATCTCTTAGATAGGGACTAACCAGATGAACCGCAACTCTGATGTTCTTGTTGGTGTGGGACAGGACCCCCATGATTGGGTCGTGACATTCTCCCACCACCATTCCATGCACGCCCTCGTGCATGCAGGATCGTGGCCTTTTGTGTGTCCGCAACTGCTTCCAACTAACCGGCTATCAAGCATGGCCTTAAGGGACGCTCCTTCCTTGTCGTTGGCATCAATGGCCCACCCATTCTCTGGGTCGCAAACCACTGTGGTTCACCCTCTCTCTCAGGGTCGAAAACCACCTCCACAAGACCCACCCTTCATAGTGGTGTCTCTGCCTCTGACTTCTCTCGAGCGCGACCTTCTTCGTCGTGTCACCTCAACATGACACCTCGAAACTCTGCTCTCACCACCACAGTTCGTCTGGCATCATTCCGCAACACCACGAGGCACATTCCCTCTTATATCACTTGTCACGGGCTGAGCGTCTCAGCACAACAGTTCGCCCGTGCGGCACCCCAACCCCCTCCAAGGCGGGCGGGGTTCAATTGTCCAGCTCTTCATATGTGAGGTTCACTGGTTTCGTCCTGTCATGGACTCATCATGAGAGTGGCCTCAACTCCCAACCAGTGGTGTCAAGTTTGACATGCATCATCCTCCTCTTTGTCGGGGCGACTCTCATCTCTTAGATAAAGACTAACCAGATGAACCGCAGCTCTGATGTTCTTGCTGATGTGGGACAGGACCTTCATGCTCCTCTTTGTCGGGGCGACTCTCATCTCTTAGATAGGGACAAACCAGATGAACCGCAACTTTGATGTTCTTGCTGGTGTAGGACAGGGCCCCCATGATTGGATCGTGACAACGTTCAGCCCCTTAGACCACGTTGCAGCCCTCCCTAACATAGGGTATTCTATGGCGCAGCCTGAGGGACCACGTCGCAGCCACACTCGGTCAAAGGCGGTTCTGGGTTCCATGGCCAAATCCTATTAAAGGTGATTTGGGGCTACGGCAAAACCATAAGCACCACATCATGGGACCCCCTCTACCAAGAAAGGGACTAGACCGCAGCCCACTGCCCACTGCGTAACTACCCCCAATTTGGCAATAGCCTCAAAAACCCTTATGTCACACCATGGCTCCTCCACGCCGCAGCGCTCAACCACCGAAGAAGGGCTTATGTGATAGCCTACCTCCATGGCGTAGCCATGCCTGACAAAGCAATAACCCTGTTTCTCCTCTCGAGCTCCCCTACGCCACAGTTGAGGTCCACTACGCCGCAGCCACCAGCACCACAGCACAACGCATACCTCCACGTTGTAGTCATGGCATTTTTTACCGTGGCTCCCCTAAAACTCCTCATTTTCCCTCCAAACACCTTGGAACTTCCTCCAAGTAGCTCCAACACCTGCAACTCACAAAGGAAAGGACTACAGGAATCTGAGCCCTTACAAGTCCCCCCCCCCACCTCCTCCTAAACACCTCTAAACGCCTTGGAACCTCCTCCAGGTGCCCCAACACCCAAAACACAAAAAGGATAAGGCTCCCAAGATTTGAACCCTTGAAAATTCAATGTAACTAATGAATATTATGATTATTATGATGGGTGTGATTTGTTTACAAAAGGACAAAATGGGTAGAAGAAAAGGCAAATGGAATAGATACATGTGGATAGGTAGGCGCACGCGCAGGAGAGAGGGAGGCGCCATAGGGGAGCATCGCAACAGGGAGGTCGCGCCATCAAAGGTCACGCCTGGAAAAAGGATCTGCACTTAGTGTTGCAACTAAGAGCAACAGGGGGGCATGTCAGTGGGAAGACCGACAACAGGAGGTGCGCACAGCAACAGGGGGTCGTGTCAAACTCATCAAGGCGGAGCCGCATGCGTCAATTGGTCAACGGTGTAGTAAAAGGTGTGACGCGGAAAGGGAGACGCACGCACACAGAGGGAGGGCGACGCAAAAGGGGTGGGGGCACACGGGGAGATGGTGAAGGTCGAATGGATGAGGGGTGGCAACAGAATAATGGGATTGTTTGGTCGGGAGTTATCACCCCCTTTCAAACAGGTAGGGTTTCTCTAGAAGGGAAGAGTGGGGAAGGGAGACGTCGGCACTGAGTGACTTGCGGTCGGAGCAGCCTTGCACAGGGTTCGTCTAATTCCTCCTCTCATCGGTTTCCTCAACTCGTCGGGGGAATGCTCCTGATTTCTTTCGGAGTTCTTAAAAATTGAGTCTCGATCACGTCATTGCGATCCGAGAGGATGGGTCCATGCTGCCGACTCAAACACTTAAGCCCGAAAAAGTTGCCTATCATCAGGAGTTTCCTTCAAATCAACGAACCTCGTTTGGCCAGTTACCTTGGTTTCAATCCTCAGATTACGGGTAAGTTGGAGTTATTTTGTTTGAAGTGGCCGGTGGGGTTTGCTTGCGGCATTAGATTTTTTGCCATTCCACTTAATTTCAGCCAAAGCCAAAGAAGGATGAGTTCCCGTGTCCGCCTCAATGAAGATATTGATGCACGCATGGTCAGGGTCATCATAAAGGACAGAGATCAAACAGGGAATTATATTCCAACAATAAATGAAGCATCGCAAAGTGCAGGGAACTTGAGCAGGATTTAGTTGAGGTCCAGCGATCTTCAGATCCACCTGTTTGTAAGATCATGGATTATCATAGAAAGAAGTACATTAAAGAAACAAATTACAAAGAGCGCACCAAAAGAAGGCCACGCTAAAGAAAGGTAGTAAAGATCAGATTTTCTGGAAAAACTGAATTGAATGATCTTAAAATAAAGGCATATATGGTGAAGCAACTGATGGAACGGGCTACAGGGTTAAATGTGTGGTTGTGTCTAAAGCCAAGCAAATTGAAGAAAGGAAGTTTCGAGGACTTGAAAGGATTGTTGTATCGTGTTACAGAGTTGATTGAAGATGTTGCAATTATAGAAAACGGACCATTATAGTGGAGAAATCACAGACATATATGTTAGTTAGGCACATCAAGTTTGACCCACCAAAGAAAGGCCCCACAAAAAGGCTGTTAAAGGAGGCATCTTGGGCGACCCAAGTTCAAAATAACCCTGTCTTGGCTCCGAAGAAGAGCCCTATTCCAGAAAAAAATTTGACAGCAGAATCAACACCAGAAACAGCAGAGAACCTTCCTGGTGAAGGGATGACACTCATGAAGATCACGAAACAAACAAGGGTGCTTGGTCAGTCTGTGATTCAGGTGATGTTTTTGATCAAGGGCAACCTTATCTTGAGAATCTAGGGCTTCATGATGAAGCTTCTGATCAAGGGCAACCTTGTCCTGAGATTCCTCCTGGTCCATCAGTGCCCAACTATGTTATTTTCAGTGGTGGTGGTCAGAAGGCTACTACTACCATTTCTGGCAGTCCACATGTAACTGCGGTCTGCGAAAGCAACAATGAAGGATCTTCTATGGGTCACTCCAGTAGGTCTGGTACTCCCAGTTCTTTTGTGTCTGGTTATGGCATTTTTTGTGGTCAACCAGGGATTGGTGCCCAAGGCAATAGGAACAGTGGTAGAGGTCCTACAGAACCCACTACAGGTCCTGGAACTCCCAGTAATGGGTGCCAACCTGATGGTCCCATGAAGGGTCCTAGCCCGGTCTCCAGTTATGGCATTTTCAGTGACTGGAAGGCAAATGGTGCTCCCCATGGACCCAGCATAGCTGCTGCACAAGGCAACCGGAGCAAAGGTCCAGGCACTCACAACAACCCACCTGGATCTGGTAATGGCATTTTCAGAGGTCCGCGTGGTGACCTCCATAGACCGGTCGTTGGTGCAGAAGGTGACAATGGCGGAAGACCGATCCCTGGCCACCCTGTGTCTGGTTATGGCATTTTCAGTGGCCGGAAAGCTGATCCTCATGGTGGGAGACCGGGTGTGGATGCTAGCAGCGATGAAGACCAAAGTAGGAATGCTGGAGGTTTCAAAAGCCCGCCAGCGTCTAGTTATGGGATTTTCAGTGGCCAGAAGATGAATTCTCCTGGAGTTGGTCAGAGCAGAGCAGATTTGAGGAGTAATGACATTTTCGGCGGCAGACCTGGTGTCTCTGCTGGTCCGGGCATGCCTGCATCTGGTTATGGTGTTTTTAGCACACAGAAGAATGATGACAATTCTAGTGATAGATCACCTGTGGGCACAGAAAGGGAGAAAACAAAAGCTTCAGGCTGCACAGTGAGAGAGGCACCAGAGAAGAAATGAGAGAGGCCTTGGAATGCTGCGGCTGATTCATCCTTGTGTGAATATCACTGTAAGAAACCCTTCCTCCTCTGCCTGAGTAAATTTATACTAAGGAAAATTTATTCTGAAATTTTTTATCTTCAGAAGAGTGGGGAAGGGCGTTTGGGAGGGTCTGATACCATGTTAGAATGGAGCTGTGACATGATACCCAAGATATGCTCCCAAGAGAGACCTTAAACACACCTTCAACAGTGGTAAATAATGAAATATTAGTTATCTTAGAATCTGTCACTAATTGTGATTTTGTGATATCAAAAGAGAGGGACATCTTATCATTTAAAAATTAGGCTTACAGGATCTCAAATTAATTACTTGCTAAAAAGATTTGCTAGAAGATTAATAAAACTGTCAAGTTATACTGGGTGGAAGTTTGACCACTCAATAACATTCGATAGTATGGATCAGCAAGTTGAGATTTACAAGAAAAATAGGAAACTAAAGAACTATAAAGTCAGTTGTTGCCCCTGAAGGACCATTTAATAGTGGAATCAAATAGCAAACCTTTTGACATAAATGGATTGGGAAGTACATGAAACTACCAACTACATGTAAGATGAGGTGACAAAAAGCGATCTCAAGGTAGCAACAATTTTAGAACCAAATAGGTTTTGTCCAAAAGAAAAAGAATCTTAGTGATGGCATGAGAATATCCAACTTAATGTTTAACCTAAACGGGTTGTTATAAAGTTTTAAACATTTATATTAATGAATGTTGAATGATAAAAATGAGGTAGACCCGAACCCCCAAGGGTCCTCTCTAAAGGAGGTCTTGAGATTCTTTTATAATAAATAATATAAATCACACCGGACCATAAATCCGATGTGGGATGCAGACTCCAACACTCCCCCTCAAGCTAGGTGTACCTAGTTTGGACACAAAAAGAAAAGAGACCAAACCAAACCAATGAAAACAAAACAATCAACAGACTGCAAACACTCCCTCTCAAGCTGGACAACCCCAACTTGATTACAAAACAAGATGAAATAAAAGGAAACAAGCAACGATCATAGCTCCCCCTCAAGATGATGGATGGAAGATTTCGCGGGCCGATTGACGGAGCGTCGGGAATCTGCACTAGTGGGGCCGTTCGATGATACGTCGGGAAAGCCACACTAGCACCGGGAAAGCCACACTTGTGGGGTCGACGACGGGAGGCGGGGATTCCACGGAGTCGTTGCGGGATCTGGCGGCGCCATAAGGGTCCGGATCCAAGGCGGTCGAAGTGTTGTGCCACGGTAGAGAAAGCGCGAGGGCGTGCCGGCGGACAGGGAGGCGACTGTCGGAAGTCGTCGGGAGATGCCGGCGACGGGAGGCGGGGACTCCGCAGGAGGTGCCGACGAAGGGAGGCGGGGCTGCCTGGCAGAGGAGCTTGTAGCGGACAGGATCTGTCGCTAGAGAAGGAGGTGTCGGAGCCGCGTCTGGAAGTGGGGCCGCCGGGATGTGGAGGGGAAGCTGCTTCGCGCGGGGAGCAGGGAGCGTCGTCGAGTAGCCGAGAGGGAGCCGCGACGGTAGTCAGAGCTGGGAGGAGATCTGTGTCGGGATGGAAGCCTGCTGGGTTGCCTTGCTAGGAGGCCGGTGTGGGGAGAGACCGTCGGGGATCTGAGAGCGAGTCGCAGTGGCTCGAGGTGCGTGTAGGGAGCAGCGCAAAGAGGCGGGCCGTGGGCCATCGAGCCACAAGGAAGCAGCAGGAGAGGGGATCGGGAGGGAGGCGGCACCGGAAGCCGCTTGAACGGGAGGGCGGTTCGTGCGTAGCGGGAGATGTGGGAGTCGGCCAGTCTGCTCGCCTGGAGATGCAGGAGCGGGTGTCGGCAGTTGCGGGGAGCGGGAAAGACTGCCGGGTAGGGTGGGAGTGGTGGAGGAGGTGGGGTCGGGTGTCGCCAGAAGTCCACATGAGAGACGGCGGTGGGGAGAGGGTAGCGTCTGGGCTGAGGGAGGCGGTGCTGGAAGTCGTCAAACGGGAGGTCGGGTCGTGCATAGCAGGAGAGGCGGGAGGCAGCAGTCGCCAAGAATCCGCAGGAGAGGCGGTTGGGTCGTGGCGCAACGACGTCAAGACCGGGCGACGGCGGCTGGATCAGGATGTGCGGCGTCGGGCGACAGCGTCTGAGCGGGGTCGATCTTCGCCGGGAAGTCGCAGGAGAGGCGGCGGCGGGGAGGTGGCAGCGCTAGAGAAGTCGACGCGAGGAGGTGACCACCGGGAGGGAGACGTCGCGCGTAGAGGGAGGGTCGCTGGGGGTCGACGACGTCGCGCGCAGGGAGCAGCAGGGAAGAGGCGGGTTAGGAGTCGCGCGGGAGGACGGGGTCGCCGCGCGCAGCGGGGAGGGGCGTCGGGGAAGCAGGCGCCGGCAGGGGGGAGATCCGCCGAAGATGGAGGGAGGCGGGGCCGGGGTGAACCGGGAATTTGCAAAGGTTGGCCAAGGGCGGCGGCTGTTTTAGGGCTCGATGGCCTTTGGCAGAGCCGCCGCCCCCCACAGGAGAAATTATCAAGAACCCTAAACGGGATAAAAAAAATAGATGGGAGAGAGGGCTCGGGTTTAGAAAACCTCATCTGATACCATGTTGAATGATAAAACGAGAGAAACCCGAACCCTCAAGGTGCTCTCTTAAGGAGGCCTTGAGGTTCTTTTATAATGAATAATATAAACCACACCGGACCATAAGTCCATGCAGACTCCAACAATGAGATACTTGAACAAGACGCCATGTTGCATGCAAAGAAGCAAAGAAAGCAGTCAGTGATGCAAGATCACAAGTTTTCAAGGGGTCATGTCATTCATTACATATTAAGAAGGGTGAGA
Organism: Viscum album; assembly: GCA_963277665.1. Taxonomy (NCBI): domain Eukaryota; kingdom Viridiplantae; phylum Streptophyta; class Magnoliopsida; order Santalales; family Viscaceae; genus Viscum; species Viscum album. The sequence continues at coordinate 624,454,319 of OY728137.1, read as the reverse complement.
GACAGATCTACAAGATGGGAAATAATGACAAGAGATTTTGATCATGTAAGATGTATAAAAGATATAAATGGATTGTGCCCCTTTCATGGATGAGGAAATTAAAAAAAATGAGAGAACTGCTTTAATAAACGTTTTAATGAGCGGACTATTAATTTAGACTTGCATAATCTAATCATTAATAGAGAAAATCTCAATTGCCCGTATAAGATTAAGGAAGCTTTGAAAAGAATAGACAATAGAAAAGCAGCTCAGTTGGATAACATTTGCATCGATGTGTTGAAATATTTAGGCGAGAAAGCATAAATCATCTCACTGGATTAATGAGATTCTGAAATCTAAGAAAATATATGATAAATAGAAAAAGATTGCACCACTAAACAAATGAAAGATTGCACTAGTACCTGTGTACAAAAACAAATGAGATGTTCTAAGTTGTGAAAATAGATGCATTAAATTTATGAGTCGCACCACTAAACTTTGGGAAATAATGATTGAGCGCACAATTCGAAGCAAAACAAAGGTTTCTAAAAATCAATTTGGGTTTAATGCTTGGACGTTCGATAACATAGTCGATTTATTTGATAGAGTTTTGACGGAACATTGTCGACAAAAAATACTCAAAATTTGCATATGGCCTTCATTAATTTAGAAAAATCATATGATAAAATCTAGCAGTTTTGTAGGAAGTATTAAAAATGAGAGGAGCTGGAGTGACATATTGAAGTCATTCATTTCAATGCATGCATGAAAGGGAAAGGGTTGTAACGAGAGTGACAACTCCAAGAGGTGACTAAACAAACTTCTCTATCTGAATAGGATTGCATCAAGATTCAACTTAAAGCTCATGCTTATTTACACTGATAAAGTTATCGTTGAAAAATCCAAAGAGGCAGTGAATATAAAGTTTAAGGTATGGAGTGACTCTAAAATTAAGTGGTTTTTAAAAGGGTAAAACATAATATATAGTGTAATTTTAGCAAAAGACCGTATAACAATACGATGGATGTAAAATTGGGAGCTCGCATCAGTTCAAGAGTGAACAGATAAATACACTTATAACGGATTTCAGTCTAACTGCACCCACACAAGAGAGAGCTTCGACGAACATACCATCAATTGCCTCTTCATTTTTCTCATACACAAAGAATCCGATAAACACACAAGAAAGCCCTGCCAACAACAAAGCAGCTCAGTGTTAATTCAGATGTCATATGTTACACATAAAAATTTCAGTTTTGAGTTTGGGTTCAGAAAATATTTTTTGTTCTTCATTTTTTTAAATGTATTAAAAAATTTATTAGATTATGAAAATAAAAAATATTAAAATAAAAAATAAACAGTTTTTTGAAATAAAAAATATAAAAACATAATAACAAACAAAATATAATATAATTTTTCTCTAGTATTTAGGAGTTATACAATAATAAATAAAACCAAGGATAATTATATTCATGAAACAGTTTGTGTATCTTATAGAAGAGGGAGAGAAGAGAAGAGAGCAAACCAATAACAAATAATCTCTGGAAAGAAACAGCTCCAATGAGGCTGAGCATTGATAAGAGGAAAATAGCCTGTATCATAACCAGATTAGGTGTTGTACAGTACACACAAGAATACTTGATAAATAATTTACAACAGTGAAAAAAATCATTTGCTGCAAGAGCATCTTAAAGACCCAGAAACCAAACCCATATAAAAATTAAAAATACAATTTTACTGCACAACAACAACTAAGGAACAAAATCTCCCCACAAAATAGAAATGAATTACATCCAGCTGATACCTTGATGAATCGCATCCAGTCATTTCCCTTGCAAAGGGATTTAAAAGAAAACACCATTGAGTTCCATGATGAGGCCACTGACAATGCAACTTGTTTTGACGTCTCCACATGTATGTAGAAATTTGACAAAGGAATTTTCTCAACTTTATAACCCAGGCTGCAACAAGAATTGCCTTACTTTAGGCCGTGAAGAGGGAGGACCTCAGATAAATCCCTTCACTAAATAACAGTAGCAGCAGGGCATGTATCATTAAAATTTTATATGAATACAAAAAAGTTGCAGATGATAATTCTCCATGCAAAGTGAATTAATTATGAGATGGATATCTTAATGCCATTTATGTTAAGCAAGCAGCTTACAAAATATGGTTGTTCAAAGCTTTTGCAAATATTTAGGCCCTGTTTGGTTTTACAAAAAGTTTTTTGGTTTTATTTTCAAATAAATGCAGTAGAAAATATATAATATCACATAAAGGGAAAATATATTTTTGAAAACGAAAATAAAAATGAAAGATTTTTTTTTAATAAAAAAACTAGTTTTCATATTTCCTGAAAAATGAAAATGTAAGACAAGGTAAAACATGTGATTTATTATTTTCCCCCAACATCCAAAATATTTTTTGCACATCTTTTAATAAATTTTTAGAGGATTAAAACAAGAAACATTTTTCAAAACCAAACCTAATCTTAGGCTGCCATTGGTTTTAAAAAGCATTTCCTATTTTCATTTTCAAAAAATAAATTACAAAATATGAATTATGTGAATTAAAAATATTTTTTTAGAAAATGGTACATTTTTTAAAAACAAATAAAGTTGTTTTAATATTTTCCGACAAATGAAAATGATTGGACATGCAAATTCTTTATTCTTTTGTTTCCCCTTCAACTCTTCAAAACATTTTCTAACATGTTACCTAATACATATTTGAAAAATAAAAACAGAAAATGTTTTCCAGAACCACACACACATAGGTTTTCTGGATTTGAAGGAAAGCTAAAAAATTTTAAGGGCAACTCATGCATTGAAAACGGATTTTCTAGGTGTGTGTTTACCACAGTTCATCAGAACTCGAGAACATTATTGTTTAGCTTTCAAATTTTTTAATTAAAAAATGCTTATAATGAAAGGACCCTTAAACAAATCATTCGAGCTTAAAAAATGCTTAATCTCATAAAAACTATATAAAACATCTTAATGAACCCAAAAAATAGACTTCAAAAAGGTACAGATATTAGTAAATAATAGAGAATTCAGGAGGAAAAGTGAGAAAGACAGAGTAGTGATCCATACATTTTCTCAGGGAAACTGCCATGGATAAACAACAAGATTGCTATAATCAAGAGAAGCTTTGAAACCATTGTAATAATGGTGCATCCGGATGCAATGAAGCTATAATAAAATGCTGTCAAGACAAAGATTGTGGCAAGTGTCTGAATTTTATCCCTCCATAGAAGCGTGTCAGCAACTACAAGATGATGCATCAATAAATGCATTTGTTAGAAATTTTATCATCACAGATATGGTACAACTTAATCATTCGACACCATTGAACTGCTGGTTTAATAAACACCCAAACAAACCTTATAATCATAGCTAAAGCATCTACAAAATCAAAAGAATGTTTCGCATCATTAATTTTCTAGTGAATGGACTCAATAATAGGTGCCAGCAACCAAAAATGAACCTTTCATTGCAAATTATCGCATTGATCATGAAAAAAGGCAAACCACAATCATATTTCCAAAAACAGCACAGCAGACATCAAGAAAAAAACATCAAAACATATTGAAATGAAGAGTGAGTACCCTTTCCACTTCCAAGAAATAAAAAAGCTTTTGATGCCCCATCTCTTCTAAGTTTCTTATCAGCCTTCAAATGTGAGTATGCCATAATTGTCTTCTTTAAGCCATCCTGCCAGTAATCAATTAGAACACTCATTAGTAAAGAAAAAAAATATATTAACAGTAATACCAATAACGAAACTCTGATGAATGATAATTATAATATCATTAATAGATACGTTTTATTTTTTAATTTGCTCCTATATTTTTTGTTGTAATAGTGGATGCTCTAGACCCAAATTAAACAATACTTTTCGATTAACATATCATGTATACAGTGAGTAATACAGGATGTACGTTTATCGTAATAATTTTGATATTTCTGCATCCACTATTTACATGGTAATGTCCATAGATTATATGTCGTATCAAAAGGTTATAGCAGTTCTCATGCTATAATGAAAACCTAGAGATACTAGGGCAGTAATCTTAAACCTAAGTCCTATGGTCCAGAAACATCATGTTGACAGGAAACAGATGACGTGTGACCCTTAGGTGTTGAGGGCTCATAAACATTTAGACTTCTCATGAAGTTCGCACTTGATGATCTCGAGTAGATGAGATCATGAGGATTGACCCGCCTATAAGTACACTGCATGTTTCAGGTGTCATTGGTAGTTTCTATCTGCGAACATGTATAATGGTCTCCTAACTTGAGATTGTTGTCAGTGTATACTATTTGATCACGTACTTTGATGCAAGACAAAAATCGTGACATTTATGTCGTGATGAGGTAGCTTGTGCTGGATGTGTCATTGATGGTATGGCATTGATTGGATAACAAAACAGAATTCGTCGCTTCCAAAAAGAAGTGATATCTCTTCACTAAATTCATGGTCATGGTAGAAAAAAGTAAGTCCGTCCAATTGGGTCAAAGAATAATAAAACAAGAAAAGATGATAACACGAATTGTGTGTCCTGCTTTATGAGATATCGCGAGATAAAGAGATTATATTACACGGTGTGTGTACGTAGGAAAGATTGTCGTTGTTATGACTATTCTTTATCTCCTTAGAGGTTTTGATGGTATGTTCAGCTCCGCTCTTGATCTATAAATAATATTCACTGCTATCGAGATGAGGACCTAGAGGGTCTAAGCGTATTCAAAAGTCCAACCTATTCTAAATGAATAGGAGCATAAGACATGGTGGGCTCCACCACTGGGTCCAAGAGATGTAAGGGTTTCAACAATAGCCATGAAATAAATAAATTCATATTATTCGAGTTTATAATAATTGATATTGAATTTATTAATTAAAGATATTCACAAGATATTAAGTGAATGCATGGAAAAATATTTAACGAACGAATATTATTTTAATATTCAAGGTTCATTTAAATATTTGTGGGAACGGCGAGTCGAGTTAATGGCTCACATAATATATATATATTATATTACAAGTGATGAAAAATATAAATGACGTGTATGACACGGTTAGTTGGTCATAACATGTCGTTTATGGCTTATTTAGTGGGTAATACGTATTCGGGGGTCGGGGAGCCATTTACGGGTATTTTGTACCTCACTATATAAGTAGGAGGAGGCTCACATTTGGGATATTATTCATCGCACGATTTTGAGTCTCTCTCCTCTCACCCACTTCCTAGAGAGTGAAGTTACCGATCCGAGCAACCGATCCAAGTTCTTCATGGATCGAAGGATCGACATAGCAGTGATCGTCAAAACGTCGAAGAATTCGTCAAATCTCCGTGCTAGCACCCGGATTTCGACGATCGGCGTTTTCGCGGACTTTCGAAGCGCGTGTAGAAGATCTATAGGGAACCGGTTTCGGTTCTTTCAAGCAACGGTCATCAACGACAAGCGATTGTCGAATGCACATTCAAATCGATCAAGGTAATTTTTAGATTTATTTTCATGCTAAAATTATTCATGTGAGATCCTTGACTTTTTTGTATCGGGCTACACATCGCCGGAGACGACTTAGTTATGTTGATCGGCGATGAAAAATTTTAAATCTCTGGTCCATCTACTTCCGTTGCACGCCCCGATACCTCCAATATTTTCAACATAGTAAACAAAAATATACAACAAAAACAACCCAAGGTTGCTTTCATTTTTTATCAAAACAAAAAAGAAACAAATCTTTAGAATAAAAAATAAAAAACAATTTATTAAACAATTTTTTTCCAAAAAAAACAATTTTTGAAGGAAATGGTTCATTAAGTTTAACTCATGAAACAGTCCACTTGTGGGACTTTTATCTTAACAGTACAAAAATAAGGTTTTGACTTATTTGATTGATTTTTAAAATAATTTGAATTTTTTCCATTCAAGTTCAATGCCATCAAGCCTGCAGCTGGAGCCACTGCTCATGGCCCCTTCACAAGCTTCTCTTGACTACTTTAAAAGTTTTATCTCCAATTGTTGCAAGCAATTCAAACAATCCTGAATATAACATTGCATTTCATTTTGGAAAACATTTTATGTCTTCATTTTCCAAAAATGTATAAAAAATTATGTTAGAACATGCCTTGGAAAGAAAGCCAGGAGAATATAAAGATTATGTGAGATACCTGACAAAGCATTTTCATTTTCTGGAAACATGAAAGCAAGTTTTTTTGTTTTCCAAAATTCTTGTATTTTCATTTTCAATTTCAAAAACAATGTTTTTCATTTACATAATTTGACATATTTTCTGATATATTTTGGGAAAATGAAAAAAAAATGTTTTCCAAAACCAAACATGACCTAAGCTCCACAATCCATGTCACAAAATCAGATACAATTTACGCATTTTAATGGGATGCAAACAAACCTCAAGTGATACAATAGGTGTGTAGCCAAGAAGCTCTCTTGCTTTTGAACAATTAAATGTCCGACTGCAAGAAATGAGTCTAATTCTCGAAGGAGTCAATTGTGGAACCTTCATTCCATAAGGGGCTAACAAACTGTATATCCATTCCACTAAATGTGCAATTGGCATCACCACAATAACAGGGATTTTTATTCTCGGCCTGCAAACTACATGATATCAGTCCCAAAAAACACTTCCAAGGACAATAAAGAGAACACGAACACAAAGTATTTTAATGACAAATTATTTTATTAGTAATCAAATATGCATAGTGTAGAGGGGATGACAGCAGCCACAATAATGATACAAGAAGATGCATTTAAAAAAGAAAATGCTTTAAAAAAAATCATATATTCTTCACCGTTCATAGCCAAGCCCTTCAAGAACTACCGAGACAAACTCCCAAAACTTGATAGGCTCCGCATTAGTTACAAAGTAGGCCTGTGGAAAGTTGAGGTTAATCCCATTTCATAATTTACAAGCATCAACACAAGTACAATGAATGGAAATTTAACCTAAAATTTTCACTTTACAATTACAATGCCCCTAATTCAAAGTTAAATTATATGTAAAACGTCTAAAGATAACTCGCTTGAATGCTGAAGTAGGATATTGATCTCATCCTCTCCATATAGTGCTTCAATGACTTTAAATTGTTATTGAAATCACTCATAAAACCGATGAATTTATCTTTTATAACAAAGAAAAATAAAAATAAATGATGACACCAGAAAAGCTTGGAAAAGGACAAGAGGGTACCTGCCCTCCAGCTTTCTCCGCAACAACCCCACCTGCAGCTAATGTTCGTTCAACACATATATGGGCATGTGCCACATTTTCAACAAAAGTGAAATCACACAAGTTATTGCCATCACCAATGAGGAACTGTTTAGAGAGGGAGAGAGAGAGAGAGAACAAATCAAAGCAGGAGGAGCTATTGCAACAAGCTCATTTGAAAAGCTACAATTTGTGTAAATGGATTACTTTTACAAACATTACATCAACAATAAAACTGACATTGAACTTAAACAAAATACCTAATTTATGAAAAACATGGATGTAACTACCTTTAATTTGCCAGCCTTTGCACCACTAACTAAAGAAGGGACCAATAACCGATCACCAGGACCAAAAATGCTGCTAGGGCGTATACAGCAAGTTTGAAGTCCATCAATATCATTGGATTTAATGACCAATGCTTCTGCTTCAGCCTTTGTTGCAGAATACTTGTCAATAAACTGAAGCACATCAAGGCAAAACAATCAAACTTCTGGGTTGCACGTGGCTAATGAATCGGTCTATGGCAATGTTAAAAGTCAAATGATGATGATGATGACGACGACGACGACGGCAATATGAAAGCACGTAGACATTCATGCACAACTTCATTGGCATGTGTTCATGGATGTAATTTTCTATAATTTCAGTGCATATAACACTAAATTATTTGGATTAAAAACTAAATTTTACTGTAAATGAAGGAAACAGAATACAAGCTTGAGGGCAAAAGTCCTTTGAAACTTAAAGAAAAACAAGAAAAGAAAACAAGAAAAAAAGAAGAAAAAAAGTGCTTTTGCAAAAATCGCAGAAGGATAAAGACGAGGCATAAAGAAGTAATAATGCCCATCTTGGTGCACTAGAATTGAAAATAGGGAAATGGAAGTGAAAATGGAGGTTTGAAAATTAATTGTTTGGTGGCATGAAAGTAACTTCATTATAAAATCTATTTCCATCAAAATGGGTAGTGTTTGAAAATTAATTGTTTGATTGACTCCCCCCCCCAGTGAAGGAAGAAAGTGTTTGAACTTCTATGAAAGTGCAATTGAATGACCAAACTAGCCTTCTCCCATCAACCACATTATACATTAATTGCATTTTTAATTATTTTACAAATTATATTATATTTAGAATATTTTTTTATAAATATATTTATTATTGTATTTATTTTTTATACTTATCTTAATATGATTATAAATAAAGTAATTTTAATTTCATTTTTAATTATATTATATTATATTTATAAATTTTTAATTATATTTCTACTAAATATTTTTATATAAAAATATGACAATATTTGATTATGATAATTTTATTTTTTATTATACTGTAAATTATAATTATACTCTAAAATTATTATAATATTTATTTACTTATTTATTTGATTTGTAGTACAACTTTTCAATTATAATACATATTCATTATAATAATAATTTCACAATAATATTTTATTATCGTTTAGATTAAATTTATAATAATTGTAATTATAATATGAGGACAGTTCATATATAACATACCAAACATGACTTTAAACCCCATTTCTATTTCATTTTCTTTTCCACTTTTACTTCGAAAACACTTTCAACTGGAGGGGTGAAGTGGACCCAGGCAGCCAATTCAGGCCAGGACTCACCCAGGCCAAACAGGGCCCTGAGCCAATTTTTAATTAATTTTTTAATGAAAATTTTTAATAAGAAATAAAAATAAAAAAACTGGACCTGGCCAACGTCCGATCTGAAATCCCAATCAGGCTGGGCCAGGCACAGCACCCCCCTCACTCAGGCAAGGTCAGGCTCGGGCCAGGCCACCCTTACACCCCTACTTTCAACATTGCAAACAAGGCACAACTGCGCATAAGCATGGAATTCTTCTTGTTTTTAAGAGGGAAAGAATGCTACATTGAGGATTGTGAATTTAATACCTTGGCAGCATAAGGCAATGATTCATCCCCGTTGAATATTCCATGAACACCATCAAAGACCACACTAGGAGAGCTTGTATATACAAGTCTCTTTATTTTCAGATCAACGCACGCATTGATTGTGTTCTTTGTTCCTGCAAACACGCAGTCACAAAAAAGAAAATAAATCAACAAAATGATTCCCCAGCACACTTTACAATAAAATCCACCCCTTAAAAAGACAAGGCACGGAAATTCATTAATTTTCCCAATGTTTTGCTAACTACTGATAAGAGACACCAACACAACTCAACCCACACCGTAACTGGTCACCCTGCCCTAGAGATGTATAAATCTTGGCCTAACCTACTACATTAACCGAACGATGGAGCTGATGGTCATTGACAGATGAATCTGGAGCAGCCATGTGGAAAACCGCTTCACATCCTTGGAGTGCTGCAGAAATCAGAAAAATTGTGAAGCAACAAATCACCTCAGGATCCATTGGAGCACGGCATTCAAACATACTCTTTATGCCAACAAACGCCAACGATGTTCCTATTTGTATCAGGAGACTAAAAAATGAGCAGTTTCAACAAGACTCGTAGCTCGTAGGGTAAACGGGGATGACCTTCGAATACTTGGAGTTTGTCTCGAAGATCCACGGAAACATACTGAGCACGACCTGAACGCAGAGCTTCGCCGAGGGTTCCATCCTCCTCGCTTTGTTCTAGCTTTATGGAGCAAGCTAGATCCAAAATCCGAACCGAAAATGATCCGGAACGGATGAGCATTTCCACCAAACATCGCGCAACGAAGCCCCTCCCTCCGGTCACAGCGCACCATTTCTGCGTTTCAGTCATTTTGCGTCAAATCCACTCAACCAGACTGGATGTCACTGCATTCCCTTGTGAAATGGAACGGATGAGCATTTCCACCAAACATCGCGCAACGAAGCCCCTCCCTCCGGTCACAGCGCACCATTTCTGCGTTTCAGTCATTTTGCGTCAAATCCACTCAACCAGACTGGATGTCACTGCATTCCCTTGTGAAATGGACAATGAGAACAAACAATAACGAGATTTCCTATAAAAAAAACAGAGCCTTTGAAATCATAATCATAAAATGATGAGCGGGGTTACCACTTGACGCTGTGATGGGGCTCAATTGCATATTTGAGGATGCATTAAGGAAGTAAAATAAGATGTGGTAAAACCCTGCCTTTGGCCACGGTGGAGAAGACGACAGCGGGATGGAACTCTGACGGCTGCCAGCAGCATGAAGAAAGCAGTCAAGGTGATATGCAGCGCCAGGTGCGTCCGAATCCTCTCCGCAGCGTACGACGGGAGGATTTCTCCCATTTTTCACTTAATTGGTTGTGTTGAAATTTTAAACAAGAGTAATTTTAATTTTTTAAAAAAATTATTAATAATCCTATAAACAATGCCTTGAAAACAGGGTCGTCCGTGGGGCAAGCACATCTTGAGCTAGGGCAACCAAGTAAATTTCTATTTGTACATGTATTGTGTATGCATTGTAGCAGCTTGAAAGGGACAACATTTATGCTCCTGGTCTTGGGCAACAACATTTTTAAGGGTTTTTCGGGCCGATTATGCTTGAAAATACCATGAAAACAGATAAATAAACCATTTGTTGAGTCTATCAAATGAAATTATATTGTTTTACCACTGTTGATAAATATCTAAATTCGTAGTGTTTTACTATTAAAAATTCTTTTTGATATTTTGAAACAATTCAAAATAAAAGATACAAATACCAAAAACATTAGAAGATTGTACTTCTTTCAAAAACTGAAAATGTTTGGATGCACTTATTTAAGTATTAATCTTAATTGAAATCATGACAAAGATATATTACTAATGAAAATGTGTTTTTCAAGCATCAAATGTGTTCACGTGTTAACGATGTTGATATCATAAATTTACCAAATTTCTTTGAGTTGATATATTTGTTTACTCATGTACGATTAAAGCAACGAGATTTTGTCGAAGAATTATTAAACTCACCTGACTTGCCTATCCTATGAGATGAATACACCTTTTGTTTGGGTTCATGAACGAGAGAATGAATGATGGCGTATGTTTACGAAACAGTGTGATGACTCATCAACTTTATTTGTTTCAAAATATTATGTCTAATTAGCATTGGTTGGAATGAATGTAATACATCATTGGGTTCTACAAATGTTATTGATTGCTTAAAAAAGCCAATTTATCCTTTTAGAATAAAAGTAAATTACGTGACATGACTTGACCCCAATACGAACTATGTTCGTCGTCCATTAGAAACAAGTGTGCCTCCACCCATCTCCATGTAATGGATCAAGGATTGATTTAACTAGCACCAGAAGAGCTCATTGATCCATCCACTAAATGTTTTTTTTTCCGATATGTTCCACCCCACGTTTTGTATTCCGTGCTCTAATGATCCAATTATGTGGTTTTGATTGCTAAAAGACAATTTATGGGGGATTGCACAAAATCAAAGGCTATTGAAGTTGAATTGAGGGAGAATATAATATCTTAAGAAGTGACACAGCTAGGAACATGTCATGTTAAAGGCCGTACTCATTTATTGTGCTGAAAATTGAAGAAAACATACTGCGTTTATTTGGGAGCTTATTAGCCTCACGTGAGGAGTTATGTGACCAACAAGCACATTTGTCTTGGATTGTGTGCATTAAAAATGAATTGTAATAAGGATGTGTATTTTGACAGAGACGTCTTGTCCAAATCAATGTCATATTCCGTGAAGGTTTCTAAAAAGGTAATCATGTAATGCTTAGGCAGAGCATGTCACACCATAACACCAATAAACATGCACAATGTGCCTTGAGGTCATGGTATGATCACGAGAGCTCATTTTAAAGTAAGCACACCATGTCAATATATTATACACCATGCTCATACGTAAAGGTGTCAAATTCCCATCAATCCAAACAAAAGCACAACATGTTCACCAATATGCATGTTGCATTGACCAAAAAACATTGTTTTCCTTAATTTTTTTTGTTATAAATAAAAAATGATGGGATGTATCAAAGATGTAGTAGTTTCATTGTAACTTTAGCTTGGGCATTGGAATTTTTAGGAGAGAGTTCTAAATATGATTTCAGGTATCTCACAAGTATGGAAGTGACTTGAACCCAAGATTCTCCATTGATTTATCTAGACGTGTAGGGTTTGTTGTTGTTCCTTGTTTCATTCCTTTTCATTACCTTAATCCAAGATGTTTAGAGAATTCCTCTCATACTTTGGAGTTTTATATGAAACGAAGCATGATTATGGTTTATTTATTTACCTATTCAATTGAATTTCGTGTCTTTTTTTTGTGGATTGTGTTGTGAATGATATTTTTTATCTTCATCCTTCTGCGTTTATGGACTAAGTGACTTAGGCAGGGAAAATTCATTAGAATTGGGATATATAGACTCATAACCATTGATTTTTCTCATATATTTCTTAGGTCTTCAATTAATAAACCTTGATTAAAACCCATTACCAAGCCAAAGAATAAATTGGTAAATTGTAATGTTTCAAGAACCAGATTAATGGAATACGCTTATTTTTGTTCTCAACAACACTACTTACATGTAAATTTAATTAGTTTAATGAATAAATTTTATCATTTCCTTCAAAATCCATGTTGCCATTTGAAAAATCTATCTAATTTATAACATATTAATTGAAAATAATAACATGTTTCTACATGATTTGCTTATTATTTCAATGTTTTATAGACAATTAGTTGAATCTATGGATCCATTAACTACATTAGTCTTTGTGGGATCAATCCCTAATTTCATTATTTAAATTATATGATCATGGAAAAATATAAAATTATAATTTGGTTATCCTTGAGACAATCCAACCTAAATTTGGCGTCATTGATGGAGGATAACAATGTAAAATTTAATTTCATTGATGTTGGCTAATTGAAGAACTTTAGTTTTTTTGGTTTTTATCTTTATTTTCACCTTTTAAACCTAAAAATGTTACATTATAACATAAAATGTTGTGAATTATTTTTATGATGAAATGATTTTTTATACTAAGTGGCACGCTTATATAAAACCCTTCTTTATTGAAATTATCTCCAACGTTCATATACATATTATCACCAACAATATGAGTTCATCACTTACTTTTGTGTTGATTCCTTAGGTTAAGATAACCACTCAAACAATTATCTGAGTCAACCATGTTATTTAAATTGGCATACCAAAATAACGGAGGGATGGACTGAGTTTTAAAATAAAATCATTGACATTAAAATTGATAAAATGAATACAAGGATCTATAGTGGTTCAAGATAAATATTATTCATACGCCTATTACCCTTGACTTATATCTAGTTAAAAATTTCACTAAAAAAATAATGCATAAAGTTTTTATAACAAGAAAAATGTAGGTTTACAATTCAAATAATTATACTTCGTATTTATTTCCCTTTACTAAGTGAAAATAGTGATTAATATTAAGGTTTTTTACTCCTATGATGAGTACATGAAGTGTATATGAAAAATATTAATTTTCAAGGGTAAAAGTACACTCTTATGAGCAAATTAAAATAATAGAAGAAAATAAGATTAATAAAATAAATTGGGTTAAATAATATGATGTGGGTGTCGACATTCACAAAGTAAATTTCCATTGATACTATTCTTTTATGGACAATTGAATATTTATTAGAGAAATTCAATGCTCTTTTTTTATCGCTAGTTTTATTATTATGTATCATTCATCTCTACTTTGTTTTTTAGATTTAAATTTTCCCTTTTAATGGTATCATCATAATGAATAAAAGTGGAAATGTGTTTTTCCATTGTATAGTAATCATAAACCTGATATCTTCCTTTTGGTTACTTAATTGAATTGGCTTCACATGTTCCAAGGTCCCTTTTATTATACTTATACTTTTTGAATTTTGAAACATATTTGTTGTAGTACTTGAAATCACCCTATCAAAGTAGTTTTTTCTCGATATTTTAATCATTCCTTGACATCCTTAGAATTTTCTAAGACTTCATTAAGTTATTGTTCAATATCATAGCTATTATGAGAAACCATTGAATGTTATTTTTTAATCATATCACTAGTTGTTTACAGACTTTTAATTGGTCTAAAAGGGTCATGGGTTGTTTTGAGAACTGAACACAGTGGCATGAAAAAATTTATAAGTTTATGTTGGCACTGAAAAATTTATTCCACACACTTTCCCATGGAATCCATGATACAATCCTCACTTGGATAACACAAGTCAAGTGCGGGAAGAAAAGTATATTTGTGCATGAATGAGATGTAAATGGGATCTCTATATGTCATATGATTGCTCACACATCGAGGGATGGAGATTCCTCAAAAACATTTCTCAGTCTGGTGACATGGTAGTGAGAACCTCCCACTGAGAGTAGGCCATATATTTTAACTGTTGTTAATAAAAAGGGTATTGGAACAGCAAAACCCATTTTGAGGGGATTCTAGACACTTTTTTACCTTGAAAAATACCTTTTTATGGGGCAACCCTATATCTAGGGGTGTAGTTTGTTTTACAGGCTTCGATTTGACTGCTTACATAGCCAAAACAGTCTTATAGGTTGAAAAAGTAAATTTAGGTATTATATTTTGTTTACATTTCATTCATTTTATTCCCTTACACTTATTAACTTAGTGAGTTACAATGAGTTTTGGAATTAAAGTGTCAATTCACTAAAATTTATGAATATTTCTTAAAATGGTCAAATTGTGAATTTAATTGATTTATTTAATTCCTAGAATAAATAGATGGTTAACTATTGATTTTCCTTAATTTTGATGTTTTGAAGGGAAAGGAATATGGTTGTAGTAGTGAAGATGAAATTTGAAAAAGTATCTATGACTGTAAGGTTCATAAAATGGAAAGGAGAATTCTCCATAAGGTTCATTTGGAATCTTCACAAGGTTCGCTCTATAGTGACTTTGAATTTACAAGAAAATCATTCAGAGGTTTCCTTGTGATCACAAGGTTGGCCTGACTTCGTAAGGTTCCTTTTTTGGTAAAGGAAATCATTATAAGGTTCCCCCGTAAACTTTCTAAGGTTTCCTATGAGCCTAGTAAGGTAAAATTTAAACAATGTAAGGTTCATGCCTTTGAAAAAAAATCAAAATTTCATAAGGTTACTCAAAACTTTGTAAGGTTCCTCTAAGTAATGTAAGGTATAAGATTACAAAAACCCATATCTTTTATAAATTTTAATTCATGATTTACTACATGAAGACACGCACAATACAATATAAAAAAGATCGAAAGGCCTAATGTCTTTGGGTAATTAGATACATAACATAATAACTTGAAATAGGGATACAATAATATTATTTAAAACTCCTTAACATGCTCTTAAAATTTCATCACTCATCTAATACTGCATGAGATAATTTGAGGATGTAAGTAAGAAAGGGGTGAGTTATAAAGCCTAGTAAGAGAATAATCAAATCATAACATAATGGAAGTAAAACATGTTAGTTAAGAGGCATATCAAGGTGGAATAAAAGGGGTGAAAATCATAAACATGAACATCAAAACATGATATAATATGATAACATCAAGGTAACATAGGAACGTGACAACAATATAAAACATGACATCATAAGCATAAGTCAAGGATAACTGTTGAGACATCATAACATTATGTGCTTGGGATAACCTCTTTTTCACCATACATGTAATCTCATGAGATAAAAACGTTACCCAATGCATTGGAGAGATATATATTTACAGGTCCACCTGTCACATTCATATCATGTACATGCATAAGTGTGCTACATAGATCATACAAAATAAGAACACATTTCATCAATTTTAATCCCATGATTTAGGAGTGTGGGTTATATACATGAAAGTTCACAATAAATGAAGGATATTTATATATATATGAATACCTTTGAGTGTAAATGGGAATGGGTATTCAAAACATAAAAGTTTGGTATGTAAAATCACATGATAATTTTGACACCATAACACTCAAGGGTAGGAGAGGATTTCTTGCCTTGAGAGGGTGCTTCTAAAATCTTGGTAAGACTTTATTAATAGCTTGGGAACACCTTGTGAGGGATTTAGACATGTAGATATAGAGAGAGTAACTTCATGATAAATGTGTTTTTAGTGAAGAGGAGTGTGAGGTGAAGGTTCTGGGCACAAAAAAAGCACGGTTGGGCTAACGCCCAACTTTAATTTTTACCATGACCAATGATTATTCTAGGATCAATACGAAAATGAATGTCAGTCTCCACAGAATAGAATCAAAGATTTAGATAAATAAGTAAGTGACCTGAAACCTTTAGAGAGGATCTTGTACATCATGCTTATAATTAATTTAATTAATTTCATAAAGAAAATAATACCTAGATCTTCAGTAATTTCTTTGTTGATGATGTTGATCGTTTGGAATGCCCCTTTCAGATTGTCTCGTTGCACTTGCGAGGATCCAAACAAGAATCCCTCTAGCGGTGATCCACACATGCCCCGATGGCCTCCGATCAACACCACTTATTCTTTGGGTGCTAGCGTGGCAAAGCAAGTGTCTTGTGTCAGTCATTCTTGATCACTTGTTATTCAATCTTGAAGAACTTATCTCGTTCTTGAGAGGGTCGGGAAGAGGATTCGAGAGAGAAATCATTTAGCTCAACAATTCTCAATTCACCGGGAGTGCATTTCGGTACGTGACACAATAGACGTACAAGTTTATTTATCGACATGGGGCTTCAGTCACAATATTTAATTACATAACAACAATTAAATACATTCATAACCTTAGAGAAAACTCATGATTCTAATAATAATACCACGTCATTATTTATGGTGTGCCGGCTTGTACAAAATAGAATTATAAATAAAATTACACATCACAAAATAATATCAGTGTTATTATTATTTTAACTTGTATCAACTAGTTAAATAATTATTTATCATCTTGAAAATAATTATTTTATTACCGGACCAGCCTTGGTCTACTCGAACTCAACTTCCATTTATTGAACACCCAAATAAATAAATAAATAAATAAATAAATAAATAAATTATTCTATTAAATAAATATTTTATTTACAAACTAGTAAATAAATATTTATTAAATATTCAATAAAATAAATAAATAAATTTTACCCACAATCCAATGAATAAATATTTATTTAATTTATGAAATCATTTTAACTCGAATAAAATTATTCCACTATCTTGAGAATAATATTTATTCCATTAATTAAATTCAAATAGAATTTAACTAAGACCACCAGAATCATGTAGTGTGTAACCCTCTAGGATTCTTTCTCACTGGAATTAGGTGGACTTGCCTAAAGTTCAAGAGTACTGTCTAGCAATGAGTCAAGGCACCCAAGAGAAAGAACTTAAAGTCACAACAATGACATCTACATACAAATGCTCACTATGTAATATAATCTCTTTATCTCAATATATCATTAAAAAGGTTTCATGACAGTGTCATCAACTTTTATGCTTGATACGTTGTTCTTTGACTACCAGAAATAAACTCATCGTTACACTATGACCATATAATTTCACTTGACAGTTCTATTTCAATCAAAGGTCCGAGATATCAACTTACATAAATGGAAGAGACAAATCCTTCCTCGACTTATCCATTAATAACATGTCATTCGTGATGCACCCAATGTACCCTACTTCCCGCTAACATATGACAGGATAGTTTTCGTCAGTAAATCAAAGTGCGCGAGTCATGACACCTATTAATGACAATCTTAAAGTCTAAGGACTATTACACACGCTCGTAAATAGAAATAACCAATAACACCAAAACATGTGGAATTCCTACCGGCGGGTATGTTCTCATAATCTCCCATCTTGGAGATTACCAAGTACAAACTTCATGAGAGGAATTCTCATATGCTTATGAGTACTCGCACCTGGTAGTCTGTATACCATGTGTCCCATCATAGTATGTCATCCAACCACATAACTATATTTAATAA
Source organism: Viscum album (assembly GCA_963277665.1). NCBI lineage: Eukaryota > Viridiplantae > Streptophyta > Magnoliopsida > Santalales > Viscaceae > Viscum > Viscum album. The sequence continues at coordinate 624,436,196 of OY728137.1, read as the reverse complement.
TATTGTTATAGCATTTCAAGGTTCTCATCAGAGTGGGGAACTGTCACGACCTTATCAATGCAACAAATACTCTAGGAAATTATTACATTATAGCCATACAAAACAATGAAAAATATGTAATAAGATGTTTAATATTTAAATACATTAAATATAAATGTAATCAAAGTACAAATAGTTGGTTCTAGGACCCCAACTCTAACAAACTCTCACTTGGACTAGAGTCAACTGCCTACGACTTTCAGTCCGCTAGACCTCACATGATGATCATGTTTCTGATGAGTCAAGGATTTAGTCAAGGGGTCTGTCACGCCGTATTCAATGGAAATACTACCCACTGCAACTTCACCTCTATGAGAAAATCCCTCAAAAGATGATACTTCCGAAGTATGTTCTTTGTCCGCTAATGTGACCTTGGCTCTTTTGCGAGAGCCACCACTGTTGTATTATCACAATATAGTGTGATGAGATCTTTATTGCTAGGTACCACATATAGCTCCTGGATAAAGCTTTACATCCAAACTGCTTCTTTAGTTACCTCAGAAGTTGTGATATACTCAGACTCTACTATGGAATCTGTGACCAAACTCTTCTTTGAGCTCTTCCAGCTCACTACACCTCCATTCAAAGTGAAGATGTATCATGTTTGTGACTTCATGTTATCTTGATCAGTCTAAAAACTAGCATATGCATATCCTCTGATGACTAGTTCCTCATCTACTCCATAAACTAGGAACATATCCTTAGTATGCCTTAGATACTTAAGGATAGTATTGACTTCCATCTAATGGCAGTCACCTGGTTTATCTTGATATCTGTCTATAACACTCAATGTGTAGGTGAAATCCATCCTAGCACATAGCATGACATACATGACTGACCCAATCATTAATGCGTATGGAGTATTTTCCATTATATTTTTTTCCTCATGTGTCTGAGGACACATTTTCTTGGAATAATGAATGCCATGTGATGCTGGCAATAATCCCCTCTTGGATTATTTCATATTGAATCTCTTTATTATCTTATCAATGTATGTACTTTGACTTGGGACCAAAAATATATTGGATCTATCATGATGGATCTTAATCCCAAGAATATATGATGCCTCACCCATGTCCTTCATGGAGAAACATTAATTCAACCATGCCTTAACAGACTATAAGACTGATATTTCATTTCCAATAAGTAATATGTCATCAATATATACTATTAGAAAAACGACTGTACTCCCACTAAACCATTTGTAAATACAAGGCTCACATTCGTTCTTGATAAAACCAAATTTTGTTATAACTTCATCAAAACAAATGTTCCATGACCTGGATGCATGATTTAATCCATAAATGGATTTCTACAACTTTCATATCTTATTGGCATCCTTTGGAATCATAAACCCTTCAGGTTGTGTCATGTAAACATCTTTTTGAAGGTTCCCATTAAGTAAGGTTGTTTTGACATCCATTTTTCAAATCTCATAGTCATGGTAAGCGATAATGACCAATAGAATTCTGATAGATTTTAACATTGTAACTGGTGAAAAGGTTTCGTTGTGGTCAATACCTTGACGCTACTTAAACCCTTTTGCAACCAGTCATGCCTTATAGGTACTAACTTGTCCTTCCATGTCCAGTTTCTTCTTTAATACCCATTTGCAACCAATATGCTTTACACCAACTAGAGGATCTACCAAAATCTAGACTTGGTTTTGATACATGGAATCCATTTCAGAATTCATAGCTTCTTACCACTTGGAAAAGTCTATGCCACTTAGTGTTTCATTGTAGGTTAGAAGATCATTATTATCAACTAATAATGATTCACCTTCCTCGGTAACTAGAAAACCGTACCATTCCAGTTCTCTAATCTCTCTTGTACTCACATGCAGTTCTTGTGTCTCTGGAACAGTTTTTCTTCCATGGGGCTTTGTGGAATTTTTTCTTGTACCAACTCTTGTGTACCTTGAGCCTCGACTTCATCAAAGTATATCTTTATCCCATTATCTCTTTTGGATATGTTCTCCCTCTCAAGTAATATGGTGTGTCTTTACACTATAATTTTTTTTTCTGAAGGGTTGTATAGGTAATATCCCCTTGTTTCCTTAGGGTATCCTATAAAGGTACACTTTGTGCCTTTGGGTTAAAGTTTACTACCTGAAGAGGCCTTAACAAACACATCGCTTCCCCACACATGTAAATTTGATAACATGGCTTTCTTTCCACTTCATAACTCATATGGAATACCATTTATTGATTTAGTTGGTACTTGGTTTAGTATGTGTGCCATTGTTTGTAACGCATATCCCCAAAAGGATAATGGAAGACTCGCATGACTCATCATTGATCTCACCATGTCCAACAAGGTGTGATTCCTCCTTTCACTCACACCATTCCACTAGGGCGTGTAAGGAGAAGTGAGTTGGGATAGGATCCCAAACTCCTATAAGTAATCAATGAAGTCTTGATTAAGATATTCTCCACCTCAGTTTGAGCGGAGTTTCTTAATCTTCTTACCAAGATGGTTCTCAACTTCATTCTTGTATTCTTTGAACTTATCAAAAGAATCCTACTTATACCTCATTAAGTAAATATATCCATATCTTCTAAAATCATTAGTAAAAGTTATGAAGTATTATTACCCTACCCTTTCTTCAAATAGAAATGGTCAACTCACATCAGTATGAACTAATTCAAGAAGCTCTTTATCCCTTTTACCTTTACTACTAAATGGGGATTTGGTCATTTTACCTTGTAAACATGAATGACATACGCCAAGTGGTTTTAGTTTGAAATAATCTAAATATTCATCTTGATGTAACTTTGTCAAGAATTTCTCATTTACATGACCTAACTGAAGATGCTAAATTTGGTTGCAGTATGAGTCATGTGAAGTATCTTTGTTATCGATTTCCATTACTTGGTTTGTGTAATCCAACACATAAAGATTGTTGTATAAATGTGCCCTACCAAAACAGATGTTATCTTTGTAAAAGAAGCAACATTAATTTCCAAACATGAAAACAAATCCATATGTATCTAATTTGGATATAGAAATAATTTTTTTAGTAACAGAAATCACATAATAAAAACCCTTTAACACCAAGATCATCCTAGTTGGCAACATGAGGTGGTAGTCCCCGACAACTACAATAATAAGTCTGAATTTGTTGGCTGCTCGTAGATCTACCTCCCCACATTCAATATTCCCAAATCTACTTGATTCCTATATTTTGATACATATGTGATCACCACAAGTTGAATCTAATACCCAATTTATAAAAACAGATAGATTACATTCGATACAAAACACACCTGAAGCTTCCCCTTGCTTCTTAGGCTGGGTGTAGTTATTCTTCCAGTGGCCCTTCTTGCCACATGTGAAACAAATAGATTCCTATTCCCTTACCTCCTCTTTGATCTTCCTTTTCTTGGAAGGGCATGAAGAAGCTTTGGGCTTAAAGATCTTCTCCTTCCCTTTCCTCTTATTCACTAGAAGGAAATAAGGCTTTTTGTGCTTCATATCTTTGTCTACTTGGAGAATGAGGATAAGAAGATCAGATAGAGACTTCTCAATGTTATTCATATTGAAATTAATAACAAAGATAGGGAAGTTAGGAGGGAGTGATGCAATAATGAGATCGGTACCCAGTTCTTCAGGGAGTTTAAACCCTAGAACCTCCAAGTGCTCAATGTAGCCAATGAGCCTGACTATGTGAGGCCCAGCTGGGGAACCCTCTCTAAGCTTACTATGAAAGAGTTCCTTGGAGATCTCAAACTGTTATTGTCTTTATCTCTCCTGGTAAAGACCACGAAGGTGCTTGAGCATGCTATAAGCATCCTTGTTTTCATGAGACTTCATGAGCTCACTAGACATTGATGATAACATCAAACATTGAACATTGACCACATCGTTCATATATTTCTTATAGACTAAGAACTCTTTGTCACTCTCCTCTTAGGTAGGCAGATCAGGTAATGCTGACTCCAGCACGTAAGACTTCTGTTCATGGCATAAGATAACCCAAAGGCGTCTAAACCATTCTTAGAAGTTACTGCCGGTGAGGATGTTGTCTTTATCAAGAATTGATCGCAGGGATAGTGTGGTTGGAGAGCTTGTAATTTTTATTATACAATTAAAAGATAAGATCATTAGTACTTTCTTGATTACATTTTATGAGAAATAATAAATTAATTTTATTAAGTCTCCCACTATTTTATCAAGTCCCAATGACCCTCTCCATTGAACTCAAAATGTCCAGTTTTCATGACATTCTATTGGAAAGGATTCACATTCCCCTTTGTATAACCCCAATAAGGGTTGGTCAAGCTATTTGAAGGTGTTTAGGTAGGTAGGTCTTTTCCAACTGCGGGCTTGCAGCTCTTTGATCTGTTGAGCAGACTCCCTAATCCTGAAATTCTGACTTTGAATTTCCTCAACTCTTGCCTCTAATATTACACCAAGTCTAGCAAGGGCTACTTATCTTGATATAATATGGTTAAGTCAACCCAAAACCTTTCATAATGTATTCTTGTATAAAATTAAGTGTCCCAACAAGGGTTGGTCAAACACATAGTTTTATTGAGTTTTCCCTTAATCAAGTGACAGAAGGCTTGGTCTGACTTAATATTTTATTTGAGGGATTTTTATCTTTTATGCGTGAATTGATTATTATCATTATCACATGATTTTTAATATTAATTGGAACTTACTTAAGTGATTAACCATGTATTGATAATATTTACACATAAGTTTGGTTTATTTTAGCTTCATCTTGCATGCTTGTTTAATTCATTAATTATGTGATCGCGACAACACATCCATAATGATAAACCATGAAACTGGCAGAAATAAAATAAAGAAAAGGTCAAGATCATGAGATTTTCTAATGGTTAGTTTATCTAATGGTTGATAAACTAACCCCGACCTAGGGGAGAGACGCATTGAACCTTTTGGGTTCATGTTTACAACTTTCCACCTATCCACCTCTGTATCTCCTAGGATTGGTTTTGTCTCGGCTCCAGCTTGAACCGCCTCCACTAACTTGGGAGTTCCATCCATTACATATTCTTTTTTAACTCACACATAGGTGATGGGTAAAAAGGGGGGTTTACATAAAAGAAATCATGGGCACATAGGCCCTGCATATTAATGAGGAGAGATGGCTCACAGGCCAATAATTAATTTAATAAATATATTAAAAGGAAACCAATCACATACAAAGATCTTGGTCTAGATCATGATCACCCACATACATGAAAAGAGTTACGTGTTTAATAAAACTAGTATTCAATTCTTTAATTGTTCTTATTAAGATAAATTGTGCTTGAATCGATTAATTATTATCTTTAATTAATCAATCCTTTTATCTTAATCCTTTTCTGAATTTCCTTGAGATTCTCATCGTTGTACATAAATGAACCTTGGAGGTAAGCTAGTGAATACCCATTTGAATCTCTCCAACATGTATTATATTCATATACTATTTTACTCTTCTGACATATGGCATACATGATTCTTTAATTCATAGAGTAACAACCTGTAGTACGATTTATACAAGATAAGCAGTTCTGAACATTACACAAACATTAAAGTTTTAACTTTGTGTAATTTGGTAAAGTACAAGACATGTAGTTTTGACTACACAATGTGTACTACCTTCACCATCTTTCCTGAAGTACATGCCTAGGGACTTGGCATGTGAGCCGTACTTCAGAAATTTCAGAGTACACGGTGTGTACAATGGGCTACATGCCATGTTGTCTTCGTGTTACACGATTACCAATTGGCTTAGTCGTGTATGGGATACATGGTTTGGCCCCTGACCCGAAGAGACTACATGCCATGTCCAGTGGGCCACACAACGTGTAATTTGGTATCTATGTGCATATCTGTCTTGGTCAATGCACGGTGTAAAATTATATGCACCGTGTGTAAAAAATGCACACAACTTGAGTAATTACTGAATTACTCCCGATGTGTTATACACGACTACACGACATGTAGTCTATATTACACTGTGTGTATGGTAGAGAACATGACGTGTAAGTCCGAACACATGGCATGTACTTTCGTGTCACCTTGATAGAATCATCGATGCCTCATGATGAGTTTTTTATTTTAATTTTAATTAAAAAATCATTTGTTTCTGTGAAATCTATGAGAAACGAAAAGAGGGAGAAAAGATCTTGAAATCCAGATTATAAGAATGATTAACCTTGAATTTAAAAACTAAATTATTAAACCTTAAATCATCAACAAATTATTTAAATAATTATAAACTATGATTTAACTACTCTGATACCACTTGAAGTTTTTGGGTGTAGTGGAAGCATGGTTGGTTCGGGTAGTGATGAAAAGTGGGCCTGCGGCCCACAGGCTTTGCGGGTATGGGGAGGATGTGGGGCGGGGCGGGCTTAAAAAATTTGATTGTTTAGAGTGTGGGCCAATGTAGGTTGAGCCCGCACGGGTGTGGGCCAATGAGGGTTGAGCTCACGCGAGTGCGGGCTTGCCTACATGCCTGATTTAAAAAAATATATATATTTTTTACAATATATGTTTCTTTAACATTTTATTTTTTTTAATAAAAAATCATGGTTAAACAACGACATATGATTTCTCACCGTAATGATCATACTAATTTACCATTTATTCACATGTGAATTTTAAATAGGTCTATATTTATTATTTTAATATGATATTATATTATTTATATAGTAATTATTAACCATATTCACATGGCGTGTCAACCCATTTCTCGAAAAATGGAACTCATCACCCATGAACATGGTTTCAATTCTATAAGAGTTATTATAATCATAATATTTTTTAGGTCAATTTCATTTTGTTATTAAGAGAATAGGATAGAACCTCTTGGAAACCATAATAGCTTCCTCTAAAACTGATCGTTACCTGGAGAGACTTCATTCATTCACAGGTTTAGCTGTTCACATCACCACATAACCAACATTACCATTCATCGCCCATCACTGATCACTCACCTACTTTCTATCACAACATTTCGCCACTACATCAACGTCGCCACATGCCACCATTAACCCATGGAAAAATGTTCCATTGCATCCCTTAAAACTCTAGTTATTGTTAATTCATACTTCTCCCCATAAATACCATTAAGAATGATAAAAAAATATAGTATTTAAATGATTATAAATAGTATATTTTTGGTAAATGTGGGTAAGCCTGCGAGAAACCCGTGGGTTTATGTGGGGCGGGGCGGGATTGAAATTTTTTGTTCGCATTATATGCGGGCTTTTGCAGACAAACTCACGTAGGCTCAAACCCATACGGGCTTGGCCCGCCCTGCCCTGGCCCGCCTATTTCTCATTACTAGGGTCGACACCCAACTTTAATTTTTACCATGATCAATGATTATTCTGGGATCAATATGAAGATAAACGCTAGTCTCCACAGAACAGAATCAAAGATTTATATAAAGAAGGAAGAGACCCAAAACCTTTAGAGAGGATCTTGAACATTATGTTTATAATTAATTTATTTAATTTCATAAAGAAAAGAATACCTGGATCTTTGTTACTTTCTTCTTTGATGATGTTGATCATCTAGAATGACCCTTCCGAATTATCTTGTTGCACTTGCAAGGATCCAAACTAGAATGCCTCTAGCGGTGATCCACATGTGCTCTAATGGCCTCTGATCGACACCACTCGTTCTTTGGGTGCTAGCACGGAGAAACAAGTGTCTTGTGTCGGTCATTATTGATCACTTGTTCTTCGGTCTTGAAGAATGTCTCTTTTTCTTGAGAGGGGTGGGAAGAGGATTTGAGAGAGAAATAATTTAGCTAAACAATTCTCAATTCACTAGGCGTGCAATTCGATACATGGAACAATAGATGTACAAGTCTATTTATTGACATGGGGCTTCAACTAAAATATTTAATAACGTAACATCAATTAAATACATTCATAACCTTAGAGAAAACCCATAATTTTAATAATAATACTGTGTCATTATTTATGGTGTGCTAACTTGCACAAAATAGAATTATAAATAAAATTCTACGTCACAAAATAATAGCAGCGTTAATATTATTTTAACTTGTACTAACTAGTTAAATAATTATTTACCATCTTGAAAATAATTATTTTACTACCGGACCAACCTTGGTCCACTCTAAATCCACTTCCATTTATTGAACACCTGAATAAATAAATAAATAATTTATTCTCTTAAATAAATATTTTATTTACAAACTAGTAAATAAATAGTTATTAATGTTCAATAAAATAAATAAATATATTTTACCCACAATCTAGTGAATAAATATTTATTTAATTTATGCAATCATTTTAACTTGAATAAAATTATTTCAATGTCTTGAGAATAATATTTCTTCCATTAATTAAATTCAAATAGAATTTAACTGATACCACTAAAAACACTTAGCGTGTGACCCTCTAGGATTCTTTTACGTTGGCATTAGGCGGACTTGCGTAAAGTCCAAGAGTACTGTCTAGCAACAAGTCAGACACCCAAGAGAAAGAACTTAAAGTCACAACAACGACATCCATATACAAATGCCCACTGTGTAATATAATCTATTTGTCTCAATATCTCATCAAGAAGGTTTCATGATAGTGTCATCAACCTTTGTGCTTGATACGTAGTTCTTTGACTACCTGAAATAAACTCGTCGTTACATCATGGCTATGGAATTTCACGTGACGGTTCTATTTCAATCAAAGGGCCAAGATATAAACTTCCATAAATGGAAGGGACAATTCCTTCCTCAACTTATCCATTAATAACATGCCACTCGTGACACACCCAATGTACCCTACTTCCCGCCAACATATGGCATGACAATTTTCGTCAGTAAATAAAAGTGCACGAGTCATGAAATGTATTAATGATAATCTTAAAGTATAAGGACTATTACATACACTCGCAGATAGGAATATCTGATGACACTAAAACATGCAGAATTCCTATTGGCGGGTCTGTTCCCATAATCTCAAATCTTAGAGATTACCAAGTATGAACTTCATGAGAGGAAGTCTCATATGCTTACGAGTACCCACACTTAACGATCTGTATACTATGTGTCCCATCATAGTATGTCATCCAACCGCAGAATGATATTTAAGAATATTGTTATATCATTTCAAGGTTCTCGTCATAGTAGGGAACTGTCATGACCTTATCAATGCAACAAATACTCTAGGACATTATTACATTATAGTCATGAAAAACAATTAAAAATATGTAATAAGATGTTTAATATTTAAATATATTAAATATATATGTAATAAAAGTATAAATAGTTGGTTCTAGGAAACCAACTCTAACAGAAGGTTGGGTGAGTATTTATAGAAAAAGAGAGAAGAATTCTTTATTAATTTATAAACTTAGTTTTTGGACTCTATATGATAAATTAATCAAAACCACAAACCTTATCATGGTTTTTGACCATGGTTTCTACCAAAGATGAGTGATTTCAAATATTTTATAATTCCATGAACCTAACATATTAAAATAATATCATTGGTGATGTGGAAGTGAGTCATGTTCATAAAGAATTGATTTTAAAACCTTAAAATATAATATAGGTTTTTGAGGATTCACTAAAGGATTATAAAATTAATTAAATGACTTTAAAAACACATTATTTTAAAGGTTAAACCTATATTTGGTCATGTATTCCTTTTATATAATTTATCACATCAATTTTGGACCATTATGATGTCATAATACAAACTGTATATTTATATCGTATTTAATTTTTACCCAAAAATCCACCTGTCTTAGAAAATATTAAAAAAATAACTATTGGATAATTTTGATGCACTGATTTCAAAAATAATATTTTCTTTATCAAAATAACTTTCTAAATATGATATTTTTCACTTTTAAATACAAATCCCTATTTATTGAAAAATACTAGTTTTTACGACACTAACAACTTTCCAACCCTTATAAAAATTACACTGGACTTCATTAAATAATATTACCATTTATATTTAAATAAATATTATTTAATAAGAATAGTTTATTAAAATAAAATTTATTAAAAAACTTTCTTGAATTTATCAAAAGATTGTTTTAATTGAGACTATATATTTCCAAAAAATACAATTTTGATTTCTTCATATCAAAATATCATTATATAATCATTTATAAAGTAATAAAAAATGGATAAATTTAATCATTATTTCATTAAAATAAAATAGAAAAATTCATATTACTAGGGTATAGATACATAACTCCTTATTATACAAGCGTACATCCTAAGGGTATGGTGTGCGATGGTGGTATGGTGGTTTGATGAACATGGTTTGGGTTGTGATCTTGATAAGCTTGAACTTTTCCTATAAATGGTTTCATTTGATCTTTAGTTTTTGAATATTATCTTTAGATTAATCAAGGGAAAATCCCAATGATGCTATCTCCCTCGTAATCTTTGATAAATGAGCTTCATAGGGTATGATTCTACTAGTCAAGACCATCACTTCTTCTACCTGTGTTAATTGGACTTTATCATAACCCTTAATATATACTAATATTAACAGTCACTGTATAATGACTATATTATCAAAAATTAAGATGATCAATGACCTTTTAAATTAAATAAGATATATTTTATAATGGTCTAAAATAACCAAAGTAGTGCATGTGTTTTCTATAACCGCATTATTTAATAATAAATTTATTCATTTAAAAAGAGAATTTAATTTATAAAATCTTGGGTCATTACATTATACCCCTTTATAAATTTCACCCACAAAATTTCATTTTGTATACTAGAACAAATGAGGGTACTTTTGTTTCATCTCCACTTTCGGTTCCCATGTTGTTTCATCAAACTTGTGGTTCTACCACAACACTTTGGCTAGGTGAGTTGTCTTATTTCGTAGAACTTTGTCTTTGCAATCTAAGATGTTTATTGGCTGCTCCTCATATGAAATATCATTCTCCAAGGGTACCATATTTGGATTTAGAACATATGAGGGGTCTGGTATATACTTCCTCAAGAGGGATATATGGAACACATCATATACTTGGGATAGGTTAGGTGGGAGTGCTAGTCGATAGCCAATAACTCTAATAGGATCAAGGATCACAAAGGGGCTGATGTATCTAGTAATAAGCTTTCCCTTCTTCCCAAACCTCATGTATTTATTCCATTGTGATATATGAAGGAACACCTTATCTTCAACCTCAAACTCCATGTCTCATCGACGATTTTCCGCATAGATTTTCTGTTGACTTTTCATGGATTTCATATAATATTGAATGGGTTGAACCTTCTATATCATCTAATAGATAAGATTGGGTCTTATAAGATTTTTCTCTCCAAATTTATCCCAACATGTTGGAGTATGATACCTCTTCCCATATAGAGTCACATAAGGTTCCATTTGAATGCTAGAATTAAAATTATTGTTATATGAGAACTCTGTTGGGGGAAAGTGTTGATCCCAACATCCTTGGAAATTAATTGAACATGATCTCAACATATCATATAGAGTTTTAATGGTTCTTTCAGTCTGACTATCCATCTAAGGGTGATAAGCAGTACTTAAACTTAGCTCTGTATCCAACATTTGCTAAAGGCTTCTCCAGAACCTCAAGGTAAACCTTAGATCTCGATTGGATACAGTGGAGAGTGGTACTCTGTGTAGTCTTACCACCCCCTTATATATATATATCTTAATGAGTTGGTCAAGAGAGAAATCTTCATTGATAATAATGAAATTTGCTAACTTTGTAAGGTGATCGACTATCACGTAGATGGTGTTATTATCTTTAGATGTCCTGGGGAGTCTTGTGATGAAATACATGGTTATGTTTTCCCATTTACATACTAGTAAGGGCAATAGTTTCATCATTCCCTTAGACTCTTGTCATTTAGAATTGACTTGTTGGCATACCAAGCATCAAGTTACAAGTTCTGTAATCTCTCTCTTCATGTTATCTCACCATAATGTTTGCTTCAAATCTCTATACATCATAGTGATTCCTAGATTAATAGATAAGGATGATATATTCACATAATCTAGAAGTTGTCTCTTTATATCTGGATTTGATGAGACACATATTTAGGTTCCAAACCTTATAACTCTATCTTTATAAAAGTTGAACTCTAGAATATTCACTACCTTTCTATGTAGCTCCTCATTGTCTTTTTGGGCCTCCTTGATCCTCATAAGAATGGATGGTTGAGCAGTTATTTAAGAAAGGTAGGATAAATTACCTTTTATGATTCTCATGTTCTTCCTTCGCATGTCCAAGAAGATTGCATCCCTTTCAATCATCATCATGGATAGGGTTACAGGGTCCTTTCTACTTAGAGCATTTAAGACTTTGTTTTCCTTTCTAAGATGGTAATGGATTGAATAATCATAATCCTTGATCATCTCTAACCACCTTCGTTGGCACATATAGAGCTCATTTTGTGTGAATATATACTTGATGATTTTATGATCTGTATTTATGTCATAATTCTTCCTGTAGTGATAATGTCTCAAAATCTTCAATATGAAGATCACTGTAACTAATTCTAGATCATTCATTGGGTATTTCTGCTTATGGATCTTTAATTAGATGGAGACATAATCTATCACTTTTTTTATCTTTAATGAGTACACAACCCAAGCCTTTTTTTGAAACATCACTGCAAATCATAAATCCTTCCCCACTGGTGGGTAATGTGAGCACAGGTGTAGTGATTAGCATCTTCTTTAATTCTTTAATGCTCTCTTTTCATTCATTTCTCTAATGGCCTGAAGTCCTTCATTTTTTTATTGATTTTTGATAATCCACCTTTCAAGGGGTGAGGTGTAACCCTAACAAGGACCGTAGGTGTAAGTATTACATGGCCCATAGGCTTTATAGGAATTCATTGCCCGTAGGCTTCAAACATACATACAACCCAGACTCACTACTTGAAACTTCTCCTCCCCACCATCTTCATCGTGGAATCATCTCTCCACCTTTGCATGGATGTTCGACTAGGATTTCCCGTGCATGCACAGGCTTGTCCTGATGGCAGGTTCCATACCCTCTCATTCTTGCAATCCGTTTAGTTTCTGCTATGGTGAAAGCTCTTTGCTCCTCCTCCTTCTGAAGCTTGTTCCTTGTAGGTTTTCTAGTTTTCATCTGCACTTAAGGTGGCCTGAAGGCCTTGAGGTGGCCTGAAGGCCTTACTGACCCGAAGGCCTGGGTGGCCCCAAGTCCTTAAAGGACTCGAGGACCAAATCGGTGGCCCAAAGGCCCAAACTAGAGAATATTCCCAACTGCTACAGTGCCAAATAGGCCTACTACAGTACATGCTACAGTTCTGCACAGTATCTGCTACAGTTCCTGCTACAGTCCCTGCTATACAGTCCCTGCTACAGTTCCTACTATAATTCCTACTACAGTACCCAGAAATTAGCCTCCGCCTGGATTTGATCCCAGGTCTCTTGGATGCACTTAAGGAGTCCTCACCAAATGGGCCAAGTCTCATGTGTTTTTCATTCATTAGTCTAGAAAAATTTCACCCCCTTTTGAGTTATCTTGTTTAGTGGGATTGATAATCATGAGAAGTATAATGAAACAATAATTTCATATATGGATATTACATCTTTTTTAGATGAATATTCATTACATTACACAAACACATGCCTGTATATCATAATAGTTTAGTGCCTTTGGAAACTTGGAACACAAAATTCTAGTCTCTTGAAAGATCTTCAATGTTTCCCACAAAGATATCACCCTTCAGTACCCCTACTTAAAACCTTTATTCATAACCTATGGAAATTAAAGATAAGAAAAGGGAAATCTGAGATGCTCAGTAAGGCTAAACATGGAAGATATCAATTTATTATCTTATGGAAGCATAAGATAAGAAATATGGGTATGTGATCATGAGCATAACATAAAAAATTCATACCCAACCTATCATGGATCATAAACATTAATCATGACATAAAAAATTAACAATTAAGAATAAATGAATCATAAGAATGAAACATCATCATAACTCAATCATGAACCATAATTTCAAGTCATAAATGTGTGTGGCATCATCATTGTGTAAGACTTTAAGGTAATTATTTATTTCCTAAAAATTAAAAATAAATTACCATGATGAAGATAAAAATTTTAGCTTTCAAATGACTATTTGTAGTCAAATATATATTCTAAATAACCACATATTAAAAATTCAATACTTATTACAAACATGAGTATGACATATTTGATTTTTCATAAAATAAAATACTATTAAAGGATTAAAGTCATCCAAGTGGATCCAAGAGGCCATAAAATAATCCCAAAGGCGATTTTGTTTAAAAATAACTCACCCAATAAAATTAGGACAAGTGTTAGGGTAATTTTATAATATTTATAATTTTATTTTTACCCTTAATTATCAGATTTACCTTTAACAGTGGTAATAAAAATTACCAAAGTTACTATTCATATTGTCCAAAAATAAAAGGAAACTATTAAATAGATTTGTAACTTCTGATTACAAAAATGGAATAAAATTTTCCAAATTCAAAACACATAAGTGGCTAAAATTAATTTAAAACCAATCTTGTAGATAGGGTGAGAAAATAGGTAATTAAAGTGAAAATGTGCACAAGTTTGAAATGTTTTTATAACCACATTCAATATAAAAAATTCTAATTACCTTAATTTAATTAATAGATGTATTATTTATCTAATGTTACATTAAAACTAATGTAAAATATAATTTAACATTATAATTTTTTTCAATGAAAAGTCAGTTTTTGATTAAAATGCAGTATTTTTTTACTATTCATCAAAAAATGAAACATTTCAGACTAATACCAAAATATAAACCAAAGTAAATTTTGATATTCATATTTCAAAAAAAAAATTATTTTGTCAAATAGAACTTATAAAAGTTCCAAAAACTAGATTTAAAACAAGTGTGCTATCAAAAGGTGGTAAAACTACCTTTTTATAAAAATACATCTTTTATGCATAAAATTGGATTTATTATTATATAATGTATAGAAAAAAATATGATGAATGTTAAAAATTAGATTGAATATTATATATATATATATCATTAATATAATAAAAAAAGTGCGATTTGTTTATTTATTGGTATAAAGCACACTTGTGCACATTTAAATAACTTTTCAGAAAAACATTTTTTCTCAAAAGGGTTTTACATGTGTAAACCACACTTTCATAATTTAGTTAATCCTATTCATACACACCATTATAACGACTAGGTTTTAATTGTCTTGTTTAAATAATTATAATAATAAAATGTTGTTTCATAGAAATTTAGTCTTGTGTGTAATGAAAGATAAGATGGTGTTATGCCTACTGAAACAAATCAAAGAAATAAAATTATTTAAATAAAATATATTTCATAAAAATATATGGGTGTTACATTCCAACCCCCTTAAAATGAATTTATCCCTTGAAATTCATCTAATTTATCAAAGGCTTAATACATGAAAGTTCCTTTCATGGAAACCCACATTGTAAAAATGAATACTAAAACTTACTTTAAAAAGGGAAAGTTGGAAACATAATGATTAAATAAAGTAACTCATAACTAGTTTTACACATTAGAGAACATAAGCGACAAGTGAAAACATGGACATGGAAAATAAATCTAACTATCAAATTCTGATGGAGAGTGACAAAGAACATGGTTAAGAGAAAGTTAACAATAAAAAATCCATAATCCAAATAGGCTTGAAAAAGGTCAATGATATCATAAAAAATGATGATAATGGGAAAAATTTTTATTTAAAGACCATTTTCCTAAAGTTGAATAATTTTCATGAGAAGATATACTCGATTTCAAAACAATCTCACCCTTTGTTGTGCCTTGATCAATTTCCACTTCATATATTATTCTAATAAATTAAGGTGAATTTATCATTTCTTAAGTATTAGAAGACCATGAGATCTATAAATAGAATGATAGGTCATTCCATATGTCTTTATCACAAAAAAATGGTTAGCACAAGCTATCCAATATGAATAAATCCTCATATGTAGAGATAATACTTTAATTTATAAAACCACATTCAAAGTTTAATATAAACCATTTCATAAATGGTTAACCTTGTAACTCTCCCGAAAGATGAAAGTCTAAAACTTTAGAAAGAAGGTCACTAAATTTCTCAAAATCAAATTAACATTGATCCCCAATATATCATAAAGTAGCTCTTATTTGTCACATACCAAACATGTGAATTCCTTTACCATGTACTCTCTTGAAACATGATAATAACCCGAATTACCATAAATACTTATTTAAAACACACATGATTCCTTATTCCAAATATTATTATATATATTCCTTAAATCCAAAAAATTTGTAAACTTCATCAATGATAACATAATCCACTTTTTCAATAAGTCATTAATTAATTCCAAGGTAATCAGTACCGTTCAATTTACTTTATCCAAACATCATTATCTTAACATCAAGAACATATTAAGGGTTATATTTTCCTTGAACACATTTCCATTAAATCACTTTTCTAGTTCATAAAAACCATTTAACATATTATTGTAAATCCTTAGAGAAAAACATAAATTGAACAATCCTTATACAATTCATATAATATAATCATTGAATCCAAATATATAAACACTTTGATTATTTCACTTCATCATTAATCCATTAGCAAGGTTACCCCATCCTATTACTTAATACCTATTTCTTTTAACATTTCACCTATAATCTCATCATCATCAACAATATAACTGTTACTTGCACCACCTTGCTAATTATCTTTATGAGGTTTCCACTTAGGACATCTATTTGCATAATACCCATTCTTTCCACATTTAAATAATTCATCAATTGATAGTACCTTAGGGAGGCCAATATTCATATCCATTGCGTTAACTAAACTTTTCATTTTACCTTTGCGGTTACTTTCTTTGTGTCATTTTCCATAGTCAAAACATCTTCTTGTTTGTCCAAGACATCCATTTGGGTGTCTCTTCCCACATTCTTGACACAAAAGAAATCAAATCTTCTTTCCTCTATGGTATCTATTACCATAATCCTCAGTAAACTCTTTCATTCTCTTCCTAGGTGAGTCTAAGAGTTGTTTAAGGTACACGTTATTAATTATGTTTCATGAAAAATGATTAGTAATGATCAAAAAATCCTTTACTCCAGTGATCATCCCATTTGAATGCTCATCAACAAATTTTTCATCACATTTAATGTTAACCTAGTTCCTTATGGTTCCCGCCATTGACTAAAACAAGAAATCATAGCGCAAGCAACACTTATCATAGTGAAAACCCACATAACTATGACAAATAAATTATATTATGTCTAAATTATGACACCTTATTTAATCTATGACACCTTGGGATTATCCTTAGAGACATCCCGAGACATATACTTGGAAATATCCCTAGGGATGTCACTAAAGTTTTCTCATCCGATTTTCCAAAGGTTGACTAAAACTTTGATCTGATACCAACTATAATGACCCAAAATTTTCATACATGGATATTACATCTTTTTTAAATGAATATTCATTAGACTATACAAACACATGCCTGAGGACTGTAATAGTTTAGTGTCTTTGGATATTGTAACGCAAACTTCTAGTTTAGTGAAAGATCTTAAATGTCTCTTAAAAAGATATTCCCCTTTAGTACCCCTACTTAAAACCTTTCTTCATAACCCATGGAAAGGAAACATAAGAAAAGGGTGAGATCATATGCTTAGTAAGGGTAAACATGGAAGATATTAATTTATTATCTTATGAAAGCATAAGATACGAAATATGGGTATGCAATCATGAGCATAACATACAAAGTTCATACCCAACATTTTATGGACCATAAACATGAATCATGGCATAAAACATTAATATTTAAGAATAAATTAATCATAATAATGAAACATAATCATAACTCAACCATGAACCATAAGTTCAAGTCATAAATGTGTGTGGCATCATCATTGTATAAGCCTTTAAGGTAATTATTTATTTCCTAAAAATTAAAAATAAAATATCACGATGAAGATAAAAATTTTATCTTCAAAATTAATATTTATAGTCAAATATATATTTTTCATAACCATATATTAAAAATGTAATACTTATTAATAATATGAGTATGATATATTTGACTTTTCTTAAACTAAAATACTATAAAAGGCTTAAAGTCATACAAGTGACTCCAAGAGGCCATAAAATCGGCATAAGGATGATTTTTATCAAAAATAACTCCTAAAATAAAATTAGGATAAGTGTTAGGGTGATTTTATAATATTTATAAAATTATTTTTACCCTTAATTACCTGATTTACACTTAACTATAGTAACAAAAATCACCAAAGTTACTATTCATATTGTCCAAAAATTAAAGGGACCTACTTACTAAATATGAAACTTATAATTAAAAATATGGAATACATTTTTTCCAAATTTAAAACACAAAGTGTCTAAAATTAATTTAAAATCAATCCTATAGATGGGGTAAGAAAACAGGTTATTAAAGTGAAAACATGCAAAAGTTTGAAATGTTTTTATATCCATATTCAATAAAAAAAATAAAATGGCCTTTAATAAATTAATATATGTATTATTAATCTAATTTTACATTAAAAAAATGTAAAATATAATTTAAAATTATATTTTTTTTAGATGAAAAGTCGTTTTTGAATTAAAATACAACATTTTTTACTATTCATTAAAAAATGAAACATATAAGAAAAATACCAAAAAATCAACTGAAGTAAATTTTGATATTCCAATTTCAAAAAAAAAGTTTATTTTATCAAATGGAAATTATAAAAGTTTTAAAAACTAGATTTAAAACAAGTGTGTCATCAAAAGGTGGTTAAACTATCCTTTTCCAAAAATACATCTTTTATGCGTAAAATTGGATTTGTTCTTATATAATGTATAGAAAACACATAGGATGAATGTTAAAAATTAGATTGAATTATATATATATATAGATTTCATTAATATAATCCAAAAAAGTGTTTTTTTATTTATTGGTATAAAACACACTTGTGCACATTTAAATAGTTTTTAAAAAAAAACATTTCTTTTTTTTAAAAAGGGTTTTACATGTGTAAACCACACTTTCATAATTCAGTTAACCCTGTTCATACCCTCCATTCTAATGTCTAAGTTTTAATTGTCTTGTTTAAATAATTAAAATAATAATAAAATTCATAAAAACTCGGTCTTGCATGTAACTCAAGCTAATCCAATGTTGTGTGTAATGAAAGACATGAAAGAAATCAAATTATTTAAACAAAATATATTTCATAAAAATATCAGGGTGTTACAAGAAGTTTCTCATAATTCGATGATAGTACTCAACTAATCCAAGGAAAATATAAATCTCCATCACTGATGTTGGTCTAGAACATCCTTCAACTGCCTCTATTTTCAAAGGATTCAGATATACCCCTTTGTTGGTGATAACATTCCCCAAGAATGTTACTTGATCCATCCAAAAATCACATTTTTTGTACTTTTCATAAAATTTTCTTTTCACAAGGTCTTTAGTAAAAAATTAAAATTCTCTTCATGTTCCTCCTTAGTTTTGGAGTAGATAAGAATACTATCTATAAATACTACTGCAAATATGTTAAGGTAACCCCTAAAGGAACTATTTATTAAGTCCATAAAGATAACTAAAGCATTAGTGAGTCCAAATGGAATCACTATGAACTCATAGTGCTCATACCTTGGACGAAAAGTAGTGTTGAGTATATCCTCATTGTTCACATTTACTTGATAATATCCTGATCAAATATCCACCTTAGAGAAGTAATGGACCCCACATAGCCGATCGAACAAGTCATCAATCCATGGTATAGGATACTTATTTGTTATTATGATCTTTTTGAGCTCATGATAATCAATGCATAGGTGTATTGATATATCCATCTTCTTGATGAAGAGGGATGGATCAAATTAAAATAGTATTTGAAATTACTTAAACTTTTGAAATTGATTTACTTAAATAAATACTTATATAAACAAAGATTAAGATTAACTACAAAGTACATGTTTAGTTTACAGATTTAAAAGCAAATTTAGTTTAAGCTTTGAAATAAAGAAAACAAAACAAAAACACATAGTGGAGTAAACAAGGGGGTTCAATATTAAGACAAGACCTAATCCATTCCACTTGGAAATCACCCACTCCCAATCATATTATTATAACTAATAATTTAATACACAACCTAGATCAGGTATACAAACAATATCACATAAGCTATCTAGTCTCAAAGCCTTTTAGAAATTTATATGTGGGAAGAAAAACAACACAGGCTACAAAGGACCTCCTCCACAGTTTCCATGGGTAAACAAATAAAAAGGTTTGAGAGCATATAAGATATTCTCCAATTCAAGTGAAACATATAGTGTGCGTGTGAATAAAAAAAGTACAAATACAAATTGCTTGAAAGTAAAGTAAAAACAGAGATAAAAAATAAGTAAATATAGAGAGATGTAGTGATTCTCAGTCTGTAATGATCCAGATGCTCAAGGGTCCTAAAATTTGACTTGGTGAGAATCTCAAATAGATTTCTCTAAAAGTTCTAGAAAAAAGAGTGTTATGAGGTTCAATTTTTTTTCTATAGATGCTCTGAAAAACTTCCACGTAGAACTCTTCTTTTAGTGAATAAAAGGTTCTTGGTATTTGATGTGTTTCACACTTTCACACTCGTATATCTTTTCACATTTAAGTAGGGACATGTGCACAAGGGAGATATTCTAAAATATATAACACTACAAGTGCAAATATCTGTTGAAGAATATAATTAAATATTTTATAAATCCTCAAACTGAACAAAAAATTAGGAAAAATCTGACTAAGTCTTAAATGCACCCATGGAGTGGTTTAGGAATATTCATTAATAAATCCATGTGAGGTTGTCTGTATTAACTCCCATAAACTAGCCACCATAAGAATTAAATTTGAATTAGGAAGAACAACAATGATAGCAAGATAACAGTGGCATGGTCAGTGGTAGTACAAGCAGTAGTAGCATGATCCAATGGAAGTACACTTGGTGGTAGTAAGGTTTAACTAACGGTAGCACATAGATGGAGATAGAACACCTGACGATATCTCATCTAGTGGCAGCTAATCTGGTGGTAGATCATTTGTCGCTAGCTCATCTAGTGGTATCTAATATGGTGTTAGCTCATTTAAAATGGTGGTAGAGAGCTAGTAGTGGCACATTCCTAGTAGTGTCATGGCTCCAATGGTAGCATGACTCTGATGGTAGCAAAATTCCAATGGTAGCATAATTTGAGCTAACAATGGCATGATTCTAACAATATCAAGATTGAACTAACTGTAGCACATTTAAACTAATGGTATCACATTTGTACCAACAGTAGCATATTTGAACTAAAAATATCTCTTTCCTATACTAGATATTTTTTTTTCCAATTATGCTTTACAAAATAATATACTATCATAAAATGTTAATGTCATTAGAAACATAATAAACATGATTTGTGAGCATTAAGATAAGGAGGTTCCAACAATATCTCCCCCTTTTATGATCACAAATCACGACATTTTATAAACCATGTATAAAACAAATATTGACACAAGTAAATGAGTTTTAAAAGTGAAAATATACTTAACATTTAAACATGAAAATGTGAGATATTGAGATTAAAGTTGGGAATTGAAGTACATAAACTGAATTAAAAGTTTAAACATTAAACTTCATAAACTTTAACTGAAATGTTATAAACATTATCCACCTTTTGGGATTATCAAAAGGGTAATTAAAGGAAAGTTTCATAAATAATAAAAGATAAACTAGAATAAATAGAGTAGTCAAAATATTATATTCCAAAAATAAATACATAGAAAACACAACATATCCTCTATCAAAAAATAATCCTAATTTGAGTCACTCTCAGCTCTTTGAGAGGTAGGATCGGTAGGCTCTTTTCCTTTTCCAGAGGTAGGAGGCACAGAGGTAGAAGTTGAGGGGTTTGAGGTAGAGGTAGGAAGATCCTGAATGATTAATGGTCTAAGATGTACAACTGCTTCAACTAGAGACATACTGAATGGTTGATAATAAGGTAATAGAGGAGAAATAGAAGGTGAATTAGTGAAGGAAAACATGGGAATTGCCTCAGGTTCAACAACTAAGGTCCCAAATACATACAAAAAATGAATTCACGAGGTTCATAAAGTTCATGATTATATTTTTACCTCTCTCCATAACACTAAAGAAATCCCTCTTCTCTTCTATGAAAAACTTGAGCAGAGGGTTCATAAATTTGAGTTGGTCTACTTGTTCCTTGAACACCCTAGTAACAAGTGGCATTCTTAAGTTTTTAGATACAAAATTAAGGTGTGAATTTAACTCATTCTTTGTATATACCCTAGAAAGATAGTATTTTATAGCCTTGGTAATGGTTTCCATATCACTTAGGGATTCATTCAAACACTCTCTTACCGGTTTATATATATGATCATTATGTTGTCTAATTTGGTGAAGATTATCCTGGAGAGACAAATGAACATCACCTATAATGGATTGAGGCTCCTCTCTAACTATATATTTGATCACTTTGGCATCAATAGAGGCTGAAGGAGGTAGAGCATTGGATGTGGAAGAAACAATTGGAAATCTCTCCATCCTCTCCAAAAGAGTAGTCTGACTAGCAACAAAGGAGGTCCTCATCTCCTCCATAACAGTTCTCATGGATTCTATCTCACCATCCATTATTCTATTTTCAATTTCAACTTCTTGAATATTTAGAATTATCTTGGGCTAAATATATAAAACAAATAGATCAAAAATAATACTGACATCAACTTCACTAAGCTAAGTAATTGGAAGTGTCACGTGGAACCACCAGGGTGTCCGTGGGACTCGCAGGGGCGGGTCCCTCACCTTCCATTGTGGCTTCCACCTGCGGCCCACAACGGCGCTCCGCCTCACCCTCACCGCGACCTACCATTTCTAGCCACCCGTCTAATCGCTGTGGTGCCGAATAGCACTGCCCTCCTCCATGACTGGCGAGTGCCAACCACCGATTGCTGGTGTCGCTACGCTAGCGGAGCTTCCGTGGGCCACCGGCTGAGCTCTGGTGGTCCGTTCTTCCTTTCGAACATGCCTATGGTCCACCAGGGATGTTTCCGTCGTTGCGCGCCTCCCGGTTCAAGGTTCCTTCATGTTGGAAAAAACCTGCCTATGAAGAATGCAATGAAAAAACAAGTGGAAGAGGGTCCATGCCTTGTTCGTTTGGCCCGCGCCCTCTATGTTAGCATTATAACAAGAGAGAGTAATTTATTCATCACATGAAAATAATGATAAACCCCATTTAAATCCCCCACAATGACCACCTGCAAAATCAAGAACAAGTAGAATAATCATGGAAAATTTCTTAAATTAAAAGACAACCCCTACCCTGTGAACCGTCAGAGGTATCACGGTCATTGGTAGAAGGAGAGTCCCAGTTGGAGTGAGGTCTTCAACGTTCATCGATCCTAGATCATTACTGCCTAAGATTCTTTTGTCCATCAGTGGAAGACGTCGCGTCACTTCTCTGGAGGTTCCTTTCTTGGTGAATCCATGTCAAAACTCCACCCTGAGCCTCACTTAAATAGAGGGGAAAAGGAGAGTAACGTGCCAAGGAATTAATGAGGTTCATTAAATGAATGAACCTATTAATTACCCAATGGTGCAGTTAAAAATAAAGGAGATTCAAGCCATTAATTGGATTGACAAGTCACCAGTCTCCACCACCGCTGCTCATCCACTAGAGAAAAAGAAATAAAATAAGTTGTGAAGTTATTTTATTATTTTTCTATAAAGTCCAAAATTTAACCTTTTCTCCTGAACTACTGCGGTTGAATTGAAGCTTCCCTTAAGCGAATCTTAGTGCTGTGGATTCAACGGTTCCCTTGGATTTTTAATCCAAACACCGATTCAAAAGATATAAAACACCGCCCATGCGTTTACTGAACGTACCTTTAAAATAAGTTCAAAAATTCATTCAGGGCACACTAGGCCTCAGAATCACGTGCTATAAATTTTTACAGACTCGTAATAATCCCAATTAATTTTAAAAAAATTACCTAGAATTTTCTGGGTCTTTACATTCTCCCCACCTTAGGGATTTTTATCCCCAAAATCTACAACAAAACTAGGGGAACAAATGGGGGTACTGAGCACGTATCTGAGCCTCCATCTCCCATGTTCTCTCTTAGATATTCCCATGCTACCAATGAACTCACACCAGAGGAATCAACCAACCACGAAGGACCCACTCCTGTCGATCCTATATCTCCACTAGGAACTCCGAAAACATCGCCCCATCATCGATGTCCATCTTGCCCCAGTCGATAACGTGCGATGGGTCATGCACGTATCTCCTCAACTGCGACACATGAAAAACATTATGAACTCGGTGCATCTGTGGGGGAAGAGCTAGATGGTACACCACCTCACATACCCTGTTGAGGATCTGAAAGTGTCTGATGAACCTCGGAGAAAGTTTCTCACCCCGACCAAACCTCCATAATCCTCATCGAGGTGAGACCTGTAGGAAGACATGGTCTCCCCCCCAAAACTCCAAGGGTCTACGCCTCCTATCAGCATAAGAATTCTTCCAGCTATGTGCAGTATTCATCTGCTCCTGGATGATCTGCACCTTCTCTGTGGTAGCCTGTTCCAACTCTGGACCCATAAGTGCCGACTCCCCTAGGTCTGTATAGCAAAGAGGTGATCTTCATGGTCGTCCGTACAAGGCTTCAAACGGATCCATGCTGATGGTGGAGTGATAAATGTTGTTGTATGTAAACTCCACCAGTGGAAGGTGGTCCTCCCAACTACGGACAAAATCGAGGACACAAGCACAAATCATGTCCTTAAGTTTCTATATGGTCCACTCCATTTGACCATCTATCTGAGGGTGAAAGGTGGTTCTCAAGCATAGTTGAGTCCTGAACGCCTCTTGAAATCCCTTCCACAAGCGGGATGTAAAACATGTGTCGTGATCTGAGACGATCGTCGATGGAACTCCATGAAGTCGCACAATCTCCTGCACGTAGAGGCATCTCAAGCTCTCTACTAATCCCTACTCTCGGATGGGTAGAAAGTGGGCTGACTTGGTGAGTCGGTCAGTGATCACCCAGATGGAATTGTGGCCCCTGGATATACATGGTAGCCCTATCATGAAATCAATGGATATACCATCCCACTTCCATTCTGGTACCTCAAGTGGGTGAGCTAAGCCTGCTGGTACCTAATGCTCGACCTTCACTTGCTGATAAGTGAGGCATCGAGATATAAACTCTGCCACTTCCTTTTTCATACCTGGCCACCAGTACTGACGCCATAGGTCCTGGTACATCTTCGCCACTCTAGTGTGTACTGCCAAAGGGGATGTGTGAAACTCCTTAAACACCTCCTCCCATAGTGTCAATGTTACCATGGTGTGTCCTATGAAGAGAACTACGTGCTCCCCACATTCTAGATAATCCCTCAGGAGACCATCCTGAGGATATATGAGCATGTCGGGCCTCGCAGTCAACGTCCCCAAGCTGTACCTCCCAAAATTGCTGGAGAAGTGGGGGAGTAACAGTCATAGACCGGAGGTAAGCTACTTCATCACTATCCATGAAATATATCTACAACGCGACTATATTTTATGTTGCCTCACTCAACAACCGTAGACCAAACCTCTTGCTGAGTGTGTCTGCTACTACGTTCCCCTTCCCAGGAGTATAGACTATCTCAAAATCATAATCCTGGAGGAACTCTAGCCATCACCGCTATCTCAGGTTTAGGTCCTTCTATGAAAAGATATACCTGAGACTCTTGTGATCAGAGTAAATAGTAAACTGTTCACCCATCAAGTAGCGCCACCACATCTTCAGCACAAAGAACACTACTGCTAACTCCAGGTCATGGGTAGCATAGTTTTTCTCGTGTTTTCTCAACTTCCATGATCCATAGGTGATCATTGCTTTCTCCTTCATCAAAAAACAACCTAGTTCAGTCCTTGATGCGTCGCAGTAGACTACGTACCCAAAACCATCTTCTGGTAGCCTCAGGATGGGGGAACTCGTCAATCTCTCCCTCAACTCCTAAAAACTCTACTAACACTTCTCCGTCTATAAGAAAGGATTCCCCTTCTTTGTCAAAGTTTACAAGGGTGACGCTACCCTTGAGAAGTTAGGTAAAAATCTTCGGTAGTACCCAGTCAATCCCAGAAAACTCTGCACCTCGGTCACACTCCTGGGTGGCTCCCAAGCAAGCACTGCCTCTATCTTCGCTAGACCCACCACAACTCCAGCCTTCGAGATAACGTACCCCAAGAAGTGGACTTCCTGTATCTAGAACTAGAACTTTGAGATATTTCCATAAAACTGGTGCTCTTGGAGTGTATCCAAGACTATCTATAGGTGTGTGGCGTGCTCCTCATCCGATGCCGGGTATATCAAGATGTCATTGATTAAGACCAGCACAAAGCAATCGAGGTATGGTTGAAAGATCCTGTTCATGAGCCCCATGAACACTTCCAGAGCATTGGTCACACTGAAAGGAATCACCAAGAACCCATAATGGCTATATCGACATTTTAAGGCTATCTTCGGTATGTCCTCGTCCCGTACTCTAAGATGATGATGGCCTGATATGAGGTCTATCTTCAAAAACCATTGAGATCCATTTAGCTGGTCAAAGAGATCATCGATCCTCTGAAGAGGATACTTGTTCTTAATAGTCACCTGGTTTAGGAACCGATAGTCCACACAAAGACTCAAGCTCCCATCTTCCTTCTTGGAAAAAAATATTGGGGATGCCCATAGAGAAAAACTGGACCATATGAACCCCTTTCCCTGCAAGTCCTCCAGTTGTACTCACAACTCCCGAAACTCCACGGGAGCCATCCGATATGCTGGTATAGATATTGGTGTCGTACTGGGGTACATGTCGATGTAAAATTCTAAGTATCTACATGGAGGTAGTCCTGAAATATCATCAGGAAAGATATCAGCATACTAGTCCACCACTACAGGATAACTCGGACTCCTCACATCAACTGCTCTGAGGGTAAGGCTATCCAACTGATGTGTGATTGGATACACCCTCCTCTGAGAAAGTCTATCCTGTGTTACAAAGGTTTCCTTCTCACTGGTGAAGGAAAAACTAATCCCATCCTTATAGACACACCACAATTTGCTCCTAAAACAATCGATCTAATCATGGACTGTGGATATCTAGTCCATACCCAAGATGATGTCGTAAGACCTCGACGCTGCTACTAGGAGATCCAAGCCAAATCTCTCGCCTCCTAGAGTAATATCACACTACTTGCACCAGTGTTTAATTGTCTAATCCTCTCCCATAGGATTATCTAATCATAAGGATCGAGCCAATGGATTCATTGGAATCTTCAAGACTCGAACGCATGTCGTGGCAATGAAAGAGTAACTATCACCTGTGTCTATAAGTACTGCAGCTAGGGTGGAATAGACAAAGATCGTACCTCTAATCATCTCCAGAGCACCGTGGTCATAGGCCTCTACTACTTTTAGCTGTTCTTTCCCTTATCCACCTGCTCCCTGTGGTTAGGGGTGGATCTCCTGGTGGTGGTGGTGGTAGTACCTCAAATTGCTGCCCATCACCTGCTGCACGACCTGCTCCTCTGCCTTGTCCGCCACCCTAAGGACCTCCTCGTTTGATTCTATGCCTCTTCCTTGGCAATCCATTAACCATTTTATGATCATCGGTATGGTGGGTCTGGTATTTTCAAGCCATGTGGCCCTACTTGTTGCAGGTGAAGCACAGTTTGCCTCCCAGCTAGCCTTCTCTGCCTCACGAGCTCCACACCTCCGACCCTGCATCCCGGGGTTATCCACCGGTGGGTATAGCCCAATTGGACCTCTACGTAATCTGTCTAATACCTCCTGCAGATGACTTGGATACCTGTATTCTAGTGGTGGATCTCACCGTCGGTGCCTGCTCAGCTATGAAGCCCTCCATCAACAATGCTCGCTCGAGCACCTCAGCATGCGTCGGGATATTCAGAGATATCATTGATGCTCTGATATCTCACTGAAGACCCTGATCAAAGTTCTGGGCCTTGAAGAATGGGTCCTGTACCATGTCAGTGGAGTAGCACGAGAGGTCAGTGAATCTCGCAGAGTACTGGGCCACTGATAAGCTACCCTGCTATAAGTGCAGGAGCTCCTGAATACGCACAGAGCATAGTGTCACTAGAACAAACTCCGCCCTGAAGAGGATCTCAAAGTCCATCTAGGTGAGGGTCACCTCATCATGTGTCTGGAGAATTGGGATCCACCATCTACCTACTGTGCCTTAAAAAATGTTAGCAGCTAGGATAACAATCTGCTCTGCTGGTGTCTCAACCAAGCGAAAAACTCTAGCCACAACCTCCAGCCAGTCCCCAGCTATCTGAGGATCTGTCTCACCTCAAAACCTTGGAGGCCTCTATCTATGGAACTCATGAAATTCAATCAGCTGATGTGCATAGTCTTCTGGTGGGGCTAGTGGCATCTGTTTCCCAACAGGTGGTGGTGTTGCTGGTGCACCACTCGAAGGTGCTACCACAGTAAGAGGGTCCTGCACTGAAGCCTCATCGCTCGGTGGGCCGTCATCATGTACTCTCTCAGAAATCCTAGCTGGATGTCTACATGGTGACATCCTGAAAAGAAATAGGTGTACCATGAACAATAATTTATACATGATGATATGACTCAAAAGAGATCAAAATTAAAACATTTTCAAAACACACACAATCAGCGTTTTCATGAACCGAGTCAAAAAACAGAATTCAGGGTCCTGGTGTATAGATACGTTGACTACCTCACCAATACTGGAATTCCCAAACTGAAAACCACACTCAAACCACTTAACACTATTTCTCTGTTAAAGAGATCAGAGTCCTAGTTCTTCAGTAGAACTGACTCCTATGATACCACTTTGTCACGACCCGTCCCCTGGGGCTCGTGCCGTGACTACCCCAAGCCCGCCTTCCATAGGCCATGGGTTGACGACTAGCACCAGAAAGGTGTATCCCTAAAATGGGAAGGTATTTTCTTTAAACTTGTACAAACACACAATCCAAGAACACAACAAGATGCAACCACTGAGTAAAATTGCAGTAGTAATTGCGTGTATTGAAAGTAAAGGGGTCGAAATACAAGCCCAACTGAAAAAGGTACAACTACAACTGAAAATAGAAAATAGCTCCTGAGGTTGTCCACTGAGGATCCTACTTGAAGGGTAGGTACAACTTGTCTCCACATATCTCCTCGTTAACCATCCCCACCATCCACCGTCAGGTCCTAGCTCCCTGAGTCTCAGTCAAGGCTTCCCATCATCTACACAAGACACAATAAGGTGTGGGAAAAGCCCATGCAGGGGTGATTATAAAAATACCCATTAGGGACTCCAAGACCCCCAAAGGTCTCTCAAAATTACACAAAGGAAAACCAAAAAGCATGATCTCAATCACAAAGCACAAAGTAATAAACACAACTCAAACTAGGTAGAAGTAAAGCACAGAAGTATAGATGATTAGTCAAGAAGATATGTCATCTTATTCTGTCGAGAGGCACTATTACTGACCATACGGAGTCTGAACCACATAGGATCGATAGGTACTAACCCCCACAAGACCCACACAGGATCTGACCCACACAAGATCAGTATGCGCTGGCCCACATAGGATCGCTGAGCACTAACTCATATAGGATATGACCCACACAGGATCGATATATCGCTGATCCACAACGGGTTGATCTAAGGCCGGTCCTCATCAGGTCGCATACTTCTGATCCACACCGGATCACTCAGTGATGATCCAAACAGGTTATCTAGGTGCTTACCCACACATGATCGCTCAGTACTAACCTCCATATGATCTGTCTCCAACCTCTGGATCACTGCCAGCCACTGGATTCCTGATCATAGTATGCTTGATTATGGGAGAACCGCTCCTCAAGCCATCAGTCGTATTTCAACCAGTATGAAGTTCCATGAAGAAGTAACCTGATGATCTGTCACGTTATAAGTGTTACAACACAACAGACGACGCGTCAACCAGACGTTCGGTCTGTAAGTTATAGGCATTTTAGTGCTGAGGGCCCGGTTAGATTCGAGTAAGATCCAACCCGGACGTACTCTAACTTTCTCCAAAACCCAAATGAAGTATGTCAAAAGGACATTCTCACTCCAAGGATCCCATCACCATAGGCGATTTGTCAAACAGACGTTTGGTTCCCAAGATATGGTCACTTAAGCATTTTTGGGCCCGAGAGGGGTCCGGGTCCGGTCCGACCCACTTTGGGCCGACCCGACCCTGTCTAGGTCTGACCCAGCCCGACCCGCCAGCTGGGTGTGGCCCTCTGGGTGGTCCGGCCCGCTGGCTAGCGTGACCCGCGCGGGGGTCGCGCAGTCCTCCTACTAAATGGATCAAAGGAGTCGTTTGGTTCATTTAAGCGGCGACGTCATGTGGCACCGCTAGGGTGTCCACGGGACCCATAGGGGCGAGTCTCTCACCTTCCGTTGCATCTTTGATTTCGCGACTTCCACCTGCAGCGCGCGATGATGCGCCGCCTTGCCCTCACCGTGGTCGGCCGTTACTGACCGTCTGTCTGACTGCCGCGGCGCCAAACGACACCGCCCTCCTCCGCGACTGGTGAGTGCCGACCACCGTTCGCCGGTACCGCCGCGTCAGTGGAGCTTCCTCAGGCTACTGGGTGAGCTCCGATGGTCTGTTGTTCCTTCCATACATTCCTACGGTCCTCCTGGGATGCCTCCATCGTTGCACGCCTCCCAGTTTCAAGGTTCCTTCAAGTTAGAAAAAACCCACCTCCGAAGAATGCAATGAAAAAAACAAGTGGCAGAGGGTCCGAGCCTTTTTCATTTGGCCTGCACCCTCCGTGTTAGCATTATAACAAGAGGGGGTAATTTATTTATTACATAAAAATAATGATAAACCTCGTTCAAATCCCCTGCAATGACCACCCGCAAAATCAAGAATGAGTAGAAGAATCATGGGAAATTTCTTGAATTAAAATACAACCCTTACCTTGTGAACCGTTAGAAATATCACAGTCATTGGTGGAAGGAGAGTCCTAATCGGATTGAGGTTGTTGGTGTTCATCGATCCCGGATCGTCGCCACCCAAGCTTCCGTTCTCCATCGGTGGAAGACGTCGCGTCACTTCGCCAGAGGATCCTTGCTTGGTGAAGCCATGTCAAAACTCTACCCCAAGCCTCACTTAAATAGAGGATTAAAAGGTGAGTAACATGCCGAGGAATTAATGAGGTTCATTTAATGAATGAACCTCTTAATTCCTCAATGGTGTAGTTACGAATAAAGGAGATTCAAGCCATTAATTGGCTTGACAACTCACCGGTCCCCACCACCGCAATCATCCATTGGAGAAAAAAATAAAATAACTTGTTAAGTTATTTTATTATTTTTCTGTAAAGTCCAAAATTTAACTTTTTCTCCCGAACTACTATGGTTGAAGTGAAACTCCCCTCAAGTGAATCCCAATGTTTCAGATTCAACAATGCCCTCAGATTTTTAATCCGAGCACTGGTTCAAAAGATAGAAAATACCACCCACGCGTTTACTGAACATACCTTTAAAAAAAGTTCAAAAATTAATTCTAGGAACACCGGGCCTTGGAATCATGCACCATAAATTTTTGCAAACTTGTAATAATCCCAATTAATTAAAAAAAATTACCTATAATTTTCTGGGTCTTTACAAATATAGCTGAAGTGTATATTATAGATAAAGAATTAGTGGATGACTTAATTTTAGGAGAGAAATTGTATTTAGTATAAGGATAAGTACCTTATTATGTTTATATGGTCATATTTTTGGTAACTTCTCAAGTCCCATCCCACTTGAACCCCCAATAAGTTCTTAGGATCAAATATAAATAAAAATTTTATATTAGGGGAGATTTGTATCCATGGAAAATATATAATGATCAAATAATAAGAAGATGATTACCTGAAAGTGAAATATAATATGTTCTCGAATTTTTCCATACTCTAGCTTCTAGAGGACACTTTGGACCTCAAAGGAATATGATGAATGTTTTAAAATTAGGTATATACTGGCCCATATTTTTAAGGATACCAATGAGTTTTGTAAATAATGTGACCAATGTTAGTTTGTTGTAAACATATACAAGAGGAAATAAATGAACAAAAAATCTATAAGATTTTATAAAATCTTTGACATATAGGGAATAAACTTCATGGGAACTTTCCCCGTGTCTTTTGAGAACTCTTACATACTATTGGTTGTAACTATGTTTCAAAATGGGTGGAAGATAAATCCACAAAAATTGATGATGCTAATATTGTTTGTGCTTTTATCAGGGATAACATTTTTTGTAGGTCTAGAGTTCTAAGGGAAATAATCAATGGTTAAGGGAGTCATTTCTATAATAGGAGCATGGAAGACTTGATGAGGAAGTATGGAGTACACCACAAAACATCAACACCCCACCACCCACAAAATAATGCTCAAATGGAAGTTTCAAATAAGAAAATTAAAGGAATCCTAGACAATATTTTCAAGCTAATCATGAAGGATTTTAGCCAAAGGTTGGATGAAAAATTATGGGCTTACATGAAAACTTATAAAAATCCCATTGTAATGAGACCATATAGGTTGATTTATGGGAAGATCTATCACATACCTATGGATATGGAGCAAAAATATTTTTGGGTGGTTAGGGAGATAAATTTAAATTTATAAGTGCTAGAAAGAAAATAAGAAAAAAACTTCAAGAGATTTAAGAAATCATAATATAATCTTATAAAAACTCAAAAATTTACAAGGAAAGAATCTGAGTGGCTCGTGATAAGTTATTTTAGAAAATAATCTTTCATCTAAGGGTAAAAAGTGTTACTTTACAATTCAATACTCAAACACATGTTAGGTAAAATTTGTCATATATGGTAAGTACCTTTTATAGTCACTAATGTAATGATTTTGGTGTTGTGCAGGTTATTAAGGGATGACATAAGAACCCATTTACTTTTGATGGGCATAGGTTGAAATGGAAACCTTCCATCAACATTAGTGTGGGAAATCACACTCCTCCAACCTGTTTACCAATAAGAAACCATCAGGTTATACCTTTACTTAACATTATATTGATTGATTTGTTTAAATTAAAATCTCTTTCAATCATTGAATTTTATAATTCATTGAATACACTATATCATTTAAGTATGGGTGAGAGAACCTTTATAGTTTTAAGATTTCAAATTTTGGTTTTTATTTTTCATTCTCAATTTTTTGTGTATATTTAAAATTCTTTATTCATTTATTTTTCATTTTTTGAGTGTTTTTAAAATTTCTGATCTCAATTTGAAAACCATTGAAAATTTTGAACCTATGCCAATGAAGAGAAACTGATTTGACCCATTTGATCAAATTAAGTGAATATTGAAATAAGCTTTTTTCAAAGAAAAAATGAAGTAAATTAATAAAAATACCTCTAATTTTTTAATCTCATGTCATGTTATACCACCCTACATTTAAAAACACTTACCCGAGAGGGTTTTGAAACCATTTTACCATTTTCTTCACAATGACCTCATTTATTGAGAGAAACAAGGCATGCTTGAATAACCAAAATTTGCTGAATAATCTAGTAAAAACCTTGGAGCATTGATGATCTTGTATTATACATAAATTAGAAAATATTTTGATTTTAAAATCCCCATTTTATAATGAACTTATATTATATACTACCTTGACATTTAACCCTTATGGACCTTAGAAACCATTAATGAACTTAATAGGCACCCACATTATAAGAAAAAAAAATATTCACTATCCTATCTCTAGAATTTGATGCATGTTTTTTTAGAACTCAAGTGTAAGGGATTGAAATAGTTCAATCTAAACTGAAGCTGCAAGAACATTGCAATCTTCTATTTATGTGATGTTTTGGAGGTGCTTCTTGAATGAATTACTGAATCTGTCTAATAAAGGCCTTAAAAACATCAAAATGGAAGACCAATATCATCCATAACTGGGTAAAGGAAGTTCAAACACCTAATCAAAAATATAAAGTATCTCATTGTCTTCAAGTTCAAATCAAAGTAGAAAAGAAAAGAAAAAAAAGGAATTGAAAAGAAATATACTGAAGGAAATGGAGAGAAGAGATGTCTACTTCTACTAAAGCTATTAAGGTATGAACTTACCTTTAAAATTTAAAATTGTTGGAGTTGAATCAATGAAAGAGGAAAAGAGGAAGGATTACATTCTCACGTGAAGATATAAATCATGCATTATGTTTTAAAATTGATCCAAACCTCATATTATTCCTTAGAAATTACTCACAATAGAACCTACCAATCCTTATCTACAAAACAAACATATAAATTCATCATGATAAGAATAAGTACTCGACTCATTATTTATAGATTTATAAATTCAT
This sequence comes from Viscum album, assembly GCA_963277665.1. Lineage (NCBI taxonomy): Eukaryota > Viridiplantae > Streptophyta > Magnoliopsida > Santalales > Viscaceae > Viscum > Viscum album. The sequence goes on along the minus strand of OY728137.1, from coordinate 624,401,739 downwards.
AAAGCCTATGGTTACCCCTGGATATTCTTTTCAAGATAAAAAATTTGTTTTAAATCATACTTTCATGGTGAGGGAAATATTTCTAGGAAGGTAGGTATAAATGAATATGGGAAAAAAGTGGAAATGAATTAAATATACTCCATGAAGGAAATAGAATTAATAACATTAATGATTCATGATAATATTGAGTAACATGGTGTTAAAAAGGTAACTCTCATTAGATATAAATTTGATTTTTCCTTGAGTTATATTATTGAATCTCACTTGGATAGGAGTCAAATATTTAAGTCTGGAGGAATTTATAAAGTCAATTTAAGTATTATATTTTGTTTACATTTCATTCATTTTATTACCTCATACTTATTAACTTACTGAGTTCCAGGGAGTTTTGAAATTAAGGTTTCGATTCATTAGAATTTATGAATATTTATTAAAATGGAAAAATTGTGCATTTAATTGATTTATTTAATTCTCAGAATAGATGGATGGGTAACTATTGATTTTACTTTTTTATGATGTTTTTAAGGGAAATGAATTTGGCTGTATTAGTGGAGATAAAATTTGGAAAAGTCCCAATGATAGTAAGGTTTATAAAATGGAAAGATAAATTCTTCATAAGGTTCATTTGGAATCCTTGTAAGGTTTACTATAGAGAGACTTTGAATTTGTAAAAAAAGGCATGGATAAGTTTCCTTATGATTGTAAGGTTGACCTGACTTTGTATGGTGCCTTTTCTAATAAAGGAAATCATCACAAGGTTCTCTTGTAGAATTTTTAAGGTCCCTTTGGGCTTCATAAGGTACAATATGAATAATGTAAGGACTATTACTTAAAAAAAGTACAAATTAATAAGGTTCTTTAAAACTTTTTAAGGCTACCCTGAGTAATTAAAGGTATAATTTGGCTTTGTAAGGTTCATTCCTTTGTAGAAATTAGTAGAATAATGATGTTTCAAGGAGATTTCATAAGGTTAACCTATAATTCAAACTGAATCTCCATGGTGCCACATCAACATTCATGAAACTCAATCATTGGAAACCATGTGGATTATAATTAATCTTATCAATATTAATATGATATTTGTGATCTAGTCAAAATTAATATGGGGGAAGTTCTGAATTTTGTAGAAGACGGGCCTGGAAATTTCAATGGAGGTGTTGAGGAAGAAGGAAATAATCAGGAATTCTATGAAGTAAGGATATCCGGATATTTTGAATGATTGATAGAGGGAAGGAAGAACCTATAAGAATAAGATAATACCTATTAAAGAGGCAGGGGGTTGATTGGTTGGATATGTTTTACTGTTGGCATTTTCAAGTTTTATTTTATACATTATTCTATCTTGTAATGATTTATTATTTTACTTTCACCACTATTATCCCTTGCATGGAGGGATAAAAAATTCGGGTGATCAAGGAAGTGAAGGATGTTCAATTTCAATTCTTGAGTTTCTAAACTTCAATGAATAAATAATTTTGTTTTTATAATCGGTTTCGGTATTAAGTGCCAGTTTATATTTTCGATGAAATTATGTATGAATTACTAAATGTATTCATTGAATGTTGTTGTGGTCGATGATCACTTATCTCCATCCACTAAATATAGTATATATATGATTTAATATACTAGGATGAGCGGGTAAGTGTTTAGCGATTGATGGCTCATGGATGAAGGTAGTGGAATACTCTTGAGTTGTTTAGGAACACCAAAATCCGATTGGGTGTTGACGAAGTAATTTAAAATCGATTCACTATTAGGTGTCATTGATATCACTTATGAAACATATGAATGAGGATATACCAAATAGATATATTTTTTAACACCCCATGATTTTAAATTATATTTTCCTTTAAAACCTAATGTGTTTAATATCTTGCTTCACACACAACATCGAACCAAAATGAACCGTGGGACATTATATAACCATTATATTGTAGTTATAGGACTGGAGAGTAAAAATAGTGGTAATTGAATTATGAAATATATTTATAAATAAAAATAAATTTCATTATTAATACTAATTCGTTGATAAAATCCAGTTAGTATAGCTAAATAACTAATAAGATCATTTTATGATTAAAAATGTATTCTCCCAAAATTATAATTTTAGTCACTATAGTTTTATTTTAAGAAACTAAATATATTATGGATAAAATATTTTTTTGATATGGATAATATATTAACACCTATTTTGTTAGTTATTGATAATAAATAAGAATAATTAATATTTAAAAAAAATTATTTTCCTATGAAAAAAATTTTCATTATATTTTTATGTTTTTATTTAAAAGTTACATTCTCAAATTTTAGAATTTGAATTTCAAAAAAATGAAATTAATTTTTGGATTTATCATAAAAATATTATCTTAAGATTAATTTTTAATACCTTTATGAAATGGCTGATTTTTAGGTGAATAGTAAAAAATACAGTTTTTACCAAAACTATAAATTTTATGAATTTATCATTATATAAGAAATAAATATAAAATCATAAAAAATATTAATTTATCAAATATTAATTTAATAAGTAAAAATATACAAAAATACTATTTTTAATTTAGAAAACCTATGATTATCATTCTAAGGACTTAAGTTATATTTTTCAATAAAAATAGTTTTTGGTTTTTTTATTAGATATTATTTTGGTAAGATTAGGTTTTGGATTAATTTTAATTCCACATAAATTTTATTTGTTTAATAATAAACAAATTTATGTCTTTTAAGTCAAATAAATTGAAAATTCTATCCTACAAATAAAATTTAAGCTTAAAAACATAGTTTTTCTAAATAACAGTTTTTATGCATTATGTGAATTAATTCTAAAATTATATTTTCTCACACTTAGAAATTTTATTTTATAAAACTATTTTTATATTTGGAATTATAATTTTTAAATCATGTAATAATTCAAATCTTAATTTTTTTGATTGAAATTAATTATCGATGTTAAAAACTAGTTACCGTAGTAAAAGTTAATTATGGTAAAAGTTAAAAACTAAGGAGGAAAAGCCTAAAATCACTCAAATTTTTATCCAAAATGTATGTATTGGAGTATTATATACCTTAAATTGTCACAAATTCCATTATTATCCATTTTGGAACCTTTTACCTTGGAATAGTGTCATAAAATTCTTGTAAAGTAACGAGTAATTACAAAAATGCCATTTTCTTCACTTATAAAGGTAGCTCACTTCCACCACTCTAAGGCACACATATTACTTATAATTACTCTTACATATATGAAAATATTACTTCTAATACAATCCTATTTCATTACCACAATCCCTTGATCACTCAATGTTATCCTAATCACTTTATTTCTAAGGAGACTTTCAAGATAAAGTTCAAGCTCTTTACATGAGTATTATCTACTCCCTAATGTTTTTTCACTTAATATTATTCATCCAAAAATATTCTAAACACATATATATAATAAAATTATTATTAATAATATAATTAAATTTTATTATATTTATTATATAATAATTATTGATTCCCCTCCCATTCATTAAAAAAATGAAAATGTCGCTCATGCATATGTGCAGACCACTGCCTCCATGAACGAAACATTTCATTTTTCATAACCAGCTTTTAGGGATGGTTTTATAAATGGGTTTAGTGAATATATATGTTATTTATTTATTTATTTAAATTATTTAAATATAAATTTGGCATTATATAATTAATATTAGCAATAAGTGATCATTGTAAAATTAACCGCCTAAAACAAACATCCCAAGATAAAAATAAGTTTATTTTAACAAATTTCTTTTCATTTATATTATCCTTATAAATATTACCAATTATGATAAATAACCTTAATATAATATAAATAATTTCATTATACCTATATGATAATGATATTATAACAAAACAATCACTTCCATAATCATACTCACATATAAATTATAGATTATTCTTATTTGGGCCGGTTTAACCACCTAAATGAACAATGCTATAAATTTATATCATGGATGATTATGGAAACTTATATAATGGTTTTATTATAAATTAATTATCAAATAATTTTTGTTTTATGGTTTTGGAATGTTTATATTAATATTTAACTTATTATTAATACACCATGCTTTTATTCATAAAAAGTTTCCAAAACATGCTCATAACCAATTTCATCATGATGAATCATAATTAAAAATATCATGTGATGAAAATATAAATTTATAAAACATAAAGTAACATATATTAAATTAAATTTAATGATCTTTTAATGATGAAATTTGTAACAAGAATGAATACCGACACCGTTATTACGAAACTGGTACAAAACGATCAGAAGTACTAACACATGATATTGAATTTTGATAATAATTAACTAATATACATCTAGAGAATAATTATAAATGAGAAGTATAAAAGATAATAAGTATTAATGAGGTTATGAAATAAGTGATTAAGATAGTTTTTTTATATAGTATATTAGATCATGTTTAACTAAGTGGGGTTAAAAGTAAGGGTTTCTTTGTCTCATATTTCAAATCCACAAGACATGTTTGATATTTTTCACCATGTTTTATTTTATATGGTTTAATTACTACCCCATTGGATTTTATTATTAATATTAAATTTTATTTAATTGTATTTTTAAGTCATTTTTTTAAAGGTTGGGGCCAAAGCCTCAATTTATTATTTAAAGCAAATACCTCTTTAGACTGGGTAGAGGGAGACCCATTACATAGCCCGAAGGCCCAAGTCATTTCATAAATCCCTCTCTCATATCCTTTTGATTGTATTGTTACCAAAATTATTAAGGGTCTTTCATCTCAAATTCTTTTCATTGAGACATGTTTTGTACTATACACATAATTTCATTTATATGGTGTAATAACTATTTGATATATTATAAAATGAATTTAATTTTAGTCATGGTATTTAAAGTTCAATTTCAAGCACTCAGATTTAAGGCATTTTGATTTAAATGTTACCTAAGCCAGAAGGGTTCTTCATAAATCATTTTTTTATTTGAGTTATTATGATTATTATTGAACCCTAGTATTCTAAGATTGATTTATATTATCCTTTTACTATATAGAATTTAATTTCCAATTTTATTTATTTGGATTTACAATTATTTCTCATGAACACATTTCTAAAGGATTATCACTTTAAAGATTACAATAATCCGTAAGGGTTCATTGTCTCAATTTCCACTCATGACACATATTTCATATCGCACACCATTACATGATGTAATTATTCACCTATGATATTATATTACCATTATTAAAGATTATTTTTGTGGGATTTACAAGTCTATATCATAATCCTTCCTTCATATTCTTTTGACATAGAAATTACCAAAATTTTAAGAGTTTTTGGTTGACTTGATATCTTTTCATTGGGTCACAAACCATCTTATTTAGAGATACCCATTTAATTTTCTTTTATACCACGATTTATCTACTGCACATTGTATTTCCCATTTTCCTTTTATGAAATTATTAACTTAACTATATACCCATTACTTTATATGGTGTTAGTTTAAGGGATGATTACATAAGAAGATATTCCATTTATTAATTGGGTATATTATCAACTTATATACACATTAATATATATGGTGTTAGCTTGAGGGATTATTATATAGAAAGCTATTCAATTTATTTATTGGGGAAATATTTATAAGCCATATACTTGTTATTTCAATACGAATGTTTATCGATTAGCAAGGAAAATTAGTTATGTATTGTATTGTTTATTCATTACTTAATATGATGAATGCTTTGGACTTAATTAGAGATGACTAGGGAATGGTATAAATAACCCCTTAGTGCACTAGTGGATCTTAAGAGACAAAATATCCTAGGTATTTAGTGTATATCTATCCATTTATTTAGATGTATTGGCTACAATTTTGACAACAAGTATATGTCTTGGTATAAGGCCTTGACAACATGTAATTTCTTAGTACAAGGCCATGATAGGTTTGAAATTATGCATTAAATCACCATGGGATTAGTAATTGTTATCCATGTGATCTATTTATTTATATTGTTATCCATGGATATATTATGCTCCTAGTTTCATTTGATTATGGTATTATTCTGATTATTTATAACCTACCATATTATTCACACTTTTCTTATTCTATAATAGATTCTAGTATATTATTTCCCTTACTAAGCATTTGATATCACCCATATTATGTTTCCATTTACCTTGGTTATGAAGAAATTTATTAAACATGACATGTCTAGAAGAATAACATGTGTAGATAAATTGTGGGGGATGTTGAAGACTCATTATGGATTAAGTAGTTTCTTATATAGTGGTAAAAATATCTATTGGATGAGAAATACATAAGATATATTAGTTAATGATTTATACCAATTATCTAAATATCTACACCTAATAAGTCAAGGGAATGTATGTAATACAATATTTTCTATAAATCATGTAATTATGAGATATTTATGCTTATAATTCTATAATTGGTGTCAAATATAATATGTAAAGTATGTATTTTCGGCACCAGACATGGGAGTGTGGTTCTAGGTCTCTTTAGTTGGTATCAGAGTAAGGTTTAAATAATTTAAAGATTAGGATATTATCATTAAATGATAATTCAAGATTCATAAATATCATGAAGTGTTGATAAATTAATTTTGATCATAATTTCAAGGTATAGATAACCCTTTGGGTTGGTATAAAATTTTATGTTAAGGTAATAATGAATAATTTATGTTTTTTGAGAATTATGATTATAAAAATTTAGTAAAAACCCTATGAACAAGTCTATGTATAGGAAAACATCCTAAAATTATAATTAATTAGAGATTGTATGGTTTTATTAGAAATTACATCCCAATATAGATTCTGGAAAGTGGACGCGACTATGACATAGATGTACCCAAGGGTAATCACCTTAAAAAAGAATGGTTGAGTATCAAATTGATCTTCAATTGGTGTATGATGAGAAAAACAAAGATTTCACAGCTAGCTAGATACTATTTGGGGATATTCTTTGGAAATTCACGTTCTTTTTATGAACCATTATGAGATATTTGAATATATTTAGATTATAGAGCCTGATAGGAAAATGACCATGGATAACCTAGGTTAAATTAATGGAGTTATTGGTTGATACAATTATATCATAGTTGAACCAAAAGTATTATAGGTTGAAATAAAGGTTACATAGTGGAATATATATTAGGATTGATTTTTCATATTCATATGATTGTTTACTCTAATTGGATATTATTATGCCCATTATGGTTTTAATATTTTTTGAAAGCAATATCTTGAAAATAAAGATGTTGAAGGTATGTATCTAGAAATCCCTATGTATTAAAAGATAAATAAGGAATCATATTTGGCACAAATGGTTACAACTAACAAAAATTTAGACATATGTTTATTAATAGGTAAAATATGAGTTTCCTAGTCTTACCTAAGATAGTACGGATAAAACCTTATTAGAAATTAAATCTAGAGTCATAGATACCCTAAAATATTTTTATTAGTAAGTATTGATTAAAATTATGAGGATATAATTTATTTAAGGGGGTGGAAGAATGTAACACCCTTGATATTTTTAATTATATTTTCTTTTAAAACCTAATGTGTTTAATAACTAGTTTCACATGAAACACTGAATCAAAAAAAACTGCAAAAAATTGTATAAGTGTTACAATGTAACTTTAGAATTGGAAATTATGAAATATATGTAGAAATAAAAATAAAGGTCATTATTAATATCAATACATTGATAAAATTAAATTAGTATAACTAAATAACTAATAAGATCATTTTATGATTAAAAATGTATTTTCCTAAAAATTACCTTTTTAGGTGTTATGAAATTTTATTTTAAGAAACAAAGTATATTATGAATAAAATATTTTTATTTATTTATAATATATTAAAACCAATTTTATTAGTTATTGATAAGAAATAAGAATAATAATAGTTAATATTTTTGAAAAGTTATTTTCCTATGAAAATAGTTTTCATTATATTTTTATATTATTATTTCAAAGTTTAATTCTAAAATTTTAGAATTTTAATTTTAAAAAATAAAATCTAATTTTTTATTAATCATAAAAATACCATCTTAAGATTTTTTTTGAGATTTTTTTTGAAATAGCTAATTTTTAGGTGAATAGTGAAAAATACAGTTTTTACCAAAACTCTAAATTTTATCGCTTTATCATTATATAAGAAAGACCAAAAAGTTTATAAAAACTTTTAATTGATAAAATATTTATTTAAGGAGTAAAAATATACAAAAAATGCTATTTTTAATTTAGAAAACCTATGATTATCATTATAAGGACTTAAGTAATGTTTTCTAATAATTTTTTGTTGTTTTTTTATTAGATATTATTTTAGAAATATTAGGGTTTGGATTTTTTTAAATACACATAAATTTTATTTTTTTTATAATAAAAAAATTTATTTCTTCAAAAAAAATACCAATGATAAATTTATCCTACAAATAAATTTTATGCTTAAAAACACACTTTTTCTAAATAACGGTTTTTACGCGTTATGTGCATTAATTATTAAATTATCTTTCCTCACAGTTAGAAGTTTTTTTGATAAAATTTTTTTATACTTGGAATTAAAATTTATAAATTAATTAATATGTTCAATCTTAAATTTTTTTATTAAAATTAATTACCCAGGTTAAAAATTAGTTATTGTAGTAAAAATTAATTATGGTAAAAGTTTAAAAATAGGGGAGAGCCTAAAATCAGTCAAATTTGTTTCCAAAATGTATGTTTGAGAGTATTATAGACCTTAAATTTTCAAACATTCCGTTATTTTTTATTTTTGAACCTTTTACCTTGGAATAGTGTCATGGCATTATTATAAAGTAATGAGTAATTATAAAAATGCTATTTTATTCACTTATAATGGAAGCTCACTTCCACTACTTTAAGAAACACCTATTACTTATAATTAATATTTAAAATAAACCCATTTTAATTATCATAGAATCCTATTTCATTACCATAATCCCCTGGTCACTAGATTTTATCCTAATCCCTTCATTTCCATGAAGACTTTCAAGAGAAATTTCAAGCCCTCTACATGAGTATTACTTACTCCTTAATCTTTTCCTCTTAATATTCATCCTAAAAACATATTCTAACCACATGTATATAATTAAATAAGTATAAATAATATTCTAAAATTTTATTATATTGATTATATCAAAATTATCTATTCCTATACCATTCATTTGAAAAAAATGAAAATACTGCTCATGCGTACGTACAGACTACCACCTCCATAAACGACACATTTTGTTTTTCATCACCGCCTTTCTGAGATGGCTTTAGAAATTAAATAGTGAATAGATATTTTATTTATATCATTATTTAAATTCTATAAATATAAATTAGGCATTCTATAATTAATATTACTAATAAGAGATCATTGTAAAATTAACCACTTAAAACGAACATCCCAAGAAGAAAAGTTGTTTAATTTAACAACTTATTTTTCATTCATATTATTCTTATAAATCATCTAAATTATTATTCATCACCTTAATATAATCTAAATAATTTCATTATACCTCTATTATAATGATAATATAACAAAATAATCACTTTCATAATCATAATCACACATATATTTTAGCTTGTTCTTGTTTGGATAGGTTTACAAACCCACATGAACAATGCTATAAATTTATATCATGGATGACTATGAAAAATTATCTAATGGTGTTGTTATAAATTAATGATAAAATAATTTTTGTTTTATTATTTTGGAAATATTATATTAATATTTAACTTATCATTAATGTACCACCCATTTGTTCTTTAAAAATTTATAGAACAATCTCATCATCGATTCCATAATAATGAATAATAATTAAAAATACAATAGGATGAGAATATAACTTTATAAAAATTCAATTATCACATATTATAGTACCTATAATTATTTGAGAATGATGGAATTTGTAACAATAATGAATATTGACACCATTATCACAAAACTAGTGAAAAACAATCGAACAATCGATATTGAATGTAAATAATAACTGACTAATATAGATCTAGAGAATGATTATAAATGAAGATTATAAAAGGTAATAGGTATAAATAAGGTTCTAAAACAAGTTATTAAGATATTTTTTTTATATAGGAGGTCGGAGCATGTTCGACTAAACAAGATTAAAGGTAAGGGTTTCTTTGTCTTAATTTTCAAATCCACAAGACATGTTTGATATTACACAACATGTTTTATTTTATATGGTGTAATTACTACCCCATTGGATTTTATTATTTCCATTAAAGTTTCTTTAAGAGTATTTTCAAGGCTTTTCATAAATCCATCCTTCACATCCTTTTGATTTTATTGTTACCAAAATTCATAAGGGTTTTTTGTCTCATTTTTTTTCTTTGAGGCATGTTTCATATTATACACATAATTTAATTTATAGGGTGTGTATACTAAATATTTGATATATTATATCATTAATTACCTTTTATTCATGGTATTTTAAGTTAAATTTCAATCTCTCTCTTTCAAGGTGCTTTTATTGAAATGTTACCCAATTCGTAAAGGTTCTTCATAACTCAATTTCCATTCTTTGAGTTATTAAAATTCTTCTTGAACCCTAATATTATAAGATTGATTTATATTATCCTTTTATTTTATAAAATTTTATTTCCATTTTCATTTTTGTGTATTTACAATTATTTATCATGAACTTATTTCTGAAGGATTTTCACTTCAAATATTATGATAAGTTATAAGGGTTATTTGTCTCAATTTCCACTCCTTGAGAAATATTTAATATTTTACACCAAATATTCTTTTATGTGGTGTAATTAATAACCCGTGGGATTATATTACCATTATTAAAGATTATTTTTTGGAATTTATAAGTTTATATCACAATCTTTCCCTCATATTTTTTGAAACAAAAGTTTCTAAAGTCATAATAGTTTTTAGTCAACCTGATTTATTTTCATTGGGTCAAAAACCATATTATTTAGTGATATTCATTTAAGTTTCTTTTATACCACCATTTATCCATTTCACATTTTATTATCCTTTTTTTATTTTAGGCAATTTTTTGAGTGAGCCATATACCCATTACTCTATATGGTGTTAGTTTGAGGGATGCTTACATAGGAAGATATTCCATTTATTGATTAGGGAATTTATCAACCTAACTTCAAAGACTAGGAATTTCCATGTAATTTCTTTTAAATATATGGGAATTTTACAAGTCCGTGAAATCTGATGGTGCACGATTCCGAGGCCCGGAGTTCCTGGAATAATTCGTCGAAGTTTTGTTAAGCTTAAGTTAACACGCGTAAGAAGTTTTCCTGAAAAGTGGAATAAATCTTAAACAGTTACTTGGATTATAAATCTAAGGGCACCGTTGCACTCAGGATGGCGGGTTTACCTTAGGAGCGAATTATGATTAGTTGGCGTGAACCTCTTGTGAGAGAACCCAAATGTATCATAATTGTAACTAAAATAATTAAATAAATTATTTTATTTTTCAAATGCTTATAACTGAAAAACGGTAACTCAAATTAAAAATCCGAGACCACTGCTGAACTCATGAGGGTATGCTTTCATTAAGCAGATACTAATTTTGGCCGGCGTGGGCCACCATAGAAAGTTAGTTTTTGGCCATAAATAAAATAATTAAGTGACAATTATTTTATTTTAAAATTCATAACTTTTAAATGATAAATTAGATTGAAAATACGAGAGTACCATTGGGTTTTTTGGGGTGTGTTTCACCTAGGAAAAGCCTAACCTCGACTGGCGCGGGTCGAGGGTGACTGATAAAAATTTTCTGAACTTTTTTTCGGGTACGTTCAGTAAACGCACGAGTGACGTTTTATAACTTTTGAACCGGTGCTCGGAATTGAAATCTGAGGGAACCGTTGAACTCGTAGCACCGGTATTCGCTTAAGGAGACTTTCACCTCGACAACAGTTGGTCTAGGGTGAAAGTTAGTTTTTGGGTTTTTTGTGGAATTTATAAAATAAAATAAACCTCTTTTTATTTTATTTTAAGATTCCATGTAGATATTTCTGGTGGGTTCCACCAGAACTAAACCTCCAGGTGGAAGTTGGAAGTGGGGAACACCACACCTTAACCTTCCATGAGAGGTTAAGGTGGTGGGGATCAACCGAACCATAACCTCCCATGAGAGGTTATGGTGGTGAGGACAACCCAGGATGAAACCCCCCTTTAATTGGGAGAAACACTCAACTCCCACAATTAATGAGGGGGATCCTCTTGACCTCTTCTACCTTAATTGTGCCAACGCACATACCATTAATCTTGCCAACGCACCACATCGTTGCACCAACGTAAATTAATTGGATTGCCCCTTTTTAAATTAAGTAACAACGTCATTGGAATTTAGGAAGGTTCATAATAAATGAACCGTCATAAATTCCAACGATCGTTGCCTACCTCTCCCCCTCTCCTATATATCTGGAGCTTGGGAGGAAGATTTGGGACGGCTTTACCAAGCGACAAAGCGCCGGTAAAGTGACGTGATGCCCAACACTTGGAAAATTACTCTCTCCAACGAAGAATGTGTTCTCCCAACGAAGAACGCTCTCCCAAAGAAGAACAACCTTAACCTCAACATTCTTCCTTAGGTCTTCCTACCGACATGGAGCATCTTCCACGAGTCGACGCAACCTGGGATTGGAGGTGTGCGTGGCAGACGCGACGAACAACGATTCTCCTTCATCTTCTTCCCGTGACTTCACCGATAATGACCGAAAAATAAAGGTAGGGGGTTTACTTTGTGTAATATACCTTTCTTTCCCTCATCTTCGTTTGAAAGGAATCAATGGGAAGGTTTGTAAGAAATTATTGTTCATCGTTATTCTTTGATGAACCAATTGCTATCACCTCTAAACGCGGAGGGTGCAGGCCAAACTAACATGGCCCGACTCCCTCCGCCAATCTTTTGTGATGTTTCTTCAGCATGGCGATGAGACGATGACGACGAAGGCGGAAATGACAAAGGCTGCGCTACCTGCAACCTCCGTGAATCGCTCCACCCCCACGGCGCACCGATGCTCCCAGACGAACACCACTGTCCTGATTCGCGCTGAACCGGCCAGCCCGCGTCCTGCCCGCGACCTCCCTCACGCCCCGCCTATCTTCCCACGCCCTTCCCACACCCCGCGCGGCCTCCCGGCACCCTGCCTGCGCCCCGCGCGGCCTCCCACGTGCCCTGCCCGGTGCCCTGCCGGCCGGCCCGGTGCCCAGCCGGCCTGCCCGGCGCCCTGCTGGCCTACCTGCGCCCTGCCCGGCCTCCCGACACCCTGCCCGACGCCCTGCTGGCCTGCCCGCACACCGCGCAGCCTCATGTCTCCCTACCAGCACCCGTCCGACCTCTAGGGCCGAACCACTGAGCCACGCCCCTTGTAGCGCTGGCCGAACCAGCCCTGGCCTCCGGGCTGAGCCGCCTACGCGACGACCTCCAGGCCGAATCGCCCCCGCAGTTCGTTGGGCCGGGCCCAGCGGATTGAGCCGAACCTAGTGGACTGAACAGGTCGACCTAGATCGGGTCGGACCAGTCTTGGTTGGGCTGAGTCGGTCCGACCGGGTCGGACCTGGCCCAAGCCCATTACTGACCCTTTACTTTCTTTGGCCATATCTTTGGCACCAGACGTCCGTTTGACGAACCGTCAGTGGCGCTGGTATTCTTGGAACATGAAGGTCCCTTTGATTATACCCCACTAGAGTTCGGGGAAATATTGAGATACAGTCAGGTTGGATTGTACACGAATCCAACCGGGTCCCTGGGACTAAAAAGCTTATAACTCACAGATCGAGCGTCCGATTGACGCACCGTCTATTGCGTTGAGACCCCTATGATGAGCCGGACCTTTGAGATATTTTTACGTGGGACTTCATGATAGTTGAAGTATCGACCTTTAGCTCGTGGAGCAGACCCTCCTGAAGATGAGCGAGCATGTACGAAGACCTAGTAGCTGGCTGAGACCTGACGACTGCTTGACTGATTCGACTCGAAGTGATTCGACTAGCCCAATGGGGAGCACCTAGTAGTTGGAGGCAGACCCACGATGGGGGAGCGCCTGGTAGTTGGCGGTAGACCCGCGGTACTCGACAGGAGGAGTACCTCTGCAGGCTATTAGGGGGAGCTCCTGGTAGTTGGCGGCAGACCCATAGTGAGACCGCCTCTGTGTGAGCGCGACAGACCCACGATACTCGATTGAAGGAGTACCTCAGCAGTCCAAGGTTAGTGGGAAGCGCCTGGTAGTTGGCGGTAGACCCACTGTACTCGACAGAGGAGGATTTCTCCAGCAGTTGTGGTTTCGACAATATGAATAAAATTCCTGGTTGAGCTGAGTCAGTAACTTTTGAGTTTACCTCATGATTGAGATAGATTACTTGATAACTTAGGTATATGTATGGCCATATACCTAAGTGTGGTTATCTAATGATTTCTTACTTTGTGGTTTATCTTTGTTGGATGTTTGTGAGACCTTGAGGGTCTCGGGGTCCCTACTGAGTATCGTTATACTCACCCCTGCACGGGCTATGCCCGCACCTTGTTGTGTTGGTTGTAGACGATGAACAACACTGACTGAGGATCATAGTATCAGGACTGGACGATACCTGGAGGTGGACCTTACGATGAGTCGGTACACAGAGGAGACTGACGGACGTGGAGTGCTGAGGAGACTATCTGTACCTACCCTTTAGGTAGGAATCCCCGTAGGACGACCCAATAGCCTCTTTACCCTTTTCTTCAGTTATACTTGTTTTTAGTTTCCTTTTACTTTACAATTGGGCTTGTATTTCTGACCCCCTTTACTTTTCATCACTTCTTTTTTTATACAGTTTTTACTTAGTGTTTGCTTCCAGTTTGTACTCTGATTATGTATGTTTACAATTTATAAAGGCAATGCCTTCTCGGCTTAGGGATTTACACCTTTGGTGCTAGTCGCCTGCCCCTGGCCTATGGAAGGCGGGCTTGGGGTAGTCACGACACGGGCCCCGGAGGATGAGTCATGACAAATTGGTATCAGAGGAGTCGGTTCTACTGTAAAACTTAGGACTCTGGTCTTTCTTTTCTATAAAGAAATAGTGTTAAGTGTACCAAGTGTGGTTCTTAGTTCAGGGAGTCTAGTGTTGGTGTGGCGGTCAACGTATCTATACACCAGGACCCTGACTACAGATCTCCGACTCAGTGCACGAAAACAATAATTTCGTGTGTGTTTTCAAAAGTTTTCTTTATGTCATCTCAACCAGGTCAGCTCACCTAGTATAACTTTTGACCGCGTCTCATATGTTCAGGATGCCTCAGTGCAGACTGCCAGTTAGAGTTCCGAGAGAATACTCGATGATGACCCACCGAGCGACGAGGCTCTGGTGCATGTCCCTCTTACTATGTTGGAACCTTTGGGTGGTGTACTGGCAGTAACACTACCTGTTGGGAAGTAGATGCCATCAGCTGCATTGGCAGACGATGCACGTCGACTGAGCGCATTGCACAAGTTCCAGCGACAGAGGCCTTTGAGGTTACGAGGTGAGACAGATTTCTAGGCTGTAGAGGACTGGCCTAAGGAGGTGGCTAAGAGTTATCTAGAGCTTATATAGCTTTGTCAGGATGACATGTCGGTAGCTGAGAATTCATTGAGGCATACCGATTGTTCCCAGTACTCGATGAATATGTTACAATCAGTGATTTGGGGCTCGGACTACCAAGCGAGGAGTGTTTTAGGACATCCGAGCCAACACCATTTCTCTAAATGCAAGATAGAACCTTTATAGATTGAATGTTCTTTGGATGAGTGGATACAACCATTGAATGTTAGAAGTGGGAAAGCATGAAACTGATGCCAGTCTCAGAGACTTGAGTGCGTAAAATGTTTCAAGAAGAGGAAGTGTTAAGGACAGATGAATCTTCAGGGCAGAAGATGTAGAAACAGATCTAGGAGAGCAACATGAGGTGGTGTACATTTTGACATGTTACAACCACCCGCCTTTGTAGTCCCCTCCAGGCTTAGGGAGTTGGAAGTCAGAGGAAGAGAGTAGCTGAATGCGGTCAAGGAGTGTGACCCAAGGGCTCTAGGAATGATTCGAGGTACGGACTATATCTACTACTAGCTGTCGTATCAATAGACATAGGTACCAATCATTCCTTCCTTCCATGAATCTTATCCCAGACCTAGAGTTTCCGATTGAACCGTTGACTTGACCCTCATGTCTGGAGATACCTTTGGGAGGAGACTCTATAATCACACTTACACCGACGGTGTGATATGACCCTAGAGGTGAGAGTTTCAGTTGGAACCTCTTGGTGGCAGCGTCGAGGCCTTAAGACGTTAGTTTGGGTATGGACTGGGAAACCACGGTTCATACATAGATTGACTGTATTAGGAAAAAAGGTTGGGGTTTATCTATAACGTTGGGATGAGGTTTTCCTTAGTCAGCAAAAAAGGGAACCCAGGCAGCACAGATTAAACTCATGTATAGAAGGGTGTAGCCGATCACTCTTGAGTCGTCCAGCCTTACCCTCATGGCAGCAGGAGTTTTGAGTTTTCAGTTCCAAACAGGAGTGACAGAACATGGGGACATCTTTTAAAAAGATGTTTCCAGGATTATCCCCCCAAAGTGGGAGGGACGTCTGCTTTGGATGGATACCACCAGAGGTTCGTTCCAGACTTCTCCAGTGTTGCAGTACCACTATCAGCCTTGAAAAAGAAGGGAAAACCCTTTGTGTGGTTGGAGAGATGCCAACAGAGCTTTCAGAAGCTGAGGTAGAGGCTGACTAGTGTCCCTATCTTGAGGCTTCCAGAGGAAGGCGTAGGGTACATAGTCTACTGAGATACATTAGGGACCAGACTCGGGTGTGTACTAATGCAGGAGAGAGCAGTGATTGCATATGGTTCTCGGTAGATGAGACAACACGAGCAGAACTATGCTACCCATGACCTGAAGTTAGAAGCAGTGATCTTCGCCTTGAAGATGTGGCGACACTATCTTATGGGCGAACGTTTTACCGTGTACTCTGATCACAAGAGTCTCAGGTATATCTTCTCTTAGAAGGACCTGAACCCAAGATAGCGACGATGGATTGAGTTCCTTCAGGACTATGACTTCAAGATAATCCATACTCCTGGGAAGGGGAATGTTGTTGTAGATTCACTCAGTAGGAGGTCTGGTATACAGCTGCTAGGAGAGGCGACAGAGCAGCTGGCTACCTTAAAAATATCCTTTGTGGATAGAAACGAAGCAGCCTTTCTACAGTCTCTTAAATTCACTCCCCCACTTCTTCAGCGAGTCAGGGAGGCATAGCGTGGAGACGCTGGCTACGAGACACGATGTGCCCGGATATCCACAGGGTAGGCACCTGATGGATTTTCTGAAGGTGGGGAGCATGTCATCCTCTTCATAGGATGTACTATGGTACCAGTGTCACTTCAAGAGAAAGTTTTGAGAGAGTTCCACACATCTCCTTTAGTGGTATATCCAAGAGTGGTGAAGATGTATTAGGACCTCAAACGACAACACTGGTGGCCAGCTATGAAGAAAGCAGTAGCAGAGTTTGTCTCTCGATGCCTAATTTGTCAGCAAGTGAAGGTGGAGCACCAGGTACCAGCAGGCTTGGTACAACCTTTAGAGGTCCCAGAGTTGAAGTGGGATGGGATATCCATGGACTTTGTGATGGGTCTTCCACATACATCTAGGGGACACAACTCAATTTGGGTGATTGTTGACCGACTCACCAAGTTGGCCCACTTCCAACCAATCAGAGAGTAGGGTTTAGTAGAGAGCTTGGGACGCCTCTATGTGTAGAAGATTTTGCGGCTACATGGAGTACCTTCTTCTATTTTCTCCGATCGTGACACACACTTTACTTTCCGACTATGGAAGGGGTTGTAGGAAGCTTTCGGGACACAACTTTGTTTCAGCACCACCTTCCATCCTCAGACGGATAGTCAGACTGAGCGGACTATTCAAACCCTTGAGGACATGCTGCATGCTTCTGTCCTCTACTTCAGTCATAGTTGGGAGGACCAATTTCCTTTAGTGGAGTTTTCTTACAACAAAAGCTATCACTCCACCATAGGGATGACACCTTTTGAGGCGTTGTACATGAGACCTTGCAGATCACCCTTGTGATGGACTGACCCCGGAGAGTCAGCACTAGTGGGACCGGAGATGGTACGAGCTACCACAAAGAAGGTGAAAATCATCTAGGATCGAGTGAAGACTGCACAGAGTAGATATAAGTCGTATGCTGATAGGATATGGGGACCTCTGGAGTTCGAGGATGACAACTATGTCTTTCTACGGGTCTTACCTTGATGAGGTCTACGGAGATTTGGCCAAGGCGGCAAGTTATCTCCTAGGTTCATTGGACCTTTCTAGGTCCTCAGCAGAGTTGGTGAGGTGGCTTACCACTTAGATCTTCCACCTCAGTTGCACCGGGTGCATAATGTCTTCCACGTATCTCAGTTGAGGAGATACGTGCATGACCCTTCCCACATCATCGACCATGGAGAGATGGACATCGATGATGGGGAGACTTTTATGGAGGTTCGAGTGAAGATTGAGGATCGATAGGAGCGGGTACTACGTGGATGGTCGGTACCTCTGGTGCATGTTCGCTGGTAGTAAAGGAACCTCCATGAGAGCACATGGGAGAAGGAGGCTCAAATGCATTCTCAGTACCCCCACTTGTTCCCTTAGTTATGATTTTTGGCTTATGGGGATGTAAATCCCTGAGGTGGGGAGAATGTAAAGACCCAGAATTTCCATGTAATTTTTTTAAATATATGGGAATTTTACGAGTTTGCAAAATCTGACGGTGCGTGATTCTGAGGCCCAGAGTGCTCGGAATATTCCGTTGGAGTTTTGTTAAGCTTAAGTTAATGCGCGTAAGCAGTTTTCCTAAAAAAGTGGAATAACGCTTAAACAGTTACTCAGATCAGAAATCTGAGGGCACTATTATGCTCAGGATGGCGGGTTTACCCTAGGCGCGACTTATGATTAATCAGCGCGGACCTCCGGTGAGAGAACCCAAAAGTAGCATAATCGTAAATAAAATAATTAAATAAATTATTTTATTTTTCAAATGCTTATAACTCACAAACGGTAACTCAGATTAAAAATATGATACCACTATTGAAATCATGAGGGTATGATTTCTTTAAGTAGATACAAACTTTGGCCGGTGCGGGCCACCAGAGAAAGTTAGTTTTTGGCCGCAAATAAAATAATTAAGTGACAATTATTTTATTGTAAAATTTATAACTTCTAAACGGTAACTCGGATTGAAAATCCGAGAGTACCTTTGGGTTTTTTAGGGCATGTTTCACCTAGGAAGAGCCTAACCTTGACCGACGTGGGTCGAGGGTGACCGATAATAATTTTCCAAACTTTTTTTTTTCAGGTACGTTCAGTAAACACGTGAGCGGCATTTTATAACTTTTAAACCAGTGCTCGGAATTGAAATCCGAGGGCACCGTTGAACTCGCAACGCCGATATTCACTTTAGGATACTTTCACCTCGACAACATTTGGTCAAGGGTGAAAGTTAGTTTTTGGGTTTTTTGTGGAATTTATAAAATAAAATAAACTTCTTTTTATTTTATTTTAAGCTTCCATGTGGATATTTCTGGTGGGTTCCATCGGAACTAAACCTCCAGGTGGAAGTTGGAAGTGGGGAACACTAGACCTTAACCTTCCATTAGAGGTTAAGGTGGTGGGGATCATCCGAACCATAACCTCCCATGAGAGGTTATGGTGGTGGGGGCCACCCGGGATAAAACCCCCCTTTAATTGGGAGAAACCCTCAACTCCCACAATTAATGAGGGGGAGCCTCTTGTCCTCTTCCACCTTAATTTTTCCAATTCACATACCATTAATCTTTCCAATGCACTGCATCATTGTGCTAGCATAAATTAATTGGCTTGCCCCTTTTTAAATTAAGTAACAACGTCATTGGAATTTAGGAAGGTTCCTAATAAATGAACCGTCATAAACTCCAATGATTATTTCCTACCTATCTCCATCTCCTATATATATGGATCTTGGGAGGTGGATTTGGAACGACTTCACCAAGCGACGAAGCGCTGGTAAAGTGACGTGATGCCCAACACTTGGCAGATTATGCTCTCTAACAAAGAATGTGTTCTCCTGACGAAGAACTCTCTCCAGATGAAGAACAAACTCAATTTCGACCTTCTTCCTTGGGACTTCCTACCGACGTGGATCATCTTCCACGAGCCAACACAACCCGGGATTGGAGGTGTGCGTGGAGGACGTGATGAACGACGATTCTCCTTCATCTTCTTCCCGTGACTTCACCGACAATGATAGAAAATTAAAGTTAGGGGGTTTACTTTGCGCAATATACCTTTCTTTCCCTCATCTTCAATTGAAAGTAATCGATGCGAAGGTTTGTAATAAATTGTTGTTCATCGTTCTCCTTTGATGAACCAATTGCTATCACCTCTAAACGCGAAGGGTGCAGGCAAAACTAACATGGGCCGACTCCTTCTACCGATCTTTTTGTGATGTTTATTTGGCATGGCGATGAGGCGATGACGATGAAGGTGGCAATGAAAAAGGCTGCACTACCCGCAGCCTCCGCGAATCGCGCCGCCCCCGCGGCGCACCGATGCTCCCAGCCGAACACCACCGGCCCGCGTCGGCCTGATCCGTGCCGAACCGGCCAACCCACACCCTGCCCGCACCCCGTGTGGCCTCCCAGGGCCCTGCCCGCTCCCCGCGCGGGCTCCCGCGCGCCCTTCCTGGCACCCTGCCGGCCTGCTCGCGCCCCGCACGGCCTCCAGACGCCCTGCCTGGTGCCCCGTCGGCCTGCCCGCGCCACGCGCAGCCTCCCGGTGCCCTTCCAGCACCCGGATGACCTCCAGGGCCAAGCTGCCAAGCCACATCCCTTGCGGTGCTAGCCGAACTGGCCCCGGCCTCCGGGCCGAGCCTCCTACTTGGCGACATCCGGGCCGAACCGCCCCCGTAGTTCGCTGGGCTGGGCCCAGCGGATCGGGCCGAACCTAGTGGACTGACCCGTCCAATGGGACGGGTCAGACCCAGACCGGGTTGGCCAAGTCTAGGTTGGGTCGAGTCGATCCGACCGGGTCGGACCGGGCCCATGCCCATTACTGACCCTTTACTTTCTTTGGCCATATCTTTGACACCGGATGTCTGTTTGACGAACCGTCGGCGGTGCTGGTATTCTTGGAACGTGACGATCCCTTTGAGTATACCCCACTGAAGTTTAGGGAAATATTGAGATATAGTCAGGTTGGATCGTACAAGAATCCAACCGAGCCCCCAGGACTAAAAATCTTATAACTCACATACCAGGCATCCGATTGACGCGCCGTCTATTGCATTGAGATCCCTATGACGAGCCGAAACTTTGAGATACTTCTACGTGTGATTTCATGACATTTTAAGTATCAAACTATAGCTCATGGATCAAACCCTTCTAGAGACGAGCGAGCGTGTATGGAGACATAGTAGCTGGTTGAGACCTGATGACTGCTTAACCGATTCGACTCAGAGTGATTCGACTAGCCCAGTGGGGAGAGCCTGGTAGTTGGCGGCAGACCCACGGTGGAGGATCGTCTGGTAGTTAGCGGCAGACCTGTGGTACTCGAAAAAAGGAGTACCTCTGCAGGATATTAGGGGGATCACCTAGTAGTTGGCAGCAGACCCATAGTGGGAAGCACCTCTGTGTGAGCGCGGAATACCCACGATACTTGACAGGAGGAGTACCTCAGCAGTCCAAGGTTAGTGGGAAGCTCTTGGTAGTTGGCGGCAAACCCACTATACTTGACAGATGAGGAGTTCTCCAGCAGCCGTGGTTTCGACAATGTGAATAAAAATCCTGGTTGAGCTGAGTCAGTAACTTTTGAGTTTACCTCATGGTTGAGAAGGATTACTTGATAACTTAGGTATATGTATGGGCATATACCTAAGTGTGGTTATCTGTTGATTTCTTACTTTGTGGTTTATCCTTTTTGGATTTTTGTGAGACCTTGAGGGTCTCGGGGTCCCTACTGAGTATCGTTATACTCACTCCTGCACAGGCTATGCCCGCACCTTATTGTGTCGGTTGCAGATGACAGACATCGCTGACACGAGGATCAGAGTAGCCGGACTGGACGGTACCCGGAGGTGGACCTTACGATGAGTCGGTACACAAAGGAGACTAATGGACATGGAGTGCTGAGGAGGCTATCTGTACCTACCCTTTAGGTAGTAATCCCTGGAGGACGACCCATTAGCTGCTTTACCCTTTTCTTCAGTTGTACTTGTTTTCAGTTTCCTTGTACTTTACAACTGGGCTTGTATTTTAGGGCCCCTTTACTTTTAAGCACTTCTTTTTGTATACAGTTTTTACTTAGTGTCTTCTTCCAGTTTGTACTTTTATTTTGGATGTTTACAATTTATAAATGCAATGCCTTCCCAGCTTAGGGATTTAAACCTTTGGTGATAGTCGCCCACCTTTGGCCTAGGAAGGTGGGCTTTGGGTAGTCACAGTACGGGCCCCAGGGGATGGGTCGTGACACTAACCATATACCCATTACTCTATATGGTGTTATACTAAGGGATTATTATAGATAAATGTAACATCCCCGACCTGGAAGCCACTAAACCGATGTCCTGATCCGGGTCACCACATGACCTCAAGCGCACCTCCCTGTATGCCAGAGGTTTCCGAATAGCAGTGAGGGTCTAATAGGATATGTGGGGAGACTATACCCTCATTACCAAAGTAAGTCACAATAGAAATAAATTTAAATAATGGAAAAAATAGGAAAAAACAATAAAATGAATAATAAACCACTCCCAAACTGGGTACAAATCATATCCAATAGTAAACATGTCAGGCCATGCTATAGTGCCAAGTAAGAAAATCCAAAATAAAGACAAATAGTAGAATCCACAAAACGGTTTGGGCTCCAAGTCTCGAACATCATCCGTGCACAAACTGAACCTGACTCATTTCACAAGCATTGGACCTTTCCATTTTCTTGACCTGAAGCCATGAAATCTGCTCAGGTACCCAACGGTGGCCCAAGAAGGGTGTGAGTATAACCGAGTAGGCCACCACAAATGGTGTCTACAAAATATCCAGTAAAAATAGATAGTGTATTCAAGTGATAAATAGTGTCTAGTCAAGGTAACCAATTCAATAAGCCATTATAGACTATTTTCCTTTAAAATTATACTACCATTGAATGTAGGTTCACTACTTAGGAATTCCATGGTTTAATATACCTTTTTTATGTGTTTAATGGATCAGGCATGTTCAATATTCTCAAGAATATGAGAATAAAGATCAAGGCCTATCTTACTAGGCATCACATTATAATAACCTTATAATACTCACCTCGAAGCCTCAGTCCAAGTGGAATGAAACCTTTATAGAAATAGAACTCCACCCCCTTCCCTAACCTGTGCATTTGGGGGTGGAGTTAGAACCTCGGTCCAACTCGACCCGTAGGCGTAGAACCTAAAGTCTATACCCCACTCTACCAATCCATGTGCACATGCTTATTTATCATTCACCACAATTAACCACATCACAACAAGCATAGCCAATATCATTTTCAACATCAAAACAATATCAATAAATGGGAAATTAACATTATTCCTTATTCCATTAACACATTCATAATTTATATCACTTAACCCTTTATCCCCATTTCCCATTTCCCATACGTATCTCACTAATCATATTCAACTGTAAACATAATTCCTTACCATATTCCCATTGATCCCATTTAACCTATTTAAATGTCAACCAAAAAATCCCTTAGCCCTTAACCACACTAGAAACAACTATCCACCATCTATTATAACCCATTACATAAACCAATTAATCTACTCGCTAATTCTCTACATCATTATGAGTCAATTTCACACCTTACATTTCCGTTATCCCTAATCGGGAGGACCGACACACCCCATGGGTAGCCTTAAATTGGTCAAGTAATCCTCCTTGCATCCCATGGGGATCAATAGGGGTTCAATTAATCATTTAGACACCCAATACACCACATCTTGTTAATGGAATCAAGAACACATCAAGAAGGGAAACAAGAATGAAACCCTACTTGCACAAATCTATGAATAATCTATGGGATATAACTTGTAGATCACCTATCTTGAATATATTAGCGAATTCAATCCTAATTGAGGCTTTATATCCTATTTCGACCACCCTTTTAATCCTCAAACTAAATCTCATAAGAAAATAAAGGTTTTAGAGCTTCATATGGAGAGAAGGAAGAGATACAAACCCTAAACCAAAAAGAGAAGAAAGAGTGGTAGTATCCTTACCCGGATCTTCAATCCACAACCAAAAACACTTCAAATGTCCATAAGATGAGGGAGATTGATCCATGGGAGATCTTGAAGCTTTTGGGGCATCACTAGGGTTCAAGGGTAAAGAAAGGAGGAAAATCTTGAGTGGAACTTAAAATCCCGCAATGGATTTCGTGTAATTTTCTGAATGTTACTGGGCCGCACGGTTTACCCGCACAGTTTTCCAAACCGTGTGTAAACCATTCAGATGATACTATTCAAAAACAACCCCTCACATGATTACTTGGGATTTCTACATGGTTTTCTCTAACCATGTGTAAACCGTGCAACATGCCTAGAAACCCCCTTTTTCTTCCTCTTTCGTGTTCTAAACCCCTAGAACACCCCCAAGTCTTGAAATGAACTTGGGAAAACACTTATTTAACCAAAATAAAGAATTTAACTAAACTTAAAAAAATCATTCCTTAAGGGAGATCTGGGATCTTACAACCTCCCCACCTTATGACGGCTCATCCTCAATCCTCTCCTTCCGAGCATCATTGAGTTCCCAAGAAAAAGAGATCGGTCCACTATGCCGACATATTTGATTCCCGCTCCCAAGTATCCTCCTAAATATTTCCATGATTCCATAGAACATGAACCAGAGAAACCACCTTTCCTTACAAGACCTTATCACTATGATCCATAATATGAATCATATGATCCTTAAAGGACACATCAACCTCAAGCTCGACATCATCAGCGTTGATCATATGAGATAGATCAGGGTGATACTATTGGATTTGTGAAACATGGAAAACATCATGCATCCCAATGTACCACTATAGAAGATATATATGATAATCCACAGGTCTAATCCTCTCCATAATCTCAAATGGCCCCACATACCTAGGCACTAACTTGCCCTGTTTTAGAATATGACAGTGACCCAACCTTAGAGACACCCAAAGAAACACACTATCACCCACCATAAACTCAAGATGTCTATAATGCTGATCAACATATGAATTTTTCCTACTACGAGATATTTCAATATTCTTATGAATCAATCGAACCTTATGTAATATCTCCAACACTAGACTCAGTCCTAATAGATTAGATTCTCTAACTTCTACCCAACACAATGGAGATCTACGCAATCTCCCATAGAGTGCCTCGAAAGGTGCCATTTGAATAGTGTCCTAAAAACTGTTATTGTAGGAAAACTCAATGAGTGGAAAGTGTTTCTCCCATGAACCTCCAAAATCTAGAACACATGCTCTCAACATGTCTTTTAATACCTGAATTGTATGCTCTGACTTCTCGTCAGTCTGTGGGTGGTAATTCGTACTCAACAAAACCTGGGTACCAAGTGCTTTCTGTAGTCCCTTATAGAAGCACGAGGTGAAACATGGATCATGATATGAAACTATGGTTCTCAACACACCATTCAACTGTACTATTTCTCGAACATACAATTCTCCCAACTAGTCGATTGTATAGGTCTTCTGGATTGGTAAGAAATGAACCATTTTGGTCAGCCGATCTAACACCACCCAAATCACATCATTCTTCCAAGAAATCCTTGGAATAACCACTAAAAAGTACATCATTACATCATTACACTTCCGCTTTGGAATAGGAAATGACTGCAAAAACCCACCTAGATGATTATGTTCAGCATTCACCTGCTGACAGATAAGGCATCATTCCACAAAACTCATAACTTCTTTCTTCATTCCCAGCCACCAAAACTGCCTATGAAGATCACAATACATATTATTCAAGCCAAGATTCACTACCCACTTTGACATGTGAAACTCACACATCAAATCCTCCTGTACATCTTCCGAAACCACAACACGGTCATGAGCATAAGTAACTCCATCAACACTGAAAGTCCAACCAGAAGGTGACTCCCCACCTTTAAGAATTTCTTTCATAGAAAACACCATGGATCCACCAAATGTCTCTCTTTAACTCAGATCAAAAGTATTTATTCAAATTCTATAGTCGTAAGGGTCATCTTCCCATGCCTATCCCACACCTAAAAATGTATCTCAACGAACAAGGCCATCATCTTACACTCTAACTGGATTCTTGAACCACCTTATTCAGAGTCTTCTAGCTCAGAGAATCAGCGACACTATTCCCTTTCCCTAGTGTGTATAACAACTCAAAATCTAAGGATTTTAGGTACTCAGACTGCCTTCTATGTCAAAGATTCAAATCCCACTGAGAGAATATGTACTTGAGACTTTTATTGTCGGTGAACACCGTGAAAGGTTCTCCCAACAAGTAATGCCTCCAACAATTTAAGGCATAAACCACAGTAGTTAGCTCCAGGTCATGAGTAGGATAATTCCTTTCATGTGGTATCAACTGCCTCAACCCATAAGCCACAACCTGATTATCCTGCATCAACACTGCCCCAAGTCTAACACTGGACACATCGCATAACAAGGTGTACTTCTTACTTGGTTTAGGTAAGATCAAAATCAGTGCGTTGGTCAACTACTTCTTCAGCTCCTAAAAATAATTCTCAAAAGCCTATGAATAATCAAACTTAATTCCCTTCTTGGTTAGTCCTATGAGCGGCACTGTTAAATGAGATAAATCTCTAAGAAACCTTCGGTAATAATTGGCCAAACCCAAAAAACTCCGAACATCAGAGATGTTCTTGGGCTGCTCCCAAGACACCACAGCCTGCACCTTTTTTGGATCCACCGACACACCTGACTCAGAAATGATGTGTCCTAAAAAGTTCACCTCATCAATCCAAAATTGATATTTTGATAGCTTGGTGTAAGCCTATGCTCTCATAGTGTACTCAAGATGATGTCAAGATGTTTGGAATGATCATCATGAGTTATAGAGTACACCAAGATGTCATCAATAAAGACAAATACAAAATGATCAAGGTATGGGTAGAATATCTAGTTCATCATGGCCATGAACATAGCCGGTGCGTTGGTCAATCCAAACAACATCACTAGAAATTCATACAACCCGTACCTGCTTCAGAAAGCTGTCCGAGGTATGTCAGAAGGCCTCTCCCTCAACTGATGTTATCATGATCTCAAATCAATCTTAGAAAACACTAAGGCACCTCCGAGCTGATCAAAAAGGTCATCAATTCTAGGAATAGGGTATCGGTTCTTAACCTTCATCTAGTTCAACTTCCTATAATCAACACATAACCTTAGTGATTTGTCATCCTTCTTAGAAAACAACATAGGAGATCCCCATGGTGATTTACTAGGATGAATAAACCCCTTATACTATAATTACTCTAAATGAACATTCAATTCTTGGAGATTTTCTAGTTCCATTCGATATAGTGGAATGGAAACTGGCTCCGCCTTTAGAAACAACTCAATCGTAAACTCAACATATCTCTCGGGTGGTAACCCTGAGAAGTCCTCAGGAAACACATCCTGAAACTGGTCCACAACAAGAGGGAAGACTGGTTTTTCTTTATCTTTATCATCTAACATAAGACACGCTACTTGGGATGTGAGTTCTCCCAACTGCTGGCGTAGCAGTCCTGTGTGGCCCGATTGAGTATCCCACTCACCAAAAAGGACATAAGTGCTTCCATCGAAAGATATAAATGTTACTCGACATCGATAATAGTCTATATGGTCTTGATATAACACCAACCAATCCATCCCAAATATTAGGTCAAAACCTAACATCTTTAGGAGAAAAAAATCCCACAAAAAATGATAGCCACTGACCTCCAGAGTATAAAACTTACACTGCCTGATGTCCTCAACTCATACCCCTAACAAAGTATCAAGTGAAATTACCTCACATGTAGTATCCACAGTTAATCCCAACACAACTATGCACTAATTAGAAATAAAGGAATGCATAGAACCTGTATCTAATAAAGCACTAGGAAGCATGGAATCTACAAGAATCGTACCTTGAATGGTATATGGTCTCACCTCACCACTGTCAGGTGTAGTCTGAACTACATGGAGATGACATTCCCCTTTACCTTGGGCTCTAGCCTGAGTACCCTGCATTGTGCTTCCCTGTTGATAAGTTTGATCTCACCCTAGAGTTCCATATCCACCACCTCTACTAGTACATCCCATGAAGCTCCAACTGATCGCCTGCTATAGGGTAACCGACCCCCTTCCTACACTCGACATCTACCTCTAACCTACATCATTTCCTAACTGTTGTGGGTTCCTGCAGAACCTCTTCACGTGTCCTAACCTGCCACATGCTTGGCACTCAACTTGTGGGTGAGGAAATTGGTCATGATTGTTCCCCAGCCTACCACATTGATAGCAGAATACCTGGTCGCTTCCCTAAGAAGCTGACCCCCTCTTCTGGCTTCTCTGTGCACTTCCACCATACTAAAAATTTTCAAAACGGTGCTTCCTACTATCAGAAGCCTCACCACTTTCTTGCCTAGTTGGCACCACAAGTTCACTACCTAAATCTCCCTTCAGGTACCCCTTTGAGATAAGGTCTTGATCCACCACTTCAATAAACCTTTTCAGATGAAAGATATTCTCCTCAGATCTGATCTCTTATCTCAGCCTGTCCTGGAATCATTTCACCACAACTACCTCATCTCCTGTCAATGTTAGAACGAAGCATCTCAAATTAGTGAAACGACTAGCATAGTCCATTACCAACATTGTCCCCTGATTCAACCTCATAAAATCCACTAAGTTCTACAACCTCAACGTTTCTGGGTAGAAGTGCTCAAGAAACTTCTCCTAAAAATACTTACACATCATTCCTTATTCCTTCTCCATTTGAACCATGATGTCCCACCAACGCTTTGCTAGACCTCTCAGCATATAGGCTGCTAACTTGACTGACTTCTCTAGAGGATTCCCTATATGGTTAAGAATAGTTTGGATGTACTCTATCCAAAGCTCCCCTGCCTATGGATCACCCTCTATGCTAAAGGTCAGAGGGTGGTATAGCTGAAAATCCATGGTCAGCTCAAACATACTCGGTGCAACCTGCCCTAGGTTCTATTCCATTATTTTCATAAAATGAGAAAAGTTATCATGGAACTACTCTTCCCTATCTTCTTGGATCACCACACTCTCTTGATCCACTATTAGAGGAGCATTCTCAGCAACGTCCTCCTTTCGCCCAAAAGGCACACATCTTTGAGGTGGAATTTCTCTACAATGCCAAACATGAGCTTTAGAATTCAACCATAAATATTTTACAAAAAGGAAAAAGATATAGGTATTCTTATCACTTAACATAGCCAAACCACTTTGCATAAACTACCCAAATGATCCCACTCACTACCGGATCACTACCCTTGGACATCTCTCCTAAGGTCATGGCTAACACAAGTATCTAATTCACATAGTTACAAGACTTATCTTTTACACCAATTCAAAACAACTTCCATCTCCAAATTTACTCTTACAACAGGTTAATCAAATTTTACTTCTTTATCATGCACCACTTTCTAATTACTAATTGACATTTCACTTCCCTTTTTACCCATTCATACCATATTATTAGGCACACTTTCATTTATTTTAAGAAAAACAAATACATCCCAACCTTTATATCCCACGCACCCATCCTGTGTGTGTGCCTACATGATGCATGTATCTTACCTATATAGGTGCCTAGAATTATGCATGAATGCACAACCTCATACCCTTCCGTCCACGAGATAAATATCACAAAACTATCAAATCACAAAACAAGTGCATCACTCTATGGTGAAATATCATCAAATATAACAATGCATAATAAGAACAACAATCCCCTCCCAGGGTGACTTGGGTTTTCCCTCATACATGGGTTAGATACTCCTAAGCACAAGATCATTACCAAGGCTTGACACTTTCCTAAACTCCTATCTACCATCCCCAAATAGTAATAAATAGAAAATAACTCATTTGATACCACTTTGTAATGTCCTTGACCTAGAATTCACTAAACCGGTGTCCTGAGACAGGTCGCCACATGACCTCAAGCACACCTCCCCATATGCCAGATGTTTCCGACTAGTAGCAAGGGTCTAATAGGATACGTGGGGAGACTATACCCTCTTTACCAAAGTAAACCACAACAGAAAATAATTTAAATAACGGAAATAATAGGAAACAAACAATAACATTTATAATAACCCACTCCCAAACTGGGTACAAATCATATCCAATAGTAAACATGTCATGCCATGCTATAGTGCTAAGTAAAAAAAACCCAAAAGAAATACAAACAGTGGAATCTCCAAAATGGTCCTGGCACCAAGTCCCAAACCTCATCCATGGACAAACCGAACTCAACTCACTTCCCAAGCATGGGCCCTTGACCTTTTCTTGACCTGAAACCATGAAATATACCTGGGTACCCAATGATGACCTGAGAAGGGTGTGCGTATAACTTAGTAGGACACCACCAACAGTGTCTAAAAAATATCTAGTAAAAATAGATAGTGCATGCAAGTGATAAATAGTGGCAAGTAAAGGTAACCTATTTAATAATTCATTCTAGACTGTGTTCCTTTAAAATTATACTAACATTTAATCTAGGTTCACTACTTAGGAATTCCATGGTTTAATATACCTTTTTTCATGTTTACAATGGATTAGGAATGTTCAATATTCTCAAGAATATGGGAATAAAGATCAAGTCCTATCTCACTAGGCATCACATTATAATAACCTCATAATACTCACCTCAAAGTCTCAGTCCAAGTAAAATGATACCATTAGGGGAATAAAACTTCATCTCCTTCCCTAACCCATGAATTTGGGGGTAGAGTTAGAACCTTGGTCCAACTCCACTCATGAGCATAGAACCTCAAGTCTATACCCCACTCTACCAAGCCATGTGCACATTATTATTTATCATTCACCATAATTAACCACATCACAACAATCATAACCAATATCATTTGCAACATCACAAAAATATAAATAAATGGTAAATTAACATTATTCCTCAATCCATTAACACATTCATCATTTATATCACTTAACCCTTTATCCCCATTTCCCATTTCCCATTCCTATCTCACTAAGCATATTCAAGTGTAAATATAATTCCTTATCATATTCCCATTGACCCCATTTAAACTATTTAAATGTCAACCAAACAATCCCTTATACATTAACCACACTAGACACAAGTATACACCATCCATTATAACTCATTACATAAACCAATTAACCTACTCATAAGTGTCTACATCATTATGAGTCAATTTCAGACCTTACATTTCTGTTATCCCCAATCGGGAGGACCAGAACACCCCATGGGTGGCCATAAATTGGTCAAGTCATCCTCCATGAATCACATGGGGATCAATAGGGGTTTAATTAATCATTTAGACACCCAGTACACTACATCTTGTTAATGACATCAAGAACACATCAAGAAGGGAAACAAGAATGAAACCCTACATGCACAAATCTATGAATAATCTATGGGATATAACCTGTAGATAACCTACCTTGAATCCATTGAGTAATTAAATCCTAATAGAGGCCTTAGATACTGATTCAACCACCCTTTTAAGCCTCAACCAAAATCTCACTGGAAAAGAAAGGTTTTAGAGCTTCAGATGGAGAGAAGGAAGAGATACAAACCTTAAACCAAAAAGAGAAGCACAAGTGGGATTGGCCTTACCTGGATCTTCAATATGAATCCAACGACACTACAAATGGAAATAATATGAGGTAGATTGATCCATGGGAGCCATTAAATATTTTGGGGTGTCACTAGGGTTCAAGGGAGAAGAAAGGAGGAAAATACCGAGTGGAACATAAAATCCCATAATGGCATTTTTGTAATTTTCTCAAAGTTACTGGGCCGCATGGTTTACCCGCACAGTTTTACAAACTATGAAAAAACCATGAAGATGACACTATTAGAAAATATCCCCTTGCATGGTTACCTGGGATTTCCACATGGTTTGCTCTAACCATGCACAAAATATGTAGCATGCCCAAAACCCCCTTTTTCTTCCTCTTTTGTGTTATGAACCTCTGAAACACCACCGGGTCTTCACATGAACTTGGGAAAACACTTATTTAACCAAAATAAGGAACTTAACTAAACATAAACAAAACATAACTTAAGGGAGATCTAGGATCTTACGATAAATCTATTCCATTTATTGATTAGGGAAATATTGATAATATATATACTTTTTATTTCAATATAGATGTTGATTGATAAGAAAAATTGGTCATGTATTGTATATTTTATTCATTCCTTAATATAATTAATTCATTATAATTAATTAGTGATGATTGGGGAATGATATAGACATCCCCATGATGCATCAGTATGTATCATGAGATAAACTAGCCTGATATTTTTTTGTATGCCTGTCCATTTATTTAGATGCCTCGGATGTGGTCTTGACAACATTTAAATGTCTTGGAACAAGGCCTTGAAAAGTCATAAGTTATATATTACATCACTATAAAATTATTAATTGTTATCCATATGATCTATTTATTTTTATTTTTATCTATGGATATTTATTATCTTAGTTTCATTTTATTATGACATTATTCTAATTATTTATTTCCTTCTATATTACTTATGCCTTACTTATTTTATGATATATTCTAGTATACAATTTCCCTTACTGAGAGTTTGAGCTCAATCTTCTTATGTTTCCATTTCTAGAGGTTATAATGAAATGTATTACACGTGATATGTATAGAAAAATAGAATATATGAATAATTTGTGGGATATGTTGAATAATTATTATAGATTAAGTAGTTTCTTATATAGTGGTAAAAATATTCATTGGATAAAAAATATATAATATATATTAGTTAATTAGTTATCCTAATTTTCTAAATATTTAAACCTAAATGGTCATGGGAATGTATGTAATGCAATATTTTTTATACATCATGTAATTATGGGATAATTACATTTGTATTTCTTTAGTTGGTGTCAAATCTAGTGTGTAAAGTATGTATTTTAGACACTGGATATAGGAGTGTGGGTCTGGGGATCTACACCAGTCAAGTTAATATTCACCATATTCATTCCACTAAGGGTGAGAGGCTAAATGATTTTGGAACCTCTCATTCACTAATTAATCAAGAGAGGAGTAAGATGTTTAAAGACTTTAATAGCATTATAATTAGATATCCAGCCTCGAACCCATCACTTTTCCCTCAATAGATTCCAATATACTTGTTTCATTTTCTTTCATTTGTTTTAAAAATAAAATAATTCATATCACCCCCTTTTCTAACTAAAAAGTGGTAATTGATTTTTGATCATCCCTCTTTGAAGGCATCCCAAGGTTTCCACTATACTGAATATTAAGCCAGGGTTTTAAAAACTCTTTTCACCACCCCATAACATGTGTGTCATGAGTTAAAGGTTATTGAATTTTTAATCTAGCCTTTATTTTAGCATGAAGAAAAAAATTAGAAAGTGGGTATTTTGTGAAGTAACCCAATACTTCATAAATAAAACCAATATTTTTGTGAAGGAATTCCTCATAGTCACATACTCCCTTCATGAATGGAAATTGTTTGTAGTAATCTCATGGTATTCCTTCACGGTATCATACTCTTATCATGAAATATTTATTCATGCCAATTTAGCTCCTTCATTACTGGGTGTCTTTTGTAGTGAGTGACAACACTCCTTCACATTTTCTTAATTTCTTTGTGGCCACCTAGCACTAATCCTTCATAGTCATGTACCCTTAGGTGGGTTCATTCTTCCTATAAGATCAAATATTTTGGGAACATGTTTCTTATAAATACCTATAATACACTTTAATAATGTGGATGAAGAACTTTGAGACTTATATAAATCAAGGATCTTATGATCATGAAGAATCCCCTTTGAAAAAAACTAAAACTTAGGTAATTTACCAAGTTTTGTCAAGGGAAGAAAAGGGGAGGATCTTCACAAAATAACTTCATGTAATATTAACTATGTGTAGAAGTCCTATGAGGTTGTATACATAAGTCCTTCATGAAAGATTCCCATGAAGCCTCCTTCATGAAGTACTCTTGTGAAGACTCCTTTATGTAGCACTCTTATGAATTCCCATTTACAAATGACTCCAGTGAAGACATTTTCATGAAGGATTCTCACGAAGACCCCTTTATAAAGGGACACTTTCATAAAGCCCTTGATGATCAACATTTAACCCATTACCTAGTGAATTGTTCCCCTCTTCACATAGAGCCTGAATATTATATGAATCGGGGGTTTCCTAAGATGAACACAAGATTATTCCCAAGGGTCTAAGACCAAGAAGAATTTAACCCATTCATGTACACTTTTTGAACCATCCCAATTATTATTATTTGATCCTATCTCATGTCATTTATTTCACCCAGGTCACCTAACTAGGAAAAATTTACCCAAATGGCCTCTTTGGACCCCTTTCTCTAAATTCAAATCTCCAAGAAGGCTATTCTAGCTAGGCCTCCTCCATTGCCTCCTGAGATATATGAATGGGTTGTGTACATTAGCATGTACCCCATAGATCTTGTATTCACTTGATAATGTACCTCTATTAGTTTTTCCTCCTATACTTAAAGAACCCTTAGGGTCATGACAATCATTTATTCCCTTATAACAAGGGTCCTTTTCATGAGGATACTAGTGAAGAATTCTCTAGCTCATACTGCTCATCTTGGATGAATCATATCCAACATTTGATTAGACTGGGAACCTAGTGAACCCCTTTGTTCTACTCAATAAGATAGTGGTATGTTAGGGCCTCCTACTAGGTGTAAGCCCCAAAATTCTCCATATAGAACTGTATCCCCTACGAGTCTATCCATATCCTCTCCAATCTAGTTACCAAAAAAAAATATGTAATAAAAAGTACCACTCATGCGTAAGTACCACACCGATTATTACTAGTCCCTTTTCATCTAGCATACCCCACTACATTAATTTAAAATATATAATATAATTTCCTTACCGCATGTCATTAAACTGCATAGAACATTCCTGAAATACAACCTTAAATTATACAACTTGAACTACATGGGATTGATTCCTGTTAGCAAGGATATATAGGATTCCTCTTCAAGGTTAAATCTTAACACCCCAAACATATATGGGAAGCTCAAGTGTAAGACCTGAACTCTTTCTCATAGGTTTATATACCTTGTGATTCTATCCATATCCTCTCTTTTCTAGTTGAAAACAAACATGATAAATTATAAAGGGATTCCCATGTGTAATACCCACACAATCTCCTATTTTCACCTCTTTCACAACACATACATCCTTACGACATGATGTTAAAATTCATGATCAGGTCCTGATATATGACCTTAAACTACATGGTCTTTGATTCTTGTTAACCATGATACGTAGGATGCCTCTATAATGTTCAATCCCAACACCCAACCATATATAGGTAGCTCACGTGTAAACCCAACCTCTTCCATGTAGGGAAATATCCCCTATCCATACATAAATATTCTCTCTTATATAGTTACTGATAGAAAAGATGAATAAGAAAGGTCCACCCATGCATAATCCCCACTCAGTATCCTATTTTCACCCCCTTCATGACACAAAAATACAAATCGCTAGTTTTATCACATGACCTTAGACTATGAAAATCGAACTATGCAAGCTTTGATTCCTATCAATAAGGATAAATAGGATGACCCCCTTAGGTCTAATCCTAATATCTCAATATTATCACCATATGACCTCCCCATTTGAAGGTGAAACTTTACTTTGGTTATCTTCCTACAAAGGAACAAAATTTCAAGGGTATCCCCACTAGACACATGTGACGAGCATAGGATAACCCAATCTTTCTTATAATATTGATCATGTGGTGAATCATTCTCCTTTATGTGATGAGCATGAGATCCCCATCAGGTGATGAGATAGGGATGCCTTTAGTGATGATCCAGGGATGCCTATAGTGAAGAGATAAGTATTCCCTTATGACTTAGCATGAGTAAGATCTAAATTATTAGTCCACTCTGCATGACTTTAAATTTATTGAAAGTGGTCATGCTTTCACAACCTTAAAAGGTACCACTATGGTCCTTGTCATGTGACCATAAAAGGCACGATGTGTCCTGTTAAATAGCACCGAACTATGTGGGTTTTGATTCCCTTAATAAGGATATGTAAAAAGTCCCACTCATGGGCTTGATCCTAATTTTATAAAATATACTACCTCCCTATATGATGGTAAAATCCATGAATCCTAGTTGTGTGGATTTAAATCATAGTTTAATAAAAGAAAGATTGATAACCTTTGATACATTTAAATGTTCCTGTTGACACATGTTTTTTTTGATAAATTGAACAACGATAATTGGTCCTTCACTAGGATTTGGGAAGGATTTATGAACATATGAGTTTATAGTAGAAACTCTAATGACTTTCTAATAATAATGTTTTGAAATGGTTTAGACCTACTTTCCAAAGGTAGGTGGTCATTGGGACTTTAATAGAGACTCCATGAAATGTGCATTGATCGAGAGGATGGGTGGCTGGGCTCATCTTCACCCTTTTGAGGGGGGGGGGATTATCGCCTAATTTAGAACTCCTGTAAAGATTTAAGACATGTTCATGAATCCTTCCCAATCTCCATTGTGGGAATGGTTACCACTATGATAGTGATCCATTTTCAACATGCATAGATGTGAACATTTGTATATATAAGAGGTTATCTAATGATGGTACCACCTATATGTATCATAGAATCTCTATCAATTTCACCATCAATATATATCATAGGTTATCCATCTTTATCTTGTTAATTAGTGATGATTTGATATAAAGTTGCATAATTGGGAACTCTAGAGTTTAGTTCCATCTAGGATAGTAGTATATGTCATGGAGTTAGGATTGGTCCCATGATAGGGGCTTCTTATTGAATATACACTAAAATAATTAATTTAATATTTAATTTAGGTGCATTTATCTTCCACACGGTTAAATTAATAATAATAAGTTATGAATGGATTAAATGGTTAAAATATTAATTGAATAGGATTCAATGAATTAATGAAAATGAGAATAAATGTATATGGATACATTAAATATGGCTAACATATTTCATTTAATAAAACACTTCATGAATGTCTATATAAAGGGATGAAATCCCTCCTGTTTTTAATAATCATTTGTTTGTAAGCCTCTACAACCTTCGATGAAGATGCTTTCACCTCTTCAAGTGCATGGGAGTCCTCTGATTGAGATCGGGATATGCAGGCTGGGGTAATCCCTCAGAGGTTGGAAGATTTTGTTTGCTACTCTAGTGATCTTCATCAAGAAAACTCATTAGAGATTACTGTATTGGCCATCCAGGTATGAAATTTTTGTTCTTCATTTATTACACATTGATTACATAAAAGATAGATCATATATATTTGATTTTTTCTTCCACTTCCATGTCTATATGACGAACAATGAAAACCCAACAGTTTTATCAGAGGGTAGCCTTCTTTAATGAATCAACATGTTCATTTTATTATTTTATGAAGCACATGATTTACAAATTGTAAAACATGATATTTTAAGCCTCGAAATAAATATGAAAATTCATATTTAGTAATTAAATAAAAATTCAATTTAATTATTTATGTTATTCATGTTTATAAAATAGTTTATAAAATGGGAATCACATTAATAATATTGGAAAAATAAAATTTCTTTGATTATCCCTTTTCAAATATGAAAAGTTAATGTTTATTACTCTTGTTTATGAAAATAAATAAAGTATTTATTTTAATCAAAAAAATTCAATTAATAATTGAATTATATTATTTATAAATAATGGAAAAGATATTTTGAAATATTTATAAAATTTATAATTTTTTTATAAATTAATTAACTATAAAATATTTATGGTTAATTTATAAATATTTTTTAAATATGTATGGTTTATAAAATGTTTATAAATCATAAAAAATGATGTTTTTTGGGAATATTTTAATTTATAAAATTTTTATAAATAATTAATTATAAATTAATTATAATTAATTATATAAATGTTTATGAAACATTTATCAACAAAATATTCCAAATATTAAATGTTAATATTTAAAATACCTTTTACCAAACTATTTGTTATGCCTTATGATCTAAAAAATAAAATGTTTATTTAAGAATCATAAGGGGTTATTTATAAAGGGTTATAAATTATAAATTAAGGCCGAAATATAAATAATTTTATATTTGAAATTATGAATCGTTCATAAATAATTAATTTAAAGTTGTTCAAATTAAAAGGATCCTTATTTAGTGTGATTATAAAAAATGTTTTGGTAAATAAATAAATTGTTTATTTATAAATAAAATTCAATTAATAATTTAATTATATTTTTTATAAATTAGTTATAAATAATATAAAGGTTTTATGGAATGTTTAATAATATTATAAAATGGTGTTTTATAAATTAATTAACCATAAAATTTTTATGGTTAATGGATTAAATGTTTTTGAAACATTTATTACAAATATTACTTTAATATTAAAGATTTAATATTAATGATATCATTTTCATATTAATATTATTCATAAAAGTTATAAATCCTAATAAAGAGTATTAAAACCTTTTTACCTAAAACTATATGACATCTTTGTAATCATTAAATAAAGTGTTTGTTTAAGGATTATAAAAAAATTATTTATAAAAGAGTTTATAAGTCTCATAAATATGGTTAAAATATAAAAGGTGTTTATATTTATAATTATTATTTTTTCATAATTAATTAATTTTAATTTTTTTAAATTAAAATGGGACCTTATTTAAGGATATTATTTAAACTACATTAAAAAGGATTTGATTATTGATTTGATAACAATTTTAAATAATAAATTAAAATGACATATAATGAATAATATGAAAGTTTTCATATTGGATTGAGTATAAAATAGTTTATATTCAGAATTATGGAATGTCCATACTATTATCTAATTTATAAAAGGGTTTATAGTTAGATTTTATTTGTGAATAGTTCATAAATGGTCATCTCATGTTTAAATACTTGAATTGTTCATTTATTTGAAGTTCATTTCCTAATTTATTCATAATTATAAATGGTTTATATTATTAATGTGTATTATTTAGTTTAACTATTAACTACTTCTAGGAGATATCATCTTGCATTACATGTTAGACACGACTCTATAAAATTTAGTTTTCATCTACATTGTTCTCAGTTTGTAATTGAAGTTATTAGCTTGAATAAAGTTGTTTGGGATGGTTTGTGCATATTAGGTGTTATAGATATCATGAATTGACTTCTCTCTTGAGTAAAGTATCCCTAGGTAGAGGGACCTGGGGTTAGACCACTTACCAACCTGGAGACTCATGCCTTGTCTAGAAATGTTAATGGGGATGGCTATCTGTCACTCTAGGGTTACTCATGTGGAATTATCAATATCATATAACTATATGACTTTATATGCATATTTTATGTAAATTATACGTATTATTCATTTAGATATATGTGAATATGTTTATCTTCTATTTTTTGGTGAGTAACACAAAATTATGGGATGTGTAAAAGTGACACATTAATGTGGTTTGAACACATTAATTTGATGTTTGGGATATGGATTCCAAAACTAAATCATTAGAAGCATGCATACACAAAAGGGAATAAAACATGTGAATATAATGACTACATAAGATGTAATAATTATAAATTTAATATGAATATAATGTATATTAAATTGGAGAGAATTTAAAAATGAAAAATCCCTTAAATACTTAATGCGAGATTCCTTCCAAAGTGGCAATTTTCAAGACCTCGATCATCCAACTAGGCCAGTCATGCCAAATCCGGGTGCCCCTAGATTATCTTTTGTAAGGAAAAAATGTTATGAGTTACTCAAGATTATCCTATTGGGTAATTAATGACAAAGATGTGTGCCACTTGATTGCCCGTTTTAGCTTATTCTTGGAATTTCATTTGGGTTACAATAGCCGATAGACCCTAATATGATTAGGTTACTGGAGGAATAGAGTTGATTATTTACATATAATAGAATTGGATAAAGGGTTACCCATTCAACTATCCAAGAATCACAACTATTGTGATTGGAATT
Organism: Viscum album; assembly: GCA_963277665.1. NCBI lineage: Eukaryota > Viridiplantae > Streptophyta > Magnoliopsida > Santalales > Viscaceae > Viscum > Viscum album. Next base: position 624,361,395 of record OY728137.1, on the reverse strand, counting down.
ATTCCCTACATAAATAACTAAGCGGTGAGAGAAACTCCAAAGCGGACTCATTGCCTAGTGAAATATGGTTCTTATCTTACTAAATGGATATGATGTATGGGGTCATCAATTTAAGTAGGAGTAATGTAATTAAAAGTACTTAATGAATATATATATGACATGATATTAATCTGATCAAAATTTCTATTATAGATAAAAGAATCATAATTATTAAACTAAACTTTAAAATTAATCCTTGAAATGAGAATCTTAAAGTAAGTAACACATAATACTGGAAACTTAAGAAAATTTCTTGAGCAAGATTAATATTCTATATTTTATAACATTTCTTTCCTAAGTAACTAACTATTGAAGTTATTTAAGAACTGAACATTGATGTTTGTAGAAAATAAAAATATTCACTTGGGGTTTCAATGGAATTTAATGAAAATTAACCTTAGGAATTTTAGAGTCTACTAATATACTCAATATGATTGGGTAAGCTAATGATATTAAATATTATTGAATAGGATAATGAATTGGAGAGACTAAATGAATTATTATGGTTAAATAATTCATTCTATTTTCATATTTTTACAAGGTGAATGAGTTTGAGAAATGTTTAACCAATATTTTCAATGTGTTGAGAATAGATAAACTAGGAATATGATGTCTGAGTTCTTGTACTTTAAAGATAGTTCAAGTAAGTAAAACTTCAAAATGGAAGATGAAAAGTGAGTTTGAGATTCTAATAATAGCTATCCAAAGTCATTAAAACATAAGGTTTTCAGGAAGTAGGAGTAATAATTATATATGACAGGATTATCTAAATTACATGAAGGGGGTTGGGAACTCTATGGAATGTCTATGTTAAGTATTAATGTTATAAAAATTTATTATTTGATTTTGTAGGATATACAATACCGAGTGTATGTTTTACAAGTGTTGTAAATATACATAAGTTAAAGATCATAAGAATAATTGAAGGAGATTATAGTTTTCATTAAATAGATGAAGTAAATAATTGCTACATCAGAAATTTAAATATAAATATATTTATCAGGCTTAGATGAATATAACTAAAGTATTTGTATATTTAACTCACGTATCTGATATAATAAGAGGTGTTAAAAAATATTGTTAATAAATAATATTATATGACTAATTGTATACACTGGTTTTATGGTTCATAGGATTCTATAACATATTTGGTGGAGAATATTAGGATAAAAAAATATTTTATCTAGGATAAAGATTTTATCCAGCTATTTGTTAAAATACGATAGAATGCGATTCTCACTCATTAGTGGTGTATTTTAATGAATAAAGACTTTTTTCAATAAAATACTCTAAAACACAAAGAATACCACATGGGATATGGAAAAAAAGTTTATTTGTTAGATATTCCAAGTAAAAGGAAATAAGTGTTATTTCCTTGAATATAAAGTACTTTGTGTTGAGTCTTAGAAATATATTCTGAAGAGAATATAATGTCTAATAGGATAGAGGGAGTATGTTTGGACTTATAGAATATCAAATTAAATAAATAAAATATTATTCCAATATAATATTGAGTGATTTTCACTTAATATCCTAATTTTTTAGGATATGAGATGGTATAGAAAAATGAAAATAGTTACTATGAGAAAGTGAATATCACTGTTAAGTAAAGGATCAGACTAGTCTAATATTGAGTAATTTTTAACTTAATATCCTAAATATTTAGGATATGTGATAGTAAATAAAATTTAAATAGTTAAATTTAGGTACTTAAATAAAGTGAATATCACTATTATACCAGCTTATTTACAAAGTGAAATTAACTTGATTTTCTAAAAGGTTTAGTAAATAATGGTAAAGAGAAATGAAAATGGTTACACGTGTCTATAAAAGTTAAGTGAATGTCATTTTATCCTAAAAGAGTTTAATATATACTAGATAAAAATGTAAACAGTTACATTGAACTCAAAGATAAAGTTTGATGGCATAATTTTACAATTTATAATGATTTTAATCTTAGAAAGAGTTCTAAGTAGAAAAAAAAAGATAAAAATATAAAATTTCATGTTATAAAATTAAGAAGTTTGAATATAGGTTCAAAGAGCTGAACTTGAGGAATATGATTCCTATATCTCACTATTATTTAAACTAGCTTGCTTCATAAATTTTACTCACTAAGAGATTAGTGGGAGTATTTTATCTAATGGTCACATAAGGATGTGATACGAATTACATATGGATGTAATGTTTAGAAAATAAAGTTTATTACTGCAGCAACTGCATAAGGGTCATGTTTTATCTCTATGTGTTTAACACATAAAATATTGGTTATAATGGTTGTAAATATATCATGTTTTTATAATAAATGAAATATCCATTTATCATTCATTCACGTGTGTTTTAATTTATTTTACATGAATGGTCAAATGATAAATATCCCCTTAAAGTAAAAACTTTGAGTTTTCCCTAATCAACAATCATCACAGATTATTGTGGGTTGTGATGATATATTAATATTAGATTGAATATATTATAATACTCATTTAAAAGGGTTTTATATGAGATATAAGTAATAGATTCATGAGGTAATAAGTAGAGATTTATTACTTGTACTGACCCACTGAAGTATATCACATGGAATTTCATATAGTCATAGATATAGTTAGGGGTGTATGCTTATTATCAATCCTTCTTACCTAAGGTTGGAGAGATACCTATCATGAGAACCTTCATACTCTGATACCCTACTTACACACGTCAACATATGGACTTTTCTAATATGGGGGTGGTTGGGTGTGTTACCGATCATATTGTTGGTTGGAATACAACCAAGATGGGATTTTTCCAATTGTATGATAAGAAAAGGCATCTAGACCTTGACGGAAATAAACTGAAGAAATACATGGCTATGCTTATTTGAAACACAAGATGTGTGTTTAACTACTTGGATGAGAGACATGTGATGTACTCTTATGTTAGATGAATGACATGTGTTCTACTCATTAACTTGGTTAGTCTATTTTTGAGAATCAAGAAAAGATGTGTTGGCTATACTAGATTGATATGTTCCATGTCTAGTGGTCACTCGATTTCATAGAAAAAAGTACTATATAGCTATATATATGATGTATATGATACATCTAATGGTGGGAATGTTCATATAGAGATATGAGTATATTTTATGGAGATCGCACAAGATCCCTTAGTAGCTTGATTAACACTGATGCTTTTCTAGAGGCCACTCTTTTCTTACATATATGAAATATAGATTTTATATTTTTTGTCAATGTTATTAAGGCCCACAAGGTCACACAGTTAGTCCTATAGATACGGGTTAAGTTTTGGAAAAATCATTTATTCCAAAAAGAAAAGAGTGACGAAATCAAATCCAAAAATAGTTTTGGATGGATTCACAAAGATTTGTGAAGTTTTTCACAGTCCTTATGGATTTTAGTGAAAGTGGGAGTTTGTTGAATATGCACTAAAATAATTAATGGAATATTTAATTTAGATTCATTTACCTTCAATGCAGTTTCATTAATAATAACCCATTATGAATGGATTAAATGTCTTGAATATTTATTGAATAAAATTCAATGAAATAATGACCATGAGTATAAATGTATATGGATATATTAAATATGGACGATACATTTCATTTAATGAAACACATCATGGATAGATATATAAAGAGATATTATCCCTATTATAGTCATTAACTATTTTTATAAAATACTCACCAAACTCTCTTCCTTACCATAGATTTTTCATCACCATTAGTGAAGATTCTATCACCTCTTTAAGTTTACGGGAGTCCTCCAATTGATATCAGGATCTATAGGATGGTGTAATCCCTTAGAGGTAGGAATATTTTGTTTTCTACTTAAATGATATTTATCAAGAAAACTCATTGGATATTATTACAGTGGATACCTAGGTATATACTTTTTATTATTTATTTATTACATGTTTATTTTATAAAATATATATAATATATATTTGGGGTTTTCCTTCAGTTCCATGTCTATATGATTGATAACAAAAACCCAACAATTTTAACATATCCCTTTAAATGGAATCAGAACACATATAGTTTGGTGTCACTTAATGAGACACATTGTACCTTTAAAGGTCATGTTACAAGGACCAATGTGGTTCCTTTTAAGGTTGTTAGAACACAATCAAGTGAAGTTCCTTTTAGGGTCGTGCATTTAGGACCTACAAACTACTAGGTGAAATATGCATAGAAATGGTTGGTGTGAGACTTACACATGAGCATCCCTTTATTATTATTATAAGGAATATAACCCATTGAGAAAAATTTATCTCATATAGAGTATGGTCTAATGAATACATGATTATTAATTTCAGGTTTGAAGCTCAAAGTGGTGTCTTAAATATCCCAATTAATAGGAATCAAAGCCCACATAGTTTGAGGTGCATGGTTTAGAGGTGTGTGATAAAATCATACCATTCAGTTTAATGTAATCTGGTAAATATGTTATTTTTCAGTTTTGAATCACGTGACTAGGATGTTTTTTTTTCATGAAAATTTTAGCAATAAAATATTTAATGGGGCTTCTGCATAGGGGCTACCCATAGATACACTTCTCGATTGTTGGTAACTAGATGGGGAAGGATGAGTCAACACATAGGGGATATGGATCCATGGGGATATATTGGAGCTTGAATTTACTAAGAGGCCCAAGATCTATCTTCATGGTGTTTAAATCATCAATGGGAACATGATTGGGGCTTACACTTGATAAGGAGGCCCATTCATGCATGGCTAATTGAGTGGACCTGGTCGACCAACTCGACACTTCGACAACCAAGAGGAGTATCTCGATAAAGGAGAGGTTTATAGGTATCCCCACAATAGGGAACCTAATTATAATTGGAGTAAATTTTAACATCTTTTCCTAGATGACACTAAACCGGTTCCTCAATCTGCTTCATTATAAGACCTCAGGTGCACCTCCCTATACACCAAAGGCTGCTGACTAGCAGTGAGGGTATAATAAGGCACGTTGGGATACTATACCCTATTTAATAGATTAATAAAAAAAACAAAAACAAAAATAAACTATAAAAAAGTAATAATCATCAATAACCAATAACAACCATGCATCACATAATGAGATCCCAAAACTCAGTATGTTCCCACAAACCAAAAAGGAAAACATGCCATGTCATAATAGTGTCATGTGTCGAAGGAAAATAAAGGAACACTAAAAATACATAATATGAGTAATAATATCAATTCATTCCCCTCATCTATGATCCATCCTAAATCCAAAATCATCCATATAAGATAAGGCCCTTTCCCTTATCCTGTCATGCAACCATGAAATCTGCTCGGGTAACCATGGCAGCCCAAGTAGGGTGTGAGTACAACTTAGCAGGCCACCACCAATGGATTATAAAGAAATATCCAATATAATAACAATAAAAATGTATGAAGTATTATAAAGGATATAATAAATGGGAAATATATGAAACATGTGTCAAAATAATCAATTATCAGTTTGCCACTCGGGTTCTTGGGCTCCACCGGGACATCCAACCCACTAAACCAATTTCATCCATACCTGAAGAATGAACCATGAAACTTGATTCATAGGGGTTAAAAAATATAAATAAAAATGGGAATTTATAAATCATTTTAACTATAGTTATTGAGGTGTGTTATCCCAAATACCCATACCATGTCAAATACCATTAGTTCCCAGATCATCATGCCTACACCCTATAAGATCCCAACCTTTATATAGATGACTTGTGCTTATTTTTAGGTACTATTTTACCCTATATTTGGTTATAACTTGGTTGGTTTTATACTTTGGGTTGTTTTGGATGAAATTAGAGAAATTTGGAATCCCATGGGTCTATAAACGGTTGTTACATGGTTAGGAAAAACTGTGAGACTTGCCCGAGGAAACTATGCACCCTATTTTGGTGAGATAGGTAGTGGCGAACCATTGGATCAAAGTTTGGAAAAACCTTGCGGCCTCCATACCAAACTATTCATCCTTAAATATAGGGGATAGTCATGGTTGGCGCATGTTTTTTTCAAACTGTTCACCACTTAGAAGAAACCATGAACCCCCTAAGGAGAGGTGCACAATTAAGGTGCACAGTTTGAAAAACCGTGAACCCCTACCCAGGAAATCATGTGCATGGGATTTAATTCCCATATATTTTTTTAAAATTACCAAACCCCCCAGTTTTAACCACAAATATAATGACTTAGCCTAAACCTTTTCCTTCAATTTTAGAGGCTCTTGAGATGATTCCAATGCTCAAAAAACCCATTTCTTGACAAATTGAAGATCTAATTGAAGGATCGTCTCCACCATGGTATGTTTTTTCTTCCATGTTTGGTTTCCTCTATTTCTTGTATCTCTTTATAGATAAATAGGAATGAGTTTTACTCCATTGGATATGGTTTATATCTAGGTTCTGATAGATCTTAATTCCTTGCTTATTGATCTTATGTATTGGTCCTAGATCTCTGAACTGTTGTGATTTCAATCCTTATTCATTAATTTAGGGATCTTGGATTGCAAAACGTCCCTCAATGATATTGAGGTAGGTAGTATAAATGTTAATTCACATAGTCTTGATTTTAATTAGGTGTATTTAATTGTGAAATTTCAATTTCCATGTTGGGAAATTGCATCCTAAATTGAATTGTTCAATTGAATTAACACATGGTTATGAAATTGGTTAGAATTGTGATTATGAAATTGATGAATAATGGTTTGATAAATCTGTTCAATCAATGGAATTTTGAAACTAGTATCCACCCTTGGGGTGTATCGATAAGTTGAAATTGATGATTTGTAATTTGTTCTTTCTTTATAAAGGAAATTGTGAAATGACTGAATAATGAATTATGATAATTGATGATAAATGGTTGAAAATATAGAATCATGTGACTAGATATATATGAATGAGTTTTGGGATAGGGACTACTACTCCAAATACCCACAGGGATTCAGACTACCTCTCTAGACCCTCAATATATTTACATATACATGTGATCACTGAGTTGTGGGATAGAGAATGTTGCTCTAAATACCCACGAGGTGCCAGAATGCTGTTGTATTCCCCCATTGTATGAATTATATAATTGAAATTAATTGAGTAATGGAAACCATGTTGGAATGAAATATGATATCCCTTTGGGGATGGTTCATAATTCAGCATGGGCCAAAGCAGGTATTGATGGTTTGGGTGTCACCGTGAACCTGATATTTATGTGGTTAAATAAAGATTGATTTAATGTGAAAACTATTTACTTTATTATTTAAATTTATTATTTATAAATTGTGTACACTTTTATATATTATATATTATTTTAGACACCATTTGTAATTTCCCTAACCCAGGAGCCACTAAACTGGTGCCCCAAACTGAGTCGTCACATGACCTCAAGCGCGCCTCCCCATATACTAGGGGTTGCCGACTAATGGGGAGGGTCTAATAAGTCACGTGGGGAGACTATACCCTCTTTAACAGAGTAATCCATGGTAGAACACAATATAAATAGTGGAAACAATATGAAACAACCAATAACCATGCATATCCAAACATATCCCAAAACTGGGTACAAATAAAAATTCAACATTAACCATGTCATGACATGATAATAGTGCCAATGTGAATAAAAACAAAAATAAAGACAAATGAATAAATCCCCAAGATAGGTCCTGACTCCATGTTTGTATCCTCACCCATGAATATCCCAAGCCTAACTCAACATCCTAGCATAGGGCCTTTGTTCCTGTCCTGACCTGCAACCATGAATATCCTTGGGTACCCAATTGCGGCTTGAGCAGGGTGTGAGTACAAAACTCAATAGGCCACCACCAATGATGTCTACAAAATATATAGTCTAATAGATAGTGAATTTAAGTATGAAATAAATGAAAAGGTAAACCAAAAATAATAGTTCAATAGCCATTTGTTAATAATGTGTATCCTAACCATTTATGCCATTATTACTATATTCACCACTTATTCATCTTATTTAATTAATCCACTATCTTAATTTGTTCCATAGGTTAGTCATATACATCATCTATACATGAGTTTAAGGAAATAAATCACTATGCATAAGGGAATAAATCAAGTTCCCACCTCACTAGTTATAAACACATCACATCCACACATTATCCTCACCTAAAAAACTCAATCTGAATGGAATGCAACCATTAGGGGAATATATACTCCATCCTCTTCCCTAACCCATGAATTTTAGGGTGGAGTTTAGAGCCTCAGTCCGACTCAACCCATGAGTTTAGAACCTCATGTCAATAACCCACTCTACCAAGCCATATGCACATGCTTATTTAACTATTCACCACACACATACCATATTCAACCAATACAAATAGGAATCACATTCCATAACCATCGTCATGGGAAATAATACTATTCCATAAACCATAAATTATGTTAAAAAATTCCCTTACATTAGACAATATTCACCAATTACCATACATTAGTCCATATATCCTATTTATCATTTCACAAATATAATTCTTATATCCCATAGCACAACCACTTTATTACATTCAACCCATTATGTATACCCCATAATTCCCATGTATTAACTCATTCAACATATTTATCAATTTCCTTATGAAAATCATTTACATGTCCTTCAATTCACAATCCATTATCAATTCAACATGTTTATCATTTCATATACACCAATCATTTTATACATCTCAACATGATTCATAATCCACTATCACCATCTCAATTAACTCATCTAACTCATTTATCATTTATAATCCTCAGTATGCCAACCCATTACCCTTTTTCCATTTCATAGTTCATATAACCAATTGGTATTCAACCCAATGACCCCTTATGTAATTACTATCACTAGTAAAAACTATTGTAATTCCATCTCAACTCTACACTTAAACTTAAAAATTTCTAGGTTTGGAAATGCTGGAACACCCCATGGATGGCCTTAAATCATTCTAATCATCCTCAGTGCATCTCAAGAGGATCATGAGGGGTATATATCATTGTTTATCCAACCATTATACTTAATCTTTCTCAAGGTGACAATTTCACAACAAGAGGGAAGCAATATCTCAACACACATACACAAATCTATAACAAAACTATGGGATATAACTTGTAGACCATCTACCTCGAATCCGACGATGAACATACCCCTAATTGTAGCCTTAGATCTAGATTCAAGCACCCCTTGAATCTTTTACCTAAGATCCACTAGAAAGAGAGGGTTTTAAGGCTTTGTAAGAAGATAACCCAAGTTACAATCCCTAATCCAGAAAATAAAGATAAGAGATGGATTGGACTCACTCGGATCTTTGATTCGCAACCAACGACACTCCAAATGGCCATGAATTGAAGGAGAACCACCCTTGGGAATCTTGGGTAAGTTTGGTTCGTTATTAGGGTTGATAGGGGGAGAAATGAGGGAGAAATCAGGTGAGGTTCTTAAATCACATAATGGATTTTTTTAATTTTTCCAAACTTTACAAGGGCTCACAGTTTACTCATACAGTTTGACAAACTGTGCGCAGACTGTGTGTAAAACATGCGCACACCACTTTCCAAGGGAAGCTGGGTCACATGGTTACCTGGGTAGGATGCACAATTTTCTAACCATGTTCCAACCGTATAGAACACCTATAATGAACCAATCCCGAGCAACTAGTCTCATCCCTTATAAATGTAGTGTATTTTTTTTATAAAAGAATTCTGAATAAATACACAACATTTATTAAAACAGAGTACGTTTTACTAGTCTAGGTTATGGAGGATTAGATACATACTTACAATTTATCAGAGTTTCAATAAAATTAAACAAAAATCCAACTTCTCTTTCATATGCGCAAAAACAATGATGTCCAACTTTTGAATTCAAAGCGACCTATGAAAATAATTTTAAAGCAAGGGATGAGCGTTAAATTGCCCAGTAAGGGGTTATAAAATCTTTGATAAATCCTTTTAAAAATATTATTTTGAAAATACTTTGGAAAATATCCTTCTGAGAACATTAATTGAAATTACATATTCTTTTAAAATACTATAACACTTCAGAAAATACTTACATTCAAAACTAATTTAAACATATTCCAGTGTTTTCTTGAAACAATACACAAGATTTTGAAAACAAAACACTATTCTGAGGCTACCTGAAATATTGAAGGCTGTCTTGGGCCTACTCACTTATCAAAGGATGGGTTCACTCCCCAATGACCTTTCATATTTACAATTTTCAAGGGCTAGATTTTATGAAAACATTTTAATCTTTCTTTACTTATATATACTTTCATTGGAGCTTTTAATTTTTAAAACATGTCACTGCATTAAAATACACATTCACACTTGTATTTATATATAATTATGTACATACATAATATATAAACTTTGTTTTCATAACATTTACGAGTTTGGTTACAACCAAAACTCTTTCCATAAGCCTTTTCATGTATTGTCCATGCATTGGAAGTTCCTTTTATGTAACATATTTGATATTCATACAATTAGTTGATCATACTAAATAATTTTATTTCACTCAAAAAATTTTAAACAAAAATCTTAAATAAAACATTTCAATTCTTTAATAAATTCATGTGCTTAATAATCTTAGAAATAAACCTTAAAATTTAATTTAAAAATACGAGTTTATAACGAATGCAAGGTATGTTGATGCTGTGCATAATGCATGACCATGATTATATGCATATGTGACATCTTTATTTTTAAAATTATGACATTCTATGTGCATTTATTTAGAAACATGATAATAAAAATTATCAACATAACTATAACCATTCCAACCATGAGTAAATTGAAAATAAGGACTTGTATAATATCTTGATACTAATTTTAGGCCATATCTATAAATGGTGTATCTACCAATTCAAATCATGCACTAATTGATAAATATGTCGATATATTAAATAAAATAAATTCGAAAACTAATATATACACATGGACTTTGTGATACCCATATTAGCATAAAATCATTCTTGTTCATGCAGGCCTTTCAGGGAGAACCACCAGTTGCCACATCTATGGCAGAGTTGACACGTATCATCCCGCAGTAGCTTCTGCCTATATTTTTAGGGTATGGTGGACCATAGGCTATAGAGTCTTGGCTGGATTCTATGCATACAATCTTCGAGCATCTGGAGACACCTCCTGGGATGAGGTTTAAGCTTGCTACTTACATGCTGCATGATTCTGCCAAGAAATGGTGGGATGTTACCACCCAGACTGAGCATCACTGAGACATGGCATGGGAAGATTTTCAGGCAGTCTTCTATGAATTTTTCTTTCTAGAGATTCTAAGTGTAGGTCAAGCTCGAGAGTTCATGAATCTACAGTAGGACACTATGTCAGTGATGGACTATTCTTCCCGCTTCACCGAGCTATAGCATTTCCCCCTTTTATAGTGGGTGATGAGACGTTGAGGGTTAGATGCTTTAAGGATGGTATTCGGTATGACATTTGAGCACTGGTGAATGTTTTCAGGTTTCCTATAGTTCATTCTAGTGTGAACCAAGTGTTGATTACTGAGCAGAACCTGCAGGAAGCTAGTGGTGCGGACCAGGGCGGTTCGGTACTGGTCTCTGGTACTATTTCTACCGGCAAGAGGAAGAGGCAGATGAAATTATCTCACAGTGGCAGTATTATCCATAACAATTCTTCAGGTGGCTAGGTAACGTGCTACCCGTGTGGTAAAGAGAGGCACAAGAGACCTCAGTGTCCATGTGACCTAGTGGAGTGCCGAGCTTGTGGCAGGATGGGTCATCTTCAGCGTTTTTGTAGGGAGTTTCCACCAGTGACTAGTGAGAGGGGTTCTGCGCAGACTCCGCATGCAGGAGAAGGGCCAGAAGCTTCTTACCAGTCATGGAATTGGAATACGTCAAGACATACAGGCTGAGGTGGTGGTCGTGGTCATGGTAGCTAGACACTAGGATCTCAGAGACCACAGGGCGGGTCAGCTCAAGGTAGCCAGACTGTGTCACAGGGCCACAACACTGGGCAAACATATGTAGTGCAACATACCCAACAGAATCAGGATATCAGACCTTCCACTATCAGAGGTACTATTCTAGTTACTTCTGTTTTATCTTTTGTACTTTTCGATATTGGTGCTACACATAGCTTTATATCTATGCCCATTGCGGAGAGCCTTGGAATCTATGTTTCTTATTCTTCTGATATCATGATGCTAGACACCCTATTGAGAATTAGAATGAAAGGTGTGCATCAGTGCAAGGAGTTCCCCCCAGAGGTTGGTGTATGTCACTTTCTATGGGACCTCTTTGTCTTAGAGATGACAGCCTATGACGTCATTCTCGGGATGGACTGGTTGGTACCCTTCTGATCCTTTTTGGATTTATATCGTCGTAGGGTGAGTTTCACGTCACTAGAGGGTGGAGAGTTTCTATACAAGGGTGAATGAGATGTCCAGGCAAGCCGAGTTGGACCCAAGCATCGTGGACGAGGTGGAGTGACTGCCCAAATTGCGAGTTTATATTTGGATGACTGGGAAACTTATCAGAAGGATTTCCCTCCAGTGTTTAATCATTTCAGGGATGTCTTCCTGGATGAATTTTTAGGTCTACCTTCGGAGCGAGAGGTGGACTTCTATATTGATCTTGTCCCAGGAGTGACACCAGTGTCTATTCCTCCTTATAGGATGGCTACACTAGAATTTCAGGAGCTCAAGAGGCAGTTAGAGGAGTTACAAGAAAAGGGTTTCATCCAACCCAGTATTTCTCCATGGGGTTCACCTGTCATTTTCGCTAAGAAGGTAGATGGTACCATCAGAATCTTCATGGATTATCGAAAACTGAACCAGTTGATGGTTAAGAACTGATATCCCTTACTTAGGATTGATGATATTTTTGATCAACTTCGAGGAGAACGAGTGTTCTCGAAGATTGACTTGAGATGCAGATATCATCAGTTGCATGTTAGACCATCAGACATACCAATTACAGCCTTTCAGAGCAGTATGGTCTATACGAGTACTTGGTCATGCCGTTAAAACTCACAAACGCACCATCAGTTTTCATGGATCTGATGAATCGTGTGTTCCACCCATATCTAGATTCTTTTGTGGTGGTCTTTGTGGATGATATCTTGGTGTACTCTCACACTCGACACGACCATGCCACTCATCTTGAGATCGTACTGAGTACACTGAGGGAGCATCAGTTATATACTAATCTCTCAAAGTGCCACTTTTGGATGAACCAGATTCACTTCCTGGGTCATATTATCTCAGAGGCAGGAGTTTCAGTAGACCTAGAGAAAGTGACAGTAGTAGTTTCCTGAGAGCAGCCTAAGAACGTGTTTGAAGTACGAAGTTTCTTGGAGATGGATGGTTACTATAGGTGCTTTATACAGGACTTCTCCCACTTAGCAGTGCCGTTGATGGGTTTGACTAAGAAGGATATGAAGTTTTTTTTATCAGAAGCTTGCGAGACAGCCTTTTAGAAGCTAAAGGGAAGGTTGACATCAACTCCAGTCCTAATACTTTGTGAGCAAGGAAAGAGCTATACAGTTTACTATGATGCATCAGGTATTGGGCTGGGAGTAATGTTGATGCAGGGTGATCTAGTGGTTGCATATGGGTCTCGACAGTTGAGGCCACATGAGAGGAATTTCCCGAAGCATGATCTCGAGTTGGATGTAGTTGTTCATGTGTTACACTGTCGGAGACATTATCTCTTGGGAGAAAATTTTGTGGTGTTTATGGACTACAAAAGTCTTAAATACATCTTTACCCAGTGTGACTTGAATTTGAGATAGTGAAGGTGGGTTGAATACCTTCAGTCCTTCAACTTTGAGATTGCATATACACCTGGTAAGGGTAACGTAGTAGCTGATGCACTGAGTAGGAGGACTTAGATATAGGCAGTGCAGGAGGCCAGTGGTGGAAGCTTATGGATTTGTTCTCTGAGATGCATTTGGAGGTTCACAATATTCAGGGGAGATCTTACCTTTCATCCTTAACTGTGGATTTTACCCTCCTGTATATAGTGAGGATGAGACAACTATCATATTCAGAAGGCCTACTTCTATGGGAGTCAGTGGAAAGTGAGGACCCTCCTCCTGGTTGAATGACAGGTGATGATGAGGTACTGCGTATCCATGGAAGAGTGTGGGTTCTAGGGGATATATGCGAGGATTTGATGGGGAATTTTATGCTTCAACTTTGGTAGTGCATCCTCGAGTTACCAAAATGTACTGTGACTTAATACGTCGGTATTGGTGTCCGGGTATGAAAAGAGAGGTAGTTGGTTTTTTTACGAGATGTTCCACCTGTCAGTAGGTGAAGGTAGAGCTTCAGAGGCCAGCCAGACTGTTACAAAAGTTACCCATTCCGGAGTGGAAATGGGATGATGTCACGATGGACTTCATGATGGGGTTTCCAAGGTCACCTCTAGAAAATTATGTTGTATGGGTTGTTGTGGATAGACTTACGAAGGTAGCTCACTTTTTTCCGATCAAGGAGACCTTCGGTGTTGACGAGCTCGGAAAGTTGTATATCTGAGAGGTAGTATGTCTTCATGGGGTCCCTCATTCAATCGTTTCAGATAGGGAAACTCATTTTACATATCATTTTTGGCAGAGTTTTCATAGGGCACTGGGTACAGAGGTGCTTCTAACCACAACTTACCACCCTCAGACCGATGGCCAGTCAGAGCGTACAATACAGGTGCTTGAGGACATGTTGCATGCATGCGTCGTGGAATTTGGGGGCTCTTGGGATAAGCACATACCCTTGGTCGAGTTTTCCTACAATAATAGTTTTCAGGAAACTATTGAGATGTCACCTTACGAGGATTTATATGGTAGGCCATGCTGATCACCCTTATGCTAGTTGGATGCAGGTGAGATAACTTTACTGGGACCATGTCTCGTGCAAGAGACTTCAAAATAGGTCTAGTTTATTCAGAAGCAGATGGCTATTGCACAGTCTCGTCAGAAATCTTATGTTGATCGCCGTAGAAAACCCTTGGATTTCGTGGTCGGGGATCAGGTTTTCTTGTGTGTTTCACCGAGGTTGGGAAACATGTAGATCTGGAGATAGGGTAAACTTTCACTGAGGTATGTAGGGCCGTTTGAGATTTTGGAGAGATTTGGGCTGGTTGCCTATCGTTTGAAGTTACCACAGAGGCACCAGGCCATGCACAACATCTTCCATGTATCTCACCTACGCCGTTATCACTCAAAACCATCTCACATTTTTCAGCCCGAGGAGGTTGAACTTCAGGTTAATGCATCCTTTGAGGAGCATCCGATTTGTATTATTGGTAGGAGCACGAAGGTTCTCCAAGGCTGGTCAGTTCCCCTCATATGGGTGTTATGGCAGTATGGCCGAGTATAGGACGAAACCTGGGAGTGGGAGACCGACGTACGTACTTAGTGGCCAGAATTGTTCTCGACTTTATCTTCACCACCCTTGGAAGGGAAATTCGGGGATGAATTGATTTAAGGGGGAAGTTTGTAAGATTCTGGTTCTTATTCTTGATGTATAAGTTTCTTGTTTTCCTTTTCTTTAAATGTTTTTGAGAAAACAAGGGAAATGTGGGGAAAAACCCAAATTTATGGGTACACTCTATGTGCTTTTGTACACACGCTATGTAATTTGGATGTGTGGGATGAGAATACAGGGCGTGTAGGCTTGGGTATAAAAACTAACTACATGCCGTGTACTTTTGTATACACGCTGTGTACTTTAGCCTTGTGGGATGAGAATACAGGGCGTGTAGGCTTGTTAGTGATTAAGGGTGTAAAAACTAACTACACGTCGTATACTTAGTAATACATACCATGTGATCAGTCGGCAGGTGAATAGTAAGGTGGTGGTAGTAGCCACCAGGGGAATGATAGTACACACCGTGTACTTAGTAATACACGCCGTGTAATCAAGTTGGCAGATGAAAAGTGGGGTGGAGGAAATTAACCTCCAAAGGAACAGTTTAAAAGGAAAGTACATGCCGTGTACTTGAGAGTACACACTTTGTAGTTATGTTTTTTCATTAAAAATAGGCAGTATCCTCCTCATTCAGCAGAGGAGGCAGAGGACTCACCAGGAGCTGCGGGAGAGGAGGCCGAGACTTAGAGGAACTCTCGATTGCTCACCGAGACTCTGATTCTTCCGCCTTCTATCTCGTTTAAACTACACGGGTATGGTCTTCCCTCTCCATGAGTATATCCTTCCAATTCTTTCCCTAAGAGAAGTTATTTAGGTCTGAACAGGTAATCATTCATCTCAGATCTACATCGTTCTTGGTCATTTTGGGAGGTGCCTTTCACGTTTATCGATCAAAGGAGATCGAGGTAGGTGGTATTGTTTTAAATTCCAACTATTGAGTTGATTTTGTGTACCATTGTGCCATGCTCCCATGTTCGGGGTGTTGTATGGATGAGACTTTGATTGTTGAGATACCTAGATTTTCATAGGTAATCTATTAAATAACTATAAACTACTGTTTGAGATCGTTGCTTTGATCCAGGGCCACCCCGAGGGTGTGGTTCCCTTGTTTAGTCATTTGTCTAGGATACCCATGGGTATGCTGTGATTATAGCATGTTTTGAGTTTTTATTGAGTGGAAACATATTTAAATTAATTTCTTATGCATTGGGCTCGGCCCAATTACTTGATTTTCCTATGAAATTCCTAAGGGCTGTGTTTTGTTTATCCTTAGGGCAATGTTTTGTTTAACATGAGGGAAATATTTCTTATGCCAATAGGAAGTAGCTTCTGTTCCTGAGGGCAATATCTCGTATACCTGTGGGAAATATTTGTTAGGCCTGAGGGAAGTCACCTGAGGGTTTCATTTCTTCTTACCTAAGGGTAAGGACTTGCATGTATGAGGACAATGTTTACTTAAAATAGCCTATTGTGGTTTCTGCTGTGGCACTGGTATAGGAGATTGTCGGTCAAGGCCGAGTCTCAGAAAACTCATAATTCAATTATATTGAATTGTTAAATAATTATTAAAATGACAATGTAACTTGTAGAAATGGTTACTTTTGAGTAATTCCTAGTTTACTGCATTTCATTATTGCACACTGTTGTTTCACTTTTTTGCTGACAGTTGGGCATGAGCCTTTGGTGGTTGCCTACTGGGATTTATTTCTCACACCCTATTTGGGTCATGTCTTGGGCCCAAAAAGATTATATTGCTGCAGGTGTTGATAAGAGAAAGGGTCACTACATAGGTACATGATTATTGCAGAGGAGTAGGAGAACATGGGATCGAGATTAGGCTTACGATGCAGCAGTGTTCCTGTTGCACTGCTTGGTTTTGTTTTGATGTACTTTGTACATTGGGCTGTATCATATCAGATTACAGTGTACCCTGTTTTGGCTGCCTCCTTAGAATTAGAGACATGTTGCATCATAATATATATGACTGTTGGTTATCTTTTACTTCAGTTCTGTTGCCCATTTCAGGTCTATGTTGTCTACTGCTTCCACTTTTGTATGTTTATATTTTTTTTCCGCTGCGCTACACTTTGAAAAATGAGGGCATAGTTTCCCCACTATCAGTCCTAGTCCCTCACTATTAGTCGGTAGCCTCTGGTGTTTGGGGAAATGCGCTTGAGCTCATGTGACCAACTGGGTTCGGGGCAACCTTTGTGTGGCACTCGGATCCGGGACGTTACATCCTTTAATAAAATTTTATGTTAAGTTTAATCCAAACCATAAAAATTATTTTCTATATGGAATCCACCACCGATATCACATTTAGGTATTTTATATGATTTAATCATGATTATAAAATTAAATATGAAATTATTTTTTAAAAATCCATCATTCAAAATTTATATTAAGTGTAACCCAAACCATTAAAAATGGCGGTCTATATGGAATACACCAACAAAAAATACCTTAAATCATGATTATATGGATATTTCCTCTAGATTATTTGAGGTATAAAAATAATAACAATCAAATAAAAAATAAACAAAATGAATGGAACAAATCAATAATAAATTTACAATATTCTATCAAGAAAAATATAAAATTAAAGAGCCTTTCTCTAATACCAATTGTTAATCCCCTAAAATGGAAGGGATATATGTTATCTAAAAAGTATTGTATTATCTCTTTAATAGTAATATAGTAGAATATAATAAAATATGGAATATTAAAATGTATTAAAGAAATAAGGATAAAACAATGAAATAAATAAATATAGAACTCAAAGATTTTTATAGTAGTTGGGATCAAAGTGATCTTACATCTATTATATTTAGATCTCTACCAAAGTAATAATTTATGTTTACCTAAAATAGAAAATATGACTTTGTGTAGTACCCCCAGTTTCAGGTACATGGTCATTTATTTATATATTTTTATATTACAAAATTATTGGGTTGTGTTTCGGGTGGCTTGAGAAGGTTTTGACATTTTTTTAAGTTGTTTATATATATTTTAAAAAAATTAATGGTCAGTAAAAATTGTGTACCACCTCCATGAAATTTTGTAAAATGTTTTTGGAGTCATTGGTCAGGTGTACGGTTGGTGCATGGTTTGGCCAAATTGTGGGAATTCCCATAGGGAACCATGAAAAGTAAAACCAAGATAAAAGTGTGGTTGTCTCATGATTTGTCTAACCATGTGAGCCAACTATGCAAGGGGTTGTCTTGATATAGTTTCAACACATGGTTAGAGCATTATTTGAAAAATCATTTGACATAACCATGAAATATACAATTGGAACACCAAAAATTATTTAATCCAAATTAAATCCTGAAAGTCTAATTAGTTCCCCAATAACATTGGATCTGAAACTTCTATCCCACCCTAGGCTTTAGATATTATTATATTATATTTGGATTTCAATTTTAGGTTAATCAAATTTCATTGAATATTCATAAACATTGTCAAGGTATTGTTATCTCTCTCTCTCTTGTTCCTTGTTCTTCTTAGATCCTATCTTATTATCTCTCTAGGAACCATAGATCTAGTCTATTATAGATAGATCTATCTGTTTCGGACTAAATTATAATGAGATCTCATTGGATCCATTGAATGAAAGGAATTGTGAAACTAAGTCAAGAAGATCCTAGTGTCATTATTCATTTTCACCAACTGTTGAGAGGTAGGTGGATTCTCTCTCATCTCTACTTTTTCTAGAACATGAAGGCTTAGTTTTGATTAAATTATTTTCTAGAAATTTTTATGATATAATTGTCAGATTATTTATGCAAACCTATTTAGTCAATGACTTTGGTAATCATCAGGAATTGTATGGTTTTTGGAAAGCCTTTTGTTATAATTTTACAATGATGATTTAAAAAATATGGTTTTATTTTGATGCATGGATGTTTTTTTGATGAAATGTTCCTGATAAAATATTTGGTTTATGTGATATTGTTTGTCATGGGATTAGAAATATGTGGTTGGTGTGAGTTCATTTCATTTTATTTGACCCTGATTAAGGGGTGTATATGATTGGGATATAAAGACATGACCTATGATTTGGGGCGTATTCCATTGGGGCACAAAGAGATTGGCCACCTATTGATGACTTAGAGTATGGATGAGAGACGTCTAATAAGTATGGGACTATCATCGGGCATTCATTTTTGTGGTTGTGTCTGTAGAAACATGGAATGTGTATTCAAAATCAATGAATTTTTTTTAAAGGTTTTGTTTATTGTTTTCCATATAATTTATATTAACTTGATATAAGCTATTTTAACTACTTTAAATTGTTTTTTATAAAATGTACTAACCAATTATTATCATGGTGTCATGAGTGGGAATCCTTTGGGTAAATCCTATGGAGTTTATACTCACCCCCTACCTGGGAACTTCGGTGTGTTTGTAGATTTAATCTGTTATCACACAGGTAAAGTCAAGGTACCTCATTTATTTAGTGATTCTTATTGATACCATGGGTAAGGCATGTAGAGTTAGACCTTTGTTATATTTTAGAGCTATTGGTATTGATGCCACTTCTATGTATTGGGGTTTAGTTTTATTTTAGTTTCTTTTGTCTTGTTTATTTTGTTTCCATTGGTACTATGATATTATTATTATTGTTTGCTTACCTTTGGTTGTATTTTTAATTTAAGAATCACATATAGGATGGATTGTTTATTGTTTTTTCCTATATAGTTATTTATCTTTAAAAGAAAAAATAATCTCCTAACATTCTTTGAATCCCTTGGAATTTATTTCCAACATTTGGTGTCTTGGGGATGTCATCTAATGCTAGTGACACCTATGCCTCTTCTCAGGCTAATGAGGAGGGGCAGGATGCTACACATTGTATTGGAGTCACAAAATAATTATAAGAAACTTCATTTTTTAACCTGGATTCATATACCACTACATTTTTAATGGTAAAATAAGCACACAAAACTAATTTTTAATAGAGATGAAATTGACACTGCCTTTTGGGAATAAGGGACCAACTAGGTATAATACATTTTATAGTGGATGCATAACTTATTTGGATTTATTTTTAGGGTAGAATTGTAAAATAAAATTAATTTTCTTACAAATGAATAACATATAAAGTTCACATATGATGAAATATAGTGGATTGAAAAAAATGCTAAAATAAGTGCCTGTCAGGTGATACTTCAAGATCTAATAATATTGATCTCTAATTTCTCATCCAACACCATAAAATAATTCCAAATGGTTTTCACATATTTAAGTAGAAAAAAATTTCCAATAGCATTGTGTATATCAGTTCATGGTAGGTTTCTTCCTTTTTTTTCTTTAAACCAATTTATAGACACTATTTATATGATCACCTTATTTAATTGAAAATTAGTTCAAACTTATAATATAACCTATTTTTGATGTTTTATAGAAAGATACCTTCACAAACATAACTTTAATCTTGAGGTTTATATATTTTTATCACATTTATAATTCTCAATACATTTAAGGAAGGTTATTTATATAATATTATCAATCCTATTCTTCTTTTCCAATAGTTATGAGTTTTCTTATTTTGTATTTTACAATTGAGTGTCTCCTATGATATAATATTTATAATAATTAATTTACTCTAAAATTTCATAGATGGAATTTATAAAATTCATGAAGGAAATATCTATTAAAAAATAAGTCAAATATGGTGACCTTCCAAAATGTTTTTTGAATTGTATGAATAAATAGGTTTTATGTATCTATATATTAGTTAAAAGATATTAACCAAATACCACATCACAAAAATTGATATGGTCTATATATATATTTTTTATATGTATCCAATGAATCGATATATTTTATGATATAGTGATATTTCATGTATTCATTTAAGTTTTACGTATATTTTGAATCATTAAAAAAATTAAATGGTCACTTGAATTAAGTGAAGCATATGTTATTATGTATAACGTATATAACCAAGGGTTGGGAAAAATATTTGAAATGAATGAACTCAAAATGGATCCTTTATTAATGAAGTAGGTCTATAAAATAGAGTTCATTACTTCTATAAATGACACACTAGTAGTAGTTACACTTTCTAAATCTCTATTACCTTATTTCTTCATTGACTAAGAGGGGAACTAACATACCTTTGGTTATCAAATAATTTTCTTATAAAGAGTTTTGAGATTCAATTTATAGTGGAGCACATAGAGAGGAAATATTATTTTCGTTATTTCTGAGTGATCACTATCAAATTCATGGGTTGAAGAGTAATTGGTAGTGTAGTATGTATTCTATATATTTTCTACATATATATATTTAAATTTTCTTTTAGATAATATTATGGATTTTGGTTTTATTTTTTAATTCTTTAACTATGTTAGATGTCATTAATACTCGTCAATGGTATTAGGTCCATATCCGATAAGGGTTTGAATAAATTTTCAATTTCATAATTTCTTGACATTTTGTAAAGAAAATTATATCACATACAATGACATATGGATATTTAATGTGATATAATGGGGTTGAATATTAGTTGTTGGATGCTTCTATCATATCTAGTGGTATAAAATATTATAGTTCCTAATAGATATCATAAACTATGATAGGTTATATCATTGTTCATGATAATATCATGTAAAGTGATGTGTGATAATGCAGTACACGACATGTATGGTTTCCTAGGTTTTAATGACACCATGTTAAGAGATATGTGATATTATTGGTTTCAATGAAGATAATTGAAGAATCATAAAATAAAAAAATAGATATTCATATCAAACCCATGATATAGGGATATCATATACATAATAGAGGTGGATATTGATATATGATATCATTATACCTAAGATATCGATATAAGATTACTTAAGTCACAAATAAGGAGATGGATATACCTCTATCTATGATATAGTTATAAAAAATTTCTTAAAAATCTTCATCGAAATGGGTTTATAGGGCCCTGGCCAAATTCAGGGTGGGTTTAGATTGTACACAATTTTTTTTGGTCACGGTATAAAATTGTTATATTTTAAGATAAATATAGACAATTTTCATTTATTTATTTATTTCCTTGTTTAAATATTCATGAATATGAATTTTAAATATTTTTAAGATTTTTAAGATTTAATTTTAATTTTTATTACTTAATTATTATAATGTTAATGTTATGCATCAAAGGACTTTCATTATAGGTATAATATAAGATTTATTTTACTTCAAGAAAAAGTAAAGAATTGTTTTTTGTAATTTAATGTGAGAATTTATAATAATTATTCACACATATTAAAGCATAATTTTTTTTAATTTAAAATCACTCTTGATAGATGATCTATGGATAGTGGGACTATAGTTCAGACTTCCCACTGAACTAAGATATTAGAAATTACTCCAGAAAATTGGGTATTGGCTATATATTACACCTTACATAATCTTTAGTATAAATTTTGTTTCATATTATTTTAATCCAATTCATGATAAGAGTTTTATATACCTTATACATATGATTAAATCAGAATTATGTTTAATATTAGAATTAATTTTTTATTTAAGATTCATAAATCATTAATTGTATAAGAGTTATACATTAAAATTGTTGAAAGATGTTAAAGGCATGAGATATAAAAGTTAGACTGTTTGAAACATGCATACATATAGGGAATGCATGGGATGAATATTATAAATGGTGGTATCTTTACAAACCCCTCAAATATTAATTTTTAGATTCCATCTAGAGAATACAATAGTCAATACCTTGATAGACCAATACAAGTGATCATAAAAGTTTAAGTATCCATGGATTATATTGTGTGACACATGTATAAAAAGTATAACTTTAAAAGTTAAGTAATTATGTTTTTTTGAGCTTTGGGTTTCACCTGGCTAGTTAACCCTAAAGGAATGGATTTGGGATTATTTATTAGATAAATTGGAGCACATTGTTTTCCACCTAATTATATAAGAGTTTTATATGATATAATTAACATGATTTTTTACATAAATAGATATATTTTTATATGAACATAAAAGTGAACTCAAAGCATAGTGAAATATTGATCCTAAATTTGTAATGGATCTGATATAAGAGGTTATAATTTTAGTGTGAGTATCTTAAATAGAAATACTCATTGAATTATTTTTTGAAGTAAGATAATCAATAAATATTTATTATTATATGTTATAATTCCATTAAATGTCATAAATTTTAATATCCCAATGTTTTAAAATAAATACTATTATTGATAGCGTATAAGATATGCAACAATGAGCTTAAACAAATCATGAAATATTATTGTTTAAATATTATCATTATAACCTAGTTGTTGGATTGGAAATTATAAATAGAAATAAAAAAATTATGAAATAAATATAAAGTTCCTACTCAATATAAATTTAATTATTAATTCTTAGGAAATGATAGTTCAAATTTTCTTAAATATATTTTATTCGTCAGCAATATGCTTTCTTCCAAAATGGTTTTTACTTCTTTTTGTGAGAAAATATTATCAATAATTTTTTAAAATTTTTTAGATGATATTTTTTAAAAATTATATCATTTTTAAGATCATTATATCAAAATTATCTTAATTTTAGTTTTTAATAATTTTTTTTAAATTTTGATTTTTAGTGAATAATAAAAACTATTGTTTTTTATTGAAAACTATATTTTATTTTAAAGTATTTATAAAGTAAAATTATATTTTGGATTAGTTTTAAAATTTTATTAGTTTATTTAAATTTATAGTAATCCAACTATGATTTTTAAATGAACATAAAACTTTAATTTAGTATAAAAACATTTTATACATAAAATTGAAATTTTTATAAAAAACCATTTTTGAATACATTTTTCTTGTTTAATTTTAAATTAAATTATTCCACTTATGTGTTTCTAATTTTGAAAAATGGACTCCATATTTGGAATCATTTTTTTAAAGAAAAACAGTTCCCCTTTATTTTTGGTTAATATGAGTTGTAAACTTAGATATTTTTGTTACCACAGTAAAAGGTAAATCATGTAATTAAAGTTAAAAATGAAATTATGAGGACTCAATAAATGATAAAAAAACTTTACATAGTTTTATTTTATGATTAAATTTAGTCTATAATTATCCAATATTTTTTATATGGCTATTCTTCTATTTGGATGTAATTTTGACCTTTATAATATATTATGTAACAAAAAGTCCAAATGCCATACTCTTGTTTTAAATAATTAAAAAATTATTTACATAGTGATAAATATAGGATATATTTCGTTAAAAATATTAATATTGAAATATAAATGATATATATTCATCATGTTAATTTATTTTTAATTTTTAGAGAATAAAAATTACCTTAAATTCTTACACATTGCTGCATGGTAATAATTCAATTTGTAGAAAAATAAAATTAATTATATTAAAAATATTAAAACGTGTATAATATAAATAATTAATGTGACCCATGAATTTTATAGATAAATATATCATTTTAGGTGTGTAACAAAAAAAATCAGATTTAGTTTGTTTTATTGATGTTATAAAATTCAAAGTAAATGAGTTGATCTAAATTTGATATTATTGACATTTTATGAATATAAAATTTTATTAAATGATGTAAAATTAATAAAAATAATATCATTGTTAAAAATTTTATTATATGATTTAAAATATCTTCCATTTTACATTTATGGTCCTTTTTTCCATTTATAGTAATAGAAATGACCCTCAAAGGGTAAAAGAACACTGTTTTCACAATTAGTATGAAAAATGTTAATGGGGTTTAAAAAAACGATAAGGGTAAATATATAATCCAAACATGTCGATATTTTATTTTATGAGATGATTTAGAATCATACTCATATTATATTTTAATTATATAAATTTTGTGCTATTTGTAAATCAAAATAAATTTATATTAATTTAATGTTATATGGAATTCCAAAAGTGCCCCTCCCTTGTATTGTGAAATGACACCAATTATTCTAAATAATTCATAGTTAAAAACCTTTTTTGGAGAATATCATCCAAATTTAATTACTAAAATATATTCCCATGTTATATAATACTTATTATGGGAATAATAATAACTTTATATGTCTTAACCTGTAAAGAAAATGAGGTTATCTGAAGAAGAGGTATAGTTCTAAACTAAGCGTTTTTGTTTTATTTTTTCTTACACCTCCTTAAATTCTTTTAAAACCATCATAAGAAAATATAATCATTATATTACATATATATTTATGTTATTATTTTATATTAATGACAAATATCTATCTCCAACTTTCATCAAATGGGGGAGGAATTTATCATTCATCTGTATGTCAGACTACCATCTCAAGGACCGATATAATTTATTTCCCATCACCACCTCTGATGGCTGGTTATAATGATCAAATTAATGTTTATATATGATATTAATGAAATATCTATCATTATGAAAATATAATATATAATTTAATTTCTTAAATTTCCATTCATTTAAAAATGATAATGTCGTTCATGTGTACTTGTGGATTACCACATCCATGAAGCTATGTGATTTTTTTCATCACTACATCACATGGATGATATATGTATATATATATAAGTATATTTAAATAATTAATATTATATTTATTAAATTATTATAATTATATAAATATAAAATAATAATTACCTTCTTTCTATAATGATCGTTCAAAAATGGAAACATTACTCATTTGTACATACGACATACCGTCTCCATAATTGTAACATAGTTTATTTTTCATAATCATATTTAACAGTTTGATATAAAATTATAATTGATTTATAAATAGGATAATTATTCCTTTATTATTATTCTAAATATGATGTAATAATGACCCCATTAACCACAGTCAATACACATACACCATTTTGAAAATATTGATCGAACGTCCTCAAAACACCTGACATGAACTTAATTGGATAAGTATTTAAATATATAATTAAAATATATGGAATAAATGATTTAAGTATAGGGAATAAATCCAATAAATGGTTATTTAGTAAGAAAATAATTTATATATGTTTATTATAGTGGTGTTAAAGGGTATACATAGATTGTCTGGACTCGAGGTAAGGGATTTCATCTAAATTTTCATTCATTGAGACATATTTTATTATTATGCACCAAATTTATTTTATATGGTGTATATCTTTACCATGTAATTTTTATATAATTAATATTTAATACTTCATGATGTTTTATTTTTAAATTTAAATTGTTTTATTCAATTGGATTTCACTTTAAAGTTACAAAGTGGTAAAGGGTTTCTTAACTCAATTTTTGTTCATTGGATTATAACTCTTCTTAATTGGCTTTTCCATGATAAGATTATGTGTGAATTGAACTATAATTTTTTTTATTCTGTATTTACATTTGTTTTTTTGTATTTATATTTTTTACACATAATATCTCTATTGAATAACTTTTTATTCAATGATACGATCTTTATAAGGGTTATTTGTCTCAAATTATCTTTCTTTGGGACATATGTTTATGATATACACCTATATTATTTTATAAGGGGTATATACTAATCCATTTAAATGTTAAATAATTTCTCCACTTATATTTAGGGTGTTTAATTTTTCATTTTATGTTATTATTTCATGAGGCTTATGATTGAAAGGTTACTGAAGTGGAAAAGGTGTTATGTTATTATCTATTTTATTTTCGAGATTATTTATGTTTAAGGTTCCTTAGAAGGAAATAATATAATATTATATTCTTGAACCATATATATTTTATTATCATATTGTTTTTAATATGTTTTACATGTTTAATTTTCATTTCCTCTATTATTTATTAAATAAATGTCAAGAAAGTTGTTTGTAAGTGGTACATATATTGTATCTTATTTTAGATCAGAAATATTTCTATTCTATATCCATGTTTTCTAAAATATTTTCAAATTTTTTATTTTATAAACACAATTTGATTACTAAAACTATTTAACATGATATTTTTTCTTCTTTTAAAAGTTTTTAAAATGGAAATTTATTAATCCGAATGTGTAACTTTTAAATACCTTTACAAATTATAAAAATAGAATGTTAATTTTTAACATTTACTACATGAACAAATTTTCCTGCCATCACAACCATTATTTTATTTGAATCTTCCATTATTATATTCCTAGTTTATTTTCAAGGAAAGTTTTTTTATTTATGTTTTATGAATTTTTAGTGTTCAAATTTTATTTTCAAAGTGAAAATGGTATTTTCTTTAAAAATGTTTTTATGATATTTTAATGGTATTTAAATTCATCAATGCCAATAAACCATGATGTTTATTGTGCTTAATTAGGGATATTTTTTAATGATTTATCCTCATTATTTCTCTGGGTCTATTATTATTATTTAAAAGATATTTTCATGGAACCAATTTCTTTTTCACGGGTTAATCAAGTTATGAAAGGAATGCTTTATTTTAATATATATGGTGACAAAAACATTTCCCACCATTGTAACCTTTATTTTATGTTAGTATTCCCTTATAAGATAACATTTTTTATTTAAATAAAAAAATTATGCTTTGAAACTAGGTTTTTAAAAGGAAAATATCTTTCAATATCTGAAATTTTTTTATTATGTGTGTAAGGATTATTTTGAAATATGCAAACTTTATTGTGTTATGATTTTGTTGTAATTATTGGGAATTTTTTCTAATAACTGGTGGTTCCATTATAAACTGAGTGTAGTTGAGCCAATTATATATCCCCAATTCATTGGGTATGGGGATGGAGTTAACCAATTAGGTTTATCCTAATGGATTATGGGAATATACTATAATGGTTATTTTAAATTCAATCACGATGGTTATTTTATGAGTAATCGTGAAGGTTATTTTATGTGTAACTGTGATTATTATCCCATTTGTAAGAGTGATATAAAATTGATGCCTAAGTTCATTATATTATTTATATATGATTTCTATGGGTTTTTTATATTATCCTTATGATTTATCAAGGTAATATAATTATTTTATGTTTAATGAAAAGTATTTTATACTTCTTATGAGTGAAAATTTATGGGTTTTTATGATTCCATTGATCAAAATTGATATCACACATATCATGATTTTTGATTCCAATGAACCTTTCCTTTGTTAAATATTTATTCCATGTCTCATGATTGATGATACAGGTATTTATAGGTATTAATTACCATATTTTATTCTCATGCACTATGATTTTGTCACAATAACCTTATGCTCATCTAACTCTCACTAATGACATTCAATTTTTAATGCTTATGTTTGCCATTACTATGAATTTGATCTCACCCGTCTTATGTTTCTTTTTTCCCAGATCATGAAAAATGATAGTAAATGATTTATATCTAGAAAGTTTTTATATGTGAATAAATTTTTGGGACAATTTGAATAATTAATATGGAGTATGAACATATTGGTATTTATAAAAAAACTCATTTGAAGTCAATATTGTTGTTTATGATGGAGTGTTTCCTATTAATATAAAACTCTAAACCTAAAATATACCCAGTTATATAAGTAATCAAATATTTCTATTTGATTTATTAAGGTTTTCATGGAAAAAAAATATATTGGGTCATATTTATCGGTATCACATCCAAAAATGTAAATTTTATGTTTTTAGCACTGGATCTAGGAGTACAGGTTCGAGGCTATCACAATTGGTATCAGAGTAGGGTTTAGATAAATTTATATATTAGTATTTTTTCTTGTGAGGTTATATTAATAGTTTTAAATATAATAATGATTTTTTAAGTTTGAGGTTGATCACAATTCTAGAGTCTTTGACACCCCCTTTTGATATTTTAAGTGATGGAATTTTAATATGTCTAATGATATTTTTGGATATGTTTTATTTGGTTAAGGTAAATGTAACCCTTAGGTTTAACATAAAGTATTATTTTATGAAGAATATGTATAAATATTATGTGAATTTGTTTTAAATTTATTTATAAACATTAGAATTTATATGATCTTTAATGATTAATGGGAACATTTTGAGGATTATATAGTTTTAAAAAAAGGTCAACCTGCAGAATGGGTGAAAATTCATCATATTCGAAAAGGCCATAGAATTGAACCCACAACTGAAGGGAAAGAAGGGCACAATGCCTACCACTAGACTATGTGAAGTCATAGATATTATAACATTGTTATTCTACTTAAATGATTTGTAAAATAAAGATTAAGTTGAATTTGTGAACATATTTAATCATATAGATAACCATGAGATTGAAAAGTTATTTAGTGATTAAGTGAATAATGTTATTTGAAATAAGTTTAATATTTTTATAACATTATATGAATAAGTTGAACTAAGTATTATAGAATTTTATTTGAGTAATAAATGTTTATTTTGATTTTTAAATTATATATGTTCTTAATGTCAATTTACGGTGATTTAATTGATTTATAAAAATTATTATCATATCTTGGAGATTATATGATTATGGTATATACCTTTTTGGATGTATACTTTATGAGTAACTAATGTGATTTAGAGATAAATATTAAATTTATATTTAAAGAATATGTGGTCAAATATTTCTAGCTTTTTGGTTTCAAGCTTGGTTGAGAATATTTTAATGAATTTTAGGGACAGTTATTCATGGAATGATTTAGTTTGAACATTTGGTATTTATATTGAATTTTTTAGATTAATGTTGTATTTAATCATATGAAGGTTTATTAATTTTGGAAATATATTATATTTTTATGAACAATTTTGTTTTTATTAGTGTATAAAGACATGGGGGATAGCTTATGATCTATTAGAAGTTAATTTTATGACTTCAGGCATAAAAAAATTCATCTTGAATACTCATAGTTCAACGAAAATGATTAGATTGTGTTGGAAATTGATTAAAGGTTGAAATTATAGTTAGGAATTAAGTATATTACTTTATTCTATTAGTCTAGATGGTAAGTGAATTCCTCAACTCTAGGAAAATTATATTGAAAAAATGTTATTTGTTTACTTTTCTTGCAAATAAATCAATTGTCTTTAAACCCTTTATAGATTTACATTTTTTCAGATAGTTAAATTTATCATGAACATGTTCTATATCACTCTCTATGAATACTTGAGGTTATTTTTATCTTCCTTTCCTATATTTTCACTTCCCTCTAGTTTTTTACTATATCTTAACCTAGTTGTGTGTTATTCTATATGGCCTTCGTAATCCCCTTTTCCTTTTTCAAGAGGAAGTTTTATTAACCTTTTTTTAAATATGGGATTTAAAAAAGGTATTTTAATTATGAATAAAAAGTTCAAATTTTGAGGATTAAATTTATTAAAGAGGTTATAACTTAATATCCTAAGGCTTTAAAATAAAGACTATGATCGATAATGTGCAAGATATGAAACATCGAGCTTAAACGAATCCTAAAATATTATTATTTAAATATGATTATTATAACCTAGTAATTAGATTGGAAGGTATGAATAAAAATAAACTAATTATAAAATACATACAAATTTCATACTCAATATAATTTTTTTTATTAATTCTTAGTAAATAAGCACCCAATTTTTTATTAAATCCATTTTATTCTTCAAAAACATGTTTTCTTCAAAAATGGTTTTTATTGATTTTTGTGAGTGAATATTATAACTAATTTTTTGTAACTTTTAGAAATACTATTTTATAAAAAGGATATATTTTTTAAATCAGAATATCAAAATTATTTTAAGGTGAAATTTTGATAAATTTTAAAAAAATTTGATTTTTCAATGAATAGTGAAAACTACTAATTTTTATTGAAATTTGTCTTTTATTTCAAAGTATTTACGAAGTGAAATTATATTTTGGATTGGTTTTAAAATTTAATTTGATATTTTTATTTAAAATAATTCAATTATGGTTAATTGTAATTTATACTTGAATTTAGTATAAAAATGTTTTACACTTACAATATCCATTTTTCTAAAAAATCATTTTTCATCGTGTTTTGCCAGTTTAATTTTAAATTAAATTCATCCATATCTATGTTTTGAATTTTAAATTTTTTATTAAATATATTGAATTACTGGGTCTATATTTTTTAAATAGGTCCCTTTTATTTTTTTATTAATATGAATAGTAAACTCTATAATTTTTGTTACCATGGTAAATGGTAAATCGGGTAATTAAAGTTATAAATAAAATAAAGAGGACTCAAAAATAACCTTAAATATTTACTTTATTTAATTTTATGGGTCCATTTATTCAATAATCATCCAATATTTTGTTATATATACTTTGTTTCATTTTTATGTGATCATGAACTTTATAATATTTTATGTAAGAAAAGACAAAAATGTCATACTCTTGTTTTTATTAACTATAACATTTTTAAAAAGTGGATAAACAGAGAATATGTTCAGTTATAAATATTAATTTTAAATATTAAAGATTTATTTTCATCATGTTAATTTATTTTAAATTTTTAGATAAGAAATAATAACATTAAATTGTTGCACAACACTGATGCAGTAATTATTCAATTAATAGAAAAATAAAATAAATGGTATTAAAAATTATAAAAGTAGTATAATTTATAAGAATTAATATGAAATATGAATTTTATAGATAAATATAACATGTTATGGATTTATTAGAATATATTTTTCTAATTTCATTTTTATTGACGGTATAAAAATCAATGTAAATGAATAGTTCAAAAATTGACATTATTGATATTTTATGAAAATGATATTTTATTAAATGATATAAAATTCCTAAAAAAATTATATTCAGAAAAATTATTATTATATGGTCTAAAATATCAAACATAGTCTATTTATGGGACTTTTTTTATTTATAGTAACTATTACGCCCCTCGAAGAGTAAAAACCCTTATTGTCACGGTAAGTGTGAAAAGGGTTAATGGGGTTTAAAACCAACTGATATGGGTAAAAAAATGATCAAAAAATGTACAAATTTTATTTTATAAGAGTATTTAGACTCATAATTATCTTATATTTTAATAATATCAATTTATATCCATTTGGACATCACAATTAATTATATTAATTCAATATTTTAAGAAATTCCAAAAGTGTCCCTTCCCTCTATTATAAAAAAACCACTAATTATCATTCATGAACACTTCAAAACTCTTTTTTGCCAATATCTTCCCAAATATATTCCTAAAATTTATACCCATGTTCTAGAGGCCTTATTTTTTTGTATAATGCCAAATTTAGACATCTTATGGTGTAAATAAAAAGAGGTTATCTCAAGAAGTGGTATTGTTCCTAATTTGAGTATTTTTTTTATTTATTCTTCCACCTCATTCAAATATTCTCCAAAAATGATGATAAAATAATATAATTATATTATACATACTATCATTTTATTATTTTAGTGACATAACTTATATTCATCTCCAACCTCCATCAAATGGGAAAGGAGTCCATTGAACATGTTTACAGTGGACTACCTCCTCACGGGACGATGTAATTCGTTTTCCATCACCACCTCTCACAACTGGTTATAATGATAAAATTAATGTTTATATATTATATTAATGACATATTTTTTATTATAAATATATAAATTATCATTTAATTTCTTATCTTCCCATTCATTGAAACAGGATAACGTCGTTCGTGCTTATGTGTGGATTGCCGCATCCATGAAGCGATGTGATTTATTTTTCATCACCACATCACATGGATGATATATATAAGTGTATTTATATAATTAATATTATATTTATGATATTATTATCTTTATTTAAAGATATAATAATACATTTCTTATTTCTATAATAATCTTTGAAAAATAGAAATGTTGTTTATGCGTATATATGACCTACTGTCTCCATGATTGTAACATAGTTAATTTTTTATAGCCATATTTTATTCTAGGATTTAAAAGTATAATTGATTTATTAAAATTATAACTATTTCATTTTTATTATTATAAATATAATGGAATAATGACCCCATTTACCACTATAATAATCCAGGTTTTCGTATGAGGTACAGTTCCTTTTGTTTTCAATTTAAATACTTGTTTATAGCCTAATTTGAATAGAATTTAAGTTTATGGGAGTATCAGGGGTTTTTGAATCTTTTTTTAAACCAAGATCCCTTGTTTTATAATAGAAAAATCATGTCTCATTGTTATTATGTACCATTCTGGGCTGGTCACACAGTTGCTACGAACCATGCGAGGTTAGACAGTGGACTCCCACAGGAAGCACAATTTGAGGAAACCATACATTTTGAGGTGCATGGTGGTGAATGTATGTCTTTAGTTTTTTATAGTGGTTGAGATCCATTTTTCAGGGTTATTCAAACCATTATTTCAAACCATTCCAATTTCCACTTCCTACAACATTGGTTGTAGGGTTGGCGCATGATTTGGCCAACCGTGTGACCAAACCGTGTGACCTAGGGTTTTTGGTGAATTTATGAAATTTTCCCTAATTAATCCTTTATTTCAAACCTAATTTTCACTTTCTTATTCCTTGGATATAACCTACATGAGAATATCCATTTTAATCCAATATCTATGATTTTCCACCATTCCTCCATCAGATCTCAGAATTGAGTGTCAAAAGTATCATTGAATCTACACCGATGAGTAATCAATTCCTTTTGTGTCATTCCTCATTCTTCTTAGTATCAGCTGCACAATATAGGTGTAAGATAATATTAAATAATTTCAATTTTTTCATCCATTCTTTAATTTTATTCTGATCTAAGTCAAATCATAAGCTGTTACTGGAAGGGAATTCTACTAGAGACCTATAGTAGGTGGTCTATACTTTTCCCATATGGTTTGGTGACTTATTAAACTAGTTTTCATTGTGCCTCCTATTGGACATTTTGGAAGGACCCCATAATTGAACTAATTAATTGGATTAGGTGAAATGGAAAATATTAGGGAAAACCTTTGGTTCGTTTGAGATGTATTAGTGGTTTTTTCCTCATCCAAGGCCACCCATGGGGTGTACCCCTTGACCTTACCTTTTTTTGAAACACCCAGGGGGTGTGTTTAATGATTTTTTAATTAGAGTAAGCCCATTTATTAATAAATTGAATTGAACTAGTTAAATATGATATGGTATTCCTCCTTTGTATGATGATTATTTTAATTAAATGTTTTATATAAACCTGAATTTCTTGAATGGTTTTTTTTTGAAAATGTAGAAATGAGTGGGAATACTCATGATATGATATGGTAATTGAACTAATTAATGAATGGTTATAAAGGATTACATGGTTTTCCTACACCATGGGTCAAAATAAAAGTATATAATTCCTTGGACCTATAAACTCCTTGGATTCTGATTCTCTGGGATGCCACGGAAATTTCTAACCCTTGGATCTGGCCTGTTGGACTCGCATGAACATGCTCGGTTGAGATGATCCTTGGACTCCACTAGTGTCATTATTGAGTTTCCATCAAGGATCTCTTGGGACATTATGAGGTTTCCTTGGTCTTCTATACCTTGTATATAGCCTCAAAGGGCCTGAAATTATTAATTATATGACATGGTCATGGTAAATGTGATAATCGATTATACAGCTTGGCCATGACTATTCTAAAACTTTTTATTATACGATAAGGCTATAGTGATTTGATATAAAGGTTTTATGACATGGATATGGTAATTAATTTATTTGGTTTATTATTTTCCTTATGATATAATCTTAAAACTTATTTTACAGAGATCTATATATGGTCGTATAGGATCACTTGTAAATTTACATTTTCATGGGAACTTACTTTTAGTTCTTTTATGCCTGTTATACTATGAATGCTGCTTTAGTTTTTTATATTTCACAACTAGGACATATTAACGACCACTGGGTTTTTACCTACTGGTATTGTTTCTCACAACCTTTTTGGGTTGTCATTGGGTTACCGAACAAACTTTATGGATGCAGGTAGGGACTGGGGAAAGCACCTGTAGTTTGATACTTTATTTTTTACCATGTTTAGGTGTAGGGGAGCATGAGATCAAGTTGAGGATCATGATGTTGTCTGGTGTTTTGGTTACATATATTGTATTTTACTATTGTCTACCATTTTTTCATTCTTTTTAGAGACATTTATCATCATAATTTTATATGAGACTCCTTTTTTCATGATTATTTATTCTTATTGTTTATCGACTGTCTAATTATTATATTGTTTCTTCTATTGACTGCTATTATTATTCCATTGTGTTACACTCTGGTGATGAGGGAATAGTCTCCCCACAAACACACCCTAGGACCTCACTTCTAGTCATAAGTATCTAGTTCTTGGGGAGATGTGGTTGAGGATATGTGGCTAATAGGGCTCGGGGCACCATTCAGTGGAATCCAGATCTGGGACATTACAAAGTGGTATCAATGCCTTTTTATTTTTCTTGTTTATTATTTAGAGATGATAGACAGGGATTATAAGGAATTGAAATTTGGTAATGAGATGTGCCTGGGCATAGCTAACACACATATAGAAAAAACCCAAATTAACATGAATGAAAATTTTGTTTTCTGGATTTTGACTATCATAGTTGATTCGATTCCACCGTTGGGTGATGAATGTGAATTGTAATGTTATCATTGATATGGATATGGGTTTTATTTTTATTTCATCCTAATGATATGATGGTGTTCCATATTAGGCATCATTTTAGGAACTTGTTAGAAATCACACGTTATGAATTATGTCATGCCATATAGAATGCATTGCTTGTTTCCATTATGTTGTGATGGGTGTCATGATAGATACACATGTTTTTGTTATAGAAATATATGCAGGGAATTGGGAAACATGGTTGGTACTTAGAGTGCATGTAATTACCTAAGCAGTGTTTTCCTGATCAGGTTATACAAGACACCCTAAGAAACCAATTGTGGAACATTGAGTCATGGACCATGAGTCACATGGACTAGAGCATGTTATGTTTTGGATTATGTGGGTTACATATTCCAATTAATTAGGAGTATGGTCCCTTATGGATTAGAAGTGACACACCATTTGGTTCAACCATTTAAAATTAAATGTGAAATGGATATGAAATTCAAAAGAAAAATTAAAGGAGAAATGTGGAACTCAGCCAAGACCCGACTTTTGAGTGGGAAAGAGGAAGTGTCTCTAGTGACATTTGAGACTGGTCATTTTGTATACCTTCATAGATTTAGGAGAATTATATGTGGTTTGACCTAGTTATAGGAAATTTTTGACCTGTTCTATCCATTTGATCTATGAAATTTGATATAATTCTTTTCTAAGGCATTTGTTTTGAATTGTAAAGACATGCCACCATGACGAGATTTAATTATATTTTAGGAGGGTGATGCCAAACATGCTCCAAAGCCTGTGGGTAGTGGGATATCATTGTAAATTCCCTTAGTAAAATTTGTAGCAATAATTGTTTTACCAGACATAGGTACTAAGGCACAATTCCATGAGGGGTTTTATCGCTTCATGTAGACTTCTCAGGGAGCACTGCATCATGCCTCATCTATAGCTGAGATGATGAATGTGTTCTAGTAGTAACATCCTCCCATGTTTTTAGAGGATGGAGGTGTAGATGCTACTGATATATGGATTGATACTACTCTCTTGATCATTGAGCATCTAGAGATATCTCTTGATAGGAGAGTGAAACTTCTGACCTATATGATTCAGGGAGTTGCAAAGTGCTGGTGAGATGATTTGAACTAGGATTATGTGCTCCATGATATAGTTTGGTTGGATTTCCAAACCATATTCTATGAATATTTTTTTACTAAGACTTTGAGAGTAGTGTGGGAAAGTGGGTACATGCATCTGGAGAAGGGTGATATGACAGTTGTGGAATACTCAACATTATTTATAGACTTGTATAGTTTTATGTTGATGTACCTTTATGATGAGTTATTGAGGGTGAGATGCTTTGAGGAAGGTCTATGACATGAAATTTGATCCCATTTCACTATTTTAATATTGACTGCTATTACAGAAGTTGTAAATTAGTCACTATTTATAGAGCGTAACCTAAGAGAATCTTGCAGCACAGAGAAGAATAATATAGTCTATCGGCCAAATAGTTCTAATTCCAATGGAAGGAAGCACTGTTTTGAGGCTTCCCCTGAGATGAGTACTATCCAGTATGTGATTACTGGTAGATCAGTGTTCTATAATTAGTGTGGTAGATATGTCCCTATGAGAAATCTGTGCGATCAGGACCCAGTGGAGGGCCAAGATTACGACATGATGGGACGTGTGCAACATTTCTACATGATCTTCCCTCAAATAGTTAGTGGGAGGGGGTCAGTTCCAAAACTAGGTTTATAATTAGGTTTCCAAGCTCTGGGTAAGGTAAGGATATAGATTAGTATCAGTTGATCAAGTCGATGTGGCGGTGGTCATATCTAAGGCAGCCAAACACCTGTTGTATCAAAAAAATAGAGCGATCATACACTAGGGATTGAGGTTTTGTCACAGGGCCATAGTTCAAGACATATCTACTATGTGTATCCTACCACTATGGATTAGGGTGCCGAACCGTCTATGGTGAGAGTTATGATCTTAGTATCATCATCTATTGTATCTTCTCATTTTTATATAGGTGCATCACATAATTTTATATATTCACCTATGGAGAAAATCTTGAGGCTCATTATATAGTTTTCTAAGGGTTTTATGGCAATATTCACTCCACTAGGAATCATAAAGGATGATGTAAATTAGTGTAGGGAGTTACCCCTTGAGTTTTGTGTTTGTCACTTCATCTGGAATCTTTTTTTCCTCAATATTACTGAGTTTTATGTGATACTCTGAATGGACTGACTTGTAGATTACTGAGCTTATTTTGACTATTATCACCAGAGGGTGAATTTCACCTCACCAAAGGGTGTAGTTTATACTTACAAGGGTGAATGGGATGTCCAGGCAAGCCGACCGGAACCACAACATTGTTGGTGGGAGGGATGACAACCCAGATTGCTAGTTTATATCTGGATGATCAGGGAGTGTGTTTGGAGAACTTTCCTCCAGTGGTTGATCATTTAAGGGATCTATTCCAAGACGAGTTTTCTGGTTAAAATCTTGGGATAGAGTTTGTGTGCTCTATTGATCTAGTTCCAGGATCATCACTCCTATCCATTCCTCTTTACATGATGGATATAATAGAGTTGCAGGAGCTCAGGAGGAAGCTAGAGGACTTAGAGGAAAAGAGGTTTATTTGACCAAGTACTTCTCTATGGGGTTCGCCGGTCCTTTTTGTGAAAAAATAAGATGGTACCCTTATGCTATGCATGGTTTACCTTAAATTGAACTAACTGATGATTAATAACCAATATCCATTTCCATGGATAGATGACATGTTTAATTAGATTATATGAGCTTGGGTGTTATTTAGAATTGAGTTAAGGTTTGGAAATCACTAGGTATGTGTTTGAACTATAAAAATACATCATAAAATCTTTCATATTAGGTAAGGTCTATACAAGTATCTGTTTATGTCGTTTAACATCATGAATGCACTAGTATTATTCACGACACTAGTGAATTGAGTCTTCCAATATTATCTAGATTTGTTTTTGGTAGTTTACGTGGATGATATATTGGTGTATTCTCACAATATACATGACCATGTCAAACATATTGAGATCTCTTTTGGTACACTAAGAGATAATTAGTTATATACTAATATCACAAAGTCCCACTTTTATATGGATAAGATTCACTTCCTCGGTCCTAATATCTTATAGATAGGAGTATAAGTTGACCCAAATAAGGTGGGAGATGTAGTTTCATGGGAGAATACCAAGAAAATATTTTACATATGAGGTTTCTTGGGGATAGTTGGATATTACAATAATTTCATACAAGACTTATCACATCTAGCAGTTCTGCTGAAAGGGAGACTGAATTCGGGATCCAAAAGGGATACTGACTTCTACACCGGTCTTGTTACTGCTAGAGAAGATTAGGATCTACACTATATATTACAATGAAACCGGTATCGATATTGGGGCAGTGATGGTGTAGGGGGTAGATTTGTGGTGTATGTATCTCAAAAGTTGAGTCCACACAAAAGGAATTACCCAATGCATAATCTTGAGTTAGTTGCATTTTTTTTGCTTTACACTATTGGAGTCATTACATACAGGGAGAGCATTTTGTGGTGTAAAAAGACCACAAATTACTCATGTAAATATTTATAAAGTGTGATCTAAATTTGATTTTTCAAAGGTGGGTTGAATACCTAGAGTATTTTTACTTTGATGTTGTCTATATTTTTAGAAAGGAAAATTTAGTGGCTGATACTCTAAAAAGGTGGAATCCAATGCAGGATTTTCAGGAGATCAGTAGCAAGTGGAATCTTATGTATTTTTTTTCTAAGATTCACTTGGAGGTTCAGGAAAGGCAGGGAAAAACTTATATTTCATCATTAACAGTGACCTATATCCTACTGGATAGAGTGAGGATGAAGCATATATCAGATTATGAGGGCCTAGTCCTACAAGATATTGGGGCAGGTGAGGACCCACCTCCTGGTTGGAATTTAGGCGAGGATGATATCCTATGTATACATGGTTGTGTATGGGTTCCATTAGACATATGTGAGGAGTTGATGTGGGATTTTCAAGCCCTAGTTTTTACAGTGAATCCTAGGTTTACCAAGATATACCGTGACTTATTTCATTAATACTTGTGACCGAGTATGAAATGTGAGGTAGTTATTTTTGTTACAAGGTGCTCCACCTATTAGCAGGTGAAGTAGGAAAATCACTGACCAATCATACTTTTAAAGAATTTATTAATTCCCAAGTATAAATGGGATAAAATAGTGATGGATTTCATGATAGGTTTGATAAGGACACCTTGATGTTTTAATGTTGTGTGGGTTATTGTTGACAAGATCACAAAGTATTCTCATTTATTTCTGAATAATGAGACCTTCGGTGTTGATGTTCTTGAGAGGTTGTATATATATGAGATAGTTTAACTCCACAGGGTCACATGCACTATCATTTCAGATCAGGATGTCTGGTTTACTTCTTGTTTCTAGAAGAGTTTGTAGAGTTAATTTGGTACACATGTGCTTCTAAGTACATCATACCACACTTTGACTGATGACTATTTAGAGAATACGATACAAGTGCTTGAGGACATGATGTAATCATGTTTCCATGATTTAGGGGGCTCTTGGGAGAGGCATATATCCCTAGTTGAATTACCCAACAATAATAGTTATTTGGAGAATATACATATATATCCTTATGAGGATTTGTATGGTAGTCCAGGATGATCGCCCCTATTCTGGTTAGAGGTAGGTGAGGCATATTTATGTGGATCATGTCTCATGTAAGGGAGTTCTGAGAAGGTTCAATTGATTAAGAAGTGGATGGATACTACACAATCTCAATAGAAATCTTATGTTTATCGTCAGATGCGACCTATAAATTTTGAGGTTTGGGATTTGGTCTTTTTACATGTCTCGCTGAGGATGGGGAGTAAGAGGATTAGGAGGTAGGGTAATATTTCACCGTGATATGTTAAGTTGCTCGAGATTCTGGGTAGAGTAGGACTGATGGTCTATCGGTTGTAGTTTCCTTAGAGGTGTCGAGCTATGCATGACATCTTCCATGTATCTTAGGTCTTACTCAATCGTTCGCACACGTCTCATACTTTTCATCCCTAGGAGGTTGAGTTACAGGAATATGTGTAATTTGAGGAGCATCCTATTCATATCATTGATAGGAGTATGATGGTTCTCCAAGGCCGGTTAGTTCCTCGAGTATGGGTGATATAGAAGCACAACCATTTATAGGATGATACTTGGGTGTGAAAGGTCTAATTATGTACTCAGTGGTTGATGTTTTTCTCCAATGAATCTTGACCACCCATGAGAGGGAAATTTAGGAAAGAATTACTTTGAGGAAGATTGTAAGAACCCAGGTTTTCATATGAAGTAAGAATTCTTTTTTTAAAGTTTAAATTCTTTTTTACAGCCTAATGTGAATAAATTTTGAGGTAATGGGGGTATCAAGGGTGTCTATATATTTTTCAAATCCCATATATTTTATTTTGAAAAGAAAATACAAGCCACATGGTTAGAAAAATCCTTGTGGGGCAGGTTACACAGTTACTAATAACCATGTGATCTTGGACTGTGGAGTCCGATAGGTTGCACGGTTTGAGTATACCTTCCAATTTGAGGTGAATGGTTGTGTGGGTATGTATTTAATTTTTAAAAGTGGGATGATACATGGTTTGTTCATAATTAGTCAAACTGTGAGTGAAAACCATGTGATGCTCCCCTTCCTACAGTAGTGGGCACACAGTTTGGCCAACCGTGAAACCAAACCATGTGACCTAGGGTTTCTGGGTGAATTTGTGAAATTTAACCTAATTAATAATTTATTTAAAACCTAATTTTTACTTTATCATTTTAAGTACCCTAGACCACCCTAAGAGGGGGGTTAATCAGGGTGTCAAAATTTTCTCTACTTTATTGGATCTGGTTCCCATATTGGTAGGAACTTGTTTAAACCTGTATGATGGATATGTGCAGTAATTAAAACATTCACATACAGAAGGTCAGAACAACACTTTTTTACTTGGTTCAACACTAAGGGCTATGTCCAAGGAGTATACACCGATAGATTTTCACTTGTACCTAATTCCACTATTCTTCACTAGTTGTGGATTACAAAGGTTCGGGCATAGTCACTCTGTCCCAGGCTCACTTTCTAACTATTCATGGATAGATCACTACTTCCCTCGAGTCACTCCCATTTACTCCCCCTAGATCACTACCTTGGGTGAAGTCCCACTCAGTTTATAAACATGAAGGTCTCTTAAACAGAAAAGAATTGATGTCTTTGTCTTTTATTCAGCATGAGACATTGCTTGCATAAAAGTTATGAATTGATGCTCTTTTGTATTAAATATTTTCCTTTAGTACAATAACTAAATTCACTAAATATTCTTCTTATCTTCTTGTTCAGAATCATAAAATCATATGTAATTGTTCAAGAAATGAAGATCATCTCAGAAAATAATCATTACAATTTTACTGCCCAATATAATTCTCAATCTTCAGTTTGGAACACTCTGTTCTTCTTCTTCTCTTTATTTAATTCCCAATACCAACACCTATGTGTATCGATATACTTCCTTCTTTCTATGTAGATCTGAGTTTAGTTTCACATATTGTTCTTATTCTCTTCATAAAGAACAACAAGGGTGTTAAACACCAGTTGTGTGTGTGTAGTACTACATCTCTTTATAAAACTGAATGGTTCACAGTACTTCCTTCTTCGCGAAGCTGCTTCGAGAGTGCTAAGCACCTGTCAAAAGCATGTGGGCCCCCCAATTTTTTCATGCACCCTTCTAGGTGTCTTGCACATTAAATTCAAACCTTTCATGTAAAACACCATTTGGAATGAAATATCCTTTTCGTGCAACTCTTCTTTTTCACTCAGAACTTCTCTTTTTCATGCAACACTTTCTTTTTCAAGCAGCACTTCTTCTTTTCATGCACCACTCTATACTTCTATTTTCCACATGTCAGAGATTGGGATTTGTCTAAGTGTCGAGGATATACAAATGAGAGGGGTTCACTTCCTATTTATAGGAATTTTTGACCCTACTTAGAAAACCCCTTTCTGTGCATAAAACTGTCTCTCACTTTATATTATGTGCACCTTCCTTTATTTTCACGCACCGCTTGGCTTTTTCGTGCACCTCATGAATTAACCATTTTTCATCATTTTGAACACGAATCCTCTCTCATGTGTAAAAAACAAACTGGAATTTCACACAAATTCCAATTTCGGACACATCCTGGATTATTTCGGGCACTTCATGCCTTTTTCAATTTTCTAATTTCTGGTCCTGAGGCACCCATTGTGCATAAAACCTCAAAACCACATTTTGTGCACAACCAATTTTACGCGAAAAAGTATGATGTCCCACACAAATTGTGTGAACATATCTGATTTTCTGACACCTATTTCCTTTTCTTATTTTTAGCATTTCTGATCTGAGGCACTGCTTGCGTGAAAAAACTCAACCAGCTATTTCATGCACAACATTTTTCTACACACATTC
This sequence comes from Viscum album, assembly GCA_963277665.1. NCBI lineage: Eukaryota > Viridiplantae > Streptophyta > Magnoliopsida > Santalales > Viscaceae > Viscum > Viscum album. Next base: position 624,317,955 of record OY728137.1, on the reverse strand, counting down.
CTTTTTTTTCTGCACACAACTCTGGTTTTTCATGCACACTTTCCTTTTCCAAATATTGAAATGATGGTCTTAAAAATCCACTTGGACTCATAATATTAGGCCATTTTTACCTTGTACGTAATATCTTTTGTCAAAGCCACATCCTTTCCCTATCTTTCAGTAGCAACAATATTTCCAATCAAAACTAGAATATGAATAATAGTATATTTACACCCCCTTTCCTTCATAATTCTTGCATCACAAGTTCTCAAAACTTATGATATTTTGGAAATAAAAATCAGCAAAGAATTGTCAGATTTAGATACAATGTGAAATGCATGACCATCTCAGAATTCCAATCCCTTCTATACTCTCTCTTATTCTTCAACCATAATTCTCTACTTCATGCAAATCATATGATTCTATTCTTCAAGTAAGCTTATGCATGATTTTATTTTAATAGTGAGATGTTGCATGATCACATTATAATATGAATCCCTTCATCTCCTTCTTCATTTTGATCTTCATTGACATAACATTTGACAAAAAATACAACTTTATACACAAAGTGGTCCCAAAAATCTCCCCCTTTGTATTTTGTTTTCAACGCCTTAAAGTTCCCCTCAAATGAATGAGTAAATATCCAAATGAGAATCTTCTCTCTCCCCTTACTTCTTTCTCTTCCTCCAAACTTTAATTTCACTTATCTCCCCCTTATTGAAAATAAATACAAATTTCATGGGAAAGGGTATCATTCTATACTTGAGCATTGTGTCATCAATCATTTCAATCTAATTCCATGTGAGCAATACTCGATATAGAAAACAAGAGGATTTTATTTAGACAAAAAATATGCTCATTATCCACTGGTCATGATACCTCATGAGATGAGAACTCATGTACTTTTTCTTCAAGGGTTTTTCACTTTCATTCCAGGCTTAAGAAATTAAATGTGATAGGGAACAATCAACATGAAAATCCTGTACTCACTTCAAAAAATAGATCAAAAGCATTCAAGTGCAATTTGTAGGATAATTGGCCTTGGGGAACATCAATTATTCTTATTTCATTGATTAATTTAGTTACCCCCCTTATTAAAATGATATTCATTATAAGTAACCAAGGACGAGATATTGAAAATTTAAATACCTTTTCCAATGACATATTCTTCAAGAAATTTCTAGAGTAATTGAATTTAATACCAACTAAAGGTGATACTGATTGAAATAATAATTCTGGAAGCTTCTTCATTTGTTTCCCCCTCAAGAGAAAAACTCCTCATTATCATCATATAGGGTGATCCTTTATCATTTTAATCTTTGAATATCAATTGAAGTATCTTCCAAGGATGAAAACTTCTTCAACTTAGCTATCAAGAGTTGAAGGCATTCACTACTTCTTAGGTTCTTCCCATGAGAGCATGATTCACCTTCAATTCCTTGTATTATCAGCACAAATAGAATACACAATTGATTTAGGGAATAAGGTGGTTCCTTTTTTGTTTCGTCAATATAATATACATGGTTGAGATGGTTTTCTCAACCAAGTTCCTCCATTTACTCTAGTCTTCAAGATTTCACATCTAAATATATGTTTTGATATGTGTTGATTTGGAATGGATCTATTCACATTCTATTCTAATTTATGTAGAGAATTGTTCTTCTTAATAGTCATCTTGAATGTTGCTTTCTTACTACTTTTAAGGACTGCTTCTTGCTCGGGTATTAATTTCAAGAAACCTTTTTCAATGTGACCAAATTTCATACATCTATCACATAGAACTTCTTTAACACATGTTTTTCTTTTTTGTTTTCACTCTCTTGTGCACTTTATTATCATAACGTGAATATTTTAATTTTCCTTTATCACCATCCTTGGACTTTTCATCTTCATGTTTCCTTATTGTTTTCAATTTTTTTGGCCAGATGACCAACATGTTATTTGGAACTATTGCAGCTAGTTTGGATATTCCATACGGGTTCATCTGAATATCATCCCTCTTAGTTTCTCTTTTGGATGAATTGCCCTTCAATTTCATGGATCTAAAATTTAGGTTCTTCTTAGCTTCCCTACTTTATATCTTCTTGGGGAAATTTTTGTTCACAATATTCTTCTGATTTCTTCCCAAGGTAGCTGATTCATACTTAGTTGGAATCGGAGGTCTTCTTTTCTTATCAACGATGAATTCATGTTGATATGGGTGTGTACCTACATTGTGACCACTATCATTTAATATATCACAAATGTTATCAAGTATTCCAAATCTGTTTTTGGTAGACAAATGTTTTTGGACCTGCTGATGTTGTTTCTTCTTCTCTATCATTCTCCCCCTTGAGGTAGGCTTACTTTGTGATTCTACATTATGAGGATTGTACCAACAGTTTAATGCATAGTGCCCAAATATGTTTCATCACCAACATTGACCCCCAAATCTTGATTTATTTGTATTTTGTTTCTGGGACTTCTTCTTGACTTTTTGTGCTCTTTGTGAAGAACCACCTTCCATATTATTCTTCCTATTCACCCCAGATATGGTGACAGGTAACTCCCCACCTATCATCATCCATACTGGTTTTGAATTTCTCTTGTATCCTGCACTGCTTGTGGGAAAATATCTAGAAACATGAGTACAAGATGGTTTGGATGGTACCTTATTCTTGTCTGCTGCTTATGCTATATCATTAAAAGATGTCATGATATTCTTATCACATATTGAAGGTATTTCAGCTTTAAAATCCTCCAGTGTACACTGAATACCAAGAGCAACTTTTTCCTTCTTTTTTAAAGACTCAATATGTGTCTTTTCAATATTGGTCAACTGAGTTTCCTATTCTAGACATTACATATTGAAGATGAATTTCTGATATTAAATTATAATCATCTTCTCTTAACATGCATTCTTCATTCTTTCAACTTCAAATTCATGCAACTTGTCTTTGGTCTATAACAAAAAGTCAAGTTCCTTGAATTTCTTGGAAGTTTCTTCCTAATATAAACTCTTGACTTCAGTGATCTTATTCAGATCATCTTCAAGTTTATGGATCCTTTCTTCTAGAGTCCTATTAACCCCTTATTTATTTTTAAATACTTAAATCTCTTTAGAGAGCTTTAAAAATTCTGAAATTTTTCCTACTAATCTCTTTTCCACATTACCAGCTTCTCTTTCCAGTCGGGTGATCTCGCCTACATGAATTGAAATATTCTACAAATAAAAACAACTCTTTATTAAGGAATATCATATAGAAAGGTTCTTAATTTCTCTTGATCACTTGTAAATGGGATAGAAGTGTCTTCCTTTCCTTGGTTAGAAACCTTATCCACATGCTCTTTACTCTCCAAGCCTGATATTTCTTCATTATTGGAAGGGCATGAAAAACTAGACATTGCATATTCTTTGGACATGAGGGAATTCTTAAAATTTCTCTTATCTTTATTTTTCCTATTTTTCATGGTCTTTATAGATGTAGAGATCTGCTCAGAGATGACTGAATCTCCATTGAGACTTCACTTCATTTTTTACTTTACGAAAGAAACTCAAATCCTCTTCTGAATAGAATTGTTGAAGAGTATCCAACACACGCAAACATTTCACTCTAAAACCAATTGAAGGACCCTATAACACCTTGAGAGGGGGTGAATCAGGGTGTCAACTATTTCTCTACTTTATTGGATCTTGTTCCAACGTTGGTAGGGACTTGTTTAAACCTGTATGATGGATATGTGCAGTAATTAAAACATTCACATGAAGAAGGTCAGCACAACACCTTTTTACTTGGTTCAACACTAAGGGATACATCCAAGGATTATATACTGACAGGTTTTTGGTCGTACCTAATTCTATTATTCTTCACTAGTTGTGGATTACAAAGGTTCGGGCACAGTCACTCTGTCCCAGGATCATTGCCTAACTGTTCATGGATAGCTCACTACTTCCCTCAGGTCACTCCTATTGACTACCCCTAGATCATTGCCTTGGGTGAAGTCTCACTTATTTTATAGATGTGAAGGTCTCTTTAACAGATAAGCATGGAAGTCTCTGTCTTCTGCTCAGCATGGGACATTGCTTGCATCAGAGTTCTGAATTGATTCTATTTTGTATTCAATATTCTCTTTTAGTGAAATAAATAAATTCACTAAATCTCATTCTTCTCTTCTTGGATAGAATCAAAAAATCCTATGTGATTTTTCAAGTAATTAAGATCATCTCATTAAAGCATCATCACAATTGTACTTCCCTAAATAATTCACAATCTTCAATTAGGCACACTCTTTTCTTCTTCTTCTTATCTTCCTTTAATTCCTAATATCAACACCTAAGTGTATCGGTATACTTATTTATTTCTATAAAGATCTCATTTTAGTTTCACGTATTGTTCTTCTTCTCTTTACAAATCACAACAAGGGTGTTAAACATCATTCGTGTTTGTGCGGTACTACTTCTCATCACAAAACCGAATGGTTCATGATACTTTCTTCTTCACGAAGCCACTTTGGGAGTGCTAAGCACCTATCAAAGGCATGCATGCCCCCCAAATTTTTTGTGCACCCTTCTAGGTGTCTTGTGCATAAAATTCAAACCTTTCACAAAAAAACACCTATTGGAGTGAAATATCCTTTTCACGTAACTCTTCTTTTTCACGCATAACTTCTCTTTTTCGCGCAACATTTTATTTTTCATGAAACACTTCTTCTTTTCATGCACCACCCTATACTTCAATTTTTACATGCATCAGATCTTAGGATTTGTCTAAGTTCTGATAATCTACAAATGATAGGGGGTCACCTCCTATTTATAGGCATTTTTGACCCAGTGTGGAAAACCCCTTCTTGTACGTAAAAATGTCTCTCACTTCTTTATATTACATGCACTTTCCTTTATTATCACACACCACATGGATTTTTCACACACCTCATGAATTTTCTATTTTTTATCATTCTGAACATGAATCCTCTCTTGTGTGTAAAACATTAAACCGGTATTTCACACAACTTCCAATTTTTTTGCACATCCTAGATTATTTCGCGCACTTCATGTCTTTGTCAATTTTATGATTTCTGATCTCAAGGCACCCCTTGCACGTAAAACCTCAAACCCATATTTTGTGCACAACCAATTTTACATGCACAAGTCTAATGTTCCATGCACATTGTGTGAACATATCTGATTTTTTGTACACCTCTTGCCTTTTCTGATTTTTAGTATTTCTGATCTGAGGCACTGCTTGCGTGAAAAAACTCAACCAGCTATTTCACGCGCAACATTTTTTGGCGCACATTCCCGTTTTTTCTCGTACAACTTTAGTTTTTCATGCACCTCTTTCCTTTTCCAAATATTGAAGTGATGATCTTAAAACTCTATTTTCACTCAAAATATTAGGCCATTTTATACCTTGTGCATAATATCTTTTGTCAAAGTCACATCCTTTCCCTATCTTTGAGAAACAACAATATTTCCAATCAAAACCAGAATATGACTTACAATGTCTTTACTCTCCCTTCCCTTCATAGTGCTTGCATCATAAGTTCTCAAAACATATGATATTTTGGAAATACAAATCAGAAAAGCATCGTCATATTTAGATACAATGTGAAATGCATGACCATATCAGAATTCTAAGCCCATCCACACACTCTCTTCTTCTTTAATCTTCATTCTCTACTTCATGAAAATAATATGATTATATTCTTCGAGTAAGATCTTCCATGATTCTCTTTTGTAACGCCCCGACCCCAGTTACTCAGAGTCGGTGCCTTATTACATAACATTGGCAAGATCACAAAGGATCAAGTCTCGAAATACCGATTAGTTTAGTAGTCTTGGAAACACTAGATATATTCATAAGTCTTACATTACATCATAAGGTAAAAAAACTACAACAACATCTTGTCTTCATATCCTGTCATACTATCCCGGCAAGTCATTCATAAATTACTTCTTCACATCCTGGAAAAAATAAAACATTGAAAGGGGTGAGCTCAGATGCTCAGTAAGGATAACAATATAGCAGAAGCTTTCATAGATAAGCATAAACACTTAAAGAAATTTATAACTAAAACAAAAGCCTTTTAAACTTTAACTTCAGCATAATATGGCAAAGATAAAATGAAATAATTCCATTTACTTATTCACATGGATATTCTACTAGTCGAACAATCACATGCAATATCAATAAACACTTTCATAATGATGGAATGCATAATGCCAGACTATCATAACCACATAGCCAAGGCCTCGTGCCAAGAATACAAATAAGATTTTGCCAAGGCCTTGTGCCAAGACACTAGTTTGTCTCATGAGACCTACCGATGCATCGAGGAGCTATAGCGGTCTCCACTCGTCACTTACTAAGTCCAATTCATTCCCCATATGAAAAGTTTTAAACATAACATAAACATTCGTATTAAAACTAGCATAAGAAATGTCAATACTTTATCCACAAACCATGAATGGTATAAAAATAGCACATCCACAGTCAAACATAACTCATTCGATACAATATGGAAGATTTTATTGTATCATATTAACCTCAATAGAGAATGATGAAGGATATTGACATAGATGAAAAAAATCATCAAAACAATTAGAGTGAAATATCCCCCTTTTTCTTGAAATCATTTAAAAGTCACACTATTTGTCAAGAATCCATTTAAAATAGATTTTAGAATCAAAGTTTCCCATACCACTTTGAAACTTTTAAAAGGAATTTTTATTTTAAAACTTTAATGTCCATATAAATAAATCCTTAAAACCATTTTTAAAACATGTACATTAGTGAGAAAGATTTAGAATAATCAATCTTTAAAACACTTAAAAATGTATTTTAGTTAGAGTTTCTAACCAGAAGAGAGACACTTGAATACAAATAATTGAGGTAATCAAAACTTTATAATATCATGAGAATAAAGGGATTCATGATATACTATGTCAAAGTACATTATATACACCATATAAAAGTGATTTTGTGTATAACAACAAAGAAGTCTCAATGGAATGTAAATTGAGATGAATTATCTTATAAAGACCATATCCTTAGGTTAAGGATAAATCAACAACATAATTATGTGTGACAAATATAAATACACTCAATATGATTGTATATTTAGTGTAAATCAATTAGATGACATTCACACATATTCTTTTAAAAACAACACCAATGAATTGGATATTTAACTCAACAAATGGAGATTGAGTTAAAATTACTCTTATCAAGTTCATACCGATGACTTGAGAATTTATAAATGGAGTGATTATGTGTATAAAAATTATATACACATAAAGGGGAGTGAAAATTATGACATAATCAAATTAATAGTGATTCCACACATAATCTTGGAGTAAAATAATCAATGAAGTATGCGTAAAGACGAATGAGTGGAAATTGAAATTTCAAATTTCCTTATTGATTTAGATACATACAAAAAATACACCCATGAAATAAGTATCATACAATGATTATGTAAATATAAATGAATTAAAGTATATTACACAATGAAAACAAACATGGGCAGTACACACACCACATGTAATAAATAAGTTGTGAACAATGGAATTCTCACGGAATTAAAAGTGAGATAAGAAACCCCTTACTTTGTAATTTTTCCTTGGTCGAGGGTAGGTTAACCTCCTGTATAATGGTGAAATAATTGTTATTGAATTATACAAGAATCATATGCATTAATATGATATCATATATAATCTTTTAACATTGATTTGTTAATAATATCTTAGAATTATCGTCGTTTCGGGTGTTAACGGGTTCATTTTCCTTTATATTATTTGTTATTTGAGCCATATTTGTTACTAATGGGATGTATATTATTCATATCCAGAATGATGTCAAATCTTTAAATATTATTTTTAATCATTAAATGAGAATTATACTTTAATGGATATGATGGAGAATGAATCTCATCGCGTTCGTGGGGACGGTAGTCCGTACGTACGCACGAGCGACAATATCATTCTTTTGATATTAAAATTATATTTAATTGGATGGTATATTATATATAAAGAATCATTATCATGTTATATTTATTATTTAAATTAATTACACATCATTATTATACCCATCCAAATAATAATGTTTTGAATAACAATTACACCACGACGTGGAGACGGTAATCCGTACGTACGCACGTATAGTGACATGTCATTCAAAGGATGGATAGAATACTAAAATATGGTTGTACCATGTTTATAATAACATCATAGTATATATAATATACTGGATTTATTATTTTATAATGTTAATAACAAAGAAATAAGAAGTGGAAGAAGAAAGGAACTTGAAAAAGGGTGGTGAAATCATTACCTCTTCTTCGAGTTCTTCCTTTTGATTTGATCAAAATGGCTCCTTAGGTTGGAATTATTACTAAATTAATACCTCTAGGATTAATTGAGGGAAGTTTATAGAGTTTTTGTGCAGGGGTTGGCCGAACCAAAAGACTTTTAAGATGTGAATTAATGAGAAGGGGGGGTGCCCTTTTATAAGAGGGGTGAGGGGAACCTTTGGAAAAGCTAGAAATATTATTTTATAGTAAATTCATATTCGGTTTATAATAGCTCCAAATTGGATTATTTAAAAGTTAAGGTGGGTATAGGTCTAAAACTACTCAACCAATAGGATTTAGACAGGTTTGGGTTACTATATTAACCTTATCTTTAAGTATTAACTCTTAGTTAATTAGTTTCACTTTTACAATGTCTCTTTGTATTTTTATATTATATGGTTAATAAACTTACTATATACATCCAAGCGACCCACAAGTGGTACATTAATTATACACCTATCATGATATAAGTCTCTTGTCCGAACCATAGATTTTTAGGAATTTAATATCAATTAATAATATAATATTTGTTTTAAAAACTCTTTTATGTCAATTTTGACACTATTTGGAAAATTGATTTTTGTGAAAATCATAAAAGAATTATTACTTCTAAAAAAGTTAATTAAATCATTCCTAACATGTAATATTAACCTATAAAATTAGTGTAATTCATAAAAAGTCTCAAATTATATTTATTTGGGTATTTATAATATCAATTATTTTAATTTTTTACTATTATGGTAATTAATGCATCATCATTGGGTCATAAATAAATTAAATTATTTAATGTCTAAAAATTATAAATAAACTACCATTATTTAGGAAATTTTTTTATATTTTTAATGAATATTTATAGTCGAAAATCCAACATATATAACCCTTTGTAAAAATTGTTTTGCTAAAAGATATATCTTTATGTCATTTTTGTATTTGTTTTAACTTAATTAAAATAAAGTGTCCCTATCACCTACAAGTGGCTCTATGGGGTCCCAAAATCAACCCAAAGATGCCAATGGTCGGACATGTATCCACCAATAAGGTTAGGACACATTTTAGGGTAATTTAGTATTATTATTATATTATTTGTTAACCCTTATTTACCATGTTTACCCATTAACCATGGTACATAAAATATTTACCGAAGTAATTATTCAAAATGTCTAAAAATAAAAGTTACCTATTTAAAAAATTTGGACATCCTGATTCCAAATATGGAATCCATTTTTCCAAATTCAAAACACATAAGTGGAAGAAATTAATTTAAAATTAATTCCCGTTGTTAAAATAAAAAAACGTGTTTTTAAGAGATAATAACTATCAAAAGATTGACACTTGTTTATGTCTGGTTTAATTGTGAAATTATGTCAAATGACAAACATTGAATTAAATGGTAAAAATATATTCTAAATATACTTTAAAACCACTCAAATTCATAATTTATCAATATTAATTATTTCGATTAAAAAAGTTACGTTTAATTAAAATTTAGTAATTTTCACTATTCATCAAAATATGAAAGTTATCCGAAAAGTACCAAAATTTCAACCTAGGATAATTTCGATATTATGAATCCAAAAATGAAGTCCATTTTGAGATATAGAATATATAAAATTTCAAAAAGTAGGTATTACTATTCATAACGACTAATTTGATCGGTTGCGGTGTGTGTTAGAACTCGATGTTGCATACAACACACGCCATTGCATTATTTAAAGGGAAACGTACCGTGGAAGATTGGGGTGTTACATTATACCCTACTTCAATAAATTACGTCCTCGATTTTTTTTTTAAAATTGGGCTTGAGAATATAATGGAAAGTCCCACATCGGAAAAAGAGTCAATAAAACTATCACTTTAATAGAAAGGACGAGAGGTATTAAGGTCACCCAAGATAACCCATACTAGGATTCCATGTAGGAAAACATGGATATAGACGATAAACTAAGTGTTATGTTCTGATATAGAGGGATATAAAACATGATCAGGAGAAAGTTAACAATAAGAAAATCACAAACTTGTGTTGGGACAAACGGTCATTAGTCTCCCAGTAGGAAAAGTAAATGGACAACATTTTTTTGTTTTAAGTTACATTACATTAGGACGAGTAATTCATTTATGATATTGACTAATAACATAAAGAGATATACTTACTTTTTAAGTATAGTTTCATTCTTTAATAAATTTTTACCACTAACTCATTTTTTTGAACAATGAGTATTCAAGAAGACTTGGTCACAATGGAAGAGCTAGAATAAACTTCTATAGAAATACATGATCCACGTAGGATAAAATATATATTTACCTTGTCTTTAGAGATTAATCAAAACCAAAATGGTTAGTATAATATCTGATGATCCCCCAAATGGATATTCCATTAGATAAAAAAAACACTAATCTTAATTTCTAAAATTAAACCATCAATACCCCAAAGTTAAATAAGTACCATTAAATAATCAATTGTCCTTAAAATCCTTCAATATAATCCAAACTAATATTGAAACCCAAAACTTATAAGAATGTAGTCTTCCACGTTAAATTGTATCTCCAAATGACATTAATTACTCTTAAAGTCACATACTTAAAAGTAATAAACCTAATCATTTCCATGAATAACCCAAATCACTATAAATCCACAATAAAAAAATAGATTAAATTCCACAATTATTCCTCAAATGAAATCCCATACTATTCTATTTTACTTGGGCATATAGTGTCCCCAACAAAGCGAACATCTTCCAAAATAACATTTATTACTTAATCACCGAATAATTTTCCTATACTAAGGGTATTTACTTGATAAGAAATAAGATCCCAAATCAAATTATTATTGATCAATAAAATAATTTAACTAAAAATAATAGTCACACTAACCAGGGACTTCACGTAGTCTAGTGGTAGGCGATAAATCCCAATCGCACTTTGGTTGTGGGTTCGATTCCCACAGCTTTGTCCGATGCGATGGGTTGTCATACGGTCTGCGTGTTGTCCTTTTTCAAAAACTATATTTTATAAAATTACCAAAATGAGGTAAATTCCTCAAAATAACCATAACATAATTTAACCACAAATCTTATCTCATACCTTTCATTTTCATCCCAAATTATAATAACTTGTAATTGCCTCAAACCCAATGATCATATAAAACCAAATGGTTATTTATAACTATATCCACAAGAGAAAAGATAATTCTTCATAAAATATCATTCTCACATGGAAAACTATAGGGTTACAAATACAAGAGAATATTATTCCAAAGTAAACTCATCAACAAGGAGCACTAATACTTTTTAAACATTTCTCCAACCATTTATTTCCACATAGCTTCTTCTTTGACCAATAAAATATCCTATAGAATAGGGAATTCACTCGGGTAATGGCCAGGTCCCCTACATTTATGGAAAATGACTGTAAATGGACTATTGGGACCATTTTTATCTTCTTACATAGTACTCTTCATTTTTCTTCGGTAATTCTTCACTTTATGTCCTTCCTTCCCGCACATAAAGCATTTCTTTGTACCATTGAGACACTTTCCTGGGTGTCTCCTTCCACATTTCCTGCATGATGGAAATTGAGGATTCCTTTCTCCATGGTCTCCACTACTGGAGCTCTTATCATTCATCACCTTTCTCTTCTTTGTTGAGTCTGGTAATTGGTTAATATATATATTGTTGATCATATTTTTGGAAAATTGATTTGTCATAAAGACGATATCTTTTACGCCTATCAACATTCCATTTTGTTTCTCATTTCCACCACCGTTCCCACCTTGTACATCATTCTAAAAGTCACTATGACTTCCTTGGAATCCATCCATTGACTAAAACCAGAAAGCATTGTGTGAGTAACAGTAGTCAAAAAATCATTTAGATATTAACATGTCACCATATTCTCAATTTGAAACACATTAGGATTAACCAAAGTCATTTACTCTCATCTTTTATATATAATACTTAAAATCGGTTTGTAAAGAAAATGTAAATTATCCTAAGCATATCCCCCGGGAGTGTCGTAACCAAGAGTGTAGTAAGGCCCATTGTCGTGCACCAGTTCCCGTTTGAGTCTCGCTCAAAGTGGTGTTTTCGGGTTTTACCCCTAGGTACATCTGTGCCAGAGCTGCCTCTACCTGCTCGTATCCAAACAGGGATGTATTTCTCGGAAAACTCACAAAATCTCTACAATACCAAAATTATAAGAAGTTCTTTTATACTAATCCTCAAAGTTAATCTTAGGTCTACGTGCTCTAATCAGAGTTTATCTAAATCTAGCTTCTAAGGTTTGTACTAAACTTCCTCTAATACCAACTGTAACACCCTGACCCCAGTTACCCAGAGTCGGTGCATTATTACATAACATTGGAAAGATCACAAATGATCAAGTCTCGAAAGACCGATTAGTTTAGTAGTATTGGAAACACTAGATATATTCATAAGTCTTACATTACATCATAAAGTAAAAAAACTACAACAACATCTTGTATTCATATCCCCTCATACTATCCCTGCAGGTCATTCATAAATTAATTCTTCACATACTGGGAAAAATAAAACATTGAAAGGGGTGAGCTCAGATGCTCAGTAAGGATAACAATATAGCAGAAGCTTTCATAGATAAGCATAAACACTTAAATAAATTTATAACTAAAACAAAAGTCTTTTAAACTTGAACTTCAACATAATATGACAAAGATAAAATGAAATAATTCCATTTACTTATTCACATGGATATTCTACTAGTCGAACAATCACATGGAATATCAATAACCACTTTTATAATGATGGAATGCATAATGCCAGACTATCATAACCACATAGCCAAGGCCTCGTGCTAAGACTACAAATAAGATTTTGCCAAGGCCTTGTGCCAAGACACTAGTTTGTCTCATGAGACCTACCAATGCATCGAGGAGCTATAGCGGGCTCCACCCATCACTTACTAAGTCCAATGCATTCCTCATATGAAAAGTTTTAAACATAACATAAACATTTGTATTAAAACTAGCATACGAAATGTCAATACTTTATCCACAAAACATGAATGGTATAAAAATAGCACATCCACATTCAAACATAACTCATTCGATACAATATGGAAGATTATATTGTACGATATTAACCTAAATTGAGAATGATGATGTAAAGACCCGTAAAAATTCAAGAATTTTTTTTTCTTAATTTTCTTTTGAATTTTACAAGAACACAGTTTTTGACGGTACGTGATTCCAAGGCCCGGTGTGCCCGAAATCATTTTCCGAAGTTTTGGCTTGGGTACGTTCAGTGAACGAACGAGCGGGTTTTTCTAACTTTTGAACCGGTGCTCAGAATCAAATTCTGAGGGCACCGATGGAATCGCAGCGCCAGTACTTACTTAGAAACGCCTCTTCCAGAGTTGCATTTGCTCGGGTGTGGTTTTTAATTTTTGGGATTTAAGTTAAGAAATAAAATAATGTGGTACGACAAACTTTATTTTATTTCACTTAAAGCCGCTTAAAGTCACTTTAAGCTGCTTAAGCTGAGTTGAAGCGGATAAGGTGGAACCCAAAATATCCTACCCTCTTGGTAGGATATTTGTGAGGTGGGGCCCACACAAGCCTCACCATTTCTTTTCCGCTAAGTAACACACCCACGAAAACCCCTATTAAATGAAATTCAACTGATACGTTTTCTAAATTCTTAACGCCCCTATTAATTGGGCGGTTAGTTCATTGAAATTAATTCTATGAATTAATTTGTTCGTTTCTTAACCTGTTTTTCGTTTGTTGGCATGTAATGAAATAAGACCAACACATGTCTTCTTGAGGATTGTTCATTGAGAGGATTTGACAGAAACCTTAAGTCCTTCATCCTTCTTCGCGAAGAACGCGAAGAACACCGGCCTCCGACGAAGGGTGACGAAGAATGCCAGACCCCCGGAGATCGACGGCGTGACGCCGACGATTCTCCCTCCGCGACGCTTCTTCCACGACGATCCATCCCCGCGACAATCTTCGATCGGCATCTTGAGGTAGGGGATTGCGGTCCTTTTAATTCTTTGTGGTTTATAATATCAACATGGATTTAATTGTTATAATTAAATCTGTGTGTTCTTGATCCTCGGATTTTGTCTACACGATTCTGAGTACCGCACGACAGCGACGCCCTTCCGCGACGCGACAATCCTTTTCTTCCGCGACGGTCAATTCCGTTACGAACACGCGTCTGACGACGACGTTGAGGTAGGGGTCATTTTGGAAATGATAATACCCATGTTTGTTTTCCTCCCAGGCAATAACACGGACCAACCAATTAACAAGTTGGTCCGCAGATTATTATTGCGGGTCAAGGTTTATCAATTGCTGGGAATTATGGTGTTGTTTCAAACCGCCCTTTTGTTCTTGGTGTGCGGAATGGTGGATGACAACAAAACGGGCCGCAGAGATGATTTGTTGATTCCGCAGTGAAGAATGGGACACGGGAAGAGCTACGGCGTAGACGGAAATGAAATCGGACCACCAGAGCAACTCCGGTGGCCCACAGACTCCACCGGCGGCGCGGGTCGCCGGCGCCCCGGCGCGCCGCCGGACGGAGCCGCCGTGGCTGAAACCACGGCGGTGGCGGCCAGCAGACCCGCGACCGCGTGGATCCGTCGAGACACGGGACGCGGCCCTGCCGCATCCGCTGACCAAGGGCAGCCCCACGCAGGGCCGCAGTGTTCTCACGCGGGGGCAGCACGACCCTCGCGCCGCTCGGCCGTAACTGGCCGAGCCGACCCCGGCGGCCGGGCCGGGCTGCGACGGTCGGGTTGGACCCGGACCCGGGTCGGGTCGACCCGGCTCGGGCCGAGCCAGGGGGTTGGGCCGGGTCGGTCTGGGCCCAGACCCCCCATTTCCGGACCTTTTTGGTCTTTTGCTCATAACTTGAGTTACGGGCCTCCGAACGACGTACCATCAGCGGAGATGTGATCCTTGGATCAAGACGGTCGTTTCGGTATATTACAATCAAGGTTTCAGAGTACTTTGGGTTTGGCCAGGTTGGTTCGTACACAAAACCAATCGGGCTCTCGGAGCGGAAACACTCATAACTTGAGCTCCAGACGTCCGATTGACGTGCTGTCGACTTGGTTGGATTCCTCTAAGTGAGATAGATATTTTGGCTTACTCTGCCCGAGGTTTGGATGCAGGTGGAGTATGGTCGGGTTGGTTTTGACTTAAAAACTAACCGGACCCCTAGGAGGAAAAAGCCAATAACTCTCAGACCGGGCGTCCGATTGACGTGCCATCTGCGACGTTGAGTTCCTGTTGACGATACAGAACTTTTGGATTCATCAACTATGGAATATGTGTCAGTTGATGTATCAGTCTCTCGGCTCGTGGAGAGGACCCTCCCGAATGAGCTTGCTGTGTACGGGAACCCTAGTGTTGGCTGCGACTGCGTCTGTGACGATGAAGACTATCGTACTGGAATCCTATGTGGGTTCAACGATGAAGACTATCATACGGGAATCCTATGTGGGTTCGACGATGAATACTATCGTACTGGAATCCTATGTGGTTTCGACGATGAAGACTATCGTACTGGAATCCTATGTGGGTTCGACGATGAAGACTATCGTACTGGAATCCTATGTGGGTTCGACGATGAAGACTATCGTACTGGAATCCTATGTGGGTTCGACGATGAAGACCATCGTACTGGAATCCTATGTGGGTTTGACGATGAAGACTATCGTACTGGAATTCTATGTGGGTTCGACGGTGAAGACAATTGTACCGAAATCCTCTATGGGTTCGACGACGATGACTACAGTGCTTGTATCCTACGTGGGTCCCAGTAAGACGAATCAGTGATTACATCTGATCATCTCTCTTACTTTACAAATGAAGCATACCTATGTGAGATGAATCCTGTTTACTTTCCTTTGTGGATTGTGTTGAGTTATCCTGTGTGGATTTACGTTTTTCTTTCCTGTGTGGACTGGGTTGTACTTGAGATCGGATGTTGGAGCCGAGCGAGAATTGATGACTTAGGTTATGTATGGGCATATACCTAAGCAGTATCAGATGTTACTTCGAGATTGTATCTTTCCTTTGTGTTTATCCTTTGTGGATTCTGGGAGACCTTCAGGGGTCTCGGGGTCCCTACTGAGTAGCTTATACTCACCCCTGCACGGGCTATGCCCGCACTACGTTGTGTTGGTTGCAGACGACGGACAACGCTGATCGTGGTGGAGGCTCACGGAGCAGGACGGTACCTGGAGGTGGACCACTGGGTGGGACGTACTCGGAGCGGTCGGCTGGACCTGAGGAGCAGTGGAGGCTTTCTTTACCCACCCTTCAGGTGATATTTCCAGTGGATAGCTCGACGTTGCGGCTTTACTTTTCAGTTGCGGTTTTCCCTTTCCAGTTTTACTTTACTTTCAGTTGGTCTTGTATTTCCGGCCCCCTTTACTTTTAGTAAAGCTTGTTTCAGTTTTTACTTAGTGTTTACTTCTTCTGCCTGCTTTCTCTATGGTGTTTGTTGTTTACTTTACAAAGTCAATGCTTTCCCTTTTTCCGGGATTTACGCCTTGGTGCTAGTCGCCAGCCCCTGGTCTATGGAAGGCGGGCTTGGGGTAGTCTTGTCACGGGCCCCGAGGACGGGTCGTGACAAATTGGTATCAGAGGAGTTTGGTTCTACCGCAGAACTTGGGACTCTGATCTTTTTCTATGTAAAGCAATAGTGTTAAGAGTATTGAGTGTGGTTATCAGTCCGGGGAGTCCAGTGTTGGTGCGGCGGCCGACGTATCCATACACCAGGACCCTGACTTTTGATTTATGACTTAATGCATGAAAACATTGATTGCATGTGTGTTTCAAGTTTTCTTTGTGAATACTTTGTGTCAGCTCACCAGGTATAATGTTCTGACCATGACGCACCTGTCTCTTTTCAGGATGGCCCCACGATGGCAGCCAGCTAGGGTTCCGAGCGTTGTGTGTGGTGAGAGCCCACCGAGCGACGAGGAATCGGTACAGGGCCCTTTGACGGCTGAGGCACCGGCGGTACCTATACCCACCGAGCCACCGATGCTACCAGCCCTAGTCGCTGACGATGCACATCGCCTTAGTGAACTGCACGAGTTTCAGCGCCAGTGACCGCCCAGGTTCTGCAGGGAGACGAACCCTCAGGCCGCCGAGGACTAGCTGGAGGCAGTTGTACAGGTTTTCAGGTTAGTGAGGACACTGACAGACCTCATGGTGATCCTCACAGCGACCCTCCTGCACGCGGCAGCAGGCAGATGGTGGATCTTGATGCTCCAGGTGCATGATGAGGCATCTCTCCTTTGGACGAACTTTGAGAGCCTTTTTCGCTCAGAGTTCGTCCCAGCCACCCTCCGAGTGGTGCGCATCCAGGAGCTACTACAGCTGCGGCAGGGCAGCATGATGGTTGCCTAGTACTCGACGAGATTTACTGATCTTTCGCGCTACTCCACCAATATGGTATGGGATCCATTCTTCCGGGCCCAGACCTTCGAGCAGGGACTGAGGCATGAGATCAGGGCCTCGATGATCTCCCTCAACATTCTAACGCAGGCAGAGGTGTTGGAGAGAGCCCTTTTAGTGGAGAGTTTCCTCGCCGAGCAGGCACCAGCGACAGGACCCTCCGTAGGACGACCCATAGCGGAGTCTTCTGCAGCTGGCAGTCAACAGGTGACGCAGAGGTCCAAGCGGGCCAAACCTTCAGATGGGCAATCTCAGGGTGATGATTCGGTCATGCGGGGCACACGAAGGAAAGCCAGCTACTCGAGGAGCAGTCAATGATACGCATGCGGCGGGCAAGTTCACATGGCCCGAGACTTCCCGACTCGTCCTGCTGATGAGAAACAAGTGGTAGAGGGACCTCCTAGGCAGAGGGTTGACCATGACGGTCCGTAGGGAGTAGGCGGGCGAGGCAGAGAAGATGGCCGAGCAGCGGGTGGTGGATGACGCTTTGAGGCCTTACAACCACCACCACTTGGGAGACCACCCCGACTGCAGGGAACATGTGGACAGGGAAGAGCTCAGCTTCAGGCAGCTGAGGCCTACGATCATGGAGCTCTGAGAGCAGATGGACAAGAGCGGGACTAGCTCCAGACCTAGAGAATTTTGTTCATGTTGCTTCTAGCTCTGTTGATGTTTGTTTTATGTTGCTTTGTGTCTTTGTACTTTGAGCTGCAGTAATAAAAAGACACCTTTCTTTTGGCGTTTACCTTCCCGTCCTCTCTTTGTGTTGTTACTAAGAGGTTTTGGTTTAAAAACTGTTGACTTGACCCTCACTTTGAGATACCTACTGGAGGAGACCCAGTGACCAAACACTGATGCCGACAGTGTGACTCAACCCTTGGAGGCGAGAGTAACGGTTGGATCTCTTGTTAATAGCGTCGAGGCCTTACGATGTCATCCTTGGTATGGGTTAGTATCATTCATGACAGGATTGACTGTATTAGGCAAAGAACATGGTTCATCCAGGGGATGAGACCAGATTTCTCTTCTTGGAAAAGTAGAAATCTCAGCATCTCTTGTAGGACCAGAAGGGTCCAAGTCATCCAGGAGCGGATGAGGACAGATCAGAGCCAGCAGAAGTCTTATGCTGACAGGAGGCGGAGGCCACTAGAGTTCGAGGGTGGAGACCACGTCTTCTTGTGGGTCTCACCTCGACGTGGATTATAGAGATTTGGCCGAGGCGGCAAGTTATCTCCGCGCTTCATCAGACCCTTCCACGTCCTCAGTAGGATTGGCAAGGTGGCTTATCACCTGGCTCTACCACCTCAGTTGCACCGGGTGCACGACGTCTTCCACGTATCTCAGCTGAGGAGATACGTGCATGACCCGATGCATATCATTGACCATGGGGAACTAGACGTTGGTGATGGGGAGACTTTTACGGAGGTCCCGGTGGAGATTGAGGATCGACGGGAGTGGGTCCTACGTGGACGGTCGATTCCTCTTGAGCGCATCAGATGGCAGCACGGGAACCTCCAGGAGAGCACTTGGGAGCGGGAGGCTCAGATGTGTGCTCAGTACCAACTTTTGTTTCCCTAGTTTATGATGTATCTTTACGGGGACGTAAAGCCCTGAGGTGGGAGTGATATAAAGACCTGTAAAAATTCAATGAAATTTTTTTCTTAATTTTCTTTGGAATTTTAAAAGAACGCAGTTTCTGACGGCACGTGATTCCGAGGCCCGATGTGCCCAGAATCATTTTCCGAAGTTTTGGCTCGGGTACATTCAGTGAACGAACGAGCGGGTTTTTTTAACTTTTGAACCGGTGCTCGGAATCAAATTCTGAGGGCACCTATGGAATTGCAGCGCCGGTACTTGCTTAGAAACGCCTCTTCCAGAGTTGCATTTGCTTGGGTGTGGTTTTTAATTTTTGGGCTTTAAGTTAAGAAATAAAATAATGTGGTATGACAAACTTAATTGTATTTCACTTAAAGCCGCTTAAAGCCACTTTAAGCTGCTTAAGCTGAGTTGAAGCGGATAAGGTGGAACCCAAAATATCCTACCCTCTTGGTAGGATATTTGTGAGGTGGGGCCCGCATGAGCCCCACCGTTTCTTTTCCGCTAAGTAATGCACCTACGAAAACCCCTATTAAATGAAAGTCAACTGACACGTTTTCTAAATTCTTAACGCCCCTATTAATTGGGCGGTTAGTTCGTTGAAATTAATTCTATGAATTAATTTGTTCGTTTCTTAACCTGTTTTTCGTTTGTTGGCACGTAATGAAATAAGACCAACACATGTCTTATTGAGGATTGTTCGTTGAGAGGATTTGACAGAAACCTTAAGTCCTTCATCCTTCTTCACGAAGAATGTGAAGAACGCGAAAAACGCGAAGAACACCAGCCTCCGAAGAAGGGCGACGAAGAACGCCAGACCCCCAGAGATCGACGATGTGACGCCGACGATTCTCCCTCCGCGAAGCTTCTTCCACGAAGATCCATCCCCATGATAATCTTCGATCAGAATCTTGAGGTAGGGGATTGCGGTCCTTTTAATTCTTTGTGGTTTATAACATGAACATGGATTTAATTGTTATAATTAAATCTGTATGTTCTTGATCCTCAGAGTTTGTCTACGTGACACCGAGTACCGCACGACAGTGACGCCCTTCCGCGATGCGATGATCCTTGTCTTTCGTGACGTTCAATTCCGCGACGAACTTGCATCCGACGACGACGTTGAGGTAGGGGTCGTTTTGGAAATGATAATACCCATGTTTGTTTTCCTCCAAGGCAAGAACGCGGACCAACCAATTAACAAGTTGGTCCGTGGATTATTATTGCGGGTCAAGGTTTATCAATTGTTGGGAATTATGGTGTTGTTTCAAACCGCCCTTTCATTCTTGGTGTGCGGAACGGCGGACGACGACAAAACGGGCCGTAGAGACGATTTGTTGATTCCGCAGTGAAGAACGAGACCCGGGATGAGCTACGGCGTAGACGAAAATGAAATCGGACCATCAGAGCAACTCCAGTGGCCCGCGGACTCCACCGGCGGCGCGGGGCGCCGGCGCGGCGGCGGCGGCGGCCGAAGGCGACCAGCAGACCCGCGACCGCGTGGGTCCGGCGAGACACGGGACGCGGCTCTGCAGCGTCCGCTGACCATGGGCGGCCCCACACGGGGCCACGATGTTCTCACGCGGGGGCAGCACGCCCCCCGCGCCGCTCGGCCGTAACCGGCCGAGCCGACCCCGGCGGTCGGGCCGCGCACGCGCCGGCCGGGCCGGGTCGCGCACGCGCCGGCTGGGCCGGGTCGGGTCGACCCGGTTCGGGCTGACCCCAGGGGGGTTGGGCCGGGTCGGTCCGGGCCCAGACCCCCCGTTTCTAGACCTTTTCGGTCTTTTACTCATAACTTGAGTTACGAGCCTCCAAACGACACTCCGTCAACGGTGATGCGATCCTTGGATCGAGACGGTCGTTTCGGTATATTACACTCAAGGTTTCAGAGTACTTTGGGTTCTACCGGGTTGGTTCGTACACGAAACCAACCGAGCCTTCGGAGCGGAAACACTCATAACTTGAGCTCTGGACGTCCGATTGACGTGCCGTCGACTTGGTTGGATTCCTCTAAGTGAGATGGATCTTTTGGCTTACTCTGCCCGAGGTTTGGACGCAGGTGTAGTACGGTCGGGTTGGTTTTGACTTAAAAACCAATCGGGCCCCTGGGACGAAAAAGCCAATAACTCTCAGACCGGGTGTCCGATTGACGCGCCGTCTGCAATGTTGAGTTCCTGTTGACGATACGGAACTTTTGGATACATCAACTCTGGAATATGTGTCAGTTGATGTATCAGCCTCTCGGCTCGTGGAGCGGACCCTTCCGAACGAGCTTGCTGTGTGCGGGAACCCTAGTGCTGGCTGCGACTGCGTCTGTGACGATGAAGACTATCGTACTGGAATCCTATGTGGGGTCGACGATGAATACTGTCGTATGAGAATCCTATGTGGGTTCGATGATGAAGACTATCGTACTGGAATCCTATGTGGGTTCGACGATGAAGACTATCATACTGGAATCCTATGTGGGTTCGACGATGAAGACTATCGTACTGGAATCCTATGTGGGTTCGACGATGAAGACTATCGTACTGGAATCCTATGTGGGTTCGACGATGAAGACCATCATACTGGAATCCTATGTGGGTTTGACGATGAAGACCATCGTACTGGAATCCTATGTGGGTTCGACGATGAAGACTATCGTACTGGAATCCTATGTGGGTTCGACGATGAAGACCATCATACTGGAATCCTATGTGGGTTTGACGATGAAGACCATCGTACTGGAATCCTATGTGGGTTCGACGATGAAGACTATCATACTGGAATCCTATGTGGGTTCGACGATGAAGACAATTGTACCGAAATCCTTTGTGGGTTCGACAGCGATGACTACAGTGCTTGTATCCTACGTGGGTCCCAGTAAGATGAATCAGTGATTACATCTGATCATCTATCTTACTTTACAAATGAAGCATACCTGTGTGAGATGAATCCTGTTTACTTTCCTTTGTGGATTGTGTTGTGTTATCCTGTGTGGATTTACGTTTTGCTTTCCTGTGTGGATTGGGTTGTACTTGAGCTCGGATGTTGGAGCTGAGCAAGAATTGATGACTTAGGTATATGTATGGGAATATACCTAAGCAGTTTCGGATGTTACTTCGTGATTGTATCTTTCCTTTGTGGTTATCCTTTGTGGATTCTGGGAGACCTTCGGGGGTCTCGGGGTCCCTACTGAGTAGCTTATACTCACCCCTGCACGGGCTATGCCTGCACTATGTTGTGTTGGTTGCAGACGACGGACAACGCTGATCGTGGCAGATGATCATAGAGCAGGACGGTACCTGGAGGTGGACCACTGGGTGGGACGTACTCGGAGCGGTCGACTGGACCCGAGGAGCAGTGGAGGCTTTCTATAACCACCCTTCAGGTGGGATTTCCAGTGGACAGCTTGACATTGCAGCTTTATTTTTCATTTGCTGTTTTCTTTTTCCAGTTGTACTTTACTTTCAGTTGGGCTCATATTTCCGGCCCCCTTTACTTTCAGCACAACTTGTTTCAGTTTTTACTTAGTGTTTACTTCTTCTGCCTGCTTGCTCTGTGGTGTTTGTTGTTTACTTTACAAAGGCAATGCCTTCCATTTTTCCGGGATTTATGACTTGGTGCTAGTCGCCAGCCCCTGGCCTATGGAAGGCGGGCTTGGGGTAGTCACGATACGGGCCCCGAGGACAGGTTGTTACAGATGAAGGATATTGACATAGATGAAAATAATCATCAAAACAATTAGAGTGAAATATCCCGCTTTTTCTTGAAATCATTTAAAAGTCACACTATTTGTCAAGAATCCATTTAAAATAGATTTTAGTATCAAAGTGTCCCATACCACTTTGAAACTTTTAAAAGGAATTTTTATTTTAAAACTTTAATGTCCATATAAATAAATCCTTAAAACCATTTTTAAAACATGGACATTAGTGAGAAAGATTTAGAATAATCAATCTTTAAAACACTTAAAAATGTATTTTAGTTAGAGTTTCTAACAAAAAGAGAGACACTTGAATACAAATAATTGAGGTAATCAAAACTTTATAATATCATGAGAATAAAGGGATTCATTATATACTATGTCAAAGTACATTATATACACCATATAAAAGTGATTTGGTGTATAACAACAAAGAAGTCTCAATGGAATGTAAATTGAGATGAATTCTCTTATAAAGACCATATCCTTAGGTTAAGGATAAATCAACGACATAATTATGTGTGAAAAATATAAATACACTCAATATTATTGGATATTTAGTGTAAATCAATCAGATGACATTAACACATATTCTTGTAAAAACAACACCAATGAATTGGATATTTAACTCAAAAAATGGAGATTGAGTTAAAATTACTCTTATCAAGTTCATACCGATGACTTGAGAATTTATCAATGGAGTGATTATGTGTATAAAAATTATATCCACATAAAGGGGAGTGAAAATTATAACATAATCAAATTAATAGTGATTCCACACATAATCTTGGAGTAAAATAATCAATGAAGTATGCGTAAAGCCGAATGAGTGGAAATTGAAATTTCAAATTCCCTTATTGATTTGGATACATACAAAACATACACCCATGAAATAATGATCATACAATGATGATGTAAATAGACATTAATTTAAGTATATTACACAATGAAAACAAACATGGACAGTACACACACCACATGTAATAAATAAGTGGTGAACAATGGAATTTTCACGAAATTAAAAGTGAGATAAGAAACCCCTTACTTTATAACTTTTCCTTGGTCGAGGGTAGGTTAAACTCTTTTATAATGGTGAAATAATTGTTATTCAATTATAAAAGAATCATATTCATTAATATGATATCATATATGATCATTTAACATTGATTTGTTAATAATATCTTAGAATTATCGTCGTTTCGGGTGTTAACGGGTTCATTTTCCTTTATATTCTTTGTTATTTGAGCCATATTTGTTACTAATGAGATTTATATTATTCATATCCAGAATTACTTCAAATCTTTAAACATTATTTTTAATCATTAAATGAGAATTATACTTGAATTGATACGATGAAGAATGAATCTCATCGCGTTCGTGGAGACGGTAGTCCGTACGTACGCACGAGCGACAATATCATTCTTTTGATATTAAAATTATATTTAATTGGATGGTATATTATATATAAAGAATCATTATCATGTTATATTTATTATTTAAATGAATTACACATCATTATTATACCCATCCAAATAATAATGTTTTGAACAACAATTACACCACGACGTGGAGACGGTAATCCGTACGTACGCACGTATGGTGACATGTCATTCAAAGGATGGATAGAATACTGAAATATGGTTTTAAAATGTTTATAATAACACCATAGTATATATAATATACTGGATTTATTATTTTATAATGTTAATAACAAAGAAATAAGAAGTGGAAGAAGAAAGGAACTTGAAAAAGGGTGGTGAAATCATTACCTCTTCTTCGTGTTCTTCCTTTTGATTTGATCAAAATGGATCCTTAGGTTAGCATTATGACTAAAGGAAGGCCTCTAGGATGAGTTTATGGAAGTTGAGAGAGTTTTTGGGCAGGGTTTGTCTGAACCAAAAGGCTTTGAAGATCTGAATTAATGAGAAGGGGGAGTGCCCTTTTATAAGAGGGGTGAGGGGCACCTTTAGAAAAGCAAGAAATATTATTTTATAATAAATTATTATTCGGTTTATAATAGATCCAAAGTGGATTATTTAAAGTTTAAGGTTAGGATAGGTAGAAAACCACTCAACCAATAGGATTTAGACAGGTTTGGGTTACTATATTAACCTTATCTTTAAGTATTAACTCTTAGTTAATTAGTTTCACCTTTACAATGTCTCTTTGTATTTTTATATTATATGGTTAATAAACTTACTATATATATCCAAACGACCCCCAAGTGGTCCATTAATGATAAAAATATCATTATATAAGTCTCTTTGCTGAACCATATATTTTTAAGAATTTAATATCAATTAATAATATAATATTTTTTTTAAAAACTCTTTTATGTCAATTTTGACACTATTTGGAAAATTGATTTTTGTGAAAATCATAAAAGAATTATTACTTAAAAAAAAGTTAATTAAATAATTCCTAACATGTCATATTAACCTATAAAATTAGTGTAATTCATAAAAAGTCTCAAATTATATTTATTTGGGTATTTATAATATCAATTAATTGAATTTTTCACTATTATGGTAATTACTACATCATCATTTGGTCATAAATAAATTTAATTATTTAATGTCTAAAAATTATAAATAAACTACCATTATTTAGGAAATATTTTTGTCTTTCTAATGAATATTTATAGTCGAAAATCCAACATATATAACCCTTTGTAAAAATTGTTTTGCTAAAAGATATATGCTTATGTCATTTTTGTATTTGTTTTAACTTAATTAAAATAAAGTGTTCCTATCACCTAAAAGTGGCTCTATGGGGTCCCAAAATCGACCCAAAGATGCCCATGTTCGTACATGTATCCACCAATAAGGTTAGGACACGTTTTAGGGTAATTTAGTATTATTATAATATTAATTTTTAACCCTTATTTACCGTGTTTACCCATTAACCATGGTAGATAAAATATTTACCGAAGTAATTATTCAAAATGTCTAAATGTAAAAGTTACCTATTTACACAATTTGGACATCATGATTCCAAATATGGAATCCATTTTTTCAAATTCAAAACACAGAAGTGA
Source organism: Viscum album (assembly GCA_963277665.1). Classification (NCBI taxonomy): domain Eukaryota; kingdom Viridiplantae; phylum Streptophyta; class Magnoliopsida; order Santalales; family Viscaceae; genus Viscum; species Viscum album. The sequence continues at coordinate 624,291,867 of OY728137.1, read as the reverse complement.
CAGAAATTAATTTAAAATTAACTCCCGTTGTTAAAATAAAAAAAAACGTGTTTTTAAGAGATAATAACTATCAAAAGATTGACACTTGTTTATGTCTGGTTTAATTGTGAAATTATGTCAAATGAAAAACATTGAATTAAATGGTAAAAAATATTCTAAATATAATTTAAAACCACTCAAATTCATAATTTATCAATATTAATTATTTCGATTAAAAAAGTTGCGTTTAATTAAAATTTAGTAATTTTCACTATTCATCAAAATATGAAAGTTATCCGAAAAGTACCAAAATTTCACCCTAGTCTAATTTTGATATTATGAATCCAAAATGAAGTCCATTTTTAGAGATAGAATATATAAAATTTCAAAAAGTAGGTATTACTATTCATAACGGCTAGTTTGATCGGTTGCGGTGTGTGTTAGTACTCGATGTTGCGTACAACACACGCCATTGCATTATTCAAAGGGAAACGTACCGTGGAAGCTTGATGTGTTACATATTTAAATATTGATATGTTTCATGATAACTTTATAACATGAAGACATTCATCTCCTTCTTCATTTTGATCTTCATTGAAAACTGTTGACAACAAATACAACCTTATACACAAAGTGGTCCCAACATCCATCATTGGATAGAACCTACATGAGAAGCTCTTTTCTATCCAAATTCTAGGATTTTACACCATTCCTATGTCTAATATCTAAATTGAGTTCTGAACATCTCATTGGATTATCATCAGTGAGTACTCAATTACTTTTGTGCCATTACTCTTTCTTCTTGGTATCAGTTCTTATATTTGGGTAATATATAGTATGACCTAATTTCAGGTTCCTCTTCCATTCTTTGATTTTCTTTTGATCTCTGTCAAATCAGAAACTAATACGGGACAAGAAATCTACTACAGACCTATGCTAGGTGGTCTATACTTTTCTCATATTTTTTTGTTCTTTATTAAGATATTTTATATTGTGAAACCCTTCGTACATTCTAGAATGACCCTAGAATTGTACTAATTAATTGAATTAGACAAAATGGGACATGTTAAGGAAGACCTTAGGTTCCTTTTATATGTATTGATGGTTGTTACCTCAACCAAGGCCACCCATGGGGTGTTTCATTTACCCTTACCATTTTTAAACCACCCAAGGGGGTGTTTAGTACTTTACTAGTTATAGGAAGCCTATTGACTAATGAATTTAATTGAACTGGTTAAATAAGAGATGGTTTTCCTCCTTTAAATGTTGGTTCTTTTGATTAAATGTTTCATATGAAACATAAATTACTTGAATGGGTTTCTTTTAAATTGTATAAATGAGTGGGTTTACTCAAGGTATGATATGGTAATTGAATTGATTAATGAATGGTTATAAAGGATTCCATGGGTGTGCTACAACATGGGTCGTGATAGTGGTAGAGAATATATTAGACCTATATTCTCCTTTGATTTTCATTACGTGGGATGCCAAGTGAATTTCTACCCCTTGGATCTAGATTTCTAGACTCACATTGGACATGTTCAATTGAGATAATCCTTAGAATCCACCAGTGTCGATAATGAGTTTCCATTGAGGTGCTTTTGAAACTTAACGTGGATGGATTGGTCTTATATAGCTTGGATCTGGACCCAAACAGTTTGAAATTATCAATTGTATGGAATTGATGTGGAAAATGGGAAAATTTATTATATGACTTGATTGTAACTCTTTTAGAACATTTGATTATATAAAAATTCTATGGTGATTTGACATACAGGGTATACGACTTGGTCATGGTGATTATGTAATTTGATTTATTAGATTCCATGTGATAGGATCATGACACTTGTTTTATAAGGATCCATATATGGCTATACAAGATCACCTATATATTTACTTTTCCATGGGAACTTACTTTCAATTCTATCATTAATTCTATAATATTCATGATTATTTAGCTTATTACATTGCACAACTAGGACATGTTATTGATATTTGGGTATTTAGCTACTAGGATTGTATCTCACACCCTGCTTGGGCCACCATTGGGTACCCAGACAGACATTATGGATGCATGTAGGGACCAAGAAAAGAACCCTTAATTTTATGCTTAATATTTTACCATGCTTAGGATAAGGGGAGAACATGACCGATTTAAGGCTCTTGATACTGTCTGCATATAACACTTTTGGGTATTTTGGAGTTTTGGTTACATATTGTGTTGCCTCAAACTCAAAATATAAATGTAATATTAATATTTTTGGACAATATTATTATTATTATTTTTATGAAAATTAGTGTTATTAAATTCATACACACTGAAAGAAATGAGAAACATTATATTCAATAAAACACTCAAATATCACATTATTAAAATACTAAAGATCTAAACTAACCTAGAATTTTTTTTGCAAGCCTGAGTAGCAGCACTAGAAGACCTCACAATAGAACAATAAGACCGAGTGTGTAGAATTCATCCCTTAGACTCATCATAATAAAAAATGAAACAACTAGAAGAATAGAAAGAACTCATAGAGTAAAAGGAATGTACAAAACCATCCTAGAAGCAGGCAAAGGCACACCTCTATTTCAATGTCTTTGATGCCCGTAAACATGGGTATTTGTAGAACCCTTAATTTGAATGTTGTAATAAAATAGCCATTGGGATTTAATTTTAGGTGATCGTTGAATTTTGTATATAACCATTATAATTTTATAACAATTAATTATTTTAAATACTTAAAATTTTAAATGTTTTAAAGGATTATTTTTAGTTAAATAGTAATATGGTTTTAATTGAAGATGATCTTTAATATTTATATTTTAAAATTATAATATGGGTATTTATACATTTTTCTAGTAACCGTTGGGTGTTTCAAAATTTTAAAACAATAATTTTAATTAATAAAATTAATGACATGTGATTTGTTAATTGGATAATAGAAAATAACAAGAATGATTTTATATTTTTAAATAAGAATGGGAAACTAATTTTAATGTCAAAAATATATATATGTATATACACACACACATATAATAATATATATATATATATATTATATTTTATACATATAATAATATTTATTATTTAACATGTATTTATTTTTTATTAATCTATTTTCTTTATGTGATATTTTATTATTTTATTATAAAAAGAAAACACTTTATATATGTTTTAAAAAACGAATATATATATATATATATATATAATTCTAGAATAATTGTGTTTTAAAAAAATGTAAAAATGAAATGATAAAAAAAGGTTAAACCATTTTTATGAAAATTATTATTATTTTTTAAGATAATAAATATATTGTTTTTTGTCTTGTAAATTATAAATATAAGTAATAATTTTATAAAAAACACACCCTATATGTATATGTTTAAAAAATGCATGATGATATTATATAATAATATACTATTATAAAAATTATAAATTGAAAAAAATGATTATATAAAATTGTAATGATGAATTTAGAAAAGAAAAAAGGACAAAAACATGAAATGGATTGTAAAGAGAGAGAAAATGGGTGTTGATGGTGGGGTGTCGTGACATGCTGAGAAATAGAGTCTCATTATGAAACCCCACTTCATTTGAGTCGTACCCCATTTCTCACTCATTGAACCATATTTTTCTCGAACCAAGGGACAAACACTATTTATTATATTAAAACATTTGGTTTTTTAAACCGTCTGATTGGTCAGAGTAATCCCAGCCCTCCATTCATTTTTCCCTTCTCCCTCACTGGAATCACACTGCACACCAGGTCACACCACATTATAGGTGTACCAGTGTCTTTTCTTCCTCTGTTATACTTTCTAAATTAACCTGTGATGTCTTCCATCTACATCCATGGCCCCATGCTCTCTCCTATATCCATAGATCTAGCATGGTCTATTTTATTTTAATCCGAACCACAACAAATTCCCCTACAAGTTTCATTTATATATGTATATTGTGTCAATCATCCCGATTGATTATCATTTTACACTAATTAACAACTTTTGTTTCCTTTTGATTTGGTCAATTTCAGGTTTTATAAAGTGTCTTTGCCAATTGAAGTTTGGGGAAAAATATATCTATATAAACACCCTAATTTTCACACCCAAACGTACCCGAATCTCATCCTCAAAGTTCCCCATTTTTTATACTCGTTTACAATTGTCCAACTTCTTATTTTAATCCAAGTAAGGGTTCATTTTATTTTGTGTTTGAAATTTCAAGACTTATATGTATGAATATGCGTATAAACACACACACACACACACACACAGCTTTGTTGTTTGGTTTAAGAACTTTTAATGAAAGATCTTTGTTTTAAATTCATGTTTTAAGGGATTCAATCTATTTATGTTTGATTTTACCAAAACTTATATATACATATATATGTGTATACACAATTGTATATTTATATACCATTTTCACTTAAGAATTGTTGATGATGAATATTTTTTAATCTTTATGGTTACAAATTATTGTAGTAAATATTTTATGTTTGTACTATGTATCTATAAGGGATCAAATTATTTATTTATTAAGTTATAGAATTTATGTTTTATTATTAAGGGTGTATATATGTATACATATATATGTATATCTATACAACTAAGTATAATATTTTTAGAACAATTAATGTATTAGTGTATATTTATTTTATTAAATTTAAATTTAAATTGGAATAATGGGATACTAATTCTAAGTACGACTCCAAAAACATTATTCCAATTATATATATGTATTTAGAAATGTTTTTGTTTTAAATTTTATTTCATATTAACTCTACCAAATTATATTCTCATTTATCAAAGTTTTTCTAAAACATGAATTTATTCCACAAGGATGAGTATTATAAATTCTATTTCATATATATATATAAGTATAAAATGTTTATTTTCATATATATATATGTGTGTGTGTGTGTTTGTTTTTGTGTGTGTGTGTGCGCCTGTGTGTGTGTGTGTGTGTGATAAGGGTTTTGAATTAAATGGTTATTTATAAGACCTATGGTGTGTAAAGGATAAACTTTTTTTAATCTATTTGAATTTTATACATTTATATATGTATATATATATACATGTATGTATATATTGATTTATACACATGTAAGTATATGCAATTATTTCTATCTATTTGATGAATGTTTCCATAATTAAAAACTTAAGAGTTTATATTTTACCAAGTGATTTTGTTCCACAAATATATACACATATGTATATATGATTTATGTTTATATATGTGTACATGTTAAACCTTGAAAAGTATATTTTTAAATAAAAATCCATTTTTCCTATGTGAATATAATCTCTGATTTTTAATGGAAAAAAATAACAAACCCAGTTTTTTTATTATGTGCCTTAAGGTTTTAAAAGGTCTTACTACTTTGATGTTGAATTTATTATTTTGTGTATATACATACATGTATATCTTTTCATTTATTAAAAAGGGTTAATATTTTATTTCCAAATCCATATATGAAGTTAGAATTTATTTTATTCTATTATTTTATGGTTATGATTATGTGTAACCATAGCATTAATGGAAATAGTTATCATTTTAGGTGAAAAGTCTAAAAAAGTTATTATTTATGTGCGCAAGCTATTATTTCATGTGAGAATATCTATTTTCACCTCATTGTATGAAATGCATAGTTATTTATGGCCATCATATAATATATAAATGAAATTCCATGCATTTTAGAGAGAATATATGTATTTATTTCATTACCTTGTTTATTTGTGAATTTCAAATAAATAAGATTATTTTCATGGCATATGAATACGTTGTTTATATTGAACCCCTTTTAAATAAGGAATTAATTGGACTTATTATGTGATGGGTGAGTTCTGCTATAACCTCTTGATGCATCGGTAGGTTTCATGAGGCAAACTATTTTCTTGGAACAAGGCCTTGATGGTATGGTTATGATGTTAGTCATTATGCATTCCCTCATGCATTGGACTTATTATGTGATGGGTGAGGCCTGCTATAGCATCTCGATTTATCAATAGGTCTCATGAGACAAACTAGTCTCTTGAAATAAGGCCTTGAAGGTATGATTATGTATGGTCTTGAAACGAGGCCTTGACGGTGTAGTTATGATGTCAGGAATTATGCATTCCCTCATTTTGTGGTCAATATTTTAACTTCCATGCAATTATTCGATTAGTTGAATATCTAAGGTTAAGAATCATTCTTTGGATTTAATTAATTAAATGAACATGGTATAATGTTTTCTATCTATGTATATAATTATATATAAATTCACTTATAAACAAGATATAATATTTTTTTTCCAAAAAAATGTTAGAACTCATTTATCATTCCATGGTTTTCATTTATGTGTTAAATGGTAATTGATGTCGATTTATGTGTGAATTATGAACAAGTATTATTTTATGTGAAAATTTGTATCCGTACCCCTGGCATGTCAAACATAATCATTTATGGCCATTATCTAACTTGTAAAAGGAATTCCATTCATTTTTTTCAAGTGCTAAGGAAACTTTTTTATAACTCTTAAATAAGTTTAGTGATTTTGAGCATGAGGTTATCCTAAAAATTGTTTCAGAATCTCTCAAGAAATTTATGATGACATGTTATGTGAAATTTTAATTTCAATTTAAAAAAATTATTTAAAGTGTGTTTTTATTTCAAGGAAATTTCTTTAAAATAATTTATTAATTGTTTTTTTAAAACCCCTTACTAGGAATTATAAATTCTCAACCTATATATTAAATTCAATTTTACTATTTCAGTAGATTTATCAGTGATGTACTTTATTTTGTGGAGTCGGCACACTGAAGTTTATTTTGTGTACAGTTTTGAGTAAATGTGAATGTTGTATCTAACTGTCAAAAACCTAGACCAATAAAGATCCTTGACTATGTAATGTGTTGTATAATTTCTTAGTTCCTTTTATAAAAAAAAATTACACAGTATATTTTAGCACCGAATCCGGGCAACTCGAGTCTGACACGTTATAGTTGGTATCAAAGGAACTGTCTAGTTAATTTTTTAAAATTATAACAAAACTAATAATTCAAGCATGTTTTCCCTATAAAAATTATTTTTATATTCAGATGGAAGACTAGAGATAACCAACCTAACTATTGTCTCTTCCTACTTAGTTACTTGAAACCATAATTATAACATTGTGTTCAGATGAGTATAGTCCTTTCGCAAACCTGTGATTATCCTACAAACACCTTTACTGAGTATCAAACAACCAAAATACCCCTTAATTATTCCGAGGACCAAGATATGTCTATCAATTTATGTAATATCCAAAACTTTCATTATATAATCATAAAGGTAAATACTATGATTTTCTCTTCAAATTTATTACTCTATCCAAAAACTATTTGGCCTTAAGGAAATTATGAGAAGTTGTATAGGAGGGTGGCCTTCGTGAAGCCTATCTATTTCAAGTCTTGATCTTTAATATGTATGAGAGACTTTATTATATCAAACCTTTATAAAATGAGGTAGCTCGACTGCTCTATAAGGATCGAGTCCATTCTAATATCTCTGAGCTTTAAACCATCAATGAAACGCTCTAGAAACCCAATTGCTTTATGTATGAGTTTTATCCTAGCTACTCGAGATTTATTTTGGATAAATAAATTGAACTACTTGAAAGTAACTTATGAATAAATTTGAGGAAAGTAGAGAGTTGTTCATAGTGGTGGTCCTTGTGATGGTATAAACTATTTTTTTTCCATTCTAATTTATTAATTAACAATAATTAAGATTTTTTTGTATGGATATCAAGGATGATGTCAGAAGGTCTTTACTAGTGGGAAAGTGAAAGTAATCAAATTGTGGGGGCACAATTCTGTTAAGGGGTGGAGAATGTGACACCATGAACTCAAAATATAAATGTAATATTAATATTTATGGATAATGTTATTATTATTATTTTATGAAAATTAGTGTTATTAAATTCATCTGTACTGAAGGAAATGAGAAATATTTTATTTAATAAAAAACTGAAATATCACTTTATTACAAGACTAAAGATCTCAACTAACCTAGAAAACTTATTTCAATCCTGAGTAGAACCACTGGAAGACCTCCTAATAACACAATGAGACCGAGTGTGTAGCCTTAATCCCTTGAACCCTCCATAATAAAAAATGAAACAGCTAGAAGAATTTCAGGAACACTGAGAGTAAAAGTAATGTACAAAACTATCTTGAAAGCAGGCAAAGGGACACCGATGTTGTTGTTTATTTGATACTCGTAAATAAGAGTATTAATAGAACCCTTAATTTTACCGTTGTAAGAAAATAACCATTAGGATTTAATTTTAGGTGACCTTTGAAGTTTTTATATAACCATTATAATTTTATAACCATTAAGTGTTTTTAATTCTTAAAATTTTAAATGTTTTAAAGTATTATTTTTAGTTAAATAATAATATGGTTTTAATTGAAGATAATATTTAATATTTATATTTTCAAACTATAACATGGGTATTTATACATTTTTCTAGTAACAGTTGAGTATTTTAAAATTTTAAAACAATATTTTAAATTAATAAAATTATTGACATGTGATTTGTTAATTAGATAATAGAAAATAACAAGAATTATTTTATATTTTTAAATAAGAATAGGAAACTAATTTCAATGTCTTAAAAATATATATGTATATATATATAGACATACACATATAATAATATATATATTATTTTTTAATATATATAAGAATCTATGTTATTTAATATGTATTTATTGTTTATTATTATATTATCTATATGTGTTATTTTATTATTTTATAATAAAAAGAAAAACTTTTATATATGTTTTAAAAAACTAAAATGTATATATATATATATATATATATATAATTTTAGAATGATTGTGTTTAAAAAAAATAAAAATGAAATGATAAAAAAAGGGTTAAAACATTTTGATGAAAATTATTATTATTTTTGAAGATAATAAATATATTGTGTTTTTGTCTTATAATTTATAACTATATGTAATTATTTTATAAAAAACCCACCCTATATGTATATGTTTTAAAAAATGAATGAATGATATTATGTAATAATATACTATTATAACAATTATGAATTGAAAAAAATATGAATATATAAAATTGTAATGATGAATTGACAAAAGAAAAAAGGACAAAAACATGATATGGATTTCAAAAAAGAGATAAAATGGGTGTTAGGGTGGGGTGCCATGACACACTGAGATGGAGATCCACATGATCAAACCCTGCTTTATCCAAGCCATACCCCATTTCTCACTCATTGAACCTTGTTTTCACCAAACCAAGGTACAATCACCCTTTATTTTTTTAAAAAAATTAGGTTTTGTTTTGGACCATCTGATCGGTCTGAGTAATCCCATACCTCAATCCATTTTTCCTTTCTCCCTCATTGGAATCATGTTATACACCAGGTCATGTGACGCTATAGGTGAACCACCGAATTTTCTTCCTCCTTCGTTATTCTTTCTCAATCGACCCATGATGCCTTCCATCTCCATCCATGGCCCCATGGTCTCTCCTTTTTCCAAAAATATGATATGGTTGGTTTTATTTTAATCTAAACCCTAATAGATTCCCTTGAAAGTTTCATTTCTATATTAATATTGTGTCAATCAACCCAATTTATTATCATTTTACACTAATTAACATATTTGTTTCATTTTGATTTGGTCGATTTTTTGTTTCATAAAGTTTCTTTTCCAATTGTAATTTGGGTTAAACTATATCTATATAAACACCCCTAATTTCATATCCAAACTTACCCAACCTCATCCTCAAAGATCCCTATTTTTTCTCTACTCATTTCCAATTGGATAAATTCCTATTTTGATCTAAGCAAGGGTTCATTTTATTTTTTGTTTGAAATTTTAAGACTTATATGTATGCATATGCGTATAAACAAACACACACACACACACATATATATAGATATGTTGTTTGGTTTAATAATTTTTGATGAAATATCTTTGTTTTAAATTCATATTTTAAGGGATTCAATTTGATTATGTTTGATTTCATCAATACTTATATATACATATATAAGTGTATACACAATTGTATATATATATATATACATTTTTCATTTAAGAATTGTTGATGATAAATATTTATTAATCTTTATGTTTACAAATTATTGCAGTAAATATTTTATGTATATACTATTGAGCTATAAGGGATCAAATTATTTATTTATTAAGTTATACAATTTATGTTTTATTCTTAAGGGTGTATATTCATATACAAATATATGTATGTATACATGTATATGTATATCTATCCAACTAAGTATAATATTTTCAGAACAATTAATGTATGAGTCTATATTTATTTTATCAAATTTAAATTTAAATTGGAATAATGAGATACTAAATCTAATTACAAATCCAAAACCATTATTCCACTTATATATATGGATTTAGCAATGTTTATGTTTTAAATTTGATTTCATATTAACACTTCCAAAGTATATTCTCATTTATCGAAGTTTTGCTAAAACATTAATTTATTTTTCAATTATGAGTATTATAAATTCAAATTCACACATATATATATATACAAGTATGAAATTTTTATTTTCATATATATATGTGTGTGTGTGTGTGTGATAAGGGTTTTATATTAAATGATTATTTATAAGACCTATGGTTTGTAAAGGATAAAATATTTTGAGTATATAAGAATTTTATAAATTTGTATATGTATATATATACATGTATATATATACAAGTATATATATATACTAATTTATATATATGTAAGTATAAAAAATTGTTTTTATTCACTTGATAAATTTTTCTAGAATTAAAAATGTAAGAGTTTATGTTTTACCAAATTATTTTGTTCCAAAAAGATGTACACATATGTATATATGATTTATTTATATATATGTGTACATGTTAAACCTTGAAAAGTATATTTTTAAATAAAAATCTAGTTTTCCTATGTGAATATAATCTCTGATTTTTAATAGAAAACAATAACAGAACCCTGTTTTTTGTTCCTTAAGGTTTTAAAAGGTTTTAATACTTTGATGTTCGAGTTATTATTTCATATATATACATACATGTATATATTTTCATTTATTAAAAATGGTTAATATTTTATTTCCAAATCCGTATACGAAGTTAAAATTTAGAATTTATTCTATTATTTTATTGTTATGATTATTTGTAACAATATTTTTTAAATGGAAATAGTAATCATTTTATGGGAAAAGTCTAATCATGTTATTATTTTATGTGTGCAAGATATCATTTCATGTGTGAAACTCCATTCTCACCTCCTGAGATGAAATTCATAGTTAGCTATAGAGATCATCTAATATATAAACGACATTCCATGCATTTTAGAGAGAATGTGTGTATTTATTTCATTACCCTTTTTATTTGTACATTTCAAATAAAGAAGGTTATTTGCATGGAGTATGAACACATTGTTTATGTTGAACCCCATTTATATGAGGTATGAATTAGAGTTATTATTTGGCAGGTGATGCCCTCTATAGCCTCTCTATGAATCAGTAGGTATCATGAGAGAAAATATTGTCTTGGCACAAGGCATTGACGATATGATTATGATGTCCAACATTATGCATTCCCTCATACACATGACTTATTACGTGACTGGTGAGGCCCATTATAGCCTCTTGATACATCAATAGGTCTCATGAGACAAAATAGTGTATTAGCACAAGGCCTTGATGGTATGATTATGTATGGTCTTGGAATGAGGCCTTGATGGTGTAGTTATGATGTCTAGAATTATGTATTCCCTCATTATAAGATCAATATTTGACCTTCCATGTTATTATTAGATTAGTAAAATATCCATGGTTAAGAATCATTATCTAGCTTTAATTAATCAAATGCACATGGTATAATATTTTATATTTAATTATATACTTATATAGTTATTCAATTATAATTAAGGAAATATATTTTATTTCCAAAGAAGGTTAGAAACTCATCTATCATTCCATGGTTTTCGTTTATGTGTTAAATAATAATTGATGTCGATTTATGTGAAAATTATGAACAAGTATTATTTAATGTGCAAATTTGTATATGTGCCCTTGGAATGTCATACATAATCAATTATGGAAATTATCTAACCTGTAAATGGTATTCCATGCATTTTTTTCAAGTGCATTCATATTTTATAATGAAACTTATTTGTAACTATTAAATAAGTTTAGAAATTTTGAGTGTGAGGTTATCCTAAAAACTGTTTTAGAATATCTCAAAAAAATTATGATGAAAAGTTATGTTAAAGGTTAATTCTATTTTACGAAAATGATTTAAAGTGTGTATTTTATTTCAAGGAAATGTTTTTAAAAGAATTTATTAATTTTTTTAAACCTTACTGGGCATTCTAAATTATCACCCTACATTTTAAATTTGATTTTATAGGTTCAGTAGATTTATTAGTGACATACTTTAGATTATGGAGGCAGCACACTAAAGTTTTTTTTGTAGTTTTGAGGAAATAAGACAATTGCATCTAATTATCTGAAACCTAGACAGGTAATGATCCTCGATTGTGTAATGTGTTGTGTAATTTCTCATTTCCTTTTATAAAAAAAATACATAGCATATTTTTGCACCAGCTTCGAGATACTGGGGTTTGGGGAGTTACACATATATTGTATTATTCTATTGCGCACATGTTTTGTCTACTTTTTAGAGATGTGTATCGTCATAATTATATATGATAATACTTTTGGAATTGTAATGTATTCCTGCTATTTATCAATTTTCTGGTTTTTATACTTCTTCCTCTATTGATTTCTATTATTATTCCATTGTGTTACACTCTTGTGATGAGGGAATAGTCACCCTAAAAACATACCCGAGACCCTCATTGCTAGTTAGAAGCTTCTGGAATTCAAGGAGATGCACTTGAGGCCATGTGGATAACCATAATCAGGGCACTACTCAGTGTCATCTTGGTCTGGGACATTACAACAATAGTCAACATACTGAAGTAGTTTTATAAATATGGACCAAACATCCTCAAAACACCTAACATGGACTTAACTGACTAAGAATTTAAATATGTAATTAAAATAAATAAAATAAATTATTTAAGGATAGGGGTTTAATCATGTAAAATTTTCTTAAAAAATAAAAATAGTTGATATAATTTTATTATACTACTAATAAAAGGCATACATAGAAAGCATAGACTCAAGGTAAAGGATTTCATCTCGATTTTCCATAATTAAGACATTTTTTATTATTATGCCCCTATTTTTTATAAGGTGTATATACTTATATTTCACATGTTATATCATGAATCCTTCATAATTCATGATATTTTAAATTGAAATTTTATTTATTTTATCCAAGATAATTTTACTTGAAAGTTACTAAGTGATATGGGGTTTTATAACTCAATTTTCATTTATTGGGATATAACTCTTCTTCACTGACTTTGTTAGGTCATGATTATGTATGGATTGAACTCTAATTTTTTTTATTCTATATTTCAATTTTTTTGGTGGATTTATATTTTTTACACATAATATCTCCATTGAATAACTCTCAATTAAATTATATGATCTTTGTAAGGGTTATCTATCTCAAATTCCCTTCTTTGGAACATAAATTTATGATATGCACTTATCTTATTTAATGAGGTGTATATATTTCCTTTTTGACATGTTATATCATGACTATCCATATTTTAATGATATTTAATGTTTTATTTGATGTTATTATTTCATGGGGCTTATGAATGAAAAGTTACAAAAGTGGTAAAGGATTTATGTTATAATCCCTTTTTTGGATTGTTTATATTCAAGGTTCCTTTGATGGAAATCATATTATATTATCTTCTTGAACCATGTTTATTTTATTATCATTTGTTTATTAATGTGGTTTTCATTTTTAATTTCAATTTCTTCCCTTATTGATTAATGAAACGTCAAGAAAGTCATTTGTAAGTGGTTTTGATCTTGTATCTATTATTAGATAGGGAACCTTTCTCTTATGTATATATTTTTTATAAAATGTATTCAAAAAATTTCTTTAAAAAACATAATTTCTTTCTTAAACATATTAAACATAATATTTTTTCCTATTTTAAAATGATTTAAAATGTAAATTTCTTAATGTTTTCAGAATCGGTCACTTTTGACTCCCTTTACAAAAAGTTTAAAAAGACTTTTTATTTTTAACATTTACAAAATCAACAGATTTTGTCACTTTCATGAACATTATTTTATTTTGAAGCCTCATTTATAAGTTTCCAATGTTATTTTTAATGAAAATGGTTTTCATAATATTTTATGAATTTTTAATTTTTAATAGTGGTTTTCAAAGTGAAAAGGTTATTTTCTTCGAGAATTTTTTTATGAACTTTTAATGGTATTTTCGTTCATCAACACAAAAAACCCTTCATGTTACTTATAATCCATTGAGAATATTTTATAATGATATCATTCTCATTCTTTCTCTGGAAGGATTATTTTTTTTAAATAGATTGTCTAGGAACCTTTTCTTTTTCATGGCTTAATTAATTTATAAAATAAATACCTTATTTTAATATATAAAGTGATAACTAATATTATAATCATAATAGCCTTTATTTTATGTTTGAATTACCTTATAATATTTCATGTTTTATTTAAATAAAAACTCACATTCCTTTGTTTTGGGTGATTTAATCTTTGAAAATGGGATTTTAAAAGAAAAAGTATTTCAATATCCAAAAATGTTTTCTTATGGTTGTAAATAATATTTTTAAAACTATAATATTTCATGTGTTGTGAATATGTTATGTTTCTTGTGAAACTTTTATGGTTACAAGTGATTCTGCTATAAACTGATTGTGGGTGAGACCATTATAGATCACCAATACATTGTGTAAATGAAGGAATTTAACTAATTAGATTTCTCCTAAGAGATTATGGGAATATACTATGATGGTTATTCCAATTGAAACTGTGATGGTTATTTTTTGTGTAACTATGAATTTTATCTCATTTGTAAGGGTGATATGGAAATGATTTCTCATTTTCATATATGATTTATCTAATTTTTCTACGGTTTTTTACGAAAATATTATATTTTCTCAAGGTAATCTAATGAGTTTATGTTTAGAGAAAAGTATTTTCTACTTATTATGAGTAAAAATCTATGGGTTTCTAAAGATTCCTTTGATCAAGATTCATAACACATGGATCATTATTATTGATTAAAATGACTCTTTCCTTTGTTAAATATTTATTTCATGTCTCATGATTAATGATCTAGGTATCTATGGGTCTTAATTATCTTATGTTATGATCATTCACTATGATTATTTCATCATACCCTTATGCTCATCTTACTCTCACTGATAACATTCAATTATTAGTGCTTATGTTTATCCTTACTGAGTATTTGAGTTCACCCTTTTTATGTTTCCTTTTTTCCAAATTATGAAGAATGATGATAAATGATTTGAGTATATAAAGGTTTCATATGTGAAGAAATTTTTAGATGACGTTGAATATTTAATATGAAATATGAAAATCTAGGTATTTAGAAAAATACCCCCTTGAATTAAAGAGTATTTTTTATGTAATTGTTATTCCAAATTATCTAAAACTATAGACCTAAAAGATCTTTGGGTATGTAAGTAATCTAATATTTCATTTCAATGTTGTAATGTTTGAATGAAAAAAATTGATGGGATCACATTTATCAGTATCAAAGCCAAAAATGTAAAGTTCAAGTTTTTTTGCACTGGATATGGGTTTTTGGGTTCAAGGGTGTGACACAAATCATCCTCTCTAGGACTCTACCAGAACAGGTAACAAGATTGTGTTTTGACCCTTGAAACCCATCTCTAATAAACCATGGATTCATAACGAGAAAAAAAAATATAATTCACTTTACCTCCAAACCATTTTTTAATAAAATCAACAAAAAGGGAAGTGTTTACCCCAAGACAAGACACAATAATTTATAAGAGGATATGTAATCATTTATTAGGAGTCATGATCACAATTATCTAAGTACAAGTCTACACCCTCATCAAATTTTTGAGTCATGGAATGAGTTCTCACACACACCAACATCGATGAAAAGTTATTTCATACAATATTATTTATCATTCTTCTTCTTCCACTTTTTCTTAATCTTTATCCAATCATCATTAGATTATCCATGAGCCTCTATGTTAATAAGTTCATATAGATTATGACTAAAACCTCTTGAGGTAGTGGTGCTGATTTAAAAATGCATTGCAAAAGTTCATAAACATTTGGGAAATGCATGACACCTGTATATATTTTTTTATACAGAATTGGATAAGCCTCCCTTCATATATTTAGGTGAAAATTCTAGAGTAGAATAATACATTTTTCTTCCAATAAAAGTAATATTATTTTTTTATCATAATATCTCAATTTTCCTTCTTTCCACTTTCCATAGATCTCTCTGGATGTTTAATACAATTAGCAGTATAATTCTCAAGAGCCTTATTACTATCTAATATAACTGCCTTAAGATTATTCATATTTTTAAGAACCCGGATCTTAATTTTAGGTATGAATATTTATTTCAGGTTGTTTTTGAAGAAAAATGATGAAAGGTGAAATTTTATAAGTAAACATCGTGTATTCCTGAGTACATGTCGTGTACCCAGTTTCCGCATGTAGTAGTGTACTAGTCATGAAATGGCCGAGTACATGGTCATGTGGGTGACATGGAAGACTGCCTAAAGTGAGGGCTGGTTGAGGCTAGTACACAACATGTACATTAAATGAACATGCTGTATAATTTTCTTTTTATTTGCTATATCAGTGTGGGATCGCATCTCACATCCAGAAACACTTTTTTCTCCTCATGTTTCGTACCGAAGAGTTATGTACAAATGAAGATCTTTGAGCTCCTATCATTCCTCCATCCGAGATCTGATTGAGATGTAGTTGGGTGCATTGTATTCCTACCGGTGATTTCTCTCTTTTCCTGTAGCCTTTATTCCATATTTCTTCTCTCTCTTGAGTTATCAAAGGTTGAAATATTTTGACCTTTTTGTAGATCTACGTCATTCTAGAATGATTCAAGTGACAATGTTAAAGAGTGTTCATCTTACAACATTGAGGTAGGTGGTTTTTGCCTTTATTTGAATGTATTTGGATTATATATGATAAAATTTCTTAATACCCATGTTTTGGGTATTGCGTGTTTTAAAGATTAACACTATTTAAGAACTGTTATGGCATGTTTGATTGAGAAAGGGGTAATTGTTTAGGCATAAGGTTTATTACTTTGATTATAGTTGTGTTTCCCATGTATGATTGGATATGGCCATTGGGTCTAGGAAGCATGTTAGGCTACTTTGTTTTCCATGCCTAGTGTTTGCAGGATGGAGTTTCTGTTTATAATTGATGCATGTGTTTCACATTATGAAATTATGATCAAGGGTAATTGACTTTGAGAGCTTCCTGAGGTAGGGTCATTTAATTATGAATTTTTGTTATGATTAACCAGAGTTATTGATGGTGAGAGCTATCATGGGGTCATTGACCAGAGGGGTTAGACCATGAGAGCTACCTAGAGGTTCATTATTAATTGAATTTTGGATCATAGGGAATTGACTGCGAGAGCTTCCAAAGGGTCATTAATTTTTTTCGCTATGCAGACTAAGGAGTATTGACCGTGAAAGCTACCCAGGTGGTCATTGTTTTTTATTAGTGATATATGGGACCAAACTGGTTAGAATGTGTAAGATTTCCCATAGGGTCATTATGTTTTATTGTTTTGATGATATGTGAAACCAGATGGGATTAGATTGGGAGAAATTTCACAGAGGGTTGCTTGTGAATAATTGAATTATTATGACGAGTCTTCCAACCCAAAGCACAAGCTTGGACTCAGTCTTACATGGTTGTTTAGATGATATTTTGAGATGTATATTGTTATTATTATACAAGGGGATATTGATCTTAGGCTAGATACCAAGGCTATATTATTCAATGGATTGTATAATTAATAAATGTAAATGAATGTAATTGCAAACTGTAGGATTTTTTACTTTTGAGTACTCCTTAGTGTATTGCTTCATTTATTCTTACTACCTATTATATATATTCACTAATAGTTAGCCACATATCTTTTGGTTATTTCTTAATGGGATTCATCTCAAACCCTGTTTGGGTCCTGCTTTTGGGAACAAAAAAAATTATATGGTCGCAGGTATAAATAAGGGAAAGTTCCATTCTTCATTAGGTACTTGATTGCTGTTGGAGCTAGAGAGCAGGGACCAAGTTGAGGTTTGTGATTCTATTGGGGTTTACTATTGTATTTCCAGCATTGTGACTTGTTTGTATAATTTCATAGATACATGTGAAATGTATCATTTATTTATATATGATACAGTTGTTTATACTACCAGTCTTCCACTATTTACTTATTTTGTATGGTATTACTGCTTCTGATATATTTTTATTATTGTTATTCTGCTGTGTATACTCTTCTAATGAGGTCATAGTTTTACTACTATTAATCCTTGGCCCTCACTGCTAGTCAGTAGCCTTTGGCATTTGGGGAAATGTGCTTGAGGTCATGTGACCAACTGGATTTTGGGGAAACTTTGGGCGGCACCTGGAACCAAGATGTTACAAAGTGGTATCAGACAGGGGCACCTGATTTACTTCTCATGTTTGGTAGGGACTACAAAGGGATTTGGGTATACAAGTACATCTGAGTATAGCTTTTCATCTCCAGAGAAATGGCCATTCCAAGTGCACGATACATGTGTTGGAGGACGTTCTTTGAGCATACATTCTATATTTTTGGGGTTCTTGGGAAAGACACATACCTATAGTGGAGTTTTCCTACAATAATAGTTTTTGGGCAATAATTCAGATGGAAACTTATGAGGATTTGTATGGTAGGCCATTATAATCACCCATATGTTGGTTGGAGGTAGAAGAGGAAGCTATGTTGGGACCACATCTTGTCAAGGAGACCACTGAGTAGGTGGAGCTAATTTGGAAGAGAATGGATACTCCACAGTCTCGGCATAAATATTATGCTGATTGATAGAGATGAACTCTGGAGCTTGAGTTTAGGGATTAGGTTTTCTTATGTGTCACACCGAGGTTGGGACATAAGAGGATTAAGAGACAGGGGAATCTTTCACTGAGATATTTCAGACCATTTGAGGTTTTGGAGAGAGTTTGTTCGGTTGCCTATGGGTTTTATTTACCTCATAGGTATTGGGATGTACGTGATGTATTTCATGTTTCTCAACTACAACATTACTTTTCAGACCTGTCTCATGTTTTTCAACCTAGAAAGGTTGAGTTAGAGGTGGATGCATCCTTTGAGGAGCACCCGATATGGATTGTGGATCATAGCACGAAGGTTCTCCATGGATGGTTTGTTCCTCTGGTATAGCCGCTATGAAATCATGAGAAAGTACCAGATGAGACTTGGGAGAGGGAGGCTGATGTATGATCACAGTGGATAGATTTGTTTGAAGTTTCTTCTTCACCACTATTGGAAGGGAAATTAAGTGATTAATTGATTTGAGGAAGAAGTTTGTAAGAACCCAGATATTTATTTTAGGTAAGGATCTTTATTTTGGGTTGTTTTGAGGAAAATGTAAGAAAGGGTAAATTTTATAAGTACATGCTGTATACTCCTTATTAAACATTGTGTACCTGATTTCCACATGTATCCATGTACTGTCTATGAAACAATTGAGTGCATGGCCGTGTGAGTGACCTAGAAGACTACGTATAGTGGGGGCTGGTTAAGGATAGTAAACAGCGTGTCCATTAAATGAAAATGTTGTGTACTTCTATTTCTATTTGTTATATCGGTTTGGGATCACATATCATGTCTAGAAACACTTTATTCTCTTCGTGTTTCATATTGGAGAGTGACGTAGGGACTAAGATCTTCGAGCTCCTCCAATTCCTCCTTCCGAGCTCTGATTGAGACATCGTTGGGTGCGTTGGATTCCCACCGGTGAGTTATCTCTATACCTAGAGCCTTTATTTTTCATCTCTCCTCTCTCTTGAGTTATCCAAGGTTAAAATATTTTTACATTTTAGTATATCTACATCATTGTAGGTTGATTCAAGGGTTTATGTTCAAGAGTGTTCATTTTACAACATCGAGGTAGGTGGTTTGTGTCTTTCATTGAATGTCTTTGGATTATATATACTAAAAGTGCGGAATACCCATGTTTAGGGTACTGCATGTTTTGGACCATAACCCTGTTTAAGACCTATTATAGTGTGTTTGATTGATAAAAGGGTTATTGTTTATGCATAAGTTTTATCACCTTTATTATGGATGTGTTTCCCATCTTTGATTGGTTATGGCCTTTGGGTCTAGGAAGCATGTTAGGTTGATTTGTTTTCCATCTCTAGTGTTGGTAGGATGGAGTTTCCATTTATATGAGATGCATGTGTTTTACATTATGAAAGTATGATCAAAGTGAATTGACTATGAGATATTCCTGAGGTAGGGTCATTTAATTATGAATTGTTTTTATGATTGATTAGAGGTATTGATGGTGAGAGATATCATGGGGTCATTGACCAGATGGGTTAGACCATGAGATCTACCTAGAGGTTCATTATTAAATGAATGTTGGAACATAGGGAATTTACTGTGAGAGCTTCCAAAGGGACATTATAATTTATTGTCACTATGAAGACCAAGAGGGATTGACCAAGAGAGCTACCCAGGTGGTCTTTGTTTTTGATTAGTTCTATGTGAGACAAAAGGGGTTAGACTGTGTAAACTTACCCAAAGGGTCATTATATTTTATTGTTTTAATGATATGTAAAACTAGAGTATATTAGACTATGATAACTTTCCCAGAGGGTTACTTGTGAATAATTGAATTATTTTTAAGAGTCTTCCAAGCCAAAGCACAAGCTTTGACTCGGTCTTACTTGGTTTTTTAGATGATCTTTTGAGATGTCGATTGTTATTATTATACAGAGAGATACAGAGATTAGGATAGATCCCTAGGATACATTATTCATTGGATTGGATAATTAATAAATGTAAATAAATGTAATTGGAAACTGTATTATTATTTACTTTTGAGTACTCCTTAGTTTATTACTTCATTTCTGCTTACTACATGCTATATATATTCACTGACAGTTAGGAATAGATCTATTAATGGTTGCCTACTGGGATTGTTCTCACACCCTTTTTGGGTCATGATTTTGGGACCAAATAGATTATATGGTTGAAGTTATAGATAAGGGAAAACACCCTTCTTCATCTGGTACTTGATTACAGTTGGAGCTGGTGAGCATGGGACCAAGCTGAGGCTTGCGATACTATTGGAGTTTACTGTTTTCTATACTTTGGTTTCAGTATTGTATTTCCAACATTGTGACTTGTTTGGATTATTTCCAAGATACATGTGACATGCATAATTTATTTATATATGCTGCAGTTATTTATACTATTAATATTCAGCTGTTTACTTGTGTTGTATGGTATTGCTGCTTCTGCTATTGTTTATTATTGTAATTCTATTGTGTATACTATGTAGTTGTGCATTCTTTATGCTATTGGAGACATTGGCTTTTGGGAGAGAATTTTTTTGTATACAATCACCATGAAAGTCTCAAGTACATCTTCACTCATCATGATCTGAATTAGAGACAGTGAAGGTGGGTTGAGTACCTTCAATATTTTTGACTTTGAGCTTGCTTATACACTTGGGAAAGGCAACACAGTGGTAGATGCGTTGAGCATGAGGACTCATATACAAGCAATTCAGGAGGCCAGTAGTGAGTGTAATCTTATGAATCTATTCTCTAAGATTCATTTAGAGGTGCATGAAAGACAGAGGCATATGTTTCTTTCTTCTATAGTTGTTACCTCTACTATATTGGATCAAGTGTGGATAAGGCAACTATTAGATTCTGAAGGCCTTGTCCTGCAAGAGAGTGTGTCAGGTGAGGACCCTACTTCTGGGTGGACCACAAGAGACGATGAGATTTTTTTGTTTTCAAAGATGTGTATGGGTGTCAATAGACATATGTGAGGAGATTTTACGAGATTATCATTCCTGAGTTTGGGTAGTTTATCCTGGTGTCCCCAATATGTATTGAGATCTACACCACTAGTATTGGTGTCCAGGTATGAAGAGAGATGTTCCTGGATTTTTTTTGAGATGTTCCACCTGTTAGTAGGTGAAGGCGGAGCATTAGCGACTAGCAGGGCTTTTACAGTAGTTACCCATTCCTAATTGGAAGTGGAATGATATCACGATGGATTTAGTGATGAGTTTACAGGGGTCACCTCAAGGAAATGATGCAATATAGGTTATTGTTGATAGAATCACAAAATATTCACATTTCTTACTGATCAAGGAAACCTTTAGTGTTGACGAGCTTGGAAGGTTTTACATCTAAGAGAATTTACATTTGCATGGGGTTCTGCACTCTATTGTTTTAGACATGGATGCTCGGTTTACTTCTTGTGTCTGGTAGGGACTATAGAGGGCTTTGGTTACATAGGTACTTCTGAGTACTGATTACCACCCCAAACAGATGGCCAGTCTGAGTGCACGATATAGGTGTAGGAGGACATGCTTTGAGCATGCGTCCTAGATTTTAGGGGTTCTTGGGAGATGCATATACCCCTGGTAGAGTTTTCCTACAGTAACAGTTTTCAGGTGACAATTCAGATGGCACATTATGAGACTTTGTACAGTAGTCCATGCCGATCACCCCTATGATGGCTAGAGGAAGGAGAGGAAACTATAATGGGACCTCATCTTGTCTAGGAGACCACTGAGTAGGTGGTGTTGATTTGGAAGAGGATGGATACTGCACAGTCTCACCAGAAATCTTATGCTGATCGACGGAGACAACCTATAGAGTTCGAGGTCGAAGATCAAGTTTTCTTAAGCTTCACACTGAGGTTGGGACACAGGAGGATTAGAAGATAGGGAAAGATATCACCAAGATACATCAGGCCGTTTTATGTTTTGGAGAAATTTGGGCCGGTTTCCTATCAGTTTCAGTTACCTCAGAAGTATCGGGCTATACACAACATCTTTTATGTTTCTTAGCTAGGTGTTACTTATCAAACCCCCTCATGTTTTTTAACTGGAGGAGGTTGAGTTGGAGATGGATGAATCCATTGAGGAGCACCCCATTAAGATTGCGGATCACATCATGAAGGTTCTTTGTGGATGGTTTGTTCCTCTAGTATGGTTTCTATGTCACCACATGTGTGTACAAAATGATACTTAGGATAGGGAGGCCGACGTTCCATCACAATGGCCAAAGTTGTTTTAAATTTCTTCTTCGTCACCCTTGGAAGGGAAATTCGAGGATCAATTCTTTTAAGGGGATAAGTTTTTAAGAAACCAGATCACCATTTTTAGGTATTGATCTTGATTTCAGGTTGTTTGAGGAAAAATGAAGAAAGGATTTTCTAAGTACATGCCGCATACTCTTAAGTACACGTCTTGTACCTGGTTGTCGCACATAACTGTGTACTGGCTATGAAATGGCCGAGTACATGGCAGTGTGGGTGACCCGGTAGACTACCCAAAGTGGGGGCCGGTTGAGGCTAGTACACGGTGTGTACATTAAATGAACATGTCATGTACTTTTTTTAATTGATATATCAGTATGGGATCATTTCTTACATCCAGAAACACTTTATTCTCCCTGTTTTTTGTACAGGAGAGCAACGTACGACTGAATATCTTCGATCTCCTCCCATTCCTCCGTCCGATGTAACGCCCCGACCCCAGTTAACCAGAGTCAGTGCATTATTACATAACATTGACATAATCACAAGAAAGATCAAGTCTCGAAAGACTGATTAGTTTAGTAGTCTTGGAAACACTAGATATATTCATAAGTCTTACATTACATCATAAACTCAAAAAAACTACAACAACATATTTTATTCATATCCCATCATACTGTCCCTGTAGGTCATTCATAAATTACTTCTTCACATCCTGGGAAAAATAAAACATTGAAAGGGGTGAGCTCGGATGCTCAGTAAGGATAACAATATAGCGAAAACTTTCATAAATAAGCATAAACATTTAAGGCAATGTATAACTAAAACAAAATCCTTTTAAACTTGAACTTCAGCATAATACGGAAAATATAAAATGAAATAATTCCATTTACTTATTCACATGGATATTCTACTAGTTGAATAATCACATGCAATATCAATAACCACTTTCATAATGATGGAATGCATAATTCCAGACTATCATAACCACATAGCCAAGGCCTCGTGACAAGACTACAAATAATATTTTGTCAAGGCCTTGTACCAAGGCACTAGTTTGTCTCATGAGACCTACCGATGCATCAAGGAGCTATAGCGGGCTCCACCCGTCACATATTAAGTCCAATGCATTCCTCATATGAACAGGTTTAAACATAACATAAACATTCGTATTAAAACGAGCATACGAAATGTCAATACTTTCTCCATAAACCATGAATGGTATAAAAATAACACATCCACAGTCAAAAAAATCACAAAACCTTCAATACAATATGGAAGTTTTGTATCATAATAAATCAACTTCAAATAATCTTAAAATCTATCAAAGGATGTTGACATAGATGAAATCAAAACTATTTGAGAGTAATATCTCTCTTTTTTTGAAATCACTTAAAAGCCACATAATTATAAAATAAAACATTTACTTTGAAAATTTTCTTATAAGCTTGTAAGGGAAGCTTTGAAGATTTTATAATGGTGGAAAATAGCCGCACCTGCCGTATAAGTTAAAAAAGACATTCTTACCTTAATTCTTTCAAAAAGGTTAAAAAGGACCTTATTTGGAAAACAATGGAAAGATTACTTTATAAACCTCTTATAAAAAGTCAAACAAGGGTATAAATGACTTTAACCCATATTCTAGTAAATAGTAAAAATGTTTTGAAATACATTTTTAAGAAACATGGATTTGGATGATAAAGAAGTCACAATAGATAATTACATATAATCAACCTCAGATAATGAAGAGATTATGAAATAACCCTTACCTTGTAATTTTCCTTGGTTGGGGGTAGGTTAAACTCCTGTATAATGGTGAAATAATTGTTATTAAATTATACAATAATCATATACATTAATATGATATCATATATGATCTTTTAACATTTATTTGTTAATAATATCTTAGTATTATCGTCGTTTCGGGTGTTAACTTACTCATTTTCTTTTATATGTTTTGTTACGTAAGACATGTTTTTCATGGATAGGTTGCATCTTATTCATATCCAGAATGATATCAAGTCCTTAAACATTATTTTTAAATCAAAAAATGATAATTATACTTGAATGGATACGATGGAGAATGAATCTCATCGTGTTCGTGGAGACGGTAGTCCGTACGTACGCACGAGCGACAATATCATTCTTTTAATATATAATTGGATGGTATATCATATATACAGAATCATTATCATGTTATATTTATTATTTACATGAATTACACATCATTATTATACCCATCCAAATAAAAATTTATTGAATAACAATTACACCACGACGTGGAGACGATAATCTGTACGTACACACGTATGGTGACATGTCATTCAAAGGATGGATAGAATATTGAATATGGTTGTACCATATTTATAATAAAATCATAGTATATATAAGATACTGGAGTTATTATTTTATAATTGGAATAACAAAGAAAGAAGAATTTGAAGAAGAATGTAACTTGAAAGAGGGTGGTGAAAACATTACCTCTTCTTCGGGTTCTTCCTTTTGATTTGATCAAAAGGGATCCTTAGGTTGGATTTCTGATCAAACTAAGGCCTCTAGGTTGAAGTCAGGGAAGTTGAGAGAGTATTTGGGTAGGGGTTGGCTGAGCCAAAAGGCTTTGAATGTGTGAATTAGTGAGAAGGGGGAGTTCCCTTTTATAAGAGGGGTGAGGTGAACCTTTGAAAAAGCTAGAAATATTAATTTATAATAAATTAATATTCCGTTTCTAATGGCTCCAAAGTCGATTATTTAAAGGTTAAGGTGGGGATGGGTCGAAAATCACTCAACTAATAGAATTTAGATAGGTTTGGATAATTATATTAACCTTATCTTTTAGTTTTAACTCTTAGTTAGTTAGTTTGACATTTACCATGTCACTTTGTATTTTTATATTATATAGTTAATAAAATTACTATAAACCTTCAAGAGACCCATAAGTGGTCCATTAATGATACAACTATCATGATATAAGTCTCTTGGACGAACCTTAGATTTTTAGGAATTTAATATCAATTAATAATATAATATTTGTTTTAAAAAAACTCTTTTATGTGAATTTTGACACTATTCAATAATTGATTTTTGTTAAAGTCTTAACAACTTTATTAATTCGAACCAAATTAATTTAATAAATAATATAATATCATATTAAGCAATAAAATTCATGGATGTCATCAAAACTTTCAAATTATATTAATTTTAACATTTATAATACCAATTATTTGATTCTTTCATTAATAAGGAAAATGATGCATCCTTATAGTGTCATAAATAATATTACTTATTAAATGTCTAAATTTTTTAAATAAAATACCATTATGTAGGAAATAATTTTAGATTTCTAATTAATATTTATAGTCTAAAATCTAACATATATAACCCTATGTAAATTTTTTTTTTCTAAAAGATATATGCTTATGTCATTTTTGTATTTATTTTATCTTAATTAATATAAAGTGTCATTATCACTTACAAGTGGTTCCATGGGGTCCCAAAATTGACCCAAAGATGCGCATGGTCTGAAATGTATCAACCAATAAGGTTAGGACACGTTTTAGGGTAATTTATTTTTATTATTATAATATTATTTTTACCCTCATTTACCGGATTTACCCTTTAACCATGGTAAATAAAATTTTTACCGAAGTAATTATTCAAAATGTCTAAAAATAAAAGTTACCTATTTACACAATTTGAACATCCTGATTCCAAATATGGAATCCATTTTTCCAAATTCAAAACACAGAAGTGGCAGAAATTAATTTAAAATTAATTCCCGTTGTTAAAACAAAAAGCGTGTTTTTAAGAGATAATAACTATCAAAAGATTGACACTTGTTCATGTACGATTTAATTGTGAAATTATGTCCAATGACAAAAATTGTATTAAATGGTAAAAATATATTCTAAATATACTTTAAAACCACTCAAATTCATAATTTATCACTATTAATTATTTCGATTAAAAAGTTGTTTTTAATTAAAATTTAGTAATTTTCACTATTCATCAAAATATAAATGTTATCTGAAAAGTTACAAATTTTTTCCCTAGGCTAATTTTGATATTCCGAATCCAAAAATGAAGTCCATTTTGAGAGATAAAATTTATAAAATTTTAAAAAGTGGGTATTACTATTCATAACGGCTGGTTTGATTGGTTGTGGTGTGTGTTAGAACTCGAAGTTGCGTACAACACACGCTACTGTATTATTCAAAGAGAAGCATACCGTGGAAGCTTGGGGTGTTATATTCTCTCCTACTTCAAATAATTTCATCCTCAAAATTTCTATAATATTATTGCATAAAAATACTCGGGTGGTTCTTCATCATAAGTTCCTTGGGTTCCCACATTGCCTCTTCCATCTTATGGTTTCTCCATAGAACTTTTACCAAACGAGTCATCCGGTTTCTCAGCACTTGTTCTCTTGTATCAATAATCCTGATGGGCTCGTCGCAATAAGACAGATCGGGTTCTAGTTCTAATTCCTCATAGGTGAGTACATGCATTGGGTCAGGCATGTATTTCCTCAACAGTGATACGTGGAACACATCATGAACTTTGGAGAGATTTGGAGGCATTTCCAAATGGTAAGCTACAACCCCAATTCATTCTAGAATTTCGAAAGGTCCGATGTACCTGGGACTCAATTTACCCTTCTTACCGAAACGTATAACTCCGTTCCATGGAGATAACTTCAAGAAAACATATTCTCCTACCTGAAATTCTAAATCCTTCCTTCGGTTATTGACATAGCTCTTCTACCTACTTTGAGATGCTTTGATGTGGTTTTGCATTACCTTCACCTTTTCCATCATTTCCTCCACCAGTTCTGGGCCTACAAGTTTTCTTTCACCAACGTCATCCCAACAGGTTGGTGTGCGACATCTCTTTCCATACAATGCTTCATATAGTGCCATCCTAATACTTGAATGGAAGCTATTATTATAGGAAAATTCTACCAGAGGTAAATATTGATCCCACATACCCTGAAAGTCAAGTGAGAAAGATCTCAACATGTCTTCTAAGGTTTGAATAGTCCGTTCTGATTTTCCATCTGTTTGAGGGTGGTAAGCAGTGCTCAAACAAAGTTCAGTATCCAAGGCCTTCTGAAGACTCTTCCAGAATCTTGAAGTAAAACAGGGATCACGATCCGAAACAATCGATAGGGGTACTCCATGAAGTCTCACAAATTCATTAATATATAGTCTTGCTAGACGTTCTAGTGGTAGATCTTCTCTTATAGCAAGAAAATGTGCTGACTTGGTAAGACGATCAACAATAACCCATATTGCATCATTCCTTCTAGGAGTCTTTGGTAGTCCCATGACAGAGTCCATCATGATATTATCCCATTTCCACTCAGGTATGGGAAGAGGTTGCAATACTCCACCAAGTTGTTGCCTTCCAGCTTTCACTTATTGACAAACCATACATCTTGACACAAAATCAGCAATCTCCCTCTTCATGTTGCCTTACCAAAAATGTTCCTTCAAATATTTATACAT
This sequence comes from Viscum album, assembly GCA_963277665.1. Lineage (NCBI taxonomy): Eukaryota > Viridiplantae > Streptophyta > Magnoliopsida > Santalales > Viscaceae > Viscum > Viscum album. Next base: position 624,263,134 of record OY728137.1, on the reverse strand, counting down.
TTTTGTGATCCCAGGGTGTATAGAGAAATTGGAACTATGAGCATCATCCAATAATTCCCTTTTTAGATCAGGTATATCAGGAACACAAAGTCTCTTCTCGAATTTCTAAATTCCTTCTTCATACACGAATTATCTCAATCTCCCATCATTCATAGCTTTAATCTTATTTTGAAATTATTCATCATCGGTCTAAGAACTCTTAATCCTTTATAGTAAAGATGGTTTGGAAACCATTTGAAAAATCATTGATGTTTCACCTTCCATGGTTATTCCCATGTCCATCTTCACTAGATCCATGAAAATTGGATCCCTTTCAATTCTCATATTGTTCAAAACTCCATGATCTTTTCTACTCAAAGCATATTCCACATTGTTTGATTTCCCCGGGTGGTAGTGTATCGTGAAATCATAATCCTTGAGTAGTTCAAGCCATCTCATTTGCCTCATGTTGAGTTCTTTTTGTGAGAAAATATACTTCAAACTCTTGTGATCAGTATAAATCTCACATTTTTCACCATAGAGGTAGTGTCTCCATATCTTCAAAGCAAAGATCACAGCTGCTAACTTGAGATCATGAGTAGGATAGTTTTGTTCATGAATTTTAAACTTTCGTGACGCATAGTCAATAACCCTATCATTCTACATAAGGACACAACCAAGTCCTTTATTCGATGCATCACTATAAATAACGAACCCATCATTCCCCGATGGTAGAGTAAATATAGGAGAATTGACTAATATTCTCTTCAGTTCTTAAAAACACTCTTCACACTCTTTTTCCCAGACAAATTTAACCCCTTTACATGTGAGATTTGTTAATGGGTTAGCCAACCGGGCAAAATTCTAGACGAAACATCGATAATAACCTGCTAAACCAATAAAACTGCGTACCTCAGTTATACTCGTAGGTGCTGTCCATTCTTGGATTACCTTGGTCTTAGAAGGATCAATAGAGATTCCATCTTTAGATACAATATGGCCCAGAAAATAAATCTCCTGAAGCCAGAATTCACACTTGCTAAACTTCCCATATAATTCATGTCTTCTCAGAGTCTTCAGGATAATGCGCAAGTGATTTTCATGATCTTCATATCTTTTGGAGTATACCAAGATATCATCAATAAATACCACCACAAAATCATCGAGATATTCCTTGAAAACTCTATTCATTATATCCATGAATACATAGGGTGCATTAGTCAATCCAAAAGGCATTACTGTAATCTCGTAATGCCCGTACCTGGTTCGAAATGCTGTCTTCAGAATGTCTTCCTTATTCACACACAACTGATGGTATCCAGATCGAAGTTAAATCTTTAAAAAGTATTGATCTCCATGCAGTTGGTCAAATAAATCATCAATGCGAGGTATGGGATAATTGTTCTTTATTTTTATAGCATTGATCTCCCTGTAGTCGATACATAACCTCATAGATCCATATTTCTTTTTAACAAAAAGAACAGGGGCTCCCCATGGAGAAACACTAGGGCTAATAAATCCCTTATTACTCAATTCCTCTAGTTGTTTATTTAGTTAAAATAATTACACAGTGGCCATTCTATAAGGGGTATTCGATATAGGCCTTGATCTAGGAATTAAATCAATAGAAAACTCAACTTCTCGTTCTGGAGGATGTCCAGGTAAATCTTCCGAAAACACGTCCACATATTCTTTCACAATAGGTACATCCTCTATTTGAACATTCCTTTCCTCACTCATAGTCATTTCATTATCTTCCTCCACAATAATTGAATTTAGTTGAGCTACTGGGGGTGAATATAGGTAAGAATTAGGTGGTGACGATTCAGCTCTAAAGACAAGGTGTTCCTTATCATCATCATCAAAAATCGTAACTTCCTTCTTCTTAAAATAAATTTTGCATCATGGTATGAAAGCCAATCCATAACGATGATTATATCAAACTCAATCATAGGTATGACGATGAGATCAACAGATAAAGAACATTTCTGTGCTCTAATGGGGACTGATTCAAAAAACTTTGTTGCAATGATACTTCCCTTAGGAGTTTTAACTGACAACTCCCTCGTTAAATCAAATCGGAAATATCTAATTTTCTTAGAAAAATGGGAAGATATGAAACAATGCAATGATCCAGAATCAAATAATGCATTTTCTAAACTTGAGGAAACCATTAAATTACCTTCCACCACGTCTTTCAGAGCTTCTACCTCAGCAGTAGTGATAGCATAAGCTTGGCCTTGATCCCTTGGCATTTTCTGAGGTAAGTTCCGCTGACGATTAAGAAATTCATTTGCATAATGTACCATCTCCCTGCAATTGTAGCATTGGACATTGGTAGCTTCCTTCTTCCCCTTGAAATCACGAGCTTGGTGGCCTTTTTCACCACACTTGTAACAGACTCTCATTCCTTTTAAGCAAGTACTGGGGTGTTTCTTCCCACATTTACTGCAGGATGGATATTCAAATTTTCCCTTCTTCCCCTTATTTACATTCCCAGATTGATCAGTAGATCTCTTCTTCTCTTGATTTTCTTTAAATTCATAAGACTTAGATAATTCCTTTTCTGTCTTGATAGCACATGAGAAAATGTCTTCGTACGACGAGAAGGATTGTGAGACTAATGCTTGACGGAGAAATGGTTTTTAACCCATAAAATAAATGATCAATATTACTTCTTGGGTTACGTATATAATCTCTGGAATACCTTGCTAACCTTATAAAGTTAGCCTCATACTTTGCGACATTCTCATTCTCCTTTTGTCTCAGACTCAGAAATTGCCTTTCCATATCTGCTCGATGGTCACGAGGAAAGTATTTTTCTAAAAATAGATATTTAAACTCCCTCCATTCCATATTTGATACTTCATCATCTTCCTTCGTGTTTTTTATCAACGACCACCATTGATCAGCATCTCCATTGAGGCGATAAACTACGATGACAACTTTTTCCCTTTCACTACTCCCCAAGGCATGAAATATTTTCTCTAAGGAATTTATCCATTGATCAGCTACTAAGGGATTTTTACTCCCATTGAACATTGGTTGTTGTTGCCTCATGAAGAGATCTAACATTGATCCTCCACGCTGCGGATCAGGGTGCTCCATACGGGTAAGGTTATTATTCATAACCTGAGTGAGTTTTCCCAGTATGGTGATTAGCTGATCAACACCATTTGCATCACCAGCTCCATTATAATTATCTTGAGCATGAGGGAAATCCCTATACGGAGTGCATTCATTGATACGGTTTCCATTTCTTCCAATAGGCACCATTTCTAAACAATGGCATAAACTAGATCAGTTTATGAATCAAAATACATAATTCCATACTTATAAATCACTTAACATAAATTGAACTATTTATGGATATAATCCATAATCATAAAACTGTTTTCTTTGAGGAAGTATATACTCATAAACCCTTCATAATTATTTGTAAAGAAAATGAGAGTTATCCTAAGCATATCCCCCGGGAGTGTCGTAACCAAGAGTGCAGCAAGGCTCGTTGTCGTGCACCAGTTCCCGTTAAAGTCTAGCTCAAAGCGGTGTTTTCAGGTTTTACCCCTAGGTACATCTATGCCAGAGCCACCTCTACTTGCTCGTATCCAGATAGGGATGTATTGCTCGGAAAACTCACAAAATATCTACAATACCAAAATTCTAGTAAGTTATTATATACCAATCCTCAAAGTCTATCTTAGGTATATGTGCTCTAATCAGAGTTTACTTAAATCTAGCTTCCAAGGTTTGTAATAAACTTCCTCTGATACCAACTGTAATCCCCTGAACCCAGTTACCCAGATTCGGTGCATTATTATATAACATTGGCATGATCACAAGAAAGATCAAGTCTCGAAAGACCAATTAGTTTAGTAGTCTTGGAAACACTAGATATATTCATAAGTCTTACATTACATCATAAACTCAAAAAAACTACAACAACATATTTTCTTCATATCCCATCATACTGTCCCTGCAGGTCATTCATAAATTACTTCTTCACATCCTGGAAAAAATAAAACATTGAAAGGGGTGAGCTCAGATGTTCAGTAAGGATAAAAATATAGCGGAAACTTTCATAAATAAGCATAAACATTTAAGGCAATGTATAACTAAAAAAAGCCTTTTAAACTTAAAATTCAGCATAATATGGAAAATATAAAATGAAATAATGCCATTTATTTATTCACATGGATATTCTACTAGTCTAATAATCACATGAAATATCAATAACCACTTTCATAATGATGGAATACATAATGCCAGACTATCATAACCACATATTCAAGACCTCGTGCCAAGACTACAAATAATATTTTGTCAAGGCCTTGTGCCAAGACACTAGTTTGTCTCATGAGACCTAACGATGCATCGAGGAGCTATAGCGGGCTCCACCCATCACATATTAAGTCCAATGTATTCCTCATATGAACAGTTTTAAACATAACATAAATATTCATATTAGAACCAGCATACGAAATGTCAATACTTTCTCCATAAACCATGAATTGTATAAAAATAACACATCCACAGTCAAAAAAATCACAAAACCTTCAATACAATATGGAAGTTTTGTATCATAATAAATCAACTTCAAATAAGCTTAAAATCTATCAAAGGATGTTGACATAGAAGGAATCAAAACTATTTGAGAGTAATATCTCTCTTTTTTTGAAATCATTTAAAAGCCAAATAATTATAAAATAAAACATTTACTTTGAAGGTTTTCTTACAAACTTATAAGGGAAGATTCGAATATTTTATAACGGCAGAAAATAGTTGCACCCGTCGTATAAGTTAAAAAAGACATTCTTACCTTAATTCTGTCAAAAAGGTTAAAAAGGACCTTGTTTGGAAAAAGACGGAAAGATTCCTTTATAAAGCTCTTATAAAAAGTCAAAAAAGGGTATGAATGACTTTAACCCATATTCTAGTAAATAGTAAAAATGTTTTGAAATACATTTTTAATAAACATGGATTTGAATGATAAAGAAGTCATAGTAGATAATTATGTATAATCAATCTCGAATAATGAAGAGATTGTGAAATAACCCTTACCTTGTAATTTTACTTGGTTGGGGGTAGGTTAACCTCCTGTATAATGGTGAAATAATTGTTATTAAATTATAAAAGAATCATATACATTAATATGATATCATATATGATCTTTTAAAATTACTTTGTTAATAATATCTTAGTATTATCGTCGTTTCAGGTGTTGACTTACTTGTTTTCTTTTATATGTTTTGTTACATAAGCCATGTTTGTCATGGATAGGTTGTATATTATTCATATCAAGAATGATATCAAGTCCTTAAAAATTATTTTTAAATCATCAAATGATAATTATACTTGAATGGATACGATGGAGAATGAATCTCATTGCGTTCGTGGAGACGGTAGTCCGTACGTACGCACGAGCGACAATATCATTCTTTTGATATATAATTGGATGGTATATCATATATAAATAATTGTTATCATGTTATATTTACTATTTGCATGAATTACACATCATTATTATATCCATCCAAATAATAATTTATTGAATAACAATTACATCACGATGTGAAGACGGTAAGCCGTACGTACGCACACATGTTGACATGTCATTCAAAGGATGGATAGAATACTGAATATGATTGTACCATATTTATAATAACATCATAGTATATATAAGATACTGGAGTTATTATTTTAGAATGGTAATAACAAAGAAATAAGAAGTTGAAGAAGAAATGAACTTGAAAGAGGGTGGTGAAAACATTACCTCTTCTTTGGGTTCTTCTTTTTGATTTGATCAAAAGGGATCCTTAGGTTGGCTTTATGATCAAAATAAGGCCTATAGGTTGAATTAAGGGAAGTTGAGAGAGTATTTGGGCAGGGTTTGGCTGAGCCAAAAGGATTTGAATGCGTGAATTAGTGAGAAGGGGGAGTGCCCTTTTATAAGAGGGGTGATGGGCACCTTTGGAAAAGCTAGAAATATTAATTTATAATAAATTCATATTCGGTTTCTAATGGCTCCAAAGTAGATTCTTTACATGTTAAGGTGGGTATGGGTCTAAAACCACTCAAACAATAGAATTTATATAGGGTTGGGTCATTATATTAACCTTATCTTTTAGTTTTAACTCTTAGTTAGTTAGTTTGACATTTACCATGTCACTTTGTATTTTTATATTATATAGCTAATAAAATTACTATAAACATCCAAGAGACCCCCAAGTGGTCCATTAATGATACAACTATCATGATATAATTCTCTTGTCATAAAATTAGATTTTTAAAAATTTAATATCAATTAATAATATAATATTTGTTTTAAAAAAAATCTTTTATGTGAATTTTGACACCATTCAATAATTGATTTCTGTTAAAGTCTTAACAACTTTATTAATTAATACCAAATTCATTTAATAAATAATATAATTTTATATTAAGAAATAAAATCCATTTATGTCATCAAAACTTTCAAATTATATTAATTTTAACATTTATAATACCAATTATTTGATTCTTTCATTAATAAGAAAAATGATGCATCCTTATAGTGTCATAAATAATATTACTTATTAAATGTCTAAAAATTATAAATAAAATACCATTATGTAGGAAATATTTTTATATTTATAATGAATATTTATAGTCTAAAATCAAACATATATAACCCTATGTAAATTTTTTTTCTAAAAGATATATGCTTATGTCATTTTTGTATTTATTTTAACTTAATTAATATAAAGTGTCATTATCACTTACAAGTGGCTTCATGGGGTCCCAAAATCGACCCAAAGATGCCCATGGTCAGACATGTATCAACCAATAAGGTTAGGAAACATTTTAGGGTAATTTATTATTATTATAATATTATTTTTTTTACCCTTATTTACCAGATTTACCCTTTAACCATGGTAAATAAAATTTTTACCGAAGTAATTATTCAAAATGTATAATAATAAAAGTTACCTATTTACACAATTTGAACATCTTGATTCCAAATATGGAATCAATTTTTCCAAATTCAAAACACAGAAGTGGTATAAATTAATTTAAAATTAATTCCCGTTGTTAAAACAAAAAGCGTGTTTTTAAGAGATAATAACTATCAAAAGATTGACACTTGTTCATGTCCGGTTTAATTGTGAAATTATGTCCAATGACCAAAATTGTATTAAATGGTAAAAATATATTCTAAATATACTTTAAAACCACTCAAATTCATAATTTATCACTATTAATTATTTCAATTAAAAAAGTTGTTTTTAATTAAAATTTAGTAATTTTCACTATTCATCAAAATATAAATGTTATCCGAAAAGTTCCAAAATTTTACCCTAGGATAATTTTGATATTCCAAATCCAAAAATGAAGTCCATTTTGAGAGATAAAATTTATAAAATTTCAAAAAGTGGGTATTACTATTCATAACGGCTAGTTTGATTGGTTGTGGTGTGTGTTAGAACTCAAAGTTGCGTACAACACACGCTACTGTATTATTCAAAGAGAAGCGTACCATGGAAGCTTGGGGTGTTACATCCGAGCTCCAATTGAGATGTCTTTGGGCATGTTTGATTCCATTTAGTGAGTTCACACTTTTCCTAGAGCCTTTATTCCTGATTTCTCCTCTCTTTTATGTTATCTAAGGTTGAATTTTTTTACCTTTTCATAGATCTACATCATTCTAGGATGATTCAAGGGCCGATGTTCAATAGTGTTCATCATACAACATCGAGGCTAGTGGTTTGTGACTTTCTTTGAATGTCTTTGAATACCCATGTTTAGGGTATTGTGTGTTTTGTATCTTAACCCTATTTAAGACCTATTATGTTGTGTTTTATTGAGAAAGGGGTTATTTTTTATTCAAAAGGTTTATTACCTTGATTAAAGATGTGTTTCCCAGGTTTTATTGGTTATGGTTGTTGGGTCTAGGAAGCATGTTAGGATTCTTTGCTTTAAATGCCCAGTGTTTGTAGGATGGAGTTGTCATTTATATGAGATGCATGTGTATTTGATTATGAAAGTACGACCAAGGGGAATTGACTATGAGAGATTCCCGAGGTAAGGTCATTTAATGATGATTTTTTTTAGGATTGACCAGAGGTATTGAGTGTGAGAACTACCATGGGGTTATTGACAAGAGTGGTTAGACCATGAGAGCTACCCAAAGTATTGCTTCATTTCTACTTACTACCTATTATATATATTCACTAACAGTTAGTCACAGATCTTTTGGTGGTTTTCTATTGGGATTCATCTCAAACCTTGTTTGGGTAATGCTCTTGGGAACAAAAAAAATTATATGGTTGAAGGTATAGATAAGATAAAGTGCCCTACTTCATTAGGTACTTGATTGCTATTGGAGCTGGAGAGCAGGGTCCAAGCTGAGGCTTGCGATGCTATTGGAGTTTACCATTTTCTATAATTTGGTTTCAATATTTTATTTCCAGAATTGTGACTTGTTTATATACTTTCCTAGATACATGTGAACTGAATCATTTATTTATATATGTTGCAGTTGTTTATACTATCAGTATTCTACTGTTTACATATGTTTTATGGTATTACTGCTTCTGCTATATTTTATTATTGTTATTCTGCTGTGTAGACTCTGCCAGTGAGGGCATAGTTTCCCCATTATCAAACCTTGGCCCTCACTGCTAGTCAGTAGCCTCTGGAATTTTTGGAAATGTTCTTGAGGTCATGTGACCAACTGGGTTTTGGGGCACCTTTGGGTGACACCCAGAACTGAGACATTACAAAGTGGTATCAGACAGGGGCACCCGATTTACTTCTTAGGTTTGGAAGGGACTATAGAGGGATTTGGGTACACATGTACTTATGAGTATAGATTACCACCCCCAGAGAGATGTCCAGTCTGAGTGGATGATATAGGTGTTGGAGGACATGCTTCGAGCATACATTCTTAATTTTGGGGGTTCTTGGGAGAGACACATACCCATAGTGGATTTTTTCTATAATAACAGTTTTTAGGAAACAATTCAGATGGAACCTTATGAGGCTTTGTACGGTAGGCCATTCCTATCACCCATATGTTAGCTGGAGGTAGGAGAGGAATCTATGTTGGGACCACATCTTGTCAAGGAGACCATTGAGTAGGTGGAGTTGATTCGTAAGAGGATGGATACTCCACAGTCTCTGCAAAAATCTTATGTTGATCGACAGAGACGACCTCTAGAGCTCTGAGTCTGATATCAGGTTTTCTTATGTGTCACATCAAGGTTGGGACATAGGATGATTAAGAGATAGGGCAAGCTTTCACTGAGATATGTCGTGCCATTTGAGGTTATGGAGAGAGTCCGGCCGGATTCCTATGGGTTGCAGTTACCTTAGAGGTACCAGGCTATACACGACGTCTTTCATGTTTCTTAACTACAACATTTCTTTTCAGAACTGTATCACATTTTTCAACCTGAGAAGGTTGAGTTAGAGGTGGATGCATCCTTTTAAGATCACCCTATAGGGATTGTGGATCGTAGCATGAAGGTTCTCCATGGACAGATTGTTCCTCTGGTACAAGTGCTATGGAAGCATGGGTGAGTATAGGATGAGACTTGGGAGAGGGAGGCTGATGTATGATCACAATGGCTAGAGTTTTTTGAAGTTTCTTCTTCACCACCCTTGGAATGGAAATTTAGGGATGAATTACTTTAAGGGGAAGTTTGTAAGAACCCAGATCTACATTTTAGGTATGGATCTTTATTGCGGGTTATTTTTAGAAAAAAGGAAGAAAGGGTACATTTTCTAAGTACACACCGTATACTTCTGATTACACATTGTGTACCTGATTTCCATGTGTATCCATGTACTAGCTTTGAAACAGCCGAGTCCATGGTCACGTGGGTGACCTGGAAGACTGCCTAAAGTGGGGTTCAGTTAAGGATAGTAAACATAATGTACATTAAATGAACATATTGTGTACTTCTATTTCTATTTGTTATATTGGTGTGGGATCAAATATCATGTCCAGAAACACTTTCTTCTCTCTGTGTTTCATATAGGAGAGTGACATAGGGACGAAGATCTTTGTGCTCCTCCCTTTCCTCCATCCAAGCTCTGATTGAGACGTCATCAGGTGTGTTGGATTCCTGTCAGTGATTCCTCTCTTTCCCTAGAGCCTTTATTTTTTTTATCTCTCCTCTCTCTTGAGTTGTCCATGGTTGAACAATTTTTACATTTTTTGTAGATCTACATCATTTAGGACGATTTAAGGGTGTATGTTCAAGATTGTTCATTTTACAACATCAAGGTAGGTGGTTTATGCCTTTCTTTGAAGGTATTTGGATTATATATACTAAAAGTGCCGAATACACATGTTTAGGGTATTGCGTGTTTTGGAGCTTAACCCTATTTAAGACCTTTTATGGTGTGTTAGATTGATAAAGGGGTTATTGTTTATGCATAAGGTTTATTACCTTGATTATGGATGTGTTTCCCATGTTTGATTGGTTATAGAATTTGGGTCTAGGAAGCATGTTAGGCTGATTTGTTTTCCATGCCTATTGTTGGTAGGATGGATTTTCCATTTATATAAGATGCATGTGTTTCACATTATGAAAGTATGATCAAGGGGAAATGAATATGAGAGCTTCCCGAGGTAGGGTCATTTAATTATGAATTGTTTCTATCAGTGACCAGTGGTATTGATGGTGAGAGCTATCATGGGGTCATTGAATAGATGGGTTAGACCATAAGAGATACCTAGAGGTTTATTATTAAATGAATGTTGGACTGTAGTTTATTGAATATGAGAGATTCCAAAAGGTCACTATAATTTATTTTCGCTATGCAGACCAAGAGGTATTGACCAAGAGAGCTACCCAGGTTGTCTTTGTTTTTGATTAGTTCTATATGAGACAAAAGGGGTTAGACTATGTGAGCATTCCCAAAGGGTCATTATATTTTATTGTTATGATGATATGTGAAACTAAAGGGAATTAGACTATGAGAAATTTCCCAGAAGGTTGCTTGTGAATAATTGAATTATTTTAAAGATTCTACCAAGACAAAGAACAAGCTTTGACTCGGTCTTAGTTGGTTGTTTAGATGATATTTTGAGATGTCTATTTTTATTATTATACAGGGGGATACAGAGCTTTGGATATATCCCTAGGATATATTATTTAATCGATTGAAAAATTAATAAATGTAAATGAATGTAATTGGAAACTGTAGGATTGTTTAATTTTGAGTACTCCTTAGTTTATTACTTCATTTCTGCTTACTATATTCTATATATATTCACTGATAGTTATGCACAGATCTTTTGTTGGTTGCATACTGGGATTATTATCACACCCTTTTTGGGTCATGTTTTTTAGACCAAATAGATTATATGGTTGCAGGTATAGATAAGGGAAATCACCCTTCTTCATCTGGTACTTAATTGTAGTTGGAGATGGTGAGCATGGGACCAAGCTGAGGCTTGTGATACTGTTGGAGTTTACTGTTTTTTGTAATTTGGTTTTAGTATTATATTTTCAACATTTTGACTTGTTTGGATGATTTCCAAGATACATGTTACATGCATAATTTATTTATATATGTTGTAGTTTTTTATATTATTAATCTTCCACTATTTACTTGTTTTGTATGGTATTGATGCTTTTCCTATTGTTTATTATTGCTATTATACTGTGTGTATTCTACAGTTGTGCATGCTTTACACTGTTGGAGACATTGTCTTTTGGGAGAGAATTTTGTGGTATAAAATCACCAGAAAAGTCTCAAGTACATCTTTACTCAACAAGATTTGAATTTGAGACAGCAAAGGTGGGTTCAGTACCTTCAGTATTTTTGACTTTGAGCTTTCATATACACTTGGGAAAGGCAATGCAATGGTAGATACTTTGAGCAGGAGGACTCAGATACAAGAAGTTCAGGAGGCCAATAGTGAGTGTAAGATTATGGATATGTTCTCCGAGATTCATTTAGAGGTTCATGATAGATATATGTAGATATTTCTTTCTTCTATAGCTGTTACCTCTTCTATATTAGATCAGATGAAGATGAGGAAACTATCATATTCTAAAGGCCTTGTCCTACAGGAGAGTGTGTCAGGCGAGGAACCTACTCCTGGGTGAACCATAGGAGACGATGAGATTTTTTGTTTTCATGGACGTGTATGGGTGTCAGAAGACATGTGTAAGGAGCTTTTATGATATTATCATTCCTTAGTTTGGGTAGTTTATCCTAGTGTCACCAAGATATATCGAGATCTACACCACCCGTATTGGTGGCTAGGTATGAAGAGAGATGTTTCTGATTTTTTATGAGATGTTCCACCTGTCAGTAGGTGAAGGCAAAGCATCAGTGACTAGTAGGTCTTTTACAGTAGTTACCCATTCTTCAGTGGAAGTGGAATGATTTCACGATGGATTTCGTGATGAGTTTATAGAGGTCACCTAGAGTAAATGATGCAGTATATGTTGTTGTTGATAGACTCAAAAAAGTTTCATATTTCTTTCTGATCAAGGAAACCTTCAGTTTTGACGATCTTGAAAGGTTTTAAATATGAGAGATTGTATATTTCCATGGGGTTCCGCACTCTATTGTTTTAGATAGGGTTTCTCAGTTTACTTCTTGTGTATGTTAGAGACTATAGAGGTCTTTGGGTACACAGGTACATTTGAGTACTGATTACCACCCCCAAACAGATGGCTAGTCCGTTTTCACGATACAGGTGTTGGAGGACATGCATCGAGCATTCATCCTATATTTTAGGGGTTCTTGGGAGAGGCATATACCCTAGGTGGTGTTTTCCTATAATAACATTTTTCAGGTGATGATTCAGATGGAACATTATGAGGCTTTGTACGGTAGTCCATGCCGATCAACCCTATGTTGGTTGGAGGAAGGAGAGGAAACTATGATGGGACCTCATCTTTTCATGGAGACCACTGAGCAGGTGGAGTTGATTTGGAAGAGAATGGATACTGCACAGTCTCACCTGAAATCTTATGCTGATCGACAGAGATGACCTATGGAGTTTGAGGTTGAAGATTAGGTGTTCTTATGTTTCACACTGAGGTTAGGACATAGAAATATTAGGAGACAGGGAAAGCTTTCACCAAGATACATCTAGTCGTTTGATGTTTTGGAGAGAGTTAGGATAGTTTCCTATCAGTTTCAGTTACCTCAGAGGTACCAGGCTATGCACGATGTCTTTCATGTTTCTTAGCTACGACATTACTTTTCAAACCCCACTCATGTTTTTTAACTTGAGGAGGTTGAGATGGAGATGGATGAATCCATTGAGGAGAACCCCATTCGGATTGTGGATCGCAACACGAAGGATCTCTATGGTTTTTTTGTTCCTCAAGTATAGTTTCTATAGTAGCACGGGAATGTACAAGATGATACTTGGGACAGGGAGGCCGACATTCCATCACAATGGCTAGAGTTGTTTGAAATTTCTTCTTCGAAACCCTTGGAAGGGAAATTTGAGGAAGAATTTATTTAAGGGGGGGAGTTTGTAAAAAAACAGATCTCCATTTTCAGGTATTAATCTTGATTTCAGGTTGTTTTGAGGGAAAAGGAAGAAAGGAGAAATTTTCTAAGTACACGTCGTGTACTCCTGAGTACACATCGTGTACTCGGTTTCCACGCATAACCATGTACTGGCTATGAAACGGCTGAGTACATGGCAGTGTGGGTGACCTGGTAGACTACCTAAAGTAGGGGACGGTTGAGGCTAGTACACAATGTGTACATTAAATGAACATGTCATGTACTTTTCTTTTTAATTGATATATCAGTTTGGAACATGTCTCACATCCATAAACACTTTCTTCTCCCTGTGTTTCTTATAGAAGAGTGATGTACGGTCGAATATCTTCGATCTCCTCCCGTTCCTTCATCCGAGCTCCGATTGAGATGTCTTTGGGAGCGTTTTATTCCCTTCAGTGAGTTCACTCTTTCCCTAGATCCTTTCTTCCTGATTTCTCCTCTCTCTTGAGTTATCCAAGGTTGAACTATTTTGACCTTTTTGTAGATCTACATCGTTATAGACCGATTCAAGGGCCTATAGTCAAGAGTGTTCATTGTATAACATCAAGGATGGTGGTTTGTGCCTTTCTTTGAATTTCTTTGGATTATATATGTTAAAAGTCCCAAATACCCATGTTTAGGGTGTTGCGTGTTTTGAATCTTAACCATGTTTAAGACTTGTTATGTTATGTTTGATTGAGAAAGGGGTTATTGTTTATTCCTAAGGTTTATTATCTTGATTATGGATGTGTTTCCCATGTTTTATTGGTTATGGTTGTTGGGTCTAGGAAGCATGTTAGGATTATTTTCTTTAAATTCCCAGTGTTTGTAGGATGGAGTTGTTGTTTATATGACACGCATGTGTTTTTCATTATGAAAGTATGAACAAGGGGAATTGACTATGAGAGCTTCCCGAGGTAGGGTCATTTAATGATGAATTTTTATTATGATTCACCAGAGGTATTGAGTGTAAGAGCTATCATGGGGTCATTGACCAGAGTGGTTAGACCATGAGATCTACCTAGCGGGTCATTATTAAATGAATGTTGGACCATAGGTCATTGAATGTGAGAGCTACTAGAGGGTCCTTATAATTTATTGTCTCTATGCAGACCAAGGGGTATTGACCGTGAGAGCTACCCAGGTGGTCATTTTTTTTATTAGTGCTATATGGGACCAAAGGTGTTAAACTATGTGAGATTTCCCAAATGGTAGTTATATTTTATTATTTTTATGATATGTGAAACTAGAGGGGATTATACTATGAGCACTTTCCTCGAGGGTTACTTGTGAATAATTGAATTATTTTGAAGAGTCTTCCAAGCCAAAGAAAAAGCTTTGTCTCGATCTTACTTGGTTGTTTAGGTGATCTATTGAGATGTCTGTTGTTATTATTATACAGGGGATATAGATCTTAGGCTAGATCCTGAGGATACATTATTCAATTTATTGGGTAATTAATAAATGTAAATGAATGTAATTGGAAACTTTAGGATTGTTTAATTTTGAGTACTCCTTAGTTTATTACTTCATTTCTGCTTACTACCTACAATATATATTCACTGTACGTTAGGCATATATCTTTTGGTGGTTGCCTACTGGGATTCTTTGCAAACTCTGTTTGGGTCATGATTTTGGTACGAAATAGATTATATGGTTATAGGTATAGATAAGGGAAAACACCCTTCTTCATCTGGTACTTGATTGCAGTTGGAGCTGGTGAGCATGGGACCAAGCTGAGGCTTGCGATGCTGTTGGAGTTTACTATTTTGTGTACTTTGGTTTCAGTATTGTATTTTCAACATTGTGTCTTGTTTGGATGCTTTCCAAGATACATGTGAAATTCATCATTTATTTATATATGTTGTAGTTGTTTATACTATTAATCTTCCACCATTTACTTATGTTGTATGGTATTGATGCTTCTACTATTGTTTATTATTGTTATTCTACTGTGTATACTCTGCATCTATGCATGCTTTACGCTGTTGGTAACATTGTCTTTTGGGAGAGAATTTTGTGGTACAGAATCACCACAAAAGTCTCAAGTACATGTTTACTCAGCATGATCTGAATTTGAGACAATGGAGGTAGGTTGAGTAACTTCAGTATTTTTGACTTTGAGCATGCCTATATTCTTGGGAAAGGCAACATAGTGGTAGATGCATTGATAATGAGGACTCATATACAAGCAGTTTAGGAGTCCAGTAGTGAGTGTAAACTTATGACTCTGTTCTCTGAGATGAATTTTTAGGTTCATGACAGACAGGGGTAGACGTTTCTTTCTTCTATAGTTATTACCTCTGCTATATTGGATCGAGTGAGGATGAGGCGGCTATCAAATTATGAAGTCCTAGTCCTACAGGAGAGTGTGTCAGGAAAGGACCCTACTCCGGGGTGGACCGTAGAAGACAATGTGATTTTTTATTTTCAAGGACGTGTATGGGTTTCAGTAGGCATACGTGAAGAGCTTTTACGAGATTCACATTTCTGATTTTTGGTAGTTTATCTTGGTGTCACCAAGATGTATCGAGATCTACACCACCAATATTGGTGTCTAGGTATGAAGAGAGATGTTGCTGGTTTTGTTATGAGATGTTCTACCTATAAGTAATTGAAGGAGGATCATCAGCGACCAGCATGGCTTTTACAGTAGTTACCTATTCCCAAGTGGAAGTGGAATGATATCACGATGGATTTCCTAATGAGTTTACAGACGTCACCTTAAGGAAATGATGCAGTATAGGTTTTTGTTGATAGACTCAAAAAAAAGTTTCACATTTATTTCCGATCAAGGAAACCTATTGTGTTGACAATCTTGGAAGGTTTTACATCTGATAGATTGTACATTTTCATGGGGTTCCTCACTCTATTATTTTAGACAGGGACACTTGGTTTACTTCTTGTGTCTCGTAGGGACTATAGAGGGATTTGGATACATAGGTACTTATGAGTACTAATTACTACCCTAAAAAAGATGCCAGTCCAAGCACACTATATAGGTGTTGGAGGATGTGCTTCAAGCACGCGTCCTAGATTTTAGGGATTCTTGTGAGAGGCATATACCCCTGGTGGAGTTTTCCTACAATAATATTTTTCAGGTGATGATTCAGATGGAACCTTATGAGTCTTTGTATGGAAGGCCATGCCAATCACCCCTATGTTGGTTGGAGGAAGGAGAGGCAACTATGTTGGGACCTTGTCTTATCTAGGAGACCACTGAGCAGGTGGAGTTGATTTGGAAGAGGATGGATACTACACAGTCTCGCTAGAAATATTATGCTGATCGACAGAGACGACCTCTGGAGTTCAAGGTCGAAGATTAGGTTTTCTTATGTGTCACGCTGAGGTTGGGACACAGAAGGATTAAGATATAGGTAAATCTTTCACTAAGATAGATTGGGCTGTTTGATGTTTTGGAGAGAGTAGGGTTAGTTTCCTATCAGTTTCAGTTACCTTAGAGGTACCGAGATATGCACAACATCTTTCATGTTTCTTAGCTACGGTGTTAATTTTCAGACATATCTCACGTTTTTTAACCTGAGTAGGTTGAGTTAGAGATGGATGAATCCATTGAGGAGCACCCTATTCAGATTTTGGATCGTAGCATGAAGTTTCTCTATGGATGGTCTATTCCTCTATTATGATTTCTATAGAAACACGGGTGAGTACAGGATGAGACTTGGGAGAGGGAGGCCGACGTTCAATCACAATGGCCAGAGATGTTTGAAATTTCTTCTTCACCACCCTTGTAAGGGAAATTTGGGGACAAATTTCTTTAAGGGGGGAAGTTTGTAAAAAATTGGATCTCTATTTTCAGGTATTGATCTTGATTTCAGGTTGTTTTGAAGAAAAAGGAATAAAGGGGAAATTTTCTAAGTACACACCTTGTAATCATTAGTACACGTCGTGTACCCAGTTTCCATGTATAACTGTGTGCTGGCTATGAAACGACTGAGTACATGGTAGTGTGGGTGACCTAGTAGACTGCCTAAAGTGGGGGCCAGTTGAGGCTAGTACACGGTGTGTACATTAAATTAACATGTCATGTAATTTTATTTTTAATTGATAGATCAGTGTGGCATCACATCTCACATCAAGAAACACTTTCTTCTCCCCGTGTTTCATACAAGAAAGCGATGTACAGCTTAAGATCTTCGATCTCCTCCCTTTCCTCCATCCGAGCTCCGATTGAGATGTTTTTGGGTGTGTTGGATTCCCTTCGGGAATTTTACTCTTTCCCTAGATCCTTTCTTCCTAATTTATCCTCTCTCTTGAGTTATCCAAGTTTGAAAAATTTTGACCTTTTCATAGATCTACGTCATTCTATACTGATTCAAGGGCTGATATTCAAGAGTGTTCATCATACAATATCGAGGCTAGTGGTTTGTGCCTTCCTTTGAATGTCTTTGGATTATATATGCTAAAATTTCTAAATACCCATGTTTAGGGTATTGCGTCTTTTGTATCTTACCCCTATTTAAGACTTGTTATGGTGTGTTTGATTGAGAAAGGGGTTATTTTTTATGCTTAATGTTTATTACCTTGATTATGGATGTGTTTCCCATGTTTGATTAGTTATGGTTATTGGGTCTAGGAATCATGCTAGGATTCTTTACTTTAAATTCCTAGTGTTTATAGGATGGAGTTGTCATTTATATGAGATGAATGTGTTTTTCATTATGAAAGTACGGATAAGGGGAATTGACTATGAGATCTTCTCGAGGTAGGGTCATTTAATGATAATTTTTTTATGATTGACCAGAGGTATTGAGTGTGAGAGCTATCGTGGGGTCATTGACCAATGTGGTTAGACTGTGAGAGCTACTGAGAGGGTCATTATTAAATGAATGTTGGACTATAGGGCATTGACTGTGTGGGATACCATAGGGTCATTATATTTTATAGTCTCTTTGCAGACCAAGGGGTATTGACCATGAGAGCTACCCAGGTGGTCATTTTTTTATTAGTGTTATATAGGACCAAAGGGGTTAAATTGTGTGAGATTTCCTAGAGGTTCATTATATTTTATTATTTTGATGATATGTGAAACCAAATGGTATTAGACTATGAGAACATTCCTATTGGGTTGCTTGTGAATAATTTAATTATTATGACGAATATGCTAATACAAAGCACAGGATTGGACTAGGTCTTACTTGGTTGTTTAGATGGTCTTTTGAGATGTTTGTTGTTATTATTATACAAGGGGATATATGGATTAGGCTAGATCTTGAGGATACATTATCCAATGGATTGGATAATTAATAAATGAAAATGAATGTAATTAGAAACTGTATGATTTTTTACTTTTGAGTGCACCTTAGTTTATTACTTCATTTATTCTTACTACTTGCTATATATATTCACTGACAGTTAGGTACAAATATTTTGGTGGTTTCCTACTAAGATTCATATCACACCTTGTTTGGGTCATGCTTTTGGTCCCAAAAAAATTATATAGTTGCATGTATAGTTAAGGGAAAGCGCCCTTTTTCATTAGGTACTTGATTATTGTTGGAGCTGGAGAGCATGGTACCAAGCTGAGGCTTGCGATGCTGTTGGAGTTTACTATTTTCTATAATTTAGTTTTAGTATTGTATTTTTAAAATTGTGACTTGTTTGGATACTTTACTAGATACATGTGACATGCATCATTTTTTTATATATGTTTCAGTTGTTTATACTATCAGTCTTCTGTTGTTTACTTCTGCTGTATGGTATTATTGCTTATGCTATTTTTTTACTATTGTTATTCTGATGTGTATACTCTGCAAATGAGGGAATAGTTTCTCCACTATCAGAACATGTCCCTCACAACTAATCGGAATCCTCTAGAATGTGGGGAAATGAGCTTGAGTTCATGTGACCAACTGGGTTTCGGGGAACCTTTGGGCCACACCCAAAACCAAGACGTTACATGACCTGAAAATTAGTTGGTCACAACTTATTACCAACTACCCAAACAAAGATTATTACCAACTACCCATTCCTCCCTATCTCTATCCATAGGTTCCAAACAATAAGAAAAAGCAGAAAAGAAACTCCTTTGATACCACTTCCTTGATGGGACCGCCATGAAAATTCCATTCTGGGTTCAGTCAGTTTTCTTATGTGGAATTTTGGGCTTCACACCAAAGTCTCACTTGTATGGGGAGTATAGAGCACCTTGTTGAGTTCCTTAGACTCTAGGATGATTAATTTGAGGTTATCTCAGACTTTTAGTTAGGCTCAAATGTAATTCTTAAATAGGTAATAATTCCAGTGGGATGGATCTAGAGTTACATTTTTGTTCGTGTTGTGGCATAACCTTTTTAGTGATTAAGGGTGGGTGTGCTGTGAAAATATGAAATGCCTTTCGAGGAAATACTGTGTGACTAGTTTTGTTGAAGCATTTTGGGTTTGACCTTTTCTTACTGTGAGGTTGCGGTTATGACCTCAGTTGTGTTTGGGTTCTCCCAATTAAATGAAAACACATTAGTAGCATCACTAGAATTCTTAGGGGTGCTCTTTGTAGAGTTTTTCAATTGTTGGAGGTATCATGGTAATAATACCATGTGGGTTGTTGTTGATAGGATCATGAAGGTTTCACTTTTCTTGTCGATCAAGGAAACCTTCAGTGTTGATGAGCTTGGAAGGTTGTACATATGAGAGATTGTACATTTTTATGGGGTTTTGCACTCTATTGTTTCAGATAGGGGCATCTGGTGTACTTCTCATGTCTGGCATGGACTATAGAGGGATTTGGGTACATAGGTACTTTTGAGTATAGCTTACCATCCCCAGACAAATGTCTAGTCTGAGGGAACTATAAAGGTGTTGGAGGACATGCTTCGAGCATGCATCCTGGATTCCGAGGGTTCTTGGGTGAGACACATACCCCTAGTATAGTTTTCATACAATAACAGTTTTCAAGCTGCAATTCAGATGGAACCTTACGCGACTTTGTATAGTAGGCCATGTCAATCACCCCTATGATGGCTGGAGGTAGGATAGAGGACAATTTTGGGACCTTGTCTTGTATAGGAGACCACTGAGTAGGTGGAGTTGATTTGAAATAGGATGGATACTACACAGTCTCGGCATAAATCTTATGCTGATCGATGGAGACAACCTTTGGATTTCAAGGTCAGAGATCAGGTTTTCTTACATTTCACATCGAGGTTGGGACACAGGATGATTAGGAGGCATGAGAAGCTTCCATCAAGATACGTCAGGCCATTTGAGGTTTTGGAGAGATTCGGGCCGGTTTCCTATTAGTTGTAGTTACCACAGAGGTACCGGGATATACATGATGTCTTTCATGTTTCTCAGCTACGATGTTACTTTTTAGACCTAACTCATGTTTTTTAACCCAAGGAGGTTGAGTTGGAGGTGGATGAATCTTTTGAGGAGCACTCTATATGGATTTTGGATCACATCATGAAGGTTCTCCATGGTCGGTCTGTTCCTATGGTATAGGTGCTATGGTAGCACATGTGAGTACATGATGAGACTTGGGAGAGGGTGGTCGGTGTACGATCACATTGGCCAGAGTAGTTTGAATTTTTTTCTTTTCTACCCTTGTAAGGGAAATTCAGGGATGGATTTATTTAAGGGGGGAAGTTTTTCAGAACCTAAATCTTCATTTCAGGTATGGATCTTTATTTTAGGTTGTTTTTTAGGAAAAAGGAAGAAAGGGGAAATTTTCTATGTACACGCCGTGTACTCCTGAGTACACACCACGTACCTAGTTTCTGCATGTAGCTGTGTACTGGTCATGAAACGGTTGAGTACAAGGCTGTGTGGGTAACCTAGCAGACCACCTAAATTAGGGGCCAGTTGAGGCTAGTACACAGAATTTACATTATATTAACACACTGTGCACTTTTCCTTCTATTTGTTATATCGATACAGGATTGCATCTCACATCCAGAAACACTTTCTTCTCCATGTGTTTCATATAGGAGAGCGATGTACGGCCATTGATCTTCGAGATCCTCCCATTCCTCCATCTGATATCCGATTGAGACATCATTGGGTGCATCGGATTCCCACCAGTGAGTTATCTCTTTCCCTATATCCTTTCTTCCTGATTTCACCTCTCTCTTGAGTTATCCAAAGTTGAACTATTTTGACCTTTTCATAGATCTACGTCATTCTAGTCTGATTCAAGGGCTTAAGTTCAAGATTGTTCATCGTACAACATTGAGGTTGGTGGTTTGTGCCTTTATTTGAATGTATTTGGATTATATATGCTAAAAGTGTCGAATACCCATGTTTAGGGTATTGCGTGTTTTGAAGCTTAACCCTGTTTAAGACATGTTATGGTGTGTTTGATTCAGAAAGGGGTTATTGTTTATGCATAAGGTTTATTACCTTGATTATGGATCTATTTCCTATGATTTATTGGTTATGGTAATTGGGTATAGGAAGCATGTTAGGCTACTTTTTTTCTATGCCTAGTGTTAGTAGGATGGATTTTCCGTTTATATGAGATGCAAGTTTTTTTCATTATGAATGTATGATTAAGGGGAATTGAATATGAGAGCTTCCCTAAGTAGGGTCATTTAATTATGAATTGTTGTTATGATTGACCAGAGGTATTGACTGTGAGAGCTACAGTGGGGTCATTGACTAGAGGGGTTAGACTATTAGAGATACCCAGAGGGTCACTATTAAATAAATGTTGGACCATAGGGAATTGACTATGAGAGCTTCTAGATGGTCATTATAATTTATTATTTCTATGCAGACCAAGGGGTATTAAACATGAGAGCTACCTAGGTAGTCTTTGTTTTTTTATTAGTGTTATATGGGGACAAAGGTGTTTGAAAATGTGAGAATTCCTAGAGGGTCATTATATTTTATTGTTTTGATGATATGTGAAACCAGAGGGGATTATACTGTGAGAACATTCCCAGAGGGTTGGTTGTAAATAATTCAATTATTGTGACAAGTCAGCCAAGCCAAACCACAAGCGTGGACTCAATCTTACTTGGTTTTTTAGATGATCTTTTTAGATTTCTGTTGTTATTATTATACAAGGGGATATAGATCTTAGGCTAGATCCCGAGGCTACATTATTAAATGGAATGGATAATTAAAAAATTTTAATGATTGTAATTGGAAACTGTATGAGTGTTTAATTTTGAGTACTCCTTAGTATATTGCTTCATTTATTCTTACAACCTACTATATATATTCACTAACATTTAGGCAAAGATATTTTGGTGTTTTCTTATTGGGATTCATCTCAAATCCTATTTGGGTCATGATTTTTGGGCCTAAACAGATTATATGGTTGTAGTTATAGATAAGGGAAAGTGCCCTTATTCATCAGGTGCTTGATTTTTGTTGGATCCGAAGAGAATAAGACCAAGATGAGGCTTGTGATGCTATTAGAGTTTACTATTTTCTATACATTGGTTTCAATATTGTATTTCCAGCATTGTGACTTGTTTGTCTGATTTCCTAGATACATGTGACATGCATAATTTATTTATATATGTTGTATTTGTTTATACTATCAGTATTCCATTATTTTCTTCTACTGTATGGTATTACTACTTACACTATTGTTTATTATTGTTATTTTGTTGTGTATACTCTGCCAATAATGGAATAGTTTCCCCACTATCAGACCTTGTCCCTCGCTGCAAGTTAGAAACATTTTGAGTTTGTAGAAATTCGTTTGAGTTCATGTGACCAATCGGGTTTTGGGGCACCTTTGGGTGGCACTCAGAACCGGGACATTACAATATTCTATATCGAATGAGATATTTATGGGAATAGAATGTCAAGGGATACTTCCACGGGCCTAACAAAATTGATCTCCTTACTCTATGCCACCAGAATATCCAAATCAGTCAGAACTTGTTTATAATTTATAGCCAAAACCTTCAACATTTCAGGATCTAAGTCCACTCCCTTTTCCCAAATATCACAATTAGATTGTTCCATTTTTAAAGAAACATGAAGAGACTATAAATTTTTTGATACTCCCACAAGTTTAAGTTCTAATAAAACATATGGTATCCTCCAACTAGTCACCCTTATCAACTTTCACGAATCTATAATCTTCCTTCATAATTCAAGTCACAATGAGACTATCAATGTATCTACCCTGTAGTTCTTAGATTTCTATAGGAGACACTTCACTGACTAGAGGATCCTTAGAATATCCTTTAATAGTCCATAGAAATCATGACCAATAAAGGCCGACTTTCTAGGATCTAAAATAGAAGATGGCCCAATACCACAATTAGATGAATCCTTACCCATTAAAGAAACCAAACTCCATCAATATAAATTAACCAAATGACCTTGATTCTTGCTGTTGGAGAAAAAATCCATCCAATATTCATAAAAAAATATTTTTGAAAATGGTAATAACATTCAATTTTGATCCAAACAAACTTAGAAAGCAGGGAGGAAATATTAATTTCAATATATATTCTTACTACACTACAATGTTACAAAGTATAAGTACATTGATCAGTACATAGAAAATTAAAAAATGAATTCCCAAAAAAATAGAGTATTAATGGGTTTTGAAATGTAAGATAGAGCCATGTAATTTCACCCAAACCACAGGAGAATAGGAAGCCCACTATCAGGTTCGATTTACTGGAGCCCAAGGTCTTTTTATCCCAACACATAGGCCTTTATGGGATTCCATCATTAAACCCATGGGTTATAGGAGGAATTTTCCATCCAAGATTATATGTGAGTCACCATCCTTGGTGGAATCTAATGTGGGACCTGGATTTGTACCCAACAATCCTCCCCTCAAACCAAAGACCAGACAATTGGGCCTCCCCTTCAATGATAATACATTAGATCCAAATATCTTTGTTGAAGTACCCCCTCTTACCAAAATTGAAACATTTGAAATTTTTATTCTTACTCCTTGATTTAGACCTATGAGGATTCTGGATCTCACATGAACTACAGTCTATCGTTCTTCCTCTTTCCATTGACAGGACTTCCACTTGGTCTAAAGTTTTCTATCTATCTTCCTTGTTCTTCCACCAACTTTATTCTTCAATAAATATAGTTGCAACATAGTTGAAGGGAAACATATCCATTAGGATATTATTGGTGAGGCTGATGATAAGTTGAACATATTAATCTAGAAAACCCTGGAGTAGAATCTCCACATGTTCAGTATCCACAATTTTATAGCCCAACACTATAAAATGAGAAAAAAGGGTATGAGGGTGTTGATATGGTCAGTCACTAATGATGAATCTTCCATTTGAATAGTGTATAATTTTTTATTCCAGGAATTTTTTTGTGGAGTCACCATTAGTGACTGACCACATCAACACCATCAATACCATTTTCCCCATCTTATGGTGTTGGCATAATTTTTTTTGGATATTGAACATGTGGAGGTTTTTCTCCATAGTTTTCAAGATTTATACGATAAAATTATCATCAACCTCACCAATAATATCTTAATGGATATGTTTACCTTCAATGATGTTTTAGTTGTGGTTCTTTAAGAATAAGGTAGGATCAAGAACAAGTAAGACAGACAAACAACTTCACACCAAATGGAAGCTTTGTCAATGGAAAGAGAAAGAATTATAGAGTGTGGTTCCAGTGGGATCTAGAATCCTGGAAAGTATAAATCAAGGAGTAAAAAGAAAAATTTAAAATGTTGTGATTTTATTAAGAGGGGAAAGTTAGAAAATATTGTTAGATCTAATGTATTATCAATTTAAAATTGTTTTGGGGAATACTCCACCCCACATCACACTTGGGATGCACCATAGATCTGATACCACTTTTCAGAATCTATTTCCTCCATCCCTAGGTCTTTCTATCCTAAAAAATAGGCCCTTATAGGGTTCCATACTAAAACCCATGGGTTATTGGAGTAATTTCCCATCCATCCTTATATGTGAGTCACTATCATTGGTGCAATCTGATGTAGGACATGGGTTTGTACCTAACGCCCACATCATCTGAACCTGGTTTCATGTGAAAGTCAAAAATCCACCTAAAAAGATAGAAATTAAATAGAACAAATGAATTCATGGAATGGGAATAATCCCACACCAAGTAATCTTTATAAAAAAAAGGATAAAATAGAGAGAACCAAGAAATACCACCATAGATTGATTTTGTAAATCCCAAGAACCATTGATGCATTTTTCAAAAACTTCCACTGAAGGTCGAAGATTCCTGAAATGAAAAACTAAAGAGTAATCAAGAAGAGAGGATTCCTTATAATACTCCATATGTGAGAAAACAACCTAACATGTGACCATGAAACACCCTCATAACCTTCAGTAAAAGATATAATAGAGGGAAATTTTCCAATAAAAGAATAATCAAGCCTAATATATGATCTAGAGGAAGCCAATCCCTCCCCTAGTGGTGGAGGAGGGGCAAAAAATATTGAAATATAGGGATTAACCTATGAAGATAGGAGATATGAGTGGGGATTCATCTAGGTCTTTGTCTAATGAGAGGCTCTACCTATAAACAACAACCTTGTAAACCCATAAGTAATTTTTTTAATAAAATAATCTTTTGACTGCAATAATGTTTGAAGTACTCTTTAGTTTCTATTTTTATTTGTTAATGAGTGTGTCAATATAAAGGTCGGTGTCTTGGGATATGGATTGAAGTATCCACCCAAATGAATTAAGTAAAAGATTATCATTTATCAATGGGTAACCTTGAATACCTAACTTGATGGATTCAAATGGGAACTCAACTATATAAGATTTTATGAGATGATATTCATGAAGAAACGTGACATGTATTAATGGAGATAATCTAGTACTATCTAAAAAAGTTTGGAAAGACTTGAGAGTACTAGCTACTTTGTAAATCTTGTAAGTTATTATTACAAAAAATACCAGATAGTTTGAATGAGAGATTGAAGCACTAGAATTTATAAAGAACTCATCCTTGAGTGACATAGAACATTGGTTGTTGAATATAGTGTTTAATCACTCCATGATGATGTATTATTTTTTTTGAGACATCCCATGATTAATTTGAGTTAATTATAAAAAAGTTTGATGAATTATGGAATTTTTGTATATAAATTGCAACATTTTCTATGTCTGGAATCCAATGCATGTGTCATCTTATAGGAAATAAGATCAATTAAGTGTCATTATCTAAGCAGTGTATCTATGTTTATTCATAAGTGTACATGTTATCTTTAATTGACTTGAATAATTCAAAAAAGGAATTACTATGTGCATGTGAATACAAAGAAACATAGGTGTCATCTTATGCAGCGTAGGTGTGACACAAAATACCATACATGTGATCAAGTGTCATCATATGCATGATGCTCAACATACTTAGAAATTTGAAAAAGTAATCTTAATTCACTTGAGTTTCAAGTTGCGCATAGGTGTCATCTTCCTTTGTGTATGTGTCATCTATCTATGTACATGTGATCTCAGATAGTGTATGTTTCATTTGTGACCTACATATGTATCATGCCACACATAGAGAAAGATGAAGGTTCTACTGTGTGAACACTCGAGTTTCAAGATTCAAATATTATAAAGAATAAAATCGATTTGGGAAGATGAAAGGATTGTATGTCATCAATTTAAACATAATAAACACATGGAATAGTGTGTGATTCAAGCACTAAATTTAATAGTTTATGATCTTTAAGGTGGTAATGAGGAAGATAAAAGTGTGAATTAATGTCTTCAAATACAAATGTACTGAATTTATTCTATCTAGTTTTCAAGAATAATTAAAATTAAGATCCATCGAAGCTTGATCCATTCTTAAAGGTGTAAATATATTTGAATCAAGATGAGATGAGTTTATATGAAGATTGTTGAGTTGATTCTTCTATGTAGAAAATTAAACTGAGATTTTTAGAGATTTTCCTGTGAACGATCTCACGTCGCAAAATGATAGTTCCACATTAAAGATATGTTTATTATATATTTTTATACAATTGTATATATTGAAGTTTGAGATTTCATGGGAGCCAATTTAGGAAGATTAAGTCATGACTGCTGTACAATATTAAGAAAATATATTCATCCGTGTGAGGTGAATTTATTAACGTGATTCTTATAATATCCTTTGAGTTGAAAAAAAATTAAATGAAATAATGTGGAAACACAAATATATGAATTTTATGATGGTTCTTTATGGTCATTAGTAAGAATCGCCTCTTGGTATTCCATCATAGGATACTAATTACAATAGGAGAAATTTAATTCTCTTAAATGAAGCCACATAGGACTGAGAAGATTGATGAGGAAGATATAGAAAATAAAGAATAATTTATTGCATACATAGAATATGTTTGACAGAAACTGACATATTGTGATAAAAAAGAAAACTAAAGACTGTCGAAGAAGGAGGAGGAGGATCCAATACTTGTTATAGTGAGGAAGGTAAGAAAAGATGAACCTGTGATGAATTTTTACACCAACTGGGTTTTGAAGAAAGTGAATAAGAAGATATTGGTGGGAGACTAACTACAATATTATTTATATATGTTTTATCAAGCCTTTCAGTGATTGAGTAGTGAGTCTGAAATCCAAGATAAGTTGAGCTTCAAGTGGAGACCAAGTTGCATGAATCTTTTTTGAAGAACCTTAGGCATTCGAAGACTCTACTTTGGATAGATGAAGATTTATTCTTTCATTTTGTTAATATCCCTATACTAATAGTGTAATGTATCTATATTTTCCATGTAAATTATTCGAATATATCGATTAATATTTTTGAGACCAGGTGTTGATACGGTGCATGATTCTGAGGTCTGATGGTCCCAAAATCATGTGTGAAATATATTAAATAAATTAAATTGTGTGCATGTATATTTTTACTAAAATAGAAGAATAACTCCCAAATGGGGACTCAAATCATAAATATAAGACATCTATTGAGTTTAGAGCATTATTTTTACTCTAGGAATGACATAACCTTGGAGCATGTTGGATGTTTGGGTTGAGCACAATCACAGGAGGATTAATAGATAAATAAAATAATTTATTTTATTTTATTAAAATAATTAACATGAACTAAAACTTTATTATAAATACACAACTATGAGAAAATACCAGGGTGAGCCACAAAAATTAGGAGATTTGATAGAGAGCATTAGAGGATCATTCTCAAATGAACAACTACCAGATCATGGATCATTGATCGATGTGAAATGGAATTTGAGGATCTCACTAACAATAATAATGCATATTCATTCTTCACCAGCAATTGGTTTAAATCAAGGTTAGAAGTTTGTTTTATTTGGATTTATCCACATTTTATTTTTCTTATGATAAAAACAAATTAATCAACTAACGAATTTATTCTCGAATCAAGCACATTATGAGTATGAATTAGATATTATCTGAGATTGGGGTTTTTTATTGTTTATTATTTATATCACTTTTCTCATCATTATAATAGAAACTAATCAATGATGACATGAATATGGAACATGTTCCATTACTCATTTTTTTAATTCATGTATTTCTTCCCCATTATTCATTCATTCATCTTATATGTTCCCATTGGACAGTGCTTTGACAAATACATAGTTATCAATCGTTTTGAACCTATTTCTTGGATAAATGGATTGATATCACAAATCTAGGTTCAGATTGATTATGGGATAGATCTATGATGATGTATTGGGACTATA
The DNA here is from genome assembly GCA_963277665.1 of Viscum album. NCBI lineage: Eukaryota > Viridiplantae > Streptophyta > Magnoliopsida > Santalales > Viscaceae > Viscum > Viscum album. Next base: position 624,234,009 of record OY728137.1, on the reverse strand, counting down.
TCAAAGTTCTTTGTGTGGGTTTTGAAATTAAATGACTAGAAGATGCAATATATAGTTTTCTCATGCAAATCAGATGGCTATATTTAGACGACCGGTGATGGAGAGGATCGATCAGACCAAATTCATGCTTTCCAGCATGAATTTTGGACATATCGAAGGTCATATAACTGGATCAATATATGTGAAATAGTCCCATGGGTTCTATAAAATATTGATATACACAACATGTAATTCCGGAATACACACTCTGTGGAGCCCTAGATGTGGTTATAGGGTTTCTGTGGAGGAGATAAGTATCACACAACTTGTGAAACATGTCACATGACATATAATATAACCTCTAAAATCAATGTGTTCACCGGGAGTACACAGCTAGGAACACGACCATGAACATGGTGAATGACCCCAAAACACCCTGAGAGGGGAAGGGTGAATCTGGGTATCAAAATTTTTATTTAACCTAAAGGATCTTGTTACCACATTGGTAGGAACCTGTTAAACCCGTCTGATGAGAAAGTACATAAAATAAACAATCACATGCAAAGCAAAGAAACAAAAATTTTACTTGGTTCACCACGAAGGGATACGTCCAAAGATCATACACCAATAGGTTTTTGGTCGTACCAAATTACACTAATATTCACTAGTTGTGGAGTATAAAAGTTTTGCACAGTCACTCTATGTCAAGCACACTGCCTTTATATGGTTTTAGGGATAGCATAATGTGTCCATATGATCACCACCATTGACTCCACCTTGATCACTCAGTTGGGAAGAATATGAACTCAGTTTATCGACTTGAAGGTCTCTTCAATGGATTGGAATTAAATAATGTATCCTCAACTATATATGGATGCTCTATTGAAGTTCCGTTTTTACCCACATATGACATTTACTTTTCTGTGTACTTATAGTTCGGGAACTACTCCTCTATGAACTGATCTTCTTCCTCTATGTACTAAGTTACTTCCTCCGTGTACTTCCCTACTCTACTGTGTACTACCCTACTCTGCATACTACCCTGCTCCGCGAACTATATCCACTCCGTAGAGTGTCTCTGCTTCCTCTTCGCATACTGTAAGAAATCTATAGACCGAGTTCTTCCTTTATTTATTGGCTCTCTTATACAGACATGTCGTCATGAAAACTAGCCTTCTTCCCCTGTGTACTGTCTTCTATAAACTATTCTGGAATTTATAAAATTCATTTCATATTTTTAGTTAAAGTCTATGTGGGGTTTTCTTCCTGCAAACTACTTCCATATTTCACTGAATTCCTCTCAAATTTTTAATCTCAGAGTAACATCTTAATAAAGGGATTAGTGCTCCTTAAATAGGAAAAAATATCCTTATAATCCGCTAAACTGAGATTTACCAAATCTTCATTGCATCACCACCTTCACCATGTACCACACATCTCTCATGAACCATTTTCATCATGCAGTCAACATACCACCATTCTCCCTACACGACCGCACAAATCACTACCACATTTCTGAAAATGAAACCCTTTGCAGTTTCTGAAAACTCTATCTTGATTTCGTGAATGACATTCCATCCCACTAACTATCAATACTTCTATATACAACAAGACTTCTCGTGAACCACAAGTTTTCACTACTAACCTCCTTCACTTTAGGAACCATTCCTCTGATTTGGTCTTCAAACTGTTCCCATTTCATGGTTCACAGTTCTCTATTCCACATACCAAAATTCGTGATCTATGAAATGTTCCCAAAACATGGTTCATGGTTCTTTATTCCTTTTCCAAAACTTTTCCTTTTCAAAACAAACAAACTCCATATTTTGAGGCCCAATTTTTTTCAAACACTAGGAAACGACGCCACCTTCGATACTACTTTCAGCCTCAATCGTAAGACCACATTCCTTGAAAAATACTTGAAAAACCCAATGTGGATTGAAAAAAAATATAGAACATACTCTATTTTCAACAAAGAATATCCTTGGTTCCAACAATCTCTCCTTTTGGGTTTGTTGGCAATCTGTGGATAAATTCGATGAAGCACCTGCAACAAATAAAACCTGATACACAAGAATCAACTCAATCGATAACACTATAAGTCTATATCACCAATAATAATTGTAGAAAACAAGAGGATAATCATGAATTGCATTCTCATGTATTGGAATGCTTTAAATATTTCTAACTAAGCTCTAAATTTTTTCTCATAACACTGAATTGATTTTTTAATTCTCATTCTACCCCATTGTAACTTATTGAATTTATCATATAAAACTAGAAAAACATTTCATTCTCCTCATTTATCCATTTTCCATTATCTATACTGTTGAATTTATCCATTCTCCCACATTTTCAATAAACCCAAATTACCAAATTTTGACTTTTAGAGCCCAAAGAACACTCCCCCTAGATCATATCTACCCCATAAACCTACATCACTTTCACAAACATATTAAAATAGTTAAAAAAATAGGGAGAGGGGACATTTGTAACCTCCTCATGCATGAGAAGGTGGATGAACACTAAGGTTAAATTGATGCTTCTTGAACACATGTGTTGATAATGGATTAGTCATTATGTCATCCACTTGATCATCAGTTCCAACATGATCCATTTTAATCATTCCTTGTTTCACTTTTTCCTTTATGAAGTGATATATGATTTCAATATGTTTCTTACAAGAATACTGAATATGATTATTTGTAAGATAAATCAAACTAATGTTATCACAGTGAATTACCATTGGTTGTTTCACCTCATCACTAATATCAATTATTTGTCACTTCATCTAAATAAATTGAGTGAAAGCCTTTGTAGTAGAGATATATTCAGCTTCAGCAGTACTTAGAGAAGTGTTTTCCTATTTCTTACTCAACCATCCCACACATTTATTTTTAATAAAGAATGATCTACCACTTGTGTATTTTCTACCTACCACATCTCCAACCTAGCCAGCATACAAAAATGATAAAATTTCATTATCTTTTTCTACATAAAAGTATATTCCATAATTGTGAGTACCTTGAATATACCTCAAGATTCTCTTCACTACTACCATATGTTTTTCCTTTACAATGCTTTGAAAGTGATCCCCTAAGCATGTTGCAAAGAAAATATCTGGTCATGTCACAGTCAAGTACAATAATCTTCCAATGATTCTCTTGTACATTGTGGGATCTACAGAAGTCCCATATTCATGCTTTCTCAGTTTTTTCCCAACCATAATCGGAATCGACATTGGTTTGGAATCATACATATTGAATTTAGTTAGGAACTATCATGCATACTTTCCCTAAGAAATGAAAGTGTATTCTTTCCTTTGAATCACTTATAGCCCTAATAAGTATGTGAGTTCACCAATCATAGACATTTTAAATTCTAATTTCATGTGGTTATAAAATTCATCCACTGATAACTGTCTTATTTCTTAAAATATAATATCATCTACATACACCGGAACCATGAACCGATCTTTCTAAGAATTATTCACATAATGATTGTGACCCAATCCTCCTATTTTAAATTTGAGCTTCATTAGATAAGAATACGGCTAAGAGTACCATGCTCATGGTGCCTGTTTCAGACCATATAGATTCTTATTTAATCTTCAATCCTCCATTTCATCATTACCAAGAATAAATCCCACTGGTTGTTCAAAATATACTTCTTCTTCAAGAACACCATTTAAGAAATCTATCTTGACATCCATTTGATACATTTTTTATCCTATTTTAATTTCCATGGTAAGAAACAGTCTAATTGACTCCAGTATAACCACTAGAGAAAATGTTTCTTCAACATCAACACATTCAATATGTGAATAGCCTTTATACACTAGTCATTCATTATTTCTAATCACATTTTCGTGCTTGTAAAATTTATTTTTGAAAATTCACTTCATAGAAATCACATTGTGTGTTTCATGAATATTAACTAGATCACATGTTTGGTTCTTATCGATTTGATCCAATTATTCATTCATGGACTTAACCCATGATTAATACTTTGTATATTCTTCAAATGATGATAGTTCCACAACTGAAAGGAATGAATATTGTGGATTGTTCCTCATTCTCCTTGTCTTTTTGTGTGTATTATAATCCCCAATGATATTGGATCGATCAATTTCTGCACTTCAATTTTTCCTTTGGGGTTTAGAATAATTTTATTCAATAATGGTTTCCTCTTATGATTCTTCTTCTAAGTCAACATCATGATGTGATTCCTGAGTGTTTTTCATGCCTTCTTATACTTTTGTGTTTGAATCCGTTCCATGTCAACATTCTTCCCCGTCATCAACCACATCAGCAGATGAATTTCTTGAGTCATTAGTGGTTTTATCTTCAATAATCTTCCCACCAATTATTTAAAAAAAATTCAAATATGTTTATTGATACATTTTTAGGATTTTATGTTCATTGAATATCTAAGGAATATTACTTCATTTTCAGCATCACCATACTTTCTTTGATTCCCTTATTTGTTTCGAATAAATCATTTACTTCCGAAAACACAAAAAAACTTCAAAGAGGGATTCCTTCCATGCCATAACTCATAAAGATTCTTGGTTTCCCCCATATAAATCCATGTTCAATTTTGAATATAAATTGAATCTTCAAAGAGGGATTCCTTCTATGCCATAACTGAGGATATTGTGATGTAACCCATCTATATAAAGAACTTTGGTCTTCTTCAGCCCACCATTGGCTAGTTTAGTAATGCCACTACCTTTGATCTTAAAAGAACCATTATTTCCAAATCTTACTATTTGATCAAAGTTTTTATTAATATTTTTTAATAGGTATTCATTTCCCATCATATTGGATGATCATCCACTATCAAGAATATAAGTTCTATTGTTCTTAGATGATTTGAGAGCTACTTCTATAAGGTTGGTTATTTTAATTTTCTTCTTTTCCTTCCATGAAATATTAGATTGAGGGATGGAAAAAGATGGACTTTAAAATCTCTCTTCCATGTGAGTAGGTTCTTCATAGTCATATTATTTTTATATTGAATAAAACCTGTTTGTAAGAGCAACACAATTTGGTTGGTGGGTATTGACTTATCTCTGAGATCTGTACGAATTGTTTCTATCATTCCTCTATCTTCAACCAACAGATTTATAGAAAAAGTTGTAACACTAAAAACAATATCCATAGAAACTATTTATTATATAAGAATTAGGATATGAATTCATTATCCTTTGTATACTTCTTATCTATTAATCATTCATGTATGTCTATACCTCTTCACAGTTTTACATGGTGTATCCCAGATAGAAATAGAATTGACATTTCCTAGGTAGAAATATATTTTCACTTATATTCATTCTCTTGTGAATTTTTAGGAGGGTAGTTTGACTACCTATTATCATGAGATTCTAGAGAATAGATTTTAGTTCTCCTTTCATTTTGAATTGAGGGTTTCTTCTTCAGCACTTAAGGTGACTTTTCCACCTGTCAAACTTTCACCTTGCCTTTATTTTGACTCATTTTATTTCCAACATTCAATATTTTGGCCTCACAACCAATTCCAATGTTACCCATGCACATATGTCTTTGTACATTCAATATCTTTTCAACTCTATAGGAACCATGCCTAGCTCTCTCCAGCAACTCAGCATTTGAGAATTTTTTGAACTATATTTTATTATTTGTTTCTTTTGAGATTGATTCACTTTCGAGTTTACTTTTCATAGTAACAAATTATTTTTATATACCTTTAATAGTCTTATAATTATCTTCCAGTATGGAGGTATGGTCATTGATGACATTTACCTATTCTTCAATTTTGAGTTTTAGTTCTAATAAATTTTCTATTCTCTCAAGGATTGATGACTACACTTTCATAAATTCTTCCAGTTGTTCAATATCAAATTCCATATGATCAATATATTCTGATGATTCCTCCATAATTTTTATCCACTTATTTCATCTCTTACAATGATTCTCAATCTTTCTAAAAGAATCCATAATTTTCAACTTGGGATCGACATTAGTGGTCAACTAATTATCTTTATAATTATCTTTTGATGGTTCTGTTTTTTTAATTTTAGACATCATGGAAGCGAGGTTTACAGACTTTAATTAGGCTTCTACTTCCTCAAAGAATTAATTTGCATCATCTTCTTCTTCAAAAACAAAACTCATTCATTGTAATTTATTTCCATATTTGAAGTCTTTAATTTTGAAAAACCTTTACTAAGGCTTTTAAAAGTCTCCAGTTTCTCTTTCTTCATCATCAAATTTTCTTGGGCATTGAGAGGCAATGTGCCCAACTCTTTCACAATGAAAACAAGCCAGAGGTAACTTACCATCAAATTACCTTATTCCCTTCTTGGATTTCTTGGCAATGAGAGAAATAATTTATTTTTTCCTTGTTATATTTATCAACATTATCTCCTGAAATTTCCAATTTTTCATGGTTTTGAATGCCATTTCCTTTCTTACACAATTTTTTATATCTTCATGTTTGAATATTATTTCATAATCCACCATACTACTTTGAAAGGAATATAAATAATGTTTAGAGAGATCCATTTTCTAAAGTGATGACACCTTTTAATTGTAAAAAAGTGTATGTCTTATTAGGATTTTTATTATAGTATTAATGTCTTTTATTTCTTCACCAAGTCCTCCTATTACACCAAAAAATTTAGTAATTTGATTAAAAAAAGAATATGCATTTTCATCTATTGCTTTTTCAAATCATTGAAACTATTGTGTAAAACTTATATTTTTGCCTCCTTCACATTGTTGTCTCCTTCATATATGTTCTTCAGTTTTCCCCACATAAAATTTTCTGACATACAACTCATAACCTTTAGATATATCTAATCAGAAAAAGATGCATTGAGGGAGTTATATGATTTGGAATATTCATCAAGAATTTCCCAGTTTGTATCATTCATGGACATCCCAATTGGATCAGTGAACTATATTACTTGTGTAGTAGAAGATAGGACTTCCCTTCCAAGAGATCTTAGATAAGATCTCATCATATTCTTCTAGATATGAAATTTTCTTTCATCAAATAGGGGTACTCCCCTCACATTTACCATATTCTTCATTATAGAAATTAAGGGAAAATTTAACACTGGTAACATTTACCCTATAATACCACTTGAAGGAACCCATAACACCCTAATAGGGGAGGGTGGAATCAGGGTGTCAAATTTTTCTTTTAAACTAAAGGATCTTGTTCCCACTTTGGTAGGAATATGTAAAAAGTTTCTGATGAGAAAGTGTAGGAAACAAACAATCACATGAAAAGAAAAGAAAAAGGAATTTTTCTTGGTTCACTATGAAGGGCTAGGTATAAGGAGAATACTAAAATAGGTTTTTGATTGTACAAAATTTTACTAATCTTCACTACTTTTGGAGTACACAATTTTAGCATAGTCACTCTATTCCAGGCACACTACCTTTACAAGGTTTTAGGGATATCACACTTTGTTCCTTGAATCACTTACATTGAATCCCCCTTACTCATTGCGTTGGGAAGTATTTAAACTCAATTTATCAACTTTATGTTTTCTTCAATCAATTATAATTAAATAATTCATCCTCAAATGTAGATGTATGATCTATTGAAGTTCTGTTTTTACCCACATATGAAGTTTACTTTTTTGCGTACTTATAGTTCGTGAACTGATCCTCTGGGAACTGGCCTTCTTCCTCCATGTACTATGCTCCTTCCTCTACATAATATCTTACAATGCATACTTCCCCACTCTGTTGGGTACTACCCTTCTCCTCATACCTCCCTACTCCGCGAACCGTCTCTACTCCGTGGACTGTCTCTGCTTACTCTCCACGTACAACAATAAATTTATGGATCGAGTTCTTACTCCGCATATTGTCTCTCCAATGTGGACCTGAATTCATGCAAACTATCCTTCTTCCTCTACATACTATCTTATGTGAACTATTCTGGACTTCATTTAATTCGTTTTATATTTTTCATTAAGGTCTTTATGGGGTTTTCTTTCCAAGAAATACTTATAGATTTCTCCAAATTCCACTCAGATTTTTAATCTCAGAGCAACTACCTAATGAAGGGATTAGCGCTTCTAATATAGGAAAATATATTGGCATAATCTACTAAACTGAGATTTACCAAATCTTCGTTGCATCACTGCCTTCACCACATATTTCATATCTCTCATGAAACATTTTATTTATGCGGTCTGTGTACCACCATTCCCCCTACGGGGCATAAAAAATCACCACCTTGTTTTCGTAAAAACACCCTTAGAAGTTTCTCAAAACACCAAATCAATTTCGAAAATGACACACCACCCTGTAAACTATCATTCCCTCTACATAGAGTGAGCCTTCCCACAAACCACAAGTCTTCACCGCAAACCTCCTTCACTCCGAAAACTATTCCTCCTATGTGGTTCGCATACCATTCCCGCTTTATGGTTCATTGTTCACCATTCCACATACCAAAATTAGTTATCTACAAATTTCTCCCAGAATATGGTTCATGGTTTATGATTTTTTTTCTAAAACTATTCCTTTTTGAAACAAACAAACTCTTGATTTTGAGGCCTAAAAATCTAGAAAATACTAGGAAACTACACCACCTTTAATATTTCTTTCAACATCAATTATAAGACCACATTACTTGAAAAATCCTTGATCAATCCAATGTGAAATGACAACAAACACAAATCATACTTCATTTCCAGTAAAGAAAATCCTTAGTTCCAACACATGGCTAGTCTAGTAGTACATGGGTAGAGCCATGTACTTGAACATGACCATGTGCACAGTCATGACCAGGTGTACATAGACACAGACATAGGATTGGGTCATGATACACGGGTATACCTGATGCTAAAGAGACATGTTGTTTACTTATAGTACAAACTGAGTACTTCTTCAAATATGTCTTGGAGCCCTTTATCCCTTCAACATAGAAAAATTTCATTAGGGTGTGTTCCCTTGATCCTTTCCCTAAGGTTTTATTATGGAATCGCGTCTTATGTATAGGATGGTGATCCTCTATTAGGAACTTTAGTCTCAGGTAAAGATGTTTGAATCCTTCTGCAAGGTCTAAAGTGAGATCCTCTATCATCATCATACCTAAGTGGAATTATTAGATTCATTGTGACAAACACTATGTGGGAGTCGATCCCATACTTAGCAGGTTAATCTATATTGGGTTGTTGGTATACCCCATTGACTTGGGTATGATCCCCATATATGTATCAATATTTTTAGACTTCTATTTCTTACTTATTATTGAGAGTCTTGATGAGTATGACATCTCATATAGATTCCATCATTTCTATGTGAATCATGGAGTGTGTTCTCCATAATAAGTTTTAAATGGATCCTTCAAGAAAGAATCCTAGGCTGACTATATTGTTGTGACATTACCTTGAGACAGTGTGTATACTATGAGTATATCTAGATGTTCTTGCTATATATTATATTAATATATCCCTATGATGAGATGACTACCATTATTTATGCTTTATGATTAGTGATTTTTGGGTGTCCTACTGGGTATTGTTATACTCACCCCTGCATGATATCTACCCACACATGTTGTGTCTTTTACAGATGACCAACAATTTGGCAGGCCTCATGTGGTATATATTATTTATTCCAAGATTCCTCCATGATGTTTTCTAGCTACGATTTAGTATTAAGATCACAAGGATGATCCTCTGAGTGATGAGTCTTCGATATAGGTACATGTTTTGGAGGTGTTACCTTTAGGTGGTCCACTAGTTATAACACCACTTATCAAGTATTAGATAGTAATATAAGTACCATTATATGATGTGCATGGGATGATTTCACCTCGTGAGTTTTAGAAATAGTGACCCCTTAGGTTTATAGGTGATCCAGACCCTTAGGTGGATGAGGATTGGCTTGAGGTGGTAACATGTTTATTTCATCTTGTCAGGAAACTAGTAGACTAGATGGTGGACCTAGAAGCGAGCCTTATCCATGGATATATGGGGAGATAGAGGGGTTTAGTGACCTAGTCATATAATTAGGTGGCTCTTACATGGAATGAATTTGAGTTTCTTTTTAGAGAATAGTTTTCTCTGGCTAAGCTGATGGGTGTGTTTATCCACGAGCTTCTATAGCTTCGGTAGGGTAGTATGACAATGGATGGGTATTCTTCGAGGTTCACCAACCTCTATCGATACTCGGTGGATATAGTGTGTTATTAGTTATTTTGGGATCAGACCTTCAAGCTTGGTCAACATAAAGACATGTGAATCAGAATGATACCTCTATGCATTTCTACCTATGATGGGGTGTTGGATCATGCTTTGGTGTTCTAGAGTTTCCTCGCTGAGCATATGCAAATTGTTGGTGCTGGTAATAGGAATATGGAATATGATACTTTGGAAGTAAGTATCTAACAACTAATGCAGGGACCTGTACATGTGATACATTTCATTAGGCAATATCAAGACAGAGGGTATGTGGTTTAGGTATCATAGGATGGATCTAGTCACCCTATATAGAGGTGGTGCTACTCTTGTGATGGTCAGGGACATCTGGAATGATATTCCATGACTCGACGTTTGGATTATAAAGAGACAATGGATGGGCCACTTAAGAAGAGGCAAAAGTAGGAGCTAGCAGATCCATAGGGCAGACGACATGGAATATGAGTTGGGAGAGTAGCTGTATGTGACAGACGTTTGGACTTGTTACCAAAACCACCCCTAGGTTATCTCCACCAGGCTAAGGGAGCTGGTGGCCAAGGGAAAGAAGAGTTGTAGACAGTTGAGGCTTATAACCCAGAGGATCCAAGGATGATATGAGGTGTGATATGTGTCTTTTATGCTGAAGTTTTAGTATTAATATACACAAGTGTGAGTCACTAATTTCTTTCCACTACTCCGATTAGTGACTTAGAGATTCTATTTGATCCCATGGATAGACCCTTGCACTTAAAGACTCCTATAGAAGGAGAATCAGAGATCACACACTTTTTTTGATGTTGTGAACTTCCTCTTGTGCGTAATATTTTATTTTGGGATCTCTTTCTAGTAGTGATGAGGCCTTACGACATCATCTCAAGTATTTTCTGGTTATCTATAGTTCATGCCTAGATAAACTATTTTAGGTGAAGGATACAGTGTTTCCATAGTGATGGGATGATGATTTCCTTTTTGGGTGAAAAGGAAACTCATGTAGAGTAGGATACACTCATGCATAGGAGAGTGCAACTGATTACTCATGAGTTGGCTAGAATGATTCCTAGTGTAGTAGATGTTAGGATCTTATAGTTTCCTATAGTGGTAGTGAAGAATGGGGATGTCTTTCCTGAGGAAGTTTCAAGCTTACCTCTCCACCGAGAGATATAATTTTGTATTGATATACACCTCATTATAGATCTGATATCTATACTAACATATCGTATGGATCTCATAGAGATCCACGAGCTGAGTGTGTAGTTGGAGGATTTTCAAAGGAATGTATTTTTCAATCCCATTGTTTCACCCTAGATAATCGTAGTTTTATTCTCTAAGAAGGTGGATGTGAACTTGAGTTCATGTGTGGATTACCATCACCTAAACTAGGTGATCATGAAGAATAAGTATCCACTTCCAAGGATCGATGTCCTCTTTGATCAATTGACAGGGGTATGCTGGTTCTCAAAGATTGACCTAATATCAGTCTATCACCAATTGTGAGTACATGATGAGGATATACCGAAGATAGATTTCTAATGTCTTTTTGGTGATAATGAGTACTTGGTGATTCCCTTTGGTGTGAAGAACTCCCCAGAAGTGTTCATAGGACTTATGAACTAGACATTTCAGTCTTTTTTAGACTGTTGTTTGGTAGTTATAATCAATGATATCCTAGTGTACTCAGCATCTGAGTAGGAGCATGAGAGACACTTGAAGATGGTACTAGGTGTAATTTTAAATTGCAGGCTTTAAGGGAATATCTATAAGTTCATGTTCTATAATCAAGAGGTCTACTTTCTAGGACATGTCATCTCATAAAATAGTGTAGTAATGGACCTGGTGAAGGTTGAGGTAGGATTAACCTGGCAGTCACCCAAGGGCATAACATAATTGTAGATTTTTTTGGGGTTTTATGATATTATAATAGATTCATACAAGATTTATATAGTATATCATCTCCCTTGATAGCTTTGATCTAGAAGTGGAAACCTTTCATGTGGACAAAGAGGTGCTAGTATGATTTCTAGGAGTTGAACTAAAGATTGAAAAGCGCTCTCATATTGATATTTCTAGAGGATTTTTTTGATTATGTAGTGTTCTACGATTCATTAGGGATTGGGATTGGTTATGTTCTTATGTAGAGGAAGATAGTGATTTCCTTTATTTCACATCATTTTAGACCACATGAGTAGAACTAAGTGACCCACAATCTAGATCTAACAGTGGTAGTCTTCACACTAAAGGTGTAGCTACATTACCTTATGGGTGAGTGATTTATCATCTACTCTGAAAACTGGAGTTCCAGGAATATCTTCTCTCAAAAGTATCATAACTTCAGATAGATTAGATGACTAAAGTTCTTCCAGGATTATGAATTTGAGATTTTCTATACTCCTGGGTAGGGGAACATGGTAGCATATTCTCTTAACAAGAGGTCTTGTCCACATCTATTTAGTGAGGCATCAAAGCATTTGTCCATTTTACATTTATCCTTAGGGGGTGGGGATGGTACATATTTTCTAAATTATATAGTTTTTACCCCACCACTTCTACAATGATTTAAAGATTCTCATCGTGGAGATATCGACTATGAAACCCTACATACTCAGATATCCATTAGTCCTGCTTCTAATAAATTATCTAAAGGTGGGTAGCACATCATCATTTTTAAAATATACATGATGGTACAAGTGAAATTACAAGATTAGGTTCTAATTTATTTTCACAAATCTCCTTTGGTAGTAAATCCATGTGTGGAAAAGATGTACCGGGACATCTGATGCCAGTTTTGGTGGTCATGTATGAAGAAAGGAGTTGTAGAGTTTGTCTCTCAATGCCTTACTTTTAAACAAGTAAAGATTGAACACCAAGTTCCAATGGGTTTAACTCAAACCCTTGAGTTGATATAATGGAATTGGGATGGGATATATTTGGACTTTGTGATGGTGATTACACAAACATATAGAGAACATGATTATATGTGGGTGATCATAGACCGAATCACAAAATTCTATCCACTTCCTAGCTATCTGAGAGAAGAGTTCAGTACAGAGCTTGGGATGCTTCTAGGTGCAGAAGATAGTCCAACTCTAAGGAGTTCCTTTAAATATCATTTTTTATCATGATTCTCACTTAACATCTCAGTTATGGAAGGGATTTCAAGAAGCCTTTGGGACTCGGTTGCATTTGATAATGAATTTTCACCCCCAAACTGATGAACAGACTAAATGGACCATTTAGGTCCTAGAGGTCATGCTGCAGGCTTAAATATTTTACTTTTTCTAAATTTGGGAGGATCTCTAACCATTTAGGTAATTTTTGTACAATAAAAACTACCATTCTTTCATCTGTATGGCACCATTCGAGGCCTTTTACAGGTGGCCCTACAAGTCACCACTTTACTGGACCGACCCATGAGAGTCACCACTTATGGGTCCAAAGTTGGTACGAGTCATGAAAGGGAAGGTTTAGAGTAGTTAGGTGTAGATTAGGACTATACAGATCCATCAAAAGTCTTATGTAGACTAACAATGAAGGCCTTTGGAGTTCGATGAGGGATACCATGTGTTCTTGCAGGTGTCACCTCAACATGGATTGTAGATATTTGGTCCGGGTGAAAAGATATCTATGATATTTATTTTCTATTTCTAGATACTATATTGATTCATTGAGGTGGTGTACTTTCAAGATCTACCCTCACAGTTGGACTTGGTACACAATGTCTTTTATGCATCGTAGCTTAGGAGGTACATGCATGACCCATCGCATGTTATCAACAAGGTAAAGCTGAACATCAATGATAGAGCTACTTTCACAGAATACCCATTATAGATTGAGTCTTCATAATAGAATATCCTCCATGGGTGAACAATTCCTTTAGTGCATGATTGATTGTAGCATGGAAATCTTCAAGAGAGTACCTGGGAGTAGGAGACCAAGATGCTTGTTCAGTACCAAACTCTATTTATGTAGTATTATGTTTTGTTTCTGGGATGTAAATACCTTAGGTTTGTAGAATGTAATATCACTATTTTTTCATATAAAGTCTTTGAATATATCTAGTGATATTTTTAAGACCAGGAGATGATAAAACATGTGATTTCATGGCATCTTGATCCCAGAATTGATGTTTGAAATATATAAAATATATTAAATTTCATGCACATGATAATTTTTTGAAAAATTGGAATTACTTATAAAGGGGTACTTATATCTAAAATCCATGGTTGTTGTTAATTTGAAAGCATCGGTTTTACCCTAGGCACAATATAACCTTAGATCTCAATAGGTGTTCAGGTTGAACGCAGTCGTATGTGGATTAATAGATAAAAAGATAATTTATGTATTTTATTAAAATAATTACTATGACCTAAAACATTCTTAAAAATAATCTAGTATGGGAAAATCCTAGGTTGTTCCATAAATCCATGGAGATGTGAGAGGGATCATTAGATGATCTTTATCAAATAAACAACAATCGGATCTTGGATCATCAAACAGTGTGTGGTGAAATTTGAGGATCTCTCCAACGACAATGATGTAGATTCATTCTTCACCAATGATTGATCCAAATAAAGGTAGGGAATTCATTTTATTTTGATATATCCCTCTTTTATTTTCCCTATGATAAACATGAATCAATCCACTACCAAATTCATTCACGAATCAAGCATATTATGGGTACAGGTTAGATATTATCCAGGATTGGGGGGTTTATTGTTGATTATTTATATGTCTTCATTCATCATTCTAATGGAAAAATATTGAGTCCAACATGAACATTGTATGAGGTATGTTCCTAATGTTTGTTTTTCATGAATTTCTTTCCCTGTTCTTTATTCATTCAAAACTGACATTCTCTTTGGTTGGTTGTTAGAAAAATACTCGATAATCAATCCTTACACACCTATTTCTTGGTGAAATGGATTAATACTGTAGATTAGGGTTTGGATTAATGATGGGATCGAGCTATGATAATGGATTAGTGCTAGATCATATTTCCTCATGTGGGTTTTGAAATGTGGATATTGGGATACATGAAATATGGTTTTCCCAGGTGAATCAGATGTCTAGATTCCAGCGAGTGGTAGCGGCAAGGCTCAGCAGGACCAAATCCATACTTTCCGACATGATTTGCAGCTAGATTGGAGGCTAGAGATGCAGATGATGACACATAAAATGGTTATATAGGTTCAAGAAAATCTTAATATACATGGTGTGTAGTTTGGTAATACATGTCATGTGGGGACCTTGATGCAGTGATAGGGTTTTCAAGGATGAGATAAGTATCACATGACATGTGACATGTATCACACAATGTGTGATCCAACCTTGAAACTTGACATGTTCTTTGGGAGTACACAACCAAGCACACAGGCAGGCCAAGATTACACAGGCGAAGCCATGTACTTAGACACAACCATGTACATAGGAACAACCAAGTGTACATGGGCACAGAAATACGTAAGGGCCATGATACATGAGTATACCCAATGATGAAGAGACACATCATGAACTTATAATACATTCCATGTACTTCTTAAAATATGGATTTAATCTCTTATTTCATTCAGCATGGAAAAGTTTCATTAGGGTTTTTCCCTCAATCCTTTCCCCAAGGGTTTAATTATGGAATTGTGTATTGTTTATAAGATGGTGATCACCTATGAGTAACTTCAGTCATGGATAAATTTTTTAGAATACTTCCTTGAGGCCTGAAGTGGCATCCTCTATTATCATCATCCCTTAGTGGGGTTCTTGGAATCTTCATGACCAACACTACACGGGCGTCTATCCCCTACTCAGTGGGTTAATCTATATTCGGTAGTTGGTAAACCCCATGGCCTTGGGTGTGATCCCCATATGTGTATTGATCTCTTCAAACTTCTAGTGATTTCTTCTTATAGAGACACTTGATGTGCATGACATCTTAGATAGACTCCATCAATGCTATCTGACTCTTGAAGTGTTTTTTCTTTGAAAACTTTTACATGGAACCTTTAAGACAAAAACCTAGGCTATCAATTCAATTGTGACCATACCTTGAGACTGTGTGTCTATTATGAGTATATCTAGATATTATTATTATGTGTGTTTTTGATATATCCCTATAATTATTTGACTACAATTATTTAGGATTTATGATTAGTTATTTTGGGGTGTCCTACTGGGTATTATTATACTCACCCATGCATGGTATCTTCCCATGTATGTCATGTATTATATAGATGGCTGCCATTTTTATGTGGTTCTCAGTGGACCAAGTGATGAAAAATCTTATATTTTGGAAAGATAGACTATATATCATACTTGGAGTCACATTTGACTATAATCCCCTCCTACTATTAGTTTGGACTTCATTATAGTTTTTTATGGGCTTGTATCTAGCCCTTATAATTTTCCAATATATTGTTATACTATGATTGTGGGATTTATATGTATGCGTGAATTTGGTATCATTTTTATTTTATATTTCAATATTTTATAGGCTTAGAGATGTGTGCGCTTGTATAGGTACATTAGGATAAGTCCTACCATGTGAGTGTTATGCCTACTCAACACTAGTTTATATCCCTTGGATAATTGGAGGTGGGATTGGGGTAGTCACACTTAGCTTATCTTCATCCAGGCAAGCCCCAATGGGTCGGGTCGTGACAAATAAAGATTAAATTAAAGAAATAGCTAAAAAGACAACACTTTTATATAAACTATGAGACTCTATGGAACTCTTGTGACTCATGTTATACAAGGATGACCTAGTGTGAAGATGTGAGTACAGTGAGAAAGAGTTGAAGAAGATCAGAGTGAGGTTGTAAAGAAGAATTCATGTGAAAAATAGGCACTTTTATACATGGTGAGACTCTATACTGGTGTGAAAAGAACCAACCACTGTAGTTATTGATTGATTATAGTGGAGAAAACACGATTTGATGAATAACTAATCATATAGTGACCCAATATAACTATATATAAATAATAAATTAATTTCATTCTTTAGATAATAAATCTCACAAATAGTTTCACAACCTGAGGACTGAAGAATTTAGTGTCTTTGAGTACTAGCTACATAAGCATCACATGTGAACATTTATCTATATTCCAACTTCACTAGACTCACTTATATAATTCCCACAAGTTAATCTTATCTTAATAACCCTTGGAAAGGTAAACATAAAAAAGTGGTGAGCTAAAATTCTAAGTAAGGTAAAAAACTCATCAACATGTAATCAATGGTTAGATCATAAGCATGAGAGACAACATGAAAATGGAAGAAATATCTTATTAAAAAATAACATGGGATAGTAAGAGGTGTCCATAGGTCATGATAGAATGGAATGTAATCTCAAAAGAACAACATGTACCATGGAAATAAGAGTGTTGAAACATGATATAATAAACATGTTCTATGAAGTATAACATAAGCATATAACATTAAATATGGCATAACCATCCACCTAGGTATTCATAACATTGTGAACATAACTAACTACATTAGTTCTCACTCTTGCGAACGTAGATAATTTGTATCATGTTCACTCTCAATCTTGTTAATGTATTTAATATGAATCATGTTAACACTCAATATTCTAAATGTAGCTAATATTTATTTTGTTCATGGTCAATTGTTATCATGGATAATACACATTGTGTTCACACTCAATATTTTGAATATAAATAATCCCCATCATGTTCAAACTCAATATTGTGAAAGTGCATGAACCTCATCATGCTCACACTCAATCTCATGATCATAGATAATTTGCATCTGGTTCACATTCAACCCTGTGAACATAGCTTATCTACATCAATTTCACGCTCAATATATTTACTTCATGTGGTATAAAGCCTTAACCATTTAATTAAAGGAAAATATAGGAATAATATCATCATTATACCTACATATTAGTACCACTTGAAATCAATAATTAACTAAATCATAAATAAACCATGGAAAAAATGGATTTTAAAACATTTCTACATGGTATCACTAGAATTTATCACAAGAATGTAAGCGATTGATACCCATAACACAAACACCAAAAAAATTATTTCAAAAGATAATATAGAGGCTAATACTAAAAATATTTTCCAAATAAAATAATACTTTGTAAATAAAGATAAAATTAGTGGTGAAATCATAAAATATTTTTAGAAAACACTTCTATCTTTATCATAAAAGAAAAAGTTATGGTCAATTTGAAAGGTCATTTAAAAAAAAATTAAGTTAAATGACTTTGAAAACCATTTCTTTTAAAAATAATATTCAACAATAGAGATTTGAAAAGGAATAAATGTTATAAAAAAAGAATGTGTTGTTGAATATAAAAAAATTATTTTGAAAGGACAAAAAACCTTTTGAACATTTTTAAATACCTTTATAAAAACTCACATAGAAAGAGAGTAACCAAAACTTCCTTTTTAAAAGAGTAGAATGGAAAATGAATGTCACATGAGAAAACAAATATTTTTCTATCCAAGTATAAAGTAAAATATTATATGTAATAAAAATATCAACCTGAAACAAATATTCAATTAAGAGATGGTGGTTCATTCTTAATAATGTTATACTTTTATGTGAGAGAAAAATAAAGTAGGAAAATTCAAATAAAAGGAGAAATTTTACCTAGAAAGATACAATATTACATCATATAAAATGGTAAATAAATTAATAAATAAAATAGTTAAGGTCTAAATTCAAAATAAACCACATAAATCCAAAAAAGATATTTCACTTACTAAATTCCCGTACAAAAAACATAGTTCATGAAGTATGAAACTTTCAAAAAAAGTATTATATGAAAAAATGTAAATAAAAAAATCAAGAGAAAATTACACACAATAAAATTATAAGGAATAATTTACCAAACATATACGAAATATATTTAAAAATAACAATTATAACTCAAGGAACGAGAATTGAGTTAATAAAAACATGTCCAAATTGAGGAGCATTAAAATCAAAATATATTAATAGAGAGAGATTTAAATTGTAATTAAAATACCATTAACAAAATGTAATTCATGATATAATATATAAATTATTTAGCATATACACTACATAAAATAAATTAGCTACATAAAACAAAACATCTCACAAATATAGGAATTTGAGATAAAAAACCTTAAGAATTAAGAAACATTCTAATAAAAACCACTTGAAAGAGAGATATAGAGCATGATGATTAAGTTAAAATACCATTATTAATGTTAATTCATGATA
This sequence comes from Viscum album, assembly GCA_963277665.1. Taxonomy (NCBI): domain Eukaryota; kingdom Viridiplantae; phylum Streptophyta; class Magnoliopsida; order Santalales; family Viscaceae; genus Viscum; species Viscum album. The sequence continues at coordinate 624,214,627 of OY728137.1, read as the reverse complement.
TTATATATCCAATAGTCATTATACACACCTTTTAAATGTAATTATGCGTATAAATGAAAATTTATCTCAAAAAAGGAGAATTTGAGACGAACCCCTTAGCTTGTATTCTCGCTTACTCAACCATTGTAACGCCCCGACCCCAGTTACCCAAAGTCAGTGAATTATTATATAACATTGGCATGATTACAAAGGATCAAGTCTCGAAAGACCGATTAGTCTAGTAGCCTTTGAATAACCAGATACATTCATAATGTTTACATTACATCATAAGGTAAAAAAACTACAACAACATCTTGTCTTCATATCCCCTCATACTATCCCTGCAGGTCATTCATAAATTAATTCTTCACATCCTGGGAAAAAGAAAACATTGAAAGGGGTGATCTCAGATGCTCAGTAAGGATAAAAATATAGCAGAAGCTTTCATAGATAAGCATAAACACTTAAAGCAATTTATAACTAAAACAAAAGCCTTTTAAACTTGAACTTCAACATAATATGGAAAAGATAAAATGAAATAATTCCATTTACTTATTCACATGGATATTCTACTAATTGAACAATCACATTCAATATCAATAACCACTTTCATAATAATGGAATGCATAATTCCAGACTATCATAACCACATAGCCAAGGCCTCGTGCCAAGACAACAAATAAGATTTTGTCAAGGCCTTGTGCCAAGACACTAGTTTGTCTCATGAGACCTACCGATGCATCGAGGAGCTATAGCGGGCTCCACCCGTCACTTACTAAGTCCAATGCATTCCTCATATGAAAATTTTGAAATATTACATAAACATTTATATTAAACTAGCATACAAAATGTCAATACTTAATCGACAAACCATGAATGGTATAAAAATAGCACATCCACAGTCAAACATAACTCATTAGATAAAATATGGAAGATTTTATTGTATCAGATTAATATCAATAAAGAATAATAAAGGATATTTACATAGATGAAAATAATCGTCAAAACTATTAGAGAGAAATATCCCCCTTTTTCTTGAAATCATTTAAAAGTCACACTATTTGTCAAGAAGCCATTTAAAAATAGATTTTTGAATAAAAGTTTCCCATACCACTCTGAAAATTTTAAAAGTAATTTTAATTTTAAAACTTTAATGTCCATATAAATAAATTCTTAAAACCATTTTTAAAACTTGGACATTAATGAGAAATATTTAGAAGAACAAATCTTTAAAACACTTAAAAATATATTTTAGTTAGAGTTTATAACCAAAAGAGAGACAATTGAATACAAATAATTGAGTTAATCAAACCTTTATAATATCATGAGAATAAAGGGATTCATGATATACTATGTCAAAGTACATTATATACACCATATAAAAGTGATTTGGTGTATAACAACAAAGAAGTCTCAATGGAATGTAAATTGAGATGAATTCTCTTATAAAGACCATATCCTTAGGTTAAGGATAAATCAACGACATAATTATGTGTGACAAATATAAATACACTCAATATGATTGGATATTTAGTGTAAATAAATAAGATGACATTCACACGTATTCTTTAAAAACAACACCAATGAATTGGATATTTAACTCAACAAATGGAGATTGAGTTAAAATTACTCTTATAAAGTTCATACCGATCACTTGAGAATTTATCAATGGAGTGATTATGTGTATAAAAATTATATCCACAGAAAGGGGAGTAGAAATTATAACATAATCAAATGAATAGTGATTCCACACATAATCTTGGAGTAAAATAAACAATGAAGTATGCCTAAAGCCGAATGAGTAGAAATTGAAATATCAAATTCCCTTATTGATTTGGTAACATACGAAACATACAACCATGAAAGAAGGATCATACAATAATGATGTAAATACCAATAAATTAAATTATATTACACAATTAATACAATCATGGGCAATACACATACACCACATGCAATAAATAAGTGGTGAACAATGAAATTCTCACGAAATTAAGAGTGAGATAAGAAACCCCTTACTTTGTACTTTTTCCTTGGTCAAGGGTACGTTAACCTCATGTATAATGGTAAAATAATTGTTATTGAATTATACAATAATCATATGCATTAATATGATATCATATATGATCTTTTAACATTGATTTGTTAATAATATCTTATAATTATCGTCGTTTCGGGTGTTAACGGGTTCATTTTCCTTTATATTCTTTGTTATTTGAGCCATATTTGTTATTAATGGGATGTATATTATTCATATCCAAAATTATATCAAATCTTTAAATTTTATTTTTAATCATTAAATGATATTTATTCTTGAATGGATACGATAGAGAATGAATCTCACCACATTCGTGGAGACGATAGTCCGTACGTACGCACGAGTGACAATATCATTCTTTTGATATTAAAATATTATTTAATTTGATTGTATATAATATATTCAGAATAATTATCATGTTATATTTATTATTTACATGAATTACACATCATTATTATACCCATCCAAATAATAATGTTTTGAATAACAATTACACCACGACGTGGAGACGGTAAGACGTACGTACGCACGTATGGTGACATGTCATTCAAAGGATGGATATAATACTGAAATATGGTTGTACCATGTTTATAATAACATCAAATTATATATGATATAATGGAGTTACTATTTTATAATGGTAATAACAAATAAAGAAGAAGTGTAAGAAGAAAGGAACTTGAAAAAGGGTGGTGAAATCATTACCTCTTCTTCGGGTTCTTCCTTTTGATTTGATCAAAAGGGATCCTTAGGTTGGATTTTTGACTAAAGAAAGGCCTCTAGGATAAAGTGAGGGAAGTTTATAGAGTATTTGGGCAGGTTTTGGCCGAACCAAAAGGCTTTGAAGGTGTTAATTAATGAGAAGGGGGAGTGCCCTTTTATAAGAGGGGTGAGGGCCACCTTTGGAAAAGCTAGAAATATTATTTTATAATAATTTCATATTCGGTTTATAATGGCTCCAAAGTGGATTATTTAAAGGTTAAGGTGGTTATAGGTCTAAAACCACTCAACCAATAGGATTTATACAGGTTTGGGTTACTATATTAACCTTATCTTTAATTATTAACTCTTAGTTAATTAGTTTCACTTTTACAATGTCTCTTTGTATTTTTATATTATATGGCTAATAAACTTACTATATACATCCAAGAGACCCCAAAGTGGTCCATTAATAATACACCTATCATTATATAAGTCTCTTGGACGAACCTTATATTTTTAGGAATTTAATATCAATTAATAATATAATATTTGTTTTAAAAACTCTTTTATGTCAATTTTGACACTATTCAATAATTGATTTTTGTAAAAATTATAACAGAATGATTACTTCAAATAAAGTTAATTAAATCAATAATAATATGACATATTAACCTATAAAAGTATTTTTATTTATAAAAAGTCTCAAATTAAATTTATTTGGGTATTTATAATATCAATTATTCTATTTTTTCATTAATTAGGTAATTACTGCATCACCATTGTGTCATAAATAAATTAAATTATTTAATGTCTAAAAAAATATAAATAAAATACAATTATGTAGGAAATATTTTTATATTTTTAATGAATATTTATATTTGAAAATAAAATATATATAACCCTATGTAAAAATTGTTTTGCTAAAATATATATGCTTATGTCATTTTTGTATTTATTTTAACTTAATTAAAATAAAGTGTCATTATCACTTACAAGTGGCTCCATGGGGTCCTAAAATCAACCCAAATATTACCATGGTAGGAAATGTGTCCACCAATAAGGTTAGTACACGTTTTAGGGTAATTTAGTATTATTATAATATTATTTGTTAACCCTTATTTACCGGATTTACCCTTTAACCATGGTAAATAAAATATTTACCGAAGTAATTATTCAAAATGTCTAAAAATAAAAGTTACCTATTTACACAATTTAGACATCCTGATTACAAATATGGAATCCATTTTTCCAAATTCAAAACACAGAAGTGGTAGAAATTAATTTAAAATTAATTCCCGTTGTTAAAACAAAAAGCGTGTTTTTAAGAGATAATAACTATCAAAAGATTGACACTTGTTTATGACTGGTTTAATTGTGAAATTATGTCCAATGACGAACATTAAATTAAATGGTAAAAATATATTCTAAATATACTTTAAAACCACTCAAATTCATAATTTATCAATATTAACTATTTTGATTAAAAAAGTTGTTTTTAATTAAAATTTAGTAATTTTCACTATTCATCAAAATATGAAAGTTATCCGAAAAGTACCAAAATTTCACCCTAGGATAATTTTGATATTCCGAATCCAAAAACGAAGTCCATTTTGAGAGATAGAATTTATAAAATTTCAAAAATTAGGTATTACTATTCATAACGGCTAGTTTGATTGGTTGTGGTGTGTTAGAATCTCAAAGTTGCGTACAATGCACACCATTGCATTATTCAAAGGGAAACGTACCGTGGTAGATTGGGGTGTTACATTCTCCCCTCATTCAATAAATTTCAACCTCACAATTTTTTTAAAATCGGGCTTGAGAATATAATGGAAAGTCCCACATCGGAAAAAGAGTCAATAAAACTATCACATTAAAAGAAAGGAAGAGAGGTATAAAGGTTACCCAAGATAACCCATACTAGGATTCCATTTATGAAAACATGGATATGGACAATAAACTAAGTGTTAAGTTCTGATGGAGAGGGATATAAAACATGATCAGGAGAAAGTTAACAATAAGAAAATCACAAACTTTTGTTGGGACCAATGGTCATTAGTCTCCCAGTAGGAAAAGTAAACGGACAACATTTTTTGTTTTAAGTTACATTACATAAGGAAGAGGAATTCATTTATGATATTGAATAAGAACATAAAGAGTTATAATTAATTTTTAAGTAGAGTTTCATTCTTTAATAAATTTTTACCACTAACTCATTTTTTTGAACAATGAGTATTCAAGAAGACTTGGTCACAATGGAAGAGCTAGAATAAACTTCTATAGAAATACATGATCCACGTAGGATAAAATATATATTTACCTTGTCTTTAGAGATTAATCAAAACCAAAATGGTTAGTATAATATCTGATGATCCCCCAAATGGATATTCCATTAGAGAGAAAAAAACACTAATCTTAATTTCTAAAATTAATCCATCAATACCCCAAAGTTAAATAAATACCATTCAATAATCAATTGTCCTTAAAATCCTTCAATATAATCCAAACTAATATTGAAACCCAAAACTTATAAGAATGTATTCTTCCACGTTAAATTGTATCTCCAAATGACATTAATTACTCTTAATGTCACATACTTAAAAGTAATTAACCTAATCATTTCCATAAACAACCCAAATCACTATAAATCCACAATAAAAACATAGATAAAAATCCACCATTAATCCTCAAATGAAATCCCATACTATTCTATTTTCCTTGGGCATATAGTGTTCACAACAAAGCGAACAACTTCCAATATAACATTTATCACTTAATAACCAAATCATTTTCCTATAATAAGGGTATTCATTTGATAAGACATAAGATCCCAAATCAAATTATTATTGATCAATAAAATCATTTAACTAAAAATAATAGTCACACTGACCAGGGACTTCACGTAGTCCAGTGGTAGGCGATAAATCCCAATCACACTTTGGTTGTGGGTTCGATTCCCACAGCTTTGTCCGACGCAACGGGTTGTCACACGGTCTTCTTTTTGTCCTTTTTCAAAAAATATATTTTATAACATTACCAAAATGAGATAAATTACTCAAAATAACCATAACATAATTTAACCACAAATCTTATCTCATACCTTGCATTTTCATCCCAAATTATAATAACTTATAATTTCCTCAAACCCAATGATCATATAAAACCAAATGGTTATTTATAACTATATCCACAAGAGAAAAGATAATTCTTCCCCAAATACCATTATCACATGGAAAACTACAGGGTTAAAAATACAAGAGAAAATTATTCCAAAGTAAACCCATAAACAAGGAGCACTAATACTTTTTAAACATTTCTCCAACCATTTATTCCCACATAGCTTCTTCTTTGTCCAAGAAAATATCCTATAGAATATTGAATTCACTCCGGTAATGGCCAGGTCCCCTAAATTTATGGAAAATGACTGTAAATGGATTATTGGGACTATTTTTATCTTATACCATAGTACTATTCATTTTTCTTCGGCAATTATTCACTTTATATCCTTCCTTCCTGCACGTAAATAATTTCTTTGTCCCATTGAGACACTTTCTTGGGTGTCTCCTTCCACATTTCCTGCATGATGGAAATTGAGGATTCCTTTCTCCATGGTCTCCATTACTAGAGCTCTTATCATTCATCACCTTTCTCTTATTTGTTGAGTCTGGAAATTGGTTAATATATATATTGTTGATCATATTTTTGGAAAATTGATTTGGCATAAAGACGATATATTTTACGCCTATCAACATTCTATTTTGTTGCTCATTTCCACCACCATTCCCACATTGTACATCATTCTCAAAGTCACCATATTCTCAATTTGAAACATATTAGGATTAACCAAGGTCATTTACTCTCATCTTATATATATAATACTTCAAATCAGTTTGTAAAGAAAATGTAAATTATCCTAAGCATATCCCCCGGGAGTGTCGTAACCAAGAGTGTAGTAAGGCCCATTGTCGTGCACCAGTTCCCATTCGAGTCTAGCTCAAAGCGGTGTTTTCGGGTTTTACCCCTAGGTAAATCTGTGCCAGAGCCACCTCTACCTACTCGTATCCAGACATGGATGTATTGCTCGGAAAACTCATAAAATATCTACAATACCAAAATTCTAGGAAGTTCTTCTATACTAATCCTCAAATTCCATCTTAGGTCTTTGTGATCTAATCAGAGTTTATCTAAATAATTTAGAGATTAACATGTCACCATATTCTCAATTTGAAACATATTAGGATTAACCAAGGTCATTTACTCTCATCTTATATATATAATACTTCAAATCAGTTTGTAAAGAAAATGTAAATTATCCTAAGCATATCCCCCAGGAGTGTCGTAACCAAGAGTGCAGCAAGGCCCGTTGTCGTGCACCAGTTCCCATTCGAGTCTAGCTCAAAGCGGTGTTTTCGGGTTTTACCCCTAGGTAAATCTGTGCCAGAGCCACCTCTACCTACTCGTATCCAGACATGGATGTATTTCTCGGAAAACTCACAAAATCTCTACAATACCAAAATTCTAGGAAGTTCTTCTATACTAATCCTCAAAGTCCATCTTAGGTCTTTGTGCTCTAATCAGAGTTTATCTAAATCTAGCTTCCATGGTTTGTACTAAACTTCCTCTGATACCAACGGTAACGCCCCGACCCCAGTTACCCAGAGTCAATGTATTATTACATAACATTGGCATGATAAAAAAGGATCAAGTCTCGAAAGACTGATTAGTTTAGTAGCCTTGGAATAACTAGATAAGTTCATAATGTTTACATTACATCATAAGGTAAAAAAAACTACAACAACATCTTGTCTTCATATCCCCTCATACTATCCCTGCAGGTCATTCATAAATTACTTCTTCACATCCTGGGAAAAATAAAACACTGAAAGGGGTGAGCTCAGATGCTCAGTAAGGATAATAATATAGCAGAAGCTTTTATAGATAAGAATAAACACCTAAAGCAATTTATAACTAAAACAAAATCCGTTTAAACTTGAACTTCAACATAATATGGAAAAGATAAAATGAAATAATGCCATTTACTTATTCACATGGATATTCTACTAGTCGAAAAATCACATGCAATATCAATAACCACTTTCATAATGATAGAATGCATAATTCCAGACTATCATAACCATATAGCCAAGGCCTCGTGCCAAGACTACAAATAAGATTTTGTCAAGGCCTTGTGCCAAGACACTAGTTTGTCTCATGAGACCTACTGATGCATCGAGGAGCTATAGCGAGCTCCACCCGTCACTTACTAAGTCCAATGCATTCTTCATATGAAAATTTTGAAATATGACATAAACATTCGTATTAAACTAGCATATGAAATGTCAATACTTAATCGACAAACCATGAATGGTATAAAAATAGCACATCAACAGTCAAACATAACTCATTTGATACAATATAAAAGATTGTATTGTATCAGATTAATCTCAATCAAGAATAATGAAGGATATTGACATAGATGAAAATAATCGTCAAAACTATTAGAGAGAAATATCCCCCTTTTTCTTGAAATCATTTAAAATTCACACTATTTGTCAAGAAGCCATTTAAAAATAGTTTTTTGAATCAAAGTATCCCATACCAATCTGAAACTTTTAAAAGTAATTTTAATTTTAAAAATTTAATGTCCATATAAATAAATTCTTAAAACCATTTTTAAAACATGGACATTAATGAGAAATATTTAGAAGAATAAATCTTTAAAACACTTAAAAATGTATTTCAGTTAGAGTTTCTAACCAAAAGAGAAAAACTTGAATAAAAATAATTGAGGTAATAAAAACTTTTTAATATCATGAGAATAAAGGGATTCATGACATACTATGTCAAAGTAAATTATATACACCATATAAAAGTGATTTGGTGTATAACAACAAAGAAGACTCAATGGAATGTAAATTGAGATGAATTCTCTTATAAAGACCATATTGGGTTAAGGATAAATCAACGACAGAATTATGTGTGAAAAATATAAATACACTCAATATGATTAGATATTTAGTGTAAATCAATCAGATGACCTTCACACATATTCTTGGAAAAACAACACCAATGAATTGGATATTTAACTCAACAAATGGAGATTGAGTTAAAATTACTCTTATAAAGTTCACAACGATCAATTGATAATTTATCAATGGAGTTATTATGTGTATAAAAATTATATCCACAGAAAGGGTAGTGGAGATTATGACATAATCAAATGAATAGTGATTCCACACATAATCTTGGAGTAAAATAATCAATGAAGTATGCCTAAAACCGAATGAGTAGAAATTGAAATATCAGATTCCATTATCAATTTGGTAACATACGAAACATAAACCCATGAAAGAAGGATCATAAAATGATGATGTAAATACCCATAAATTAAATTATATTACAGAATTAATAGAATCATGGTCAATACACATTCACCACATGCAATAAATAAGTGGTGAACAATGAAATTCTCACGAAATTAAGATTGAGATAAGAAACCCCTTTGTACTTTTTCCTTGGTCGAGGGTAGGTTAACCTCCTGTATAATGGTAAAATAATTGTTTTTGAATTATACATGAATCATATGCATTAATATGATATCATATATGATCTTTTAACATTTATTTGTTAATAATATCTTAGAATTATTGTCGTTTTGGGTGTTAATGGGTTCGTTTTCCTTTATATTCTTTGTAATTTGAACCATATTTGTTATTAACGGGATGTATATTATTCATATCAAAAATGATATCAAATATTTAAACATTATTTTTAGTCATTAAATGAGAATTATTCTTTAATGTATATGATGCAGAATGAATCTCATCGCGTTCGTGGAGACGGTAGTCCGTACGTACGCACGAGTGACAATATCATTCTTTTGATATTAAAATAATATTTAATTTGATTGTATATCATATATAAAGAATAATTATCATGTTATATTTATTATTTACATGAATTACACATCATTATTATACCCATACAAATAATAATGTTTTGAATAACAATTACACCACGACGTGGAGACTGTAAGCCGTACGTACGCACGTATGGTGACATGTCATTCAAAGGATGGATAGAATACTGAAATATGGTTGTACCATATTTATAATAACATAAAATTATATATGATATAATTTAGTTATTATTTTATAATGGTAATAACAAAGAAAGAAGAAGTGGAAGAAGAAAGGAACTTGAAAAAGGGTGGTGAAATCATTACCTCTTCTTCGGGTTCTTCCTTTTGATTTGATCAAAAGGGCTCCTTAGGTTGGATTTATGACTAAAGGAAGGCCTCTAGGATTAAGTGAGGGAAGTTGAGGGAGTATTTGAGAAGGGGTTGGACGAACCAAAAGGCTTTGAAGGTGTGAATTAATGAGAAGGTGGAGTGCCCTTTTATAAGAGGGGTGAGGGGCACCTTTGGAAAAGCTAGAAATATTATTTTATAATAAATTCATATTCGGTTTATAATGGCTCCAAAGTGAATTATTTAAAGGTTAAGATTGGGATAGGTCTGAAAAAACTCAACCAATAGGATTTAGACAGGTTTGGGTTACTATATTAACCTTATCGTTAAGTATTAACTCTTAGTTAATTAGTTTCACTTTTACAATGTCTCTTTGTATTTTTATATTATATGGTTAATAAACTTACTATATACATCCAAGATACCACCAAGTGGTTCATTAATAATAAACCTATAATTATATAAGTATCTTGTCCGAACCTTATATTTTTAGGAATTTAATATCAATTAATAATATAATATTTTTTTAAAAAACTCTTTTATGTCAATTTTGACACTATTCAATAATTAATTTTTGTAAAAATTATAACAGAATGATTACTTAAAATAAAGTTAATTAAATCAATCCTAATATGTTATATTAACCTTTAAAATTATTGGTATTTATAAAAAGTCTAAAATTACATTTATTTGGGTATTTATAATATCAATTATTCTATTTTTTCATTAATTAGGTAATTACTGCATCACCATTGTGTCATAAATAAATTAAATCATTTAATCTCTAAAAAAATATAAATAAAATACAATTATGTATGAAATATTTTTATCTTTCTAATTAATATTTATAGTAGAAAATCCAACATATATAGCCCTATGTAAAAATTGTTTTTCTAAAATATATATGCTTATGTCATTTTTGTATTTATTTTAACTTAATTAAAATAAATTGTCATTATCACTTACAAGTGGCTCCATGGAGTCCCAAAATCAACAAAAAGATGACCATGGTCGTAAATGTATCCACAAATAAGGTTAGGACACGTTTTAGGGTAATTTAGTATTATTATAATATTATTTGTTAACCCTTATTTACCGGATTTACCCTTTAACCATGGTAAATAAAATATTTACCGAAGTAATTATTCAAAATGTCTAAAAATAAAAGTTACCTATTTACACAATTTTGAAATCCTGATTCCAAATATTGAATCCATTTTTCCAAATTCAAAACACATAAGTGGCATAAATTAATTTAAAATTAATTCCTGTTGTTAAAATAAAAAGCGTGTTTTTAGAGATAATAACTATCAAAAGATTGTCACTTGTTTATGTCTGGTTTAATTGTGAAATTATGTCTAATGAAAAAAATTGAATTAAATAATAAAAATATATTCTAAATATAACCACTCAAATTCATAATTTATCAATATTAATTATTTCGATTAAAAATTTTGTTTTTAATTAAAATTTAGTAATTTTCACTATTCATCAAAATATGAAAGTTATCTGAAAAGTACCAAAATTTCACCCTAGGATAATTTAGATATTACGAATCCAAAAATAAAGTCCATTTTGAGAGATAGAATTTATAAAACTTCAAAAAGTAGGTATTATTATTCATAACGGCTAGTTTGATTGGTTGTGGTGTGTTAGAATCTCGAAGTTGCGTACAATGCATGCCATTGCATTATTCAAAGGGAAACGTACCTTGGAAGCTTGGGGTGTTACAACCATGATCTAAAATAATGCATAAAAAATAAATATATTTTCAAATTATATTATAAAAATAATACAAATCTACTGCCTTTATAATTATTTTATAACCATATATTACAAATATATTAACCGATTATAGTTTATTTTCATTATCAGGTTTTAGATTTTTCAGTTGTTTGTTTCGTACAAGATTTGGGAAGATAGGATCAATTATCACCAACTAGTTTAAAGTTAATAATTATCATATCATTAAATATATAAAAATAATTTTTTCAATTATTGATTAATTTCAATTTTCATTAGGTTAAAGACATGAATACAAATTTTGAAAATTGAAATTATGAAGAACTTTTTTTCAATGTGCTTAACAGTTGAAAGGTGATATATTTTTAAATATTTTCAGTATTAACAAAAACACAAAAAATAATTAAAAAATAGTAAATATGTAATTATGACATTATATTTCCATAATATAGAATCACCTAATCATTTATGACATAATCGTTGCAACATATTTTACAAGATGGTTAAATCAATCTAAATGGTAACATGTTATAATGTTTTCATGTGTAAGGAAATGTAATTATATAATGATAATATAAAATATTTAAAATCTTAAAAATATAATAATTATCATATATCCTCATTAAATACATTCTTATAACCATCTAATATCGGTGGTGGTGAAAAACATAATTTATTGTTTGTGGAGGCGGTAATCCACCACATGCAAGATTAACGATCTCATTTCTCAATGAATAGATGAAATGATGGTATATAAAAAATTATAATTTAATAATTTTACTTTTTAAATAGATTTTTTTTCATTAAATCCATCTATGATACCAACCTTGAGAGGTGGTGAAGAAAATATACCTCATCTCATCATGGAGGTGGTAGTTTGGATGTACGCATTATCATTTTTTTGGTCTCTCTTAGTGGATGGAAAGTAATGAATAATTATTGTTAATTTAATATAATGAAAATTTATTATACTTATTATAATTATTTTATTATATTAACAAGTTTATAGATGTTTTAGGAAGGATTATATTAAAATAAAAGAGTAAGTGAAAGTAATACTCATATTGGAAGCTTGAGTTTTCTCTTGGAAAACTCCATGGAAATGAAGGATTTAAGAAAACTAAAGGTGGTAATAAGATAATGAATATGGGAGAGGTTTCTAGGAGTATAAAATTGGTGGAGTTTAAATAAATAATTCTAAGGATAATTGAGTCTTTAAGTGGTGGAAATGTTACCTTTTATAAGTAAAGATGATGGTTGTTTTGGAAGTAACCATTATATTTGCAATAATGTGATGTTACTATTCAAAGGTAAATGAATCCAAAATGGAAAAAAGTAGAGGGTAAGTGTTTTGGGTCTATATTATCCTCATACACTCGTTTTTTAAGAATACCTAGAGTTTTTTTAGCCTTTTTTATTTTAGATTTTTAATATTTACCCTAATTTACTTTTACCTTGGTAATTAATTCTAAACTTTTGTAATTAATATTATAGACATATTTATAATAAATCATTTATATATGTTCTAATTTTGTTTCTTACTTTCAGTCTTCTGCGATTTACTGTTGTATTGTATTATTAATCCATCTTCTATTGTTAATTATTTTACATCTGCTGTGTTACTCTGCCAATGAGGGCATAGTTTCTCCACTATCACACCCTAGGGCCCTCACTGCTAGTCAGCAGCCTTTGGTGTTCGAGGAAATTTTCTTGAGGCCATGTGACCAACTAGGTATGGGGAAACTCTAGGCGGCTTTCAGAACCGGGATGTTACAAAATCCTTAAAGATAGTACTTATTTTGGAAAAAAATTAATGTTTTACCCATGAAATGGGGTAGGGTAATTTCTATAGAGATATAATAAGAATAATTAAAAATACATTAAAGGAAAATATTTTTTAAAATTTTGGGTAAGAATATTGGTTAAATGGTTAATGGGTTAAATTCATTTAGCATAAAAATATGTTATTAGACCAACCCCCATTATACCATATGTGTAGGATATAAGATCTAAATTTATTAGAAATAATCAAAGACAATACTTGTGATTCCATCCCAGTCCATATTCCAATAATTAATAGTTTATAAATATATAAACCATTATATATTTATGTATTATAATAATCTAGGAAACAAAATTATTCCATGGAACATGTCCATAATCCATGATACACTTGATGGAGGAAATGTAGCATTTGTTTAACAATCATAAAACAAAACTTATCTCGATTAGTATGTTATCCCTAACCAAGGTCCCAATCATGAAGTTAGTTTACTCAACCATATATATAATGAGAGGTTTTTCTATTTATATTGATCATCAAGGAAAAATTAATGTAAAATAGAAAGGGAAATGTAGATATATACATTATCAAAACTCACGCACATAAATAAAATTGAAATAACCCACACATGTGAATGAATTTAAATAAGATTAACGAAATGTTTTACAAATGAATTTAAGCTACCTAATGAATATAATTATATATCTAAATAAGTTTATTGGAGTTTGGAGTACATTAAGAATCTAATATTAAAATTATACATAAAACTATAATAATACTCTTCAGATTTTGTAAAATTAAAGAGTAAAATAATGATGAATGAAGAGACAAGGATGGGTCTCCTTTGTCCTAACTAGATTTTTTATTTTCATCAAGACCTATAACAAGGTATTTTGGTTTAAAATATCCTTAATTAAATTCTAAAATTACAAAAACCTTGAAAGTAAATGCATGAAGCAATTAATTATCAAGAGGGGTGGATGATGTTTCCTCTAAATGTGACCTTAGAGAGATGAAAACTATTTGAAAAATTAGACCACCAAGACATTAAATGTGATCATGTAATTTTGTTATATATATATATTAGTTTTTTATAAAAACAATTCATGTCCATTTGACATGTTTAGGAAAATTTATAGATGAGATACTAAAGTATACTCAGGTGGCCTAATAGACACTTCACATTAGAATATTCACATTTACCATGTATTTATGAATAGGAAAACTCTGAGATCTTAGTGTATGCAAGTTAATAAATTTATTTACCATACAGTTCTCTATAATTAGATAAAATTTTAGATCATGTAGACATATGGTTTAGATATTTTTCCTAATAATGAGACTTATCCAAACTATTGGTAGATTTATATTTCACCAACTAATGCTTAAATTGGGTCACTTATTCAATGAATTGAACCATGATTTTGTATAAAAAATTTAAAAAAACTTTATTTTGTTCCATTTAGTTATTTCATGGAATTATAGCTTTTGTATTTTACCCATTATCGTAAATATCACAGATGGACTATCATTAATGGAACTAATGTGGTGTATTTTTTCCATGAAGAAAATGGAACTCCACCTAATAATATAGATCATTCATCATTTTAATGATATATTAAAAAAATATTCCATTAATATTAAAAAACAATATTAAATGTAATTTTATTACAATGTATTGTTTTATGATTGAAATATGAAACTACAATAAAATACGATGAATTCAAACAACGATTTGAAATTTTATTCAATACCAAAACCAGAAAATTTCATGAAAAAATTCTGTATTTTATGATCAACTCAATATTATAAGTTATTCAGTCATCTTCATTGGAATTTAATTATCACATACTATTTATAACACATGGAGTGTCTTACACTATGACGCTGGTATACTATTGGTTCATGTTTCATGTTGAATCAATATTCATGGCATTATGAAAGATACCTGACATGATATCCTTTATACATTGATTAATTTATTATTAAAGACTTGATGTCGACTTATTCAAGGGGTTGATTGGTCATGTTCTTGGTCATGAAATTGATTATTCTTTTTCCAACTTGGTATTTTTCCTCTTTTATAATGATTATGAACTACAGGCCCTTGATTGAGTTATATTCTTGGGGTGTATATGCACAAATAGATAATAACATATGAAATGTACATATATTTTGGGGAAGGTTTATATGATGTTATCATATATTAGGTTAAAATATATGTTATGTTTTTAGCCACATGGGTTGTATATACAGGAATTATCCAGAACATATAAGTAATTTTACATTATTGATATACTTCATGTATCATGGTCACTCGATATCTTGTGAAAAGGGATTATATGATAGTGAATGATTTTATTGATACATATGGTGGGCACAATCTTAGAAATATATGTGTTTTATGGAAATATTTCTAGATTCCATTACATATTGATCACCACTAAAAATTTTCTAGCATCCTCTCTTTTCGTAGCTTTATGAAGAGGATAATTCATTATTGTTTTCATTTGTATAAATACTCATGGGGTAACACATTATGGTTTATTAATTAGTGAATAAATTTTATAAAAAATATACTGATTCTATAAATTATCTTAGAGGTCTTCCAAAATGAGTTTTGGATAGATATTCACATGGTGTTGCATTTGATGTGATTCATAGTGAAATTTATTTTATATTTAAAACGTTGTTTTTCAAATATAAAAAAGGTGTTTTGGATATGATTTCATATTTTAATATAAATGTTAGAAAATATATAGTGAAATAGAATAATGTCTATGAGGATTTAGAATAAGTGGGATTTTAATGGAGATATTCCTTAAATTCTAAATGAATATATGATATATATATATATATATCATCTTATATCATAGTGTATTGTATAATTATATCATATATTTCTATATACATGATATAGAGGCATATTGTATTCTGTGGTGTGAAGTATTATATGTTGTGATATAGATATGACACAACATTCCCCCAAAAATCATATTATTATAATATGTATCATTCATGTGCTATCATAGATATAGAATTTGAACAATAACTGCTAATATTGAATTCTTCTTCTATGTGTTGTATAACTATTATCTAAATTTCAAATGATAAAATGGTACGGAGAATAAAAGATACAAATCTATTTAAAATGAATATATGGATGAATGGATAGATTTTTTTTAGAACCACCTTCCATTACGTGAAAATTTGATAAATGTTTGACTAAATAAATTGAGGCTCGATGCGTATCCCCATGGATTCTATAAAAGAGGTCGAGGATATTAAAATGGAATCTAATATATTTGGATATTATAATGATTGTTCCCAGGTTGATTCTCTATTATTTGGATTCATTTACACCTACGGTAAGTGTAAAATATTTTCAAAATATGAATAATACACATGAATTAAGGGATTCATCAATCCATGGATACCTAGGAGGAAAGAGTCATTTCATTAATTTTATTAAATATTTGTCATGTAAGTCATATAAAACATGAAGCTAATACATCATCGATATATGACATGTTTTTAATTTTTTATTATCCATGTTTTTTTTATTTCAATCATGAATGGTATTTTTTTATAGATTCATATATCTTCTAACACTTTTGTAAGTGTTATTCAATCCTTACAAACCTTACACATTTATTTCCCCTTATTTTAATTTATGAAGAGCATAAAAAAGGGATAACACTATTTGATTTTGGTATTAAATTGTGGATTATATAATTTATATAATATAGTTTAAATGATAAGAAACTATGCATTTTATCATACACCCACCTGAAATTACACTAATAGTTATCATTATATATGGAAAATTCGTTTCTAAATATAAAATATATTTATTTTAAACATTATTAATTTCTTAACTTTACTATACATATTTCAACATTAATAAACACTAAAAACATTAATTTATTCCCATTTAGTTTTTAATGTATTACTATATAGAAATTCATGAAAATCTATAGAGCGTTCATGTGAAACCGAACATATACATGACTTCATAGTTACTATTTATAATTTTTTTTATTTTGTTTGAATATACAAATTTTTATCATTTCATTTTAGAGAAATTGTCCTAGTATAATTAATAATGCCTTAAATTATATTGGAGATTAAAATGGGGATTCAAATTGGTATATTTTGTTCTAAAATATGAAGTTTGTTTTTGTACCCACATTCTTTACAAAAATTTATATATATTTAATATAATGCGTTGATAACTATTTATTCTTGGTTTGGAATATTATTCAATTTATATCCTCTATATACTATATTTTGAATAATTTTAATTTTATTGATTAAAGGTTTATATATCATTATGAAAAGTTTGGATATGTAATATTTTATATGATAGTTATCACTCTCTAATATTGAGTATGAGTTGAATAGATTTGAGTATAAAATTTCACTTTCATGAGAACTTTTATATTTCTTTAATTTTACATTTTAGATAAATATATCATCATAAATTCTTGAGAGAGGGATATACTTATTTCATGGTTTTATTTTATTTACATTAAAATTATTATATGAATAAAATTTATGGGATTCATCTTGGATGATTTTGAATTGAATAATTTAATCTTTTACATTAAAAGATCATGTGATGTATGATAAATTATATTAACATATATTACATACATGTAAATTTTTAGGAAGATGAATGTGATGCATAAATTGAATCATTATAACCATGAATATATATATATGGATTTCATTAGATAATTCAAGGAGTTATTCAATATTTGTATAAGTTAAATACTCTAGGATGATTAAAAAATACTAATTAATATTAAGATGATAAATTTCATACAATTATTATAATTTTAAAGACCTTGAAAAAATTAATGGGTGTGTCATAATAATGATAGGAACCAATTATTTATGTAATTTAAATATAAATTTTATAATTATCATATATGATTATGAATGTTTTATTATCCTTTTTTAGGTTACCCAAATTTGATTATGTTCTCATAGTATATTGTTGTGATGATTTGTATGGTAAAATTGTAAAATATGTTGACTACACAACTACTTTCAAGATTGATATGATGTAATTAACAATAATTTACTACCTAAAAACTATAAATCGAGACAAAAAATCCAAATTCCAGTTCGGGAATGATAAAATTTGCACAATGGATGTAATTCCCTCAACTTGTAATTTCACATATGACCTGAACCAGGTCATTACATTTCCTTATTACTGTCTCCTAATTCTAGATGGAAAAAATCACTAATAGAAATGGAAAAATGATATCAAATTCTGAGTATATACCCTCTATATTGTGAAGTATAATAACATTTAAATAGACTTAATTATAATATTAATACTAATAATAATTTAAAACATGGAATTATAATGGAACATATACAATGATATAATAAAAATAACAATTAAAAACAAAATGGAGTCAAATTTTGACACATGTATACAATAAAAATTTATTAAGTAATAGGTTGATTATTTATAGAGTCTGTAATAAATAAAATAAATGATAACGAAACAATACAATAATAACCTATGCATTACCATTGTACCATACCCCTAGTTATCATTGATCTCCTCTATCTTATCAACTTATACAATAATTCATAAATAAACCTACATTCTATGTATAGAGTCAAAACATCCACTATTGGGCATGTGATGTGAGAGAGTAAAAAACTCAATAGGGACCAACAACATTGTCTCCATGAACACACGCAAAAAAAACTGATATATCTCATGCACATATATCCACACACTATTACCATCACTAAGGACACATTTATTAAAGACTAAAGAAACCTATAAATATTTTATAATAATATTCCCATGGCTCATTCCTACTAAAAAGAAAAAGATAGAATATAAATAACAAGCATACCAATAATTAACATAAATCGTTATTAAAAGTAAGAATAACTATAATTGTAAATTTAAAGGAAATAATATAGGATACACCATCATCACAGTTTTATTGTACGTACACAAGAAATTTATAACCCAAAATTCATAAACCCCTTGTTAATATTCGTAAAAAAATGTTTATGAACATGAATAATAATATAAATGGAAGAAATTAATTAAAAACAAAATAAATAATGAAATAACACATAAGATGACATGCAAACTAAAGTGTTATATTTAATAAATCTTAACATATAATAGTTTATTGAAATGGAATTATTGTATAAATCCATTTTTCACAAATTTTTCCCAAAACATAATACCAATATCCACTAATTCCTTATATAGTTTCAAAATATATGATTATTACCCTCCCACAATAGGTCTTTACTCAAGAACACCGGAAATTATCAAAAAATTTGGTGATGGAATAATCCCTACTCTGATAAGTCTTCTTGTCAATATATACAGGTAAGTTAAGGCCTATTTCTACCCTATTCATACATAACTACTTTTAATCATCCCTTATCAGATAAAAACCATCCTAAACTACCCTAGGTAAACTCAAATTAGTGAAAGAAGAAGGATACACAACACCTCAAATGAGTAATCTTACTCAATGAGAACTGTTATCTCACCAATAACCACACCTTAAATGTTGACCCTCATATTATTCAAAATCATCACTAAAGATTTACTAAATACACTCAATGGAAAACCTAACACTACTGGAAAAAATATCATAAGAAATAAAAAACTCAACTTAAGGACTCATTTGTTTAATGGGGTTTTATGTGACCTGTATGGCTTAATGTTACAATGATATAATGGATATAATTACCTAAAATGTATATATATTAGATATGGTATGATTATATACAGTTTAAGAAGAATTACTCACCCTCACATGATCACCCAAATATCCATTTTCCGAATACTAGCTCATAAGAACCTATTAATAATATCTCTCTATCACACCATGCATAAAAATGAATATATTTTAAGAAAAATCAAAAGGGAAATCCTAATTAGTTTATTATGATAAATC
This sequence comes from Viscum album, assembly GCA_963277665.1. Classification (NCBI taxonomy): domain Eukaryota; kingdom Viridiplantae; phylum Streptophyta; class Magnoliopsida; order Santalales; family Viscaceae; genus Viscum; species Viscum album. Next base: position 624,194,174 of record OY728137.1, on the reverse strand, counting down.
AAATTTATAATCCTTAAATGTATTCAACATCCATCACTAGAAAATAGAAATATGGAATAAAAACAATAAAATTAGGAAGTTGACATAAATATCTGAGGAGTGACAAAAATGGTAGTAAAATAAAGGACACGGAAGATTATAATTATCGATAGGGTGGAATTTTAGTAAATGAGTCATGGATTATATGGCAGAGAAAGGATATAAAAGTGGAATAAGATAGGAGGGGAAAATGAATAGAGGGATGTAAGTCTCCTTCAGTCCTAGTTTGAACGAATGAAAAATATGTAGGGGTTAATGCTTATTTTTTAAATTTTAAATAAAATTTAATTTTAATAAATAAATAAATAGATCAAGATAAACATGGTACATGATATTCCATGATACACATTTCCAATTCCATATAGAATTTTTTGAGTTTTGACTAGATCATTGGTGGAATCTCTAGGTAATAACCCTCTTAGTGTACTCAGTTATCCCCTAATAGAAACTTGGTAGAACCTAAAAAAATTTACTACATATAAAAATATCTCTCAACTATCAGGGGAGGACCCAAATTTACACTAAAACCTCAAAAAAATTTAAAACCACCCTCAATTTAATCCCCTTGATTATGAAATAAAGAGTAAATATATAAAAAATAGGGTTTTAAATTATCTTCATTTAATTTTTATTAAAATACAACATCATATCCAAAAAACACATAAATAAAAAAAAATAAAAAAATGAATTCTCAATCATGAGAAGAACTTACAATAATCCCTAAAATTGAAATTATCCACCTGAATCAAAAACCCAATCATCTAATTTAAATACAGGAAATACATGAATTTCCCATATCATATCATAAAAACCACATATTTGGAAAATTATATTTCTATGATCATTAGTAACCATACAAAATCTCCCAAACAACATTCATAATTAATGGAACATTTATTCAAGGAAAATATATATTAAAAAGATCCAATTGATTATATATTGATTATTTTCCTCTAAATTCAATATATTCATATGCATAATAATGTTAATATTTATGAATCCTAAACTAAGAAATAATAATAATAAATTTGATAACTAATATCTATCTTATATAAAATGAAATTGTTAGTCTTATATACATGAAAAAATATTAAGCTAAACCTAAAAATCCATTTCTAGTACACACATAATTCTGAAATTATGTTATAGGATCTGAACCGTAGTGAAAGCCATCAACTTAATGATTTCATTACCACCCTCTCTCTGCAAGCACTGACATTCTTTGTCCTGATATTTACCCCAACTCTATTTCATAATTTGTTACTAGTCATTTATCAAACATTATATACCCCTTTGATAATCATACAATAATTCTCAAATCATGGTATCATTACTTAATTATATACCCCTGATTATTCAATAAAATTAATGTACATTCATTAAATCTTATTTAATGACTATTATATGATCTTGTTCCTATTGAATGCTTTTGATTGAGAATTAAATACAAAATTCATTCACATTACAATAAGTTTCACATTATTACATTAATAATCCAATGTGAGACCTAGAGCACTATAATCGTTTGTTCATTTGACACTTCAAAAGAAATGATCACTATATATTTATTATAAAAAAGATCATATTTCTGAACAATTGATGATGATCACCCCACCACTATATTCTCTTTATCACCTACTCCTAAAGAACTTGTGTCATCTTGTTTTCATCATAACTATAAATAATAATTTATAAACTATTATAATATTATCCTAACATACATTTCTCATATGTATCTCTCTATGATAGGGGATTTTGTTGTGTATCACATTACCACTTCCCTAGATAAATATTTTCCATTTTCAAAACATATGAATCAGGAAACGACTTCAAAATAAATTTAATTCATATAAAAACTCCCATGAAACTCAAGATCCTCTCCTACTATCAATTTATAGGACCCATGTTTCTATAATAATTTCACTCATTTGGTTCCTCAAAGCACATGTTTCTTACATTTTCTATTCTTTTACAATGAAATACCCTAAAAGTAAACATAATTCTTGGTTGAAGAGGTTTATACCTATCTTATTATTGGTACAACCTCATACATATTATAAATCCCCACCCTAGATATACTATTACCAAGATACTATATTTCTCTCTATAATATCATGAAGCATAAAGCCCTCTACCAACATATTACTCTATAATTTCTCCAAAGGACACCCTCTAATTCATTCATTGGTTCATCACTATATATATATAATTATTCCTTACACATAAATAATGTTAATATTAGCTAACTTAAAATAACTTAAGTTTCACTTCATAGAATTCATTACATTGAATTGAATTTTTTAATTTAACACATTTACCTATCAACATGGTTAATGATTAACTAATAAGGAGAATATTTATACAAATCGTCAGAAGTAACCATCAAAAATAAGGAAAATAAATATATCCATTATACTTGTTGTTGTTTTATAATAATATATAACTTTATTATTTAAATGTTCAATGTTTATTCCATCATTATTCTATGAAAATAGATTATTTGATTCTAAAATTAAAACTTAAAGAATTTTCCATATAACTTATTTTCTCTGAGAGTCATAGGAAAAATTCCTTAATAATTCTCCTTCTCTTCAAAAAACATAGTGTATTCCAAAATATCACTGATAAATATTATAAATTATTTATTAAAATAATTTGTGAAAAATAATCTCATCAGTTATATAAATATAGAGTGTCTATTTTTTGTCCAAATAGAATTATTATGAACTCATAATTCCCATACCTTATTCATTAATCTATATTTAGTATTCCATTCTTCTTAAATTATTATTTTTGATTACTAAAATGGAGAAAAGTTTTCATGAAGTATTAATCCCCATGAATTTGATCAGATAGATCATCAGTACATGGTAAATGATACATGTTATTAATAGTAATAGAATCGATTTCCTTATAATAGATGCATGACCTCATAGAAACATCCTTCTCCATAAAATACTAAAAATGCTCCCTAAAGTGATACACTATGAAATATATATTCATTATCATATCTAAATTTTAATTATTTATTTAATTAGACCACTGGGTTCATTATATGATGAGGTTTAGATTTTGGTTTTACATTTTGGATTGAGTTAATATAGATTTCAACTTCACTATTGGGTAGATATCTATTTAATTAATTAGGAAATACTTTACTGTAATATTTTAAAAAAGATACATATTTTATTAATATGATATATTTCTTAGTCATTGATTTTATTTTTTCTTCTTTTTAATCTATAATTTCATTAATATGAACCATTGGAGGTGATTCAAAACAAATCCCAATAAATAAAGTATCTCTTTTAAAAATAAGGTATTATTTTCCTACCTTGAAATTTTAATGTCTTTATATTGATAATAATCATTTCTATTATACTTTGAGATGAAATTAAAATGAATAATTATTCCACAATCATGCATTGGTATAATAACAAGGTTTGAAACTTGAAAAATTCTACATATCTTTATAGTTTTAGCCTTTTATATTTTATTTTTAATAATATTTCCACTAGGTGTTTAAACATAAAATCTCATCCAAAACATAAAATGTGTTTATTAATGTTTTTGATAATAAATAATATATAAAATAGTTTATTTTTTTTTATAATAATATTATTTATTGATAAAAATTAAGTTAATTCTGAAAGTATTTTTATCATGTAATTCGAGATAATAAATCAGATTATTTTTATTAGACAAGATTAACATTACTTCCTCATCATATTTTTAATAAGATTACATTAAAACTTGTTTGATTAATTATAATAGCTTCCCATATATTTATAAATTATAAATTGGAAATTTTTAGATTCTCTAAATCATCTTCCCTCGTGATCGTAGTGGCCTTAATCTATATAGTAGTACTAAACTCTCAACCCCTTCAAGAAATATGTCAGTTGTTTCTTCCTAAAATTATTACATGTTAGAAATTATAACATTATTATTTTTTCTCATTTTATTATTTTATTTCTACATATAACTCAACCATCCTATTCATTCATTATTTCCATTGAAAAATACACATTGAGAACTCATTATTATTCTAGACATCCTTATCATTTTCTTCCAATATGTTGATATTGTTAGATAGATTAATTTCCCTTTATGAATTGGATTTATTCAATTATTGAAGTGACAAATATTAGTTTCTGTATTTTTAAAACTATTTAGAACATGGATCTTCAACATTTCATGTTCAAATCATATCCAATAACCACATATTATTTCATTTTTCTTAATCTCATGAATTTACTTTCAATGTATTCGGTTATTTTTCAAGGAAAATAATATTTAAGGATTATATAATTAAAGAGATTTCCTTCCATGATTTATATATCCTTCTCCTTCATGGTGTTTTAAATAAATAAAATCCATTACTCAATATTACAGGACCAAAAAAAGACACTTGATTACTAGGTGGGAATCAGTGGTTGAAGTCTAAATAAACTTATCTTAGTTTTATTTTTTCCAAAACAACTTTTCAATAATTCTGGTAACTAAATTGATCGAATAATAATATAAAAAATTAGTGATGACAATATTTGTGATATAGAACCCACATACCAAAGGGGTTAGAAGGTTCACATAATTTTTTTCATTAGGTGGTTAAATCCTTATTGATTCAACACATATCATCTCCTTTTCAACTTTAGATCATTTTTTTCAATAAGGAATGAGTCAATTAATGGAGTAAGGGGAAATAATTTATATTCTATAAGAATATTTAATATTATTAAAAGGAAAATATATCTGTAATAATTAGTTCTTTAACATGTTAAATACATCCTTCATATTCTTCAAGGGTATCTATAATTGTGACACTGTGTGTAACCATGTTCATACCATTAGTTTATTATTGATGTGAATCACTTTAGATAAATTGTGATATCAACTACTATATAAATTTCTAAATACTCAATATGATCGAATTTTTCTTCTTGGAGTTCTAAGAATCACACCTTTCTATAATAAATAGGTTTCCCCAAGTAATGTCGTTTAGATCTCCCAAATATCAATCACAATAGACAGTAGTGTAGCATTAAATATAAAAGGATGTATTGCTGTTATACCTAAAACAAATATCAATATTACCTTTGATATAACACAACATCCATTTCATATCTGCAATGTTTTATTTATTTTTATTTCATTGATATCATAAAAAATGTATAAATAAAAATAAAATGTTATCTCAATAAACCCTTATGTAACATTGGATATTAATAATCCTTCGAAAATCTATTTTGTCTATAATACATCCGTCCAAATTAATGTTAAAATTAATCCTGTGAACTTTTGGAGTAGAGAACTATCTAGATTCTACAATTAAAATAATTTTTAAAACATAATGAGAATAATTCTCTTGTCAAAAAAATGTAGATCTTTTTAATTTGTGACTTTAAAACCCAAGAAGAATTTTATCTCACTGATAATAAACATCTGGAAGTGTATCTTCATTTGGGTAGTAAATTCTTCAAAGGTTTCTTCTATATTTCTCGAAATAATTATTTCATCGACACACATGATCACTATAAGTGAATTAATAACATCTATTTTAACATAGATATTGGAATCAACGTTTCTTTAATCTAACTCCATGATCTTAAATATACTATATATATTTTTATTAACATGATTCAGGATCTTATAATGCACTATTCAAGGCCTTTTTAACATAAAAACTCAAGAATAATCATTTTTAAGTATAAATCTCTATTTCTATTCATTTCTGACCTCCTACTAATGTTCACTATTTATAAATAATGAATCTAAATCCATTTGGAAAAGAAACCATTTTTATTAATAAAATAACCCTAAAAATATAGATAGTTTAAAAAATTACTACTAGTTGAAAACCAACATTGAATTCAATCCTCTCAATTTGAGAGTACCCATTGAAAAAATATTACTTTTTATTAGATACATCACCATTATCATAATGTTTATTTTTTAATACACACTTTATCCATTTTATATTTATGTGTTTAGGACTTGACACCAAATCCCAAATTTCATTTTTATCAATTTTATTCATATCATTTTATATTTCTATAATATAATACATATGATTTAGGGAATTTTTGAAACATAATTATTCAAATGGAGAATTACATCTTTTATTCCTTGAATTAATAATATAATTATGAGTTTGAAATCAATTTCAATGATCTCTAAGAAAGGTTTAAACTTTTAAATACTTCATATATATCATGAATATAGTTCTCATATAATGAGTGAATCTAATGAGTGTTTTGAAATTCAACATTCAAATTATAATTACTATAAGATCCAAATATTTTATTAATTATTTTTTTGATTAAATAAAAATATTTGATGGATTATGTGGCATGCTACACCATGTTTTGTATTATTTACCAAAAAACCCAAGATATTATTTCAATACACTCAACACTGATATTATCTTTTAGTATAGAAAACAATTTGTTTTTCTTGTGTTACACACAATACTGAGTTTCTTTAATGGCTTGGATTACACATAAGACAGATTTTTACCAAACTATGATATACTATCAATATTATTATTTAATATGACAGTTTTTACCTAGGAATTGGAATATAATTTCTGACTATGATTAACTAAAATATTGTTTACAGATGTATATATAATAATTTTTTTTGGTACCAACTAATTTGAAATGAAAATAGAATCCATTTTAAAATAAAATGAATCCTTTCTAAAAAAAACATTTTAATACACACAAGTATACTTTAAAACAATAAATTACCAAAATTAATTTTAGTGATTTATTTTATTGAAATTAATATATTGTTAATTGAATTATTTTTTTAACATCTATCCTATATGTTATCTAGATAGGAGATAATAAAAAATCCAAATTTTTTCTTAAAACTTTATTTTTATAAAAATCATTTTTTTCTTTCTATGGAGAACTTATTTTAAAACTAAATATTTACAAATTTATAAATTTAATTAGGTAAAATTAACATAATTTTTGAAATAAGAATATAAAAATTATCCTAGAATGAATTTGTATTGTATTTCTGAGAAGGTACATTTTTTATGAATAGTGAAAATAATGAATCTTAATATAAAACTCTCTTTTTGTTTCAATAATAGTTAATATTATACAATATATTGATTTTTTAATTAAAAAAGTTATAATATATATATATATATATTAATAAAATTTAGTTCATTTTTCTATTCTTCATATTTACTTTTTTTATAAAATCATTATAAACTTTTGAACATTTTGTCATTAAAAATAGTGTCACAACCTGTCCCCTGGGGCCCGTGCCATGACAACCCCAAGACCCCTTCCGATGGCTTGGGGTGGGTGACTAAATCTGAAGGCATCAACCTAAAAGTGAGAGGCATTTTCCTAAGTACATGTACACACACACACACACACACCCAACCAAGTCCCACAACTTGAAATGAAACAAGTATCACTAAAAAAGCTGAGTACATGTACAAATAATATATGTGTTTTAGAATACAAACCCAACAAAAGAATTGAATATTGAAAGGTACAAAAAGGAAACTATGATGTCCATTAATGGAAAACCCTACATGATCATGAGATTAGTCTAGCCATTGGTAGCTGAAGTAAAATGTATAATCCACTGGATCCTAATGGGCCCCGACTGGTCCTTGGCCACCAAGTCCATCATCGTAGCGTTCGTCGGTACTATCTCTATGAGCACCTCTGAGTCCAGGTCCACCAATGCCTCTGTTGAAACATCAATCATCTGCACCAGACACAACTCATGTGGGGGAAGCCCGTGCAGGGGTGATTAACAAAATACTCAGTAGAGACCCCAAAACAAAAAAGGAAAGAACATAAAATAATCCTCAATGTAAATAATGGGATAACTCAAACCAGGTATACATTAGGGTTTTGATAGAAGAATAAACAGTCCTGTCATCGAACACCACATCTACTAGAGAACTCTACCTCTATCAAGTATAGTGGGTCTGACCAGTCACACAAAAGAGCTTCCCACTAACCTTGGACTCCTTAGGTACACCTCCTCATTGTGTATTGTGGTCCTGCAAAAGTCACACAGAAGTGCTTCCCACTAATCTTGTCAAATTGAGGTTCTTCTCTTTGTCACGCACAGTAGGTGTGCAAAGTCATGCATAAGTTATTCCCACTTCGGGTCTTCAACGTTGGTTAGAAGTGCTTCCCACTACGCCATAGTTGGGTCTCACAGAGACGTAAGTCAGCAGTCTTCAGGTCTCATCCTATTGTAGTGCTCTATATGTAGCGTGCCTAGGAGAACCACTCCTCAATCCATTTATCGTATATCAACATCCATGGAATACTCCTTCAGAAATGCTGAAATATCCACCTCATCGACAGGGTCCCAACGTCACAAATTGGTCGTCAACCAGACATCCAGTTTGAAAGTTATTAGAGTTTTAGTAAAAAGGGTCCGGTTAGGTCTGGGTCCTGTTCGACCCAGTTGGACCAACCCAACCAACCTGGAACGGGGGTCCCACATACTCTGGTTTAGTTTTGATTGACTCGAACTGACCCTATTTGGATTTAGGTCGGTCCTGTCTGGCCGGGCCAGTGAGCCATGCCCAAAGACCTTCACTGGGCCCGACCCTATTTGGCCAAGGTTCCAACCCGCCGGGTTACCTAGGGACCTAGTCTCATCCGACCTAGCACAAAGGGTGTGGTTATGGCATGGAGGCATGGGTCTATCCCGCTAGGTATGGATTTGGCCCGCCAACATGGGTCGGGACAGCTGGCTGGTGGGGCGTGGCCAGCTGGCTGGGGGCGTGGCCCGCCATCCCGATGACCGGCCGCACAGGAGGCCGGTGCTGCGCGCCTGGGAGTGGATGCCAACCGCGTCCCCTCCCTACTGTTCTCATGGAAACATGGCCTTCCTCCTATCGCAGTCTAAAAACTGGGGCTTCCAGCTCATCTGGGTGGCCTGGATGTGAGCCACCCCTCCACATGGCGCCCGCCTAGCGCTGCAACACCCTACTGCTGCCACGACATGCCGATGGGTGCACCGCCATCCTCTAACTGTAGTTGCCAACATGGGCCACCGTTGGCACTGGTGGTTCCTTCATCAGGCCAGTAGAGTTTCTCCGATGGCCTGATTTTTGTTCTGTTAGTGTCACGAACCAACCCAGGTTGACCCTGAACCGATCACCCGAGCCGGTCCGTGACATGACCCGAGAGTCATTCTCGATCCTCCCAGGCTAGCGACAAGCTCCAGGGAATCAACAGAGAACAATGGGGAAATTATTTCACCTAATAAAAATAAACAAATTAGTGGAAAGAAAATATAACAACGCAAAAAAAATAAAGGACCTGAAAAGAAAGAACAACCAACATAAACAAACTAACCTGACCATGGCCAAAACTCCTCGTGACCCCAAGAGTCTCTCAAAAAACCACAACCAACTCTCACCCACGGTGATAAAGCTCAAGTAAAACTCACAACATAAACTAAAAATAAGAAAAACACTATAGTAATGAGTATTAAAACTCAGTAGGCACACCCAACAAACTATCCCCAAAACACTACCTTTAAATAAAGAGTTTACTAATCCCAGGTTTGAACTAAAATATATAAAATATTGTTTTTCACACACACTTTCATTTCTAAGACAAATAATAGTCTATTTACCTTATTAATTTAAATACAAGTTTAGAGTTTGGAAGCAATAGATTCATTGCATTTGAAAAAAATTTTGTAAACAATTTAGAAATCCAAATTTTAGTTGTTGGTCAAATGGAAAACCACACACAACACACAACACACAACACACACTAGGGAAATGGAAAAAGATTCACACGAGGCCAACAACCGAACTAGACCTCTCAATCATCTGCCACATACAAATAAACACTAAAAGAAACATGGGTCGAACCTTGGGTCATGTGAACAATCCAGAACATACTATTCATGTGACTCATCCTGAAGGCATGCCTACTCTCGATGACGTCATAATGAATTAATGCCAAGTGTTACCCTACATGGAATAACCGAGGGGCCCAATACCCTAGCAGAGTATAATCTATACTAAGGGCCACTAGACATTATGAAATCTAAACTAGTGCAGTAATCGTTCTCAGAAGATTTACTTACTATGGCAGGTTCCCATGTCAGTACGTATAATAAAAAGGAAAGAGGAGAGTGAATAAGGTCAATCATGTACCCCAAACATCACACACAACTCATGCAGTCAACTTATAACAAATATCACCCCTGTGTCACCCCATAGAGATTTCTCCAAAATAATTTATTTTATTAAAGTTCCAAATGGTCCTTCACCAATTTTAAGGAGAATATGAATTTCTCAAAAGAACCAAAACACTTGTTCATGATTCAAAATGAAATCATTTATCCATAAACCAGAACTACATTTGAAATTCCATAAATTATGATTAAAGTCCAAATGGGCATTCATTCACTATTGGGTGTCCGTTCATCAAGAAAATATTTCATGTTTCGTGTATAAAATAAACAGCTCTTTTTACACTAAATAATCTTTTGAAAATTACTTATCTTATCTGATTTACCATTCATAAAAATTAATAAAATATCTAGAAATTAATAAATTCTGAATTTAAAGGCGAGTTCAGTGGGGGACCTACCCCAAACTGCAGCTCGAACACGACGACATGACACACCTCGAAAAGGCATGCAAGAACGTACAAGCCGATGATCATAGTATCACAGTTTTCTTCACTGACACGCTGAAACAACCACACAAACAACTAAAAACACATAAACATGGTCTTAAAACAACCCCAATTAACAAATAGCACAGAAAGGACCAGCTCAAAATTTTTTCAAGATGTAATTCGCACCACACAAATTAATCACAAAAATATGCCAAATTGATAATTTAGATGAAACAATTTACCAAATAAAAAAAATTATCTACAATATCACATAATTTATTATAATATAAATATAATCCCAACCAAAAAAAATTAATTAATATTAAATGAAATTAAGTTATACAAGATTTTGAGTACCTTTAAATTTGAAGGGGTAGAGGTCGGCACAGAGTGTGCCCGATCAGCGGAGTTGTGGGACCGTTAGAAAGGGGCGCCACGTACCATAAGAGATTTTCACTGGTTGGACGGAGCAGTAAAGGGGAGAATGACATTGGAGACTCAGCAAGGGGCATGCGTGTGGCTTCCAGAAATGAGGGTGCACATCCAACGCGAGAGGCAAAAGGCGTGCCAACTAGGTGCAGGTGGAGCAGGGTAGGCTGAGGGGTTGCAGGGTACCAGGTAGTGGTGGGAAGGAGGGCAATGGCATGGGTGCGGGCAAAGGGCCGATGTAGGGCAGGGGCGTCGAAGGCCAGTGGCGAGTAAAGGAAGCTGGATGGGAGGGGTTTTCCCAGACCAGATCGTAAGGGAGAGGGGGGTGCTGGCTCTAAGAGGCATCCCGACAGATGGATGGGGTGCGCTAAGCAGAGAGAAGGCCTCGTATGGCGTTGTGTAGGCCAAAGGTGGATGGGAGGGTGTTGGGGCGATGCAAGCAAGGGCGCGGGTTGAGCGGTGCTACTGCATGAGGGAAAGAGGAGGAACCCAGAGGATTTTTTTCATGGAGGGAGAGGGGAATAAGGTGGCGGTGCTGCTAGACAGTTAGGCCAGGCAGCCTGCTGCGGATTGTGCGGGCTACTTGGTGGAGGTAGAACAGGGTGCAGGGGACCGGGGTGCTGGTGCTAGGAGAGAGAGCAACATGAAGGGGGATCCACTGGGAGTAGGTAAGAGGTTCACCAACAGAGGATCAAGAGCGATATGGGAGGCCAAAGTAGGGAGGGTGGTAGCACATAGAGGTAGGGTAGAGTGCGACAAAGGGAAGGAAAAAAACCCTAGCAAAAGAGGTGGAAAAAAATAAAAATAAAAATAAAAAAAAGAAAAGGAAAATAAAACAAAAAATAATAATAGACATAAAGTATTAACCAGTATAAAATATGTATAATAATAATAATAATAGTTATAACATTAATAAAAACACTAATATAACAATAATAATAATAAAATTAATTAGCAACACTCTTGATAAAAATAATCATTGACATTCAAGGCTGTTATAATGTTTACCCGTAATAATTATAATAATAATAATGGAACATTGATAATAATAAAAATAGCACACTCTAAAACAATATATAAATATATATAACCATATATATATACATATTTACCCGATGTCTCATTTATTCACTATATCACCGCTTAACCAATTTATTTAACTACTCTCAAAGGTGGGTGACTGCTCGGTCCCCCCGCACGGCTCAGTCGACCATGCATGGGCTATGAGGTGGCCCCTGCTCAATCTAGAAGTGACCGTACGGGTATCCAAACTATCCACACGACTTCCACTAAGACGCACAGTGCTCGCACACCGGCCTAAAACCCACAAACCTTTCCAAACTTCAAAAATTTGAACCGCGACTCACTGGAACTTCGACAACACACCCGATGCAAAGAAAAAAAAAGAGATAAAATTATTTGAAAAAGGAGGGTGTGAAAAATCTCCCCACCATAATTCTTTCCACCCCCGGAAATCCACAACAAGGTCAGGACCAAAAGATAAAACTTCTTAAGTTTCACCCACCTCCAAAATTTTAAGCGCCTCTAGTTGATTGATCCAAACAGACACTGAAAACCTATGACACACAAATCATCCTTAAAACACGATCACCTTAACCACCACGAAGCAGAACCCAACCATCCATTTCAACCAAAAAGAAAACCTAAACCACTTAAAACATTTATTCCCATAATATTTTTCCAATAGAACTGTTCGGTGTACTCCAATACCAACATTTACTCAAGAGTAATAACTTAGGATTAGGTGGTTCCACACGAGACCACCCGCCACCAAAATATACATGAAAAGAAACCCTGACACTGCCACAGGGAGGCCCGAACGGACTCCCCATCACAAGGATTGAGCTAACATTAAGTTATTTCAAGTGTAACTCTGCGAGACCCATTGTGGATATCCACACCATAAGAACCGATGAGATTAACTGAACTTGAAAACATTCCACACGAACCAAAACCCCCCCACCACAAGGGGGAGAAGGGAAGGGCCGAACTGGTAGAGCACCAAAATTACCTCCATTACTATATAAATGACATCACACCCTCAGAAGAAAACAAACCAAGCCACACTAAGGAAAAAGGTTAAACCAAGGACCTTTTTCACCGTTGGGGTTCTCCTGACTACGCGCCAGCTTCACTCCAGACCTATGGCTGGAGCACCGATGATTAAAGTATCTACTTCCACACAGTTAGGCTTCATAAATTCTCAAAAATAACCCACAAACCATAATTTCACCAAACACACTTACAATAAAATAAAATCTTCAAACAGGTTCAATCCACAACCATTCTTACAACTGAAAGAAAAGGAACACTGAAAAATGCTACAAGAGATGATTACTACACCCAAGAAACACTACAAAGAGAAAACCTCAAACTGGTCCTCAAATATCACCTTACTCCTGCTGATGGTATGAGGTGACCTTCAATGAGACAAGTCTAGCTTCAGCGTGCTTCTTGGAAACACCGCGACATAATCGCTTCAAGTGACCCCAACGTCAACAGGTGTGGCAGGGTCTCAGAGCACTTGGACACATTAGCCTTTTGTGATCCTACCTACCACACTAGCAGTAAATCACGACATTGCACTATGGAAAAGATTATTGAAGGTCTAATGGACTCTTTATTCTTCTACCAACACCACCAGCATTGGTTCGCTTCTCATTTTTCTTATCACCATCCTCTACATTGCTTCCCAAAGCTGTAGGATTCGCCACCTCAAGTCCTCCTCATAACCTAGATTCATCCAAAAAGGCTTGCCCCACAACATCCAAGAAGGTGGTTAGGTTGAGATCTTACACTTTCGATCACAACTTAGGTCAGAGTCCAAACTCAAATTGTCGAGCCTTCCCGGGATCATTCGCAACACACTACTGATCATACATAACTGGGTCTATAAAACATTGATATAATTCCTGTACCAATTCAACGCCCTTCTGAATACAACACAAATCCTTCCTCTTCCTCATCTTTATCAACTCAGAGATGTGTTTTTGGATGAATGATGACTTGAAAAATCCTATGTTAGATCTTCCTGAGGCTTATTTTGAGACACGAAATTCCACCATTTCCAAGTTGAGACTTCGAGAAAAAAGGTATCCAACTTCACCTTTAACAACTCAGACAGACCAATGAAACTAAACTTCCTCTCAATCTTATACAACCACTCCTCTACCTCAAGAGGCTCTTCTTGTGCATAAAAGAGAGGAGGGTTCAACTTCTGGAACTCCAAAACATAGTTTATGGGATGATCAAATGGAGGATTTTCTAGGGGCGCCCCACCCGAAGCTGCACCTTGGGAATCCATCAAACCATCATGGGGGTGAACACTAAGGAATAAGGAAATAAAGAACACAATCAAAACATGGTAATTTCCATTTCAATTTCAAGTTTTCACAATTTCCAAAATAAAAGTTTACAAAACAATTTACAGAATGAATGAAAACTCAAATGATTCACTATGGGGAAACTAGTGATGATGGGTTACTTAGACATATGGTTGGAGGACATACGCCAGTCACACCATCATCAATGAGATCATTCTAGGGTAAATTCCCCAACTCCACATGTCTTTCCACACCATGCGAGCTCACATAGGTCATTTTCTTGGCTTCCATTTCATTTCCCAACATAAAACAATTCAAAAGAACCAAAAGACACCAACAACCCGAACATTCCATGGTATCCCGAGGTTTAGAATGAGAAAGGGTTCATGACGTCCTTCTTGTCTGTACTCCTCAAGTCCCAAAAGTTATACTTCTTCTACCATGACAACCCCACAAAAGAATGGGAGCTCTGATAAACTAGGTCTGCTCAAGATCTGACCTCCTCTTATACCATATTTTAACGAACCAACCCAGGTCGACCCTGAACCGATCACCTGAGCTAGTCCGTGACATGGCCCGAGAGGCATTCCATATCCTCCCAGGTAAGAGACAAGCTCTAGGGTATCAACAAAGAACAACAAGGGAACAATTTCACCCAATAAAAATAAACAAAGCATTAGAAATAAAATAGAACAATGAAAAACAAATAAAGGACACGAAAAGAAAGAATATCCAATAACAACAAACTAACCTAACAATGTCCAAAACTCCTCACGACCCTGAGAGTCGCTCACCAAACCACAACCAACTCTTGACCATTGAGAGCAAGCTCAAGTCAAACCTGTAATATAAACAAAAAACAAGAAAAACAATATAGGCGTGATTATTAAAACTCAGTTGGCGCACCCAACAAACTATCCCCAAAACACTACCTTTAAATAAAGAGTTTACTAATCCCAAGTTTGAACTAAAATATATAAAATATTTTTTTCCACACACACTTTCATTTCTATGAAAAGTAACTGTCCATTCCCCTTCTTAATTTGAAAACAAGTTTAGTGTTTGAAAGAAACAGATGCATTGCATTTTAAAACATTTTTGCGAACAATTTAGAAATCCAAATTTTAGTTTTTGGTCAAATGGAAAACCACAAAAAACAAACAACACACACTAAGGGCAATTGAAAAAGTGGAACACGGGGCCAACAACCAAACTATACCTCCCAATCGTCCGCCAAATACAAATAAACACAAAAAGAATCATGGGTCGAACCTAGGAGCTCGTGAACAATCCAAAATGTAATATACATGTGACTCATTCTGAAGGCATGCATACTTTCGATGATGACATAATTCCCTAATGCCCGGTGTTGCCCTAAATGGCCTAACCGAGGGGCCCAATCCTCTAGCAGAGTATAATCCGTACTAAGGGCCATTAGCTAGTGCGTAATCTAAACTAGTCCAACAATTGTTCTCAGAAGATTCACTTACTATGCTAGGTTCCCATGTAAACACGTATAATAAAAAGAAACAGGGTGAGTCAACAAGGTCAATCAAGTAGCACATAAATCACACACAACTCATGTAGTCAACGTATACCAAAGATCACCCCTCAGTCACCCCAAAGAGAGTTCTCCAAAATAATTTATTTTATTAAAGTTTCAAATGAGCCTTCAGCAAATTTAATGTAAATCTGTATTTCTAAAAAGAAACAAAACCCTTGTTAATTCTTCAAAAGAAATCATTTATTAGTAAACCAGAACTACATTTTAAATTCCATGAATTATGTTTAAATTACAAATGGGCATTCTTTCACTACTTGGTGTCTGTTCATCAAGAAAATATTTCTAGTGTCGTGTATAAAATAAACATCTCTTTTTACACTAAATAATCATTTAAAAATTAATTATCTTATCTTATTTACCATTTATAAAAATTAATAAAACATAAATCAATTAATAAAATATGAATTTAAAGGTGAGTTTAGTGGGGGACCTACCTCAATTTTCTGCTTGAACACAACGACGCGACACACCTTGCAAAGGCGTGCAAGCACGTACAAGACAATGATCGTTGTATCACGATTTTCCTCACCGACACACTGCAACAACCGCACAAACAACTAAAAACACATAAACATGGACTTAAAAAAACCCCAATGAACAAACAACTCAAAAAGGACCAACTTGACATGTTTTCGAGACGTAATTCGCACCACAAAAATTAATCACAAATATTTTCCAAATTGATAATTTCGGTGAAAAAATTAACCAAATAAAAAAATTATCTATAATATCACATAATGTATACTAAAATAAATATACTCCCAAACATAAATAATTAATTAATATTAAATGAAATTAAGTTATACAAGAGTTTGAGTACCTTTAAATTTTAAGGGGTAGATGTCGGTGTGGAGTGCGCCCAATTAACGGAGTTGCGCGATCGTCAGAAAGGGGCAGTGCACACTAGAAGGGACTGTCGTTGGCTGGATGGAGCAACAAAGGGGATAACGACATCGATGAATCACCAAGGGGGAATGCGTGCGGCTTCCGGAAAGGAGGGTGCATGGCCAACGCGAGCGGTGGAAGGCGTGCTGACTAGGTGGAGGCAAAGCAGGCCAGGCCAAGGGGTTGCGGGGCACCAGGCAGTGGTGGGAAGGATAGCACGACCACGGTGTGGGAAAATGGCTGGTGCAGGGCAGGAGCATCGAAGGCTGGTGGTGAGTGAGGGAATCCGACTGGGAGGGGTTTTCCCAAACCAGATCACAAGGGAGTGGGGGGTGCTAGCTGTAGGAGGCAGCCCTGCGGATGGCTGGGGCATGCTGAGCAGGCAGCAGGCCCGGGATGGCGTTGTACAAGCCGAAGGTGGAGGGGAGGGTGATGGGGTGATGCATGATGGGGAACGGGTCACGCGGCGCTGCTGCGCAAGGGAAGGTGGAGGAACTTAGAGGACTGCTTGCACCAAGGGAGAGGAGAATAAGGTGGCGACACTACTGGACAGGAAGGCCAGGAGGCCTACTGCTGGTTGTACGGGCTGCTTGGTGGAGGCAGAACAGGGTGCGGGGGGACCGAGGTGCTAGCACTAGAAGAGGGAGCCGCATGCAGGGGGATCCATTGGGAGCAGGGCAGGAGGTTCACCATTAGAGGAGTAGAAGTGGTATGAAAGGCCGAAGCAGGGAGGGTGGCAGCGCGCAAAGGTTGGGTATCATGGGACAAAGGGAAAGAAATAAACCCTATCAAAATAGGTGAAAAAAACAAAAATAAAAAAAACAAAAGAAAAGGCAAATAAACCAAAAAAAATAATGCACATAAAATATTAACAATAATAAGACAATAATAAAAATAAAAATAATAAAAATAATAATAATAGTTATAACATTAATAATAATAATAATTTAATAATGATAATAATAAAATTAATTAGAAACAATCTTGATAAAAATAATAATTGACATTCAAAGTTGTTATAATGTTTACCCGTAATAATTATAATAATAATAATGGAACATTGACAATAATAAAAATAGCACACTCGCTAACAATATATATATATACACCCATATATATACATATTTACCTAATGTCTCATTTATTCACTATATCACTGCTTAAAAAATTTATTTAATTACTCTCAAATGTGGGAGACTACTCGGTCACCCCGCACGGCTCAGTCAACCATGCATGGCCCGTGCGGTGGCCCCTGCTCTCTCTATCAGTAACCGCACAGGTATCCAAACTTTCTGAATGACTTCTACTAAGACGTACAATGTTTGTGCACCGGCCTAAAACCCAAAACCTTTCTAAACTTCAAAAATTTGAATCGGGACTCACCGGATCTTTAACAAGACACCTGAATCCATGAAAAAAAAGAGATATAATTATTTGAAAAAGGCAGGTGTGATAGTTAGCACCTACGATTTTTGCGGAAAATTATCTTTATCGCTAAGGTCTCAAACACAGCCTCCGGTCAATTCAGATGTTTTTCCACAAATAATACACATGGTAGAGGGGATAAGGCCTTATTCCTTTCAGCTTGTGCCCTCTGCGTTAGACGTTTATAATCATGGGATGTATGGGGATTTCAGTCCAATCAACAAATGATAATTTCAACCCCGATTATAGAAAATCTCAAAAAAAGTTACACTCTTGCATAAACGCAAGAGTCTTGATCAACATGTTCATGGTTTGATCTGTGTTTTTCATTTCTAGAATAAGAACATGGAAGAACATGAACAAATTAAACACCTACCTCTTTGATGTTTGCTGCTGTAGAATAACGTCCTCGGGGTTTGAATATGTTGACATCATTCATTGCTTCCTGCTTCATTCTAACTAGTGCATAAAATATGTTTTAATGTCAATGGTGAATTTGGTTCTTCATTAGAGAGGATGTTCATCATAGTTTCATCAGAGAATCCCCACAGTTTAATTTCTTGTTACACCAATGTGTTAATTTAATAAAAAGAAACACGTTGTAGCATTTCTGTTACAATGCAATGTTGCATCGATACACTGTTTCGTTTATGAAACAACATAGTGGTTATGCTTTCAAAATGACCCATTAAAGGGATTCCTTAATTTCCCATTGTCGTCGCCTCGTCACCACACCGCACTGTCGACATCCACCTCTCGATGGTGAGAATGAAAAATAAATTATCTTTTGTATGTATTTTTATTATATTTATGAAAAGTCCCAAAAATTAACTTTTCCATCCGAACCTTTCTGGCCGATGTTACATCCTTCATAGGTGAATCCCGAAATTCTTAATTCAATGGTTCCCTTATGTTTTTGATTCGAGCACTAGTCCAAAAATTTAGAAAAACCTGCTCATACATTTACATTAGTAGACTAATGAATGTTCAAAATTTCGTTCTATGCTCACCCAGCCTCAGAATCATGTTCCATCAAACCATGTTGTCTTAGAATAATTAAATATAATTAAAAAATTTACATGGAATTTATGAGACATTAAATTCACCCCAACACAGGGATTTATGTCCCTGATAGCTATAACAAAAACTAATCAAACAGATTGAGGTACTGAGCATGAATCTGAGCCTCCCACTCCCGTATGCTATCCTAGGAATTAGCCACCCACATAGGACCCACTCCTGTATATCATCTATCTCCATTGGGAACTGAACAATCGTCTCCCCATCATCAATTTTTAGCCTGACCCAGTCAATGAACTGAGATAGATCATTCATGTATCTCCTCAGCTACAACACCTGGAAGACATCATGCTCCCAATGCATCTTTGGGGGAAGTGATAGGCAGTACACCACCTCGCCAACTCTTCTTAGGATCGGGAAAGGTCCGATGAACCTCAGAGAAAGCTTTTTTCCCCTAACAAATCTTCGTAATCATCACCGGGATGAGACCCAATGGAATTCATGATCACCCTCATCAAAAACCAATGGTCTCCGTCTACTGTCAGCATAAGACTTCTGCCTACTCTGGGTAGTCATCATCCGCTCCTGGATGATCTGCTTCTTCTCGGTGGTAGCCTGTATCAACTATATACCCATGAGTGTGGACTCCCCTGTGTCTATCCAGTATAGGGGTGATTTACAAGGATGCATGTACAAGGCCTCAAATAGTGTAATGCCAATGGTGGAGTGATTGTTGTTATTGTATTAAAACTCCACCAGTGGCAGTTTGTCCTCCCAACTGCAACAAAAATCCAAAACAAAAGCACATAACATATACTCTAGGGTATGTATGGTTTGCTACGTCTAACCATTCATATGGGGATGAAAATCTATGCTCAACTATATATGTGTCCCAAAAATCTCCTATAATCCCCTCCACACCGGGGAATTAAGTGAGTGTCATGATCTGAGTTGATCGTCGAAGGAACCCTATGGAGTTGCACTATCTTCTATATATAGTAGTTCCCCATGCCATCTACCGGTCCCTACTTCTGGATGAAAAGGAAGTGAGCCGACCTGGTCAGTCAGTCAATGATCACCCTGATAGAGTTGTGTCCCCTAGATTCACGTGGTAACCCGGTCACAAATTCCATCAAGATACTATCCCATTTCTACTCTGGAACCTGATGCTTGGCCTTCACTTGCTAATAACCGAGGCATCGTGAATCAAAATCACCCACCGCTTTCTTCATCCCCATCCACCGGTACTGAAGTCGGAGGTCCTAGTATATCTTCACCATTCAATGATGTACCACCAAGGAAGGTGTATGGAACTCCCTCTACACCTCCTCCCACAACATCACTGTCACTATGGTGGACCCTAAAAAATTCATGATGTTCTCCCCACCTATCCAAAATACATCAGGATCCCTTCCTAAGGATAACTAAGCATGTCAAACCTCACATTAAACATCCACCAACTATGCCTCCCTAACTCGCTGTAAGAGTGGGGAAGTAATAGACATCAGCTGAAGTTAAGTAGCTTCACCACCATCCATGAAGGATATCTACATCGCGGAAAAATGCTCCATCAACTCACTATGTAGCTGCAAATCTGTCCTCTTAGTGATCACGGTGGCCACCACTTTCCCCTTTCCAGTAGAATAGACTATCTCAATGTAATAGTCCTGGAAGAACTCTGGATATCTCCACTTTCTTAGGTTTAGATACTTCTAGGAAAAGATTTACCTGAGACTCTTGTAGTCGGAGTAAACCATAAACCGTTCACCCATCAAGTAGTTATACCACATCTTCAAGGAAAATACCACTATTATTAACACCAGGTCATGGGTTGTGTAGTTATTCCCTTGCTTTCTTAGTTGTTGTAAGCCTTAGGTGATCACGACTCACTACTACATTAGGACACAACCTAGTCTGGCCCCTGATGCGTCGCAGTAAACTACAAACCGAATGCCCCCCTTTAGTAGTCTCAAGATGTGGGAACTAGTCAGTCTTTGCCTAATCTCAATGGAACACTGATGATATTTCTCTATCCACATGATGGGATGTACCATCCGAGTCAAAGCCGATAAGAGTGATGCTACTCTAGAAAAGTTAGTTATAAACCTTTGATAGTAACCAAACAACCCCAAATAGATTTGCATCTTAGTCACTCTCCTAGGGGGATCCCATGAAAGCACCACCTATATCTTCATCGAATTTACTACAACCCCATGCCTCTGATATGAAATGTCCTAGAAATTGGACCTCCCATATCCAAAACTGACACTTCAAGTACATACCATAAATCGGGTGCTCTCAATGTCTATCCAATACTATCCACATGTCTATAGTGTGCTCCTACTCTGATGATGAGTACAACAAGACTTCATTAATGAATACACCATTAAAATGGTCAAGGTAAGGATGGAAGATCATGTTCATGAGTCCCATGAACACTACTGTGGAGTTGGTTAGGCTGAAAGTCATTACCAGGAACTCATAGTGGTCGTATCGGCACCTAAAGGTTGTCATCAATATGTCCTCATCCCATACTAGAAGATGGTGATATCCAGATATGAGGTCTATCATTGAGTACCGCTTCACCACCTTCAGCTGGTCAAAGTGATAATCGATTCTAAATAGTGGATACATGTTCTTCACGGTCAAATGGATCAGCACCAGAAGTACATGCACAAACATAAACAAAAATATTTCTTCATTGAAAAAAACACCGAGGCATCACATGGTGAAACACTGGGCCTCTCGAACCCCTTCTCATACACATCCTCTAGCTGTACCCTCATCTCGCAAATCTCTTTGAGAGCCATCTGATATGCTGGTGTGGATATCGGTGTCGTCTCAGCGTAAAGGTCGATGTCGTAGTCTACCTCCCGATGACTAGGTATTCCAAGAATATCCTCATGAAAAACATCCCTATACTCATCCTCCACTATAGGAAAGCATAGAATTTTCTCATCCACTATACTGAGGGTGAGGCTAGCCAACTAGTGAGTGATATGTTACACCTTCTTCCATGAAAATCTATCATGTGATGCAGGGGTTTCCTTTTTTATGGTAAAGGAAGACCTGGCCTGATATCCACAGACACACCACAATGTAAGCCTAAAACAGTTGATCTGAGCATGGATTGTGGATAAACAGTCCATACCGAAGATGATTTCATAAAGCCTTAGCGTTTCTACGTGGAGATCCCAACTAAATCTCTAAACTCCTCGAGTAATCTCACACTGTTGGCACAAGTGTTTAATCGTTGAATCCACTCCCGTAGTATTCTCTATCCATAAGGATCAATACAACGACTTTATTGTAATCTCCAAACTTTGAACGAGAGTTGTGGCAAGGAAGGAGTGACTAGCACCTGTGTTTATAAGAACTCTAGATAGGGTGGACAAGACACATATCATACCTCTAATCATCTCTGAAGCACCATGGTCATAAGGCTCTACTACCTGAAGTTGTGCTTTCCCCTGTCCGTCTGCTCCCTGATGTGTGGTGGACCACTTGGGAGTTGTGGTGGTAACACCTCAAACCATCTCCCACAACATATTTCTCAGCCTGCTCCCCGACCACGTCTGCCGCCCTACACACCTCCTTGCTCGAATCTCTGCCTCTGCCTTGGTGACCCCTCAATCGTTTGATGTTCTACTGTATGGACTATTAGGTAGTCTCATGAAACATGTCATTTACCACCACATGAGAAGCAATTTTTGGTTCCCAGTGGACACCCTCTAGTCTGGGAGCCCCGCACTGTCGACTATGAGTCCTAGGGTCGTCCTCTGAGAGACCTGGACCTCACGTCTATTTTCTTCTTCCTATAAAATTCTCCAATACTTGTGGTATACTAGTGGCTTTGGTGGTGGGCGCCTACTCTACCATTAAGTTATCTACTATAAGGTGTAACGTCCCGGTTCTGAGTGTCGCCCAGAGTTTCTTCATAGCCAGTTTGTCACATGGCCTCAAGCGCATTTCTCAAAATGCTAGAGGTTGCTGACTAGCAGTGAGGGCCATGTGTTTGATAGTGGGGAAAACATTCCCTCATTGTCAGAGTAACACAGCAAAAATAAATATATAACAATAGAGGAAGCAGTAATAATACCATACAATAGTAACCAGTGGAAGACTAAAAGTAAATATACAACTGGATCACATATATAATGATTCATGTCACATATGTCTAGGAAATCATCCGAAAAAGTCACAATGATTAAATACAATACTAAAACAAAGTATAAGAAAACAAGTAAATAACTCCAATAACATTGCAAGCCTCATCTTGGTCCCATGATCTCCCGCTTTACAATAGTCAAGTACCTAAAGTAGAAGGGCTCTTTACCATATCTATATCTAAGGAAATATAATCTGTTTGGGCCCAGAATCATGACCCAAACAAAGTGTGAGATGAATCCCAATAGAAAACCAAGCAATGATCTGTATCTAACAGTCAATGAATATATATGGGAGACAATAACAAAAAAAAATTAGTAAAAAAGGAAGTACTTAAAATTAAACAATCCAAAAGTTTCAATTTCATTCATTTTAATATATCAAGTAAGCAGTTAATAAAAAAAATTAACCTTCGGGGAAGTAACCACAACCTATCCACTCTGGTTCAACCAAACAATCACAAGTAACCCTCTGGGTATGTTCTCATAGCCTAAACCCTATGGTTCAACTTATACAAGGGTATAACGACTTCCTAGATTGCTCTCACAGTTTAACCCATTTTCTCTCAAACAAACAAAAACACTCTATGGATGCACTCACCATCAATTCCACCTATGGCCTTTAATCGGTAAACTAAAGACACTATGGGGAAGCACTCAATGTTCAATTCCCCCTATAGTCTCCCAATGAGTAACTACAGACACTCTGAGGGAGCACTCACTTCCATCCCCCCTATTGTCTTGTAACGTGAAAGTAAACAGAAACTATAGAGAATACCTCAACGTCCATTCTCCCTATAGTCTACTACACCAGGTTCTCGCAGCCCTGTGTAAGTCAATCGTGTACAACGATATTCAACAACCAAAGTAAACCTTAAGAACTGCTTGGCTAACAACATTCAAGAACTAATTGGCTTAACAAATACAAGCATATAATAGTATCAGATAACAAAACTCCATTTTAACAACACTAGGCATGGAAAAGAAGGCATCCAGATAGGGAAAACTAGAACAAATGGTCAATATCCAAACAAGATTGGAACCCACATTCATTGCATGAAAAATAACCTTATTCACAACCAAACGACCTCTACTCAGGCTCACAAGGCTTAGCAGGCATTAACAGGGCTAAAATACATAACCATTCAATACCCCATTCTAGGATATTGGTAACTTTTTCACATAATACTCAAATACCAACTACGGAAAGGCACAAAGAACATACCTCAACATTGTACGATCAATATTCTCTGGAATGGGCCCTTGAATCGGCCTTAAAAGATGCAGATCTACAAAAACGTCCAAAATACTCAACTGATGATATCTCATGAGAGAGTAGAAATGAAGATATGAGTCTTTAGAAGAAGGAAGAACTCACCGATGTGATTCCAATGCAACTGATGGAGTTCAATTCGGAGAACATACAGCGAGCTGGGGGCTTGGAAAGGATTCTTCGGGCTTGTTTGCTCCTTGACTAGATGATTTGAGTAGGAGGGGTTTCTTCCAATTAGACATGACCTCAGTCAGATATAACAATTAAAAGCAAACATTAAATGGCATTTTCTTTAAAAGTACAAGGCATGTACTTGCCTTAGTTGGCCTCTACTTTAGGCGGTCTCTAGGTCACCCCACACGGCCATATACTCAGCTATTACACAGCTAGTACACAGTCACCCACGACAACTAGGTACACGACATGTACTTCAAAGTACATGGTATGTACTCCTTAAATTTCCAGATTCTCCTATTTTTCTCAAAAACACTATAAAAGAAAAACCCATACCTAAAAAGAATGTCTGGGTTCTTACAAACTTCCCCCTTAAATAAATTTTTCCATGAATTTCCCCAGAAAGACGACATAGAAGAAGAATCCTCGAACAGATTCAGCCACAACAATTGTACATCAGGCTCCCTCTCCCAAGTCTCATCATGTACTCCCTCATGCTTCCATAGCACTCATACCTGGGTAAAAGACCAGCCATAGAGAAGCTTTTCACCTCGATCAACAATCCAGAAAGGATGCACCTCGAATGATGTGTCCCCCTCTATCTAAACCTTCTCAAGTTGAAAAACATGATATGGGTCTGGGAAGTAATGTCATAGCTGAGAAAAGTGGAAGACATCATGCATAGCTTGGTACATCAAAGGTAACTGAAACCGATAGACAACCAGACAGAATTTCTCCAAAACCTCTAAAGGCCAACATATCTCAGTGAAAGCTTTCCCTATCTCCTAATAATCTTATGTCCCAACCTCAGTGCGACACATAGAAAAACCCGATCCTAGAACTTGAACTCCAGAGGTTGTCTTCATCGATCAGCATAAGACTTCTTTTGTGTTTGTGTTGTATCCATCCTCTTTTGAATCAACTCTATCTGCTTTGTGGTCTCCTGGACAAGACGAGGTCCCTAAATAGCTGCCCCTCTCACCTCCATCCAACATAAGGGTGATCGGTAGGGCCTACCATACAAATCCACATAAGGTGCCATCAGAATAGTTTCTTGAAAACTATTTTTGTAGGCAAACTCCACAAGAGGTATATGCTTCTCCCAATAACCTATGAAGTCTTGGATGCATGCTCGAAGCATGTCCTCCAGCACGAGAATTGTACATTCAAACTGGCCATCTCTTTGTGGATGGTATGTTATACTTAGAAGTACCTATGTACCCAAAGCCCTCTATAGCCCCTATTAGACCTGAGAAGTAAAACGAGAATCCCTATCTAAAATGATGGAGGGTGGAACTCCATGTAAATTCACAATCTCTCGGATGTATAGTCTTCCCAGATTATTAACACTAAAGGTCTCCTTGATAGGAAATGAGTGAGAAACCTTCATGAGTCTGTCAATGAAAACACATACTCTATCATTCCCTTGAGTCGACCTTTGTAAACCTTTCACGAAGTCCATCGCAACATCATTCCACTTCAACTTGGGAATGGGTAACTGCTGCAAAAACCCTGTTGGTTGTTGATGCTCCAACTTCACCTGCTAACTAGTTGATCACCTCATGAAAAACCCAGCAACATCACTCTTCATACTTGGACACCAATACTACTAATGTAGATTTATATACATCTTGGTCACACCAAGATGAACTTCCCAGGAAGAAGAATGAAAATCCCACATCAGCTCCTCATGTATGTCTGCTGACACCCATACACGCCCATAAAAATGAAATATCTCATCCTCGCAGACTGTCCATCCATGAATTGGTTCCTCTCCTGAAACACTCTCCCATAGAACTAGGACTTCAACATCTGGTAGCTGCCTCACTCACACTCACTCAAAAAGAGTAGAGGTAACATCTATAGAAGAAAGAAACATCTATCCGTATTTGTTGTGCACCTTCAAATGCATCTTAGAGGAAAGAACCATTAACTGCCACTCACAGCTGGATTCTTCAACTGCCTATATCTGATTCTTCCTACTCAGTGTAACAACCACTAAATTTCCTTTTCCTGGAATATAGTCAATCACAATGTCAAAAGACTAAAGGTACTCAACCCACATCCACTGTCTCTGATTCAGATCATGCTCAATAAAGATTTACTTGAGACTTTTTTGGTTAGAGAAAACCACAAAATGTTCTCCCAACTGGTAATGTCTCCAATAACATAAAGCATGAATAAATACAGTAAACCTAAGATCGTGTGTAGGGAAATTCCTCTCATGTGGCCTCAACTATTGAGACCTATATGCAATGACTCCTTCTCCCTGCTTAATCACTACTCCCAACCCGATACTTTTTGCATCACAATACACAGTATAGCTCTTTCCCAGCTCTTGAAAAACTAGTGTCGGTGCTAAAGTCAACTTCCCCTTCATCTCCTAAAAGTATGACACAAAAGAATCTGAACACAAGTACATCACACCCTTCTTAGTCAGGACTGTCAGTGGTGCTGATAAGAGTGAAAATTATTTTATGAATCATCTGTAGTATCCATCCAGCCCTAGATGACTTCGTACCTCAAAGACATTCTTGTGCTTCTCCCCGGAAACTATTGCTCTCACTTTCTTTGGGTCTACTGATACTACTATATATTAGATAACGTGACCCAAGAAGTGAATTTTTTCCATCCAAAAGTGGCATTTTTAGAGCTTAGCATATAAGTGGTTCACTCTCAGTGTACTCAAAATGATTTCAAGATGTGTGGAATGGTCATGTTGATTTTGTGAGTACACCAAGATATCATCCACAAAGACAACCACGAAAGAGTCCATGTATGAATGGAACAATCGATTCATTAGTGCAATGAAAAATGTAGGCACGTTCCTGAGATCGAACAACATAACCACATACTCATATAGAACATATCTACTCTGAAGGGATATAAGAGTTATATCAGATGGTCTAACGTGCAACTAAAGATAAATGGATCTCAATTCAAATTTCTAGAACACACAAGATCCTCAAATCTGATCAAAAAGATAATAAATCCTTGGAAAGGGATATCGGTTCTTGACCGTCAACTGGTTTAACATTTGATAATACACACAACGTTTTAGGGTATCATCCACCTTCTTCGCAAACAGGACTGGCGAACCCCAAGGAGAAGTACTAGGTCAGATGAAACCCTTTTCTTGTAACCCCTCTAACTGTTTCTTGAGCTTCTATTACTTTGGTGTAGCCATACTATAAGGAGGAATGGACTCCAGTGCTACTCCTAGCACAAGATCAATAGAATATTCTACCTCTAATTATAGAAGAAAACCTAAAAAGTCATTTGGAAATACATCCCTAAAAAAATCAACCATTGGAGGAAAGTCCAACTGTGAAGTCCCCTGGTCATCTAGATATAGACTAGTAATCTGGTCTGTAACTGCTCCCAACCCATGATGCTCAAGTATTTATCTTCTTTCATAGACATCCCATTCTCCCTTGTGCAGGAAAAAACCACCATCTAGTGATGTGAAACTCACCCTACGATGATAGAAGTCATCAAAATCCTAGAAGGGAACCAACCAGTACATCCAAAGAATGACATCATAGTCTATCATCTCTATGACATAGAGGATCCATAACAAGTGACACCCACCAAACTCAACAAGACACTCCTTGCACTGATGTATACTAGTTTTTCTTATCCCAAACGAAGTGTCCAACATCAAAACATCAGCAGAAGTAAAGATACAGATACCAAGGCTCTACACAATATAAACAGATATGAAACAATGTGAATCCCCTATATCAAAAAGTGAAGAAGATAAAACTGAGACAACTACAATCGTACCACAAACTGTAGAGGGTTTGGGATCCCGCCCCTGGTGGATATTCTCCACTAAAAATGTCTGGCCTACACCATGGTCCTATGACCCACCCTGACCACTCTGATCTGATTTACCTTATTGTTATTGAAAGCCTACTGACAGGCTACCACAACCATGACCTCAACCTTGGCCTGAGTGGCCAGAAGAACTCCAGTTCCCAGGCTGACGAGAAACTGGTGGCACTACTCTTGAATACAGAGTCATATAAGAACTTCTATAACGAGCTTCTAGTGAGAAGAAATGATAGAAATGCTAATGATGACCCATCATACTGCAAGATATTCACTCCATAGGATCTCTTGAGAAATGTGGCCTTGTATTCCTGCTCTTCCTGCACTTGTATCACACCACCTGGCTACTAAAAGAAGTGTCCCACTTCCTCGGATCCCCGTGCATAAAATCCCAGTGGTGCTTCCTACTGTCAGTTGGGGGGAAACCAACTCCATATTCTGAGCCACTGAGGCTCACAACTCTAGAATCCCTTAGATTGTGTTCTGTGATCAGTGCATGATTAAATATAGAGGTGATGGAAGTCCACCTGAAGATTTTCAATTGAGACTGGATATCAACCCTGAGACCATCCTCAAACTTCCTCACCAGGAATAACTCATCCCCTCCAGGGATGGATATGAAGCACTGAAGCACCGTGAAGTGAGAAGAATAATCCATAACTAAGAGAGCACGCTTCACAAAACTCATGAACTGTCGGAGTCTCTATATTCTCGATGATCTAAAGCATGGCCTCTAACCATGAATCATTATCCTAAGTTCTTTCATCCCCTGAGAAAATGGGAGTATGTTGCTGCTGAAAGACCCTGCGTCAAATCTTCCAAGGATGGGGCAGGTGGCAGTACTCCTTGGATGGTCCGCATGAACCACATGAAGCCCTCTCGGAACGGTGCATTGGAACCAGTATTAGGGATAATGGCTAGTGCTAAGATGAGCATAACTGGAGGATCTGCTTTCAGTTCTTGATCCACCATGTCTGGTGTCTGGTCACTGCCCTATAACTAGCGTACAACCGTAGGATGTCATGGTGGTATGACTCTTCAAGGTCATACACACACCTTAGATCCATATTATCAAGGAAGAAAACTTATATGTGCGATAATGTAATGATAGAAAGAAAGCATTCATGTTTTCAAAACATGGATACATGATGAGTATAATCCCCTACACAGCGTGTTCCCTTATGTCTTTATTTGGGTGTGTAATTCTGCCAAAACTGGTCATGTAACATCCCATACACACAGAGAGTCATCTAAAGACACGACATGTACTAGAATCATCTTCCCGTACCCAAGTTATTCCACACGTCTTAATCCACATCTTTCTCCTAGAGTAAGAATATAGGGCGTGTTTGTGCAAGACACGACATGTACTAGAAGGATTTCACTGACCCGTGTTTTTTGTCAAATGGATGGTTACACGGCTGACTCTACTTGACATGTTCTAACTACACAAATTCCACCCATGTCGTTGGTCACACGGCCGAACACATGGTCCATACACACAACATGTATATCTGGTACATGGTGTGTTCCACCAAAGATCTCCCATACCTGTGTCTCATCCCACATAGGCAGTAACATGATTAGAGACGACACGATGAGTACATATAGTACACAGAGTTTACTTAAGAAAAAAAATTCTTTCCCGAATATAAAGATACATGGCGTGTATTTATCATTACACATCGTGTATTCTTTGTTTTTCTAGATAGTAAGCCTTAGAAAATACTCTAGAACCCATAAAAACACTAAAATAGACATTAAAGTTCCAAATTCCGATCTGTGAGGGCCCATAATCCCTACGAATAAAAGTTTTTCATCTTATACATGTCTTATACAAGAATAAAAATGCAATGATCTACCAAATTTTGATCCATGATGGACCATAACACCTCAAGGACCAAAGATTTGCATTCATTCAAATGAAACATTACACATTCCAATACCCTATCAAATAAAAGGTATTATACCAAGGCATATATCACAATAACATGCATATTTATCACAACATCTATCACAATAACATGAAACCAGTAATGCACCCTAAATGGAATATCAATAATGCGTGACATGTGATCTCTGGAAAGTGCCTATATGATGCATGAGATGGCATACCTTCATCTTATCACGTTGAAACAGAAATATAACTCCAATGATATCAATGATAACAACACAAAACCTGTGAATCACTTAATGGTGAAATCATATCAACTGTAATAATTGAAAAACTAGAAAAAAAACGACAATAATGAGGTAAATTTGTTTTTCCTTATACACAAGTTAGCTACACCCAAGAACAGATTATTACCAAGTTCCTATTACATCCTATCCCTGACTATAGGCACCAAATAGTATGTCAATAAGAAAAGAAACTACCTCAGATACCACTTTATAACATCTTAATTTCGAGTGCTGCCCAGAGGTGCCCCATACCTGGTTGTTCACATGGACTAAAGTGCATTTCCCCAAACGCCAGAGACTGCCGACTAGTAGCGTGGGATTGGGTGTGATAGTGGGGAAACTATTCACACATATTTAGAGTAACACAATAGAAATAAACCTATAACAATATAGGAAGAAATTATAATACCATACAACAATAACCAATGGAAGACTGAATGTAAATAAACAACTGGAGTGCATATATAATGATTCCTATAACATATGTCTAAAAATTCATCCAAAAAAGTCACAATGTTGAAATACAGTACTAAACCAAAGTATAAGAAAAGAAGTAAATAAATACAGTAGCATCACAAGCCTCATCTTGGTCCCATACTCTCCAGCTCCACAATAGTCTAATACCTGACGTAGAAGGGAGATTTACCTTATCTACACCTACAACAATATAATCTATTTGGGCCTAAAATAATAACCCAAACAGGGTGTGAGATGAATCCCAGTAGGCAGCCACCCAAAGTTTTGTACCGAATAGTCAGTTAATATATATAGAAGACAATAAGAAAAAAGAAGCAGTAAATAAGGATGTTCTCAAAAGTAAACAAACCAAAAGTTTCAAATGCATTCATTTTCATATATCAAGTAAGAAGCTAATAAAAAACAAGTAACCCTATGGGAAGTACTCACAACGTATCCCCTCTGGTTCAACCAAACAATCTCAAGTAACCCTCTGGGTAAGTTCTCATAGCATAACCACTATGGATCGACTTATACATGTGTATAACGACCTCCTGGATAGATCTCACAGTCTAACCCATTTGGTTTTGAAAAAAAAAACTCTTTGAGGAAGCACTCACCATCGATTCCCCATGTGGTCTTTCATCGGTAAACTACAACCACTCTGGGGGAGCACTCAACGTCTAATCCCCCTTATGGTTTTGCAACGAGGAAATATAGACACTCTGAGGGAGAAATCATGTCCATCCATTATGGTCTTGTAACGTGAAAGTAAATAGACACTCTGGAGAAGCACTCAGTGTCCATTCTCTCTATGGTCTACTACATTAGGTTCTCACATCCCTATGTAAGTCAATCATGCAAAATGATATTCAACAGCCAAAGTAAACCTTAAGAACTAATTTGATAACATCTTTTAAGAAATACTTGGCTAAATAGATACAATCACATAACAATATCAGAAAATATCATTCCATCCTAACAACACTAGGCATGGAAAAGAAGGCAGCCTAACAGGAAAAAACTAGACCAAACTTTCAATATCAAAACAAGCATGGGAAACACATCCATAGAATGGAAAATAACCCTATTCACAATCAAACAACCAATACTCGAGAGCATAAGGCATAACAGGCACTAACAAAGCTAAATTCCCTAAACACGCAATACCCCGTTCTAGGGTATTGGGATCTTTTTCACATAATACTCAAAGACCAACTATGAAAAGGCACAAACCACTTACCTCGACATTGTAGGATCGATATTATCCTGTGTCAGCCCTTGAATATGCATAAAATTATATAGATCTACAAAAACATCAAAAACGCTCAATAGATGATATCTCACAAGAGAAGAGATATCAAGAGACGAAGCTCTAGAAGAAGGAAGAACTCACCGATGTGATTCCAATGTAACTGATAGTGTTTGATTCAGAGAAAAGACATTGAGTCGGGGGCTCGAAGAAGGTTTTTCAACCTCAGTCACTCCTGGAAAAGACAAGATGAGAAGGAGGGGTTTCTGCCAATTAGACAGGACCCCGATCTGATATAACAATTAAAAATGAAGTACACGACATGTTATTTAAAAGTACATGGCGTGTACTTGAATTATCTTACCTTCACTTTACGTGGTCTCCAGGTCACCCAACACGACCACTTACTTGGCCGTCACACAACCAATACATGGTCACCCGCGACAACCGGGTAAATAGTGTTTTCTTTAATGTACACAGTGTGTACTCCTTAAATTTCAAGATTCTCCTATTTTTCTCAAAAACACCATAAAAGAAAAACCCATACCTATAAAAGAAGGACTTGGTTCTTACATAAGGGATCTTTCTAGCACCCCAACTAGAGTAGGGATACCGAGAGACAACACTGGCACCCTAATCTCCTACCTGAGTCCCTACTCAAAGGCTTAATCCCTAATGAAAAGTTTTTGTACCATATATTTTGAGTTGTGAGATAGCTCGGTGATCCTTCATGAGTACTCATCCACTGTCATGTTTCCCTGTTGTAGATGAAGCAACTTCTGAATGCGTATAGAGAACAAGGTGATGGGAAAAAACTCCTTCCAAAAAAGCCACTCGAAGTCTGTCCTGGTGAGGGTCGCCTCATTGTGCATCTGGGTGGTCCATCTCCATGATCTCCCTAATGATCATTGTACAAGGATTGCTACTAAGATCCCAATATATCTAGTAAGTTTCCTCACTAAGAAGAATACATGTGTCACTACCTCCTTCTAGTCCTCAATGACCTAAGGATATGTCCCTCCCCTGAACCTGGGAGGTCTCTGTCTCTAAAACTTGTGTAGGGCACAGAGAATGTGCACATCCTCTACTGGATCTTTTGGCAGTAGATGTTGACCCTAAAGTGGTGGTAGAACTAGTGCACCACCCGGTGGGACCATCACTATAACTTGTACTAGAACAGAAACATCATAGATAGGTGGTCTATCGTCATGAACTCATATTGAGAACTTGGTGAGCCATCCTTTCAGAGGAATCCTTAAATAGATCAATATGGACTATGATCAAAACATTATACCGAGTGAGATGACACTTATTCATAAGAACATAAAGAGAAACTTATACAAAAATATGTTTTCAATTATTGAGGAGAAAAGAAGAATTCATGGTCCTGGTGTATGGATACATTGGCCACCGCTCAAACACTAGACTCCCCAAATATGAAAGTCAGACTTGAAACACTTAACACTATTTCCCTAAAACAAAAAAACAGACTCCCGATCTTTGTTGTAGGACTGAATGACCTTTGATTCCACTTTATCATGACCCATCCACTGTGTCCCAGGTCATGATTACCCCAATCCCACCTCCAGAAGGCCATGTGCTAGCGACTATGATCGAAGGTGTCAACCTGTAATTGGGAAGCATTTTCCTGAGAACCTTTACGCACACACATTCCCAACCAAGTCCCACACACTGAAAAGGAGACAAGTGTCACTAAAACATAGCTAAGTACAAGTACAACTAATATATTCAGGCCATAATACAAAACCAACAAAAGAATTTAAAACCTCAAGGTACAAAAAGTAAACTCTGATGGCCATCCATGGAAAACCCCACCTAATCGTGATAGTAGTGTTGCTACTTGAAGCTGAAGCAGAATTCCCTATCCACCCAATCCTACTAGGCGCCGCTTGGTCCTAGGCCACTGAATCCACCATTGTAGCATCCTTTGGTTCTGTCTCCCTAAGGATCTCTAGGTCCTGGTCCACCAAAGTCACTATCAAATATTTGATCATATGCACTAGACCCAACACATACAGGTGAACCCCGTGTAGGGGTGAGTAACAAAATACTCAGCGGGGTCCCCAAAACAAAAAAAAGTAAAGACCACACATTAATCCCCAACAGCTCACACTAGGAATACATTTAGGGTAGTGATAGAAGAATCTTATATCACATAATTGAACACCATAACTACTGGAGAACTCATCCTCTATCGAGTATAGTGTTCTGACCAAGTCACACAGAAGTGCTTCACACTAACCTTGGACTGCTTAGGTACACCTCCTTATCAAAAACTGTGGGCTTGTAAAGTCACACAGAAGTGCATCCTACTAATCTTGGCCAACTGAGGTACTCCTCGTCGGGTACCATGGTCTTGCAAAGTCACACATATATTATTCCCACTGTGGGCCTGAAAAGCCACATAGATGTACTTCCCACTATGCCATAGTCTATTCTCACAGATATGTAAGTCAAAACTCTTCAGGTCTCAGCCAACCACAGGGTTCCATACCTAGCATGCTTGGGTGAACCGCTCCCTAATAAATTCATCACATATCAACATACATGAAATCCTCCACATGGAATTACAAAAGATCCTCCTCATCGATTGGGTCCCAACGCCACAAACAGATCGTAAATAGGACACCCGTTTTTCTTGTTATTTTCATTTTAGTAAACAGGGGCCGTGTTGGTCAGGTCGGCCTGACCAGGTCAGACCGCACCCAGATGCAACCGACCCATGTTTCCTAAAACTATAATAACTTAAAATCTGGGCATCAAATTGACAAGTCAATTGCAGTATTGGGACCCTATCGACGAGACTGATCTTTTGGCATGCCCTGAGGAGGCTTTCATGGAAGTTGAGATGCGACAAATGGATTGAGAAGTGGTTATCCCAGGTGCACTATGTATGGATAATTTTTTAAAACATTATGAATTTCATAAAATTACCATACGTATTTCAATATTAATAAACACTATGCACATTATTTTTTCCCATTAAATTTTGAATATATTACTATAAAAAAATTCATGAAAATATATAGAGAATTCGTATGAAAACAAACATATACATGAGGTCATAGATACACTTTATAAAATTTAGTATTTTTTGAATATTATACATTATTATCAATTAAATTTAGAGAAATGTACCCGGTTTAATTAATAATGCATAAAATAGTTTTGGATATTTAAATAGGGTTTTAAATTAGTATATTACGTTATAAAATATGATGTGTGTTTTTGTACCCACATTCTTTTTACAATTTTTTATATCAATTCCATAAATTGCATTGATAATTACTCATGCTTGGTTTTTTATATTATTCAATTTAAGTTATCCAAAAACTATTTTTTGGATAATTTTAATTTCATTGATTAACGGTTTATATATCATTATGAAATGTTTAGACTAGAAATATTTCCTATGATAATGATCACTCTCTAATATTGAGTATGATCTTAATAGTTTTCATTAAAAAATTTCCATTTTATGAGATCTTTTATATTTCTATAATTAGGGATTTTAGATAAATATCTCATCATACATTCTTGAGTGAATGATCTAATATTATCATGGTTTTATTTTCTTCAAATAAAAAATATTATATGAAAAAATTAGGGGATGCATCTGGGATGATTATGAATTGGATAATTTAATCTTTTATATAAAAAGGTCATGAGATGTATGAGAAATTATATTAAAATATATTATAAACAAGTAAATTTCAATGAAGATGAATGCGATGCATAAATTGAATCATTATAACCATGAATATATGTATGGATTTCAAGAGACAATGCTTAGAGATATGCAGGATTTGTATGATTTAAATACTCTAGGATCATTAAAATATCCTAATTACTATTAAGATTTTAAATTTCTTCCAATTACTGTACTTTTCTATACCCTGATAAACTAAATGGTCACGTTGTGATAAAAATAGGAACACATTATTGATCTATTTCAATGATAAATATGATAACTATCATATATGACTGAATGTTTCATTTTCCTTTTTTAGGTTACCCTCATAAGATTTTGTTCTCTGGGAATATAGTTTTCATGATTTCTATGGTAATTTTGTAAAATATGTTGACTATCCAACCACTTTTGAGTTTCATATGATGTAATTAATAATATTTTTATACCTAAATAACTATAAATCGAGAAAAAAAATCAAAATTCCACTTTGGGAACGATAAAATATTCATAGTGGATGTAATTCTGCCAACATGTAATTTCACATATGACCTGAACCTGGTCATTGCATAACTTTATGAGTGTCTCCTATTTCTAGATGAAAGAATCACTAATATAAAGGGACAAATGACATCAATTTGGGAGTATATACACTCTATATTGTGAAGTATAATAACATTTATATAGTATACATTATAATATTAATACTAATAATAAATTAAAACAGGGAATTATAATGGAAGGTATACTGTGATATAATACAAATAACTATTAAAAACATAATGGAATGAAAATTTGAAACATATATCCAATAAAAATTTATTAATTAATAGGTCGATTATTTGTATAGCGTGTAATAAATGAAATAAATGATAAGGAAACACTGCAATAATAACCTATACATCACCTTTGAACCATACCCCAGTCATCATTGAGCTCCTCTATTGGATCCACTTAAACAATAACCCATACATAAACCTAAATTCAATGTATAGCTTCCCAATGTCCACTATAGTGCATGTTATGTGAGAGAGTAAATAACTCAATAGGGAATGACCAAATTTGTTCCTACGCACATACACACAAACAACTGATATATATCTTGTACATATATCTATACACTATTACCATCACCAAGGACCTATTTATCAAAGACTAATGAAACATATAAATATTTTATAACAATATTCCCACGCCTCATTCCTAATCAAAAGAAAATGATACAATATAAATAAAAAACATTCCAATAATTAACATGAATCTTTATTAGAAGTAAGAATAACTATAATAGGAAATTAAAAGGAAATAATCTAGGATGCACCATCATCAAGGTTTTATAGTATGTACATAAGAAATATATGACAAAAAATTATTAAACCCCTTGTTAATATTCCGAAAACCCATGTTTATTAACATAAATAATAATATAAATTGTAGAAATTAATTAACAAAAAAATAAATAATTAATGCACACATAACATGACATGGAAACAAAACCGTTATATTTAATAAATCATAAAACATAACAGTTTTAGGAAATGGAATTATTGTATAAATCCATTTTTCACATATGTTTCCCAATACATATTACAAATATCCATAATTCTTAATATTTTTACTAAATAGAGAAGGTGTTACCCTTCCACAAAAGGTCTTCACTCAAGAACACTAAAAACTATCAAAAAATTTAGTAATGGAATAATCCCTACTTCGATAGGTCTTCTTTTCAATAAATACATTTAAATTAAAGAATAGTTATACCCATTCAATACAAATGTACTTTTAAACATCCCTTATCATATTAACACTATCCTAAACTACACTAGGTAAACTCAAATGAGTGATGGAAGAAGGACACCTGACACCTCTTATGAGTAATCTTAATCAACCAGAACTGTTGTATCACAAAAAAACATGCCTTAAATAAATAACCTCATATTAATCAAAATCATCACTCATGATTTACTCAATACACTTAATGGAGAGCCAAAAACAACTCCACCAAATATCATTTGGTAATAAAATAATCAACTCAAGGACTCATTTCTTTCATTGGGTTTTATGTGACCTATATGCATTACTGTTACAATGATATAATGGATATAATTACCTAAAATATTTATATACCACACATGTCATTATTATATACATTATAAGAATAATTACTATGCCTCATATGAACTCTCCAAGATCCATTGTCTGAATCCTAGCACATGATCTATTAAAAATATCTATGCATCATGGCTTGCATGAAAATTCATATAATTCAAGAGAAATCACAAGGGACAACCTAATTTGTTTGTAATGATAAATCCCATTTATAATAATAAATGTATTCAACTTCCATAACCTAAAAATAAAAATGTGGAATATGAATAATAAAATTAGGTAGTTGGGATAAATATGTGAGGAGTGACAAATGGTTAGTAAAATAAAGGTCTTGCAAGATTTTAATTACTAATTGGAGGGAATTTTAGTAAATGAGTATCAGATTATATGGAATAGGAAAGGGATAAGAGTGGAATAATAGAGGAGGGATAAAGGAAAAGAGGGAGATCAGACTCCTTCGGTCCTGGATTGACTAAATGAAAAATAAGTAGGGGTTTAGGATTATTTTTTTAAATTTGAAATAAAATTTAATTTTAATAAATAAATAAATAGATCAACTTCCACATGGTACATGGTATCCCACTCCACAAATTTTCAATCCCAAAAATACTTTAATGGGTTCCAACTAGATCATTGGTGGACTCCCTAGGTAAAAACCACTTATAACCCTCTTAGTATACTCAGTGATCCCCAATAAGAAACATGGTGGAACCTATAAACATTTACTACATATGAAAACATATATGGACAATCACCGAAGGACCCAAATTTCAACTAAAACATAATAAATACTTTAAAACCACCCTCAATTTATTCCCTGAGGTTAATAAATGAAGAGTAAATCTCAGATGAAAAACAATAGAGTTTTGAATTATCTTCATTTAATTTATATTAAAATACAACATCATATCCAAAATACATAAATACAAACACTCAATAATTTTAATTCTCAATCATGAGAAGAACCCACCAAAGTCCCTAAAATTGAAATTATCCACCGGAATCAAAAACCGAATCATCTTATCTAAATACATAAAATACATGAATTCCACATACCATATCATAAAAACCACATATTTGGAAAATTATACTTTTTTAATCCTTAGTACCCATAAAAAATCTACCAAACAACATGCCGAATTAATGAAACATTTTTTCAGGGAAAATATATATTAAAAAACCCAATTGATTCTCTATTTATTATTTTCCTTTAAATTCAATATTTTTCTATTCATAACGTTGATAATATTTATGAATCCTTAACTATGAAATACTAATAATACATTTGATCTCCAATATCAATCTTATATCAAATTAAAAATATTTTTCATAGCTACACCAAAACTAATATTAATCTAAACTAAAAATTTCATTTTTTACACACATAATTTTAAAATTATGTTATAAGATATAAACCATAGTGAAAGCCATCAAATTAATTATTTCATTACCACGCTCTATCAGCATGCACTCACATTCTTCATCCCGATATTTACACACACTCTATTTCAAAAAAATTCACTAGTCAGTTATCAAAAATTCTATATACCTTTGATAATTGTATAATAATACACAAATCATGGCATCCTTACTTAATTATATACCCTAGTTCATTCAATAAAATGAAAGTACATTAATTGAATCTTATTTAATGACTATTATATGATATTATTCCT
Organism: Viscum album; assembly: GCA_963277665.1. Classification (NCBI taxonomy): domain Eukaryota; kingdom Viridiplantae; phylum Streptophyta; class Magnoliopsida; order Santalales; family Viscaceae; genus Viscum; species Viscum album. The sequence goes on along the minus strand of OY728137.1, from coordinate 624,153,998 downwards.
ATTGAATTCTTCTAATTGAGAATTAAATACAATATTCCTTAACATTCTAAGAATACTCACATTATATCATTATGAATCCAATGTGGGACCTAGAGCGCTATTATCATGGGTTCATTTGACACTTAAAAAGTGATTTATACAATTTTTTTATTATAAGAAGATCATATTTCTAAAATATTGATGTTGATATCCCTTCCACTATATTCTCTTTATCACCTACTCTTTAAGAACTTGTGGAATTTAGTTTTTATCATCATTAAAACAAATTCATTTACAAACTATGATAATAATATCCTAACTTATTATTCTCATAAGTCTCTCTCTCTGTTAGGGGATTTTGTTGTGATCACATTACCACTTCCCTAGATAAAGAGTTCCCATTGTCAAAACATAAGAATCACGACACATCTTTCAAAATATACTTAATTCTTATCAAAACTACCGTGAAGATCTAGATCCTTCCCTACTATCTATTTATAGGCCCTATATTCCTATAATAATGTCACTCATTTGGTTCTTCATAACACATGGTTGATAAATTTTCAATTCTTTTAGAATTAAATACCCTTAAAGAAAACATTATTCTTGGTTGAAGTGGTTTATACCTATAATATTTGTTTGTAAAACCTCATACGTATTAAAAATCCCCACCCTATATATATTATTTTACTTAGAAACTATATTTCTCTCCATAAAATCACGTGGTAGGGAGCCCTCTACCAACATATTCTCTATAATTCTTCAAAAACGATACACTCCAATTAATTCTTTGGTTCATTACTATATGTATAATTCTTCCCTACACATAAATAATTTTAATATTATATCTTTTATAATACCTTAAGAATAACTTTATAGAATTCATTACATTCAATTGAATTTATTAATTGAACTCCTTTACCTATCAACATGGTTAATGATTAACTAATTGGAAGAATAATTATTCAAATAGTTAATATTAACCATTTAAATATAGAAAACTATATATATCCTGTATACTTTTTGATGTTTTATATTCATAGATAACTTTAGTATTTGAATGGTCAATGTTTATTACTTCATTAGAGGCAATATAGCCATGAAAATAAATTACTTGATGCTAAATAAACACTTATAGAATTTTCTATATAACTTATTTTATCTGATAGTCAGAGGAAATTTTTTTAAATAGTTATCCTTCTCTTCACACTTCATAGCGTATTCCAAAATGTCACTATTAAATATTATAAAATATTTATTAATATAATTCGTGAATACATATTTCATTAGTTCAATAAATATTGAGGGTCTATTTTTTAATCCAAAAGGAATTACTATGAACTCATAATTCCCATAACTTATTTGATAATCCATATTTAGTATACAAATATTCTTAAATTATAATTATTCATTACTAGAATGAAGAAAAGTCTTCGAGAAGTATTAACCCACCAGAATCCGATCAGATAGATCATGAGTACATGGTAAATAGTACTTGTTATTTATAGTAATATAAATAATTTCCTTATAATAAATTTGTGAACTCATAGATACATCCTTCTTCATAAAATATTTTAAAACTCTACCAAAAGTGATACACTAAAGAATATTTATTCTTTATCACATCTCAATTTTAATTTTTTTAATTAATTAGAGAGTTGAGTGCATTATATAAGGAGTTCTATATTTTTGTTTTACATTTGGGATGAAGATAATATATATTTTAATTTAACTATTAGGTAGATATACATTAAATTCCTTAGGAAATACATTACTTTCATATTTTAAAAAAGATACATATTTTATTAATATGATAAATTTATTAGGCATAGATTTTATTTTTTCTTCTTTTTCATCTATAATTTCTTTAATATAATCCATTAGAGGTGATTCAATACAAAACTCAATAAATAAAGTATCCCTTTCAATAATAATGTATCATTTTCCTTCCTTGAAATTTTAATCTATTTCTATTGATTATAAATGTTTCTATTATACATTGAGAGTGAATTCATAGGGATAATTTTTCCAAAATCATTAAATTTTATAAGAAGAAGGTTTGAAACTTGAGAAATTTTATATATCTTTATATTTTCAACCTTTTATATTTTATTTTTAATATAATTTCCACTAAGAGTTTTAACTTAAAATCTCATCCCAAAAATAAAATGGGTTGTTTAAATGTTTTAATAAAAAATTATAGAGAAAATAGTGTGTTCCTCCATAATAATATTAGTTATTGACTAACATTATGTTAATTTTTAAGGTTATTTAATCATGTAATTTGAGACAATAAATTAGATAATTTTTATTTGAAAAGATTAACATTTATACCTTATCATCTTGTGTGGAATATGATAATAACTCTTGTTTGATTAATTAGAATATTTTCCCATCTCTTTATAAATGAAGTATTGGAAGTATTTATATTTTATAATTCCTCTTACCTCATGATCATAATGTCCTCTATCTCTATACTAGTACTAAAATATAAATCCCTTTAAGAAATACCTAGGGTTTTTCCTCCAAAATTATTACATGTTTGAAATTATAACATTATTTTTTCCCATTTAATTTTTTTATTTCTATATATAACTCAAGAAACCTATTATTTCATTATTTCCATTAAAAAAAGACTTAGAGAACTCATTATTATTCTTGACATCCTTACCACTAACATATATTATGTTTATATTGTTATAGAGACTAATTACTTTTAAAATACTGTATTTATTTCATCAGTGAAGTGATAAATATTAGTTTTTGGATTTGTAAAACTTTTTAAAACATGAATCTTCAACTTTTCATGTTCAAATCATATCCAATAACCACATCTTATTTCAATTTTCTTAAACTCTGGAATTTACTTTCAATGTCTTCTATTTTTTCTCTAGTAAAATAATATTCAAGGATTATATCATTAAAGTTATTTCCTTACATTATTTCCATATCTTTTTCCATCATTTTGTTTTAAATCAATGAAATTAATTGGTCAATATTATTGTCCCCAAAAAGGAGATTCCTGATTAGTGGGATGGAATTAGTGGTCGGTGTCTAAACAAACTTCTCTTAGTTTTTCTATTTTCAAAACACCTTTTTTACATTGTTGGTAAGTAAATTGATCAAATAAACTTATATAAAAATAGTGATGACAATATATGAGAGATAGAACACACATACCATAGGGGTTACAAGGTTCACATAATTATTTTCATCACTTGGTTATATACATATTGATTAAACATTTATCATCTTCTTTTCTACTTTAGAACCTTTTTAAAAATGAGGAAGAAGTCAATTAATAGAGTAAGGGGAAAGAATTTACCTCCTATAAGAATATTTAATATTATTAAAAGGAAAATATTTCTGTAATAATAAGTTATATGAGATGTGAAATCCTTCATTAATTTTCCTCATGTGTCTCTATAATTAAGACTATGTGTATAACCATGTTCATATGAGTATTTTAATATGGATGCAAATTTTGTTAGATAAATTGTGTGATCAACTACTATATCAATTTCAATATTCTCAATATGATAGATTTTTTCTTCCTCAAGTTCTAAGAAACACACCTTTATATAAAAAAATTGTCACTCTAATAATGTATTTCTGATATCCCAAATATCAATCCCAATAAACATTGTTCTAGAATTGAATATAAAATTATGTGTTTCTGTTATACCTCAAAATGATATCAATATTCCCTCAGATATAGCATAATATGAATTTCATATCTACAATGTTTTATTCATTTGTCTTTCATTGAAATCATATAATATGTATAACTACAAATAGAATTTTAAGTTGAGAAACCCTTATTAAACATTGGATTCTAACAATACTTGAAAAATCTATTTAGTTTACGATCCATCCATCCAAATTAATGGGAAAATTAATCATTAGAACAATAGTAGTTGAGACCTCTCTTGATTCTACCATTCAAAACATTTATATAACATCATGAGAATATATCTCTTTTCAGATAAATAATGATCTTTTGAATTAGTAACTTGAAAACCCAATAAGAATTCTATCACACTAATAATAAACATCTTGATGTGTTTCTTCATTTAGTGAGTAAATTCTTTATATGCTTTTTTTTTCTAAAAATAATTTTTTCATCAACATAAATGATTGTTATAAGTGAATTCATTCCATCTCTTTTAACATAGATATTAGTATCAATATTGCTTTTATTTAACTCCATGCTTCAAAATCTATTATATAAATCTAATAAACGTGATTCTAGAACTTATAATAGACCATACAAGGACTTTTTAACTTAAAAACTCAATAATAATCATTATTAAGGATAAATCCCTCTAACTATTCAATGTTTACCTCCTACTAAAGTTTACCCTTTAGAGATATCGAATCTACATCCATTTGGAAAAGAAATTGTTTGTATTATTAAAATTACTCAAAAAATATAGATAGTTTTAAAAATTAAAACATGCTGAAAACCTACATTGAAATAAATCATCTTAATTTGAGATTACCCATTGAAAAAATATTATTTTTATAGGACACATCACCTTTATTATAATGTTTATTTTTAATACACACTTTATCCCTATTATATTTATGTCTTTAGGACTTGATGCCAACTCCCAAGTGTCATTATTATCAATTTAATTCATCTCATTTTATATTTTTATAATCTAATCCTTATGATTTATAGATTCTTTGAAACATATTTGTTCAACTAGAGGTAGACATCTCTTATGCCTTGAATTAATCATGTTCTTATGAGTTCGAAATCTATTTTAATGATGCCAAAAATGGGTTAAAATACTAAATACTTCCTATATCTCATGAATATATTTATTCTATCACAAGTGAATCTTATGGGAATTTTAAAATTCTAAATTCACATTATAATTACTATACGACACTATGTTTTTATGAATTTTTTTTTACTAAATGAAAATATTTTATGGAATATGTTGCATTCTACACCAAGTTATGTATTCTTTACAAAAAAATCAAAGATATTATTTCACTACACTCGTCACATGATATTATCTTTTAGTACACGTAATAATATGTTTGTCTCATTTTACACACAATACTAAGTTTCATCAATGGCTTGCGTAACACATAAGACTGATTTTTACCAAAATACAATATACTATTAATATTATTATTTAATATGATGCTTTTCAAATAGTAATTAAAAAGGATGTTATGATTATTATTATCTAAAATATAGTTTACATATGTATATATAATAATTTTTTGGGTAACATTTTATTAGAAATGAAAATAAAATCCATTTTAAAATAAAATCTATCCTTTCCCCAAAAATTTCTATACACACATGTATGCTTTAATACAATAAATTACCAATATTTTATTTAATGAATTATATTATTGAAATTTTTATATTATTAATTAAATAAAAAATTTAACAACTATCTTATATGTTATGTAGACAATAGTTAAGAAAAAAATCAATTTTATACTAAAAATTACATCTTTCTAAAAAGTGTTTTTTTCTTTTCTATGGAGTAGTTATTTTGAAACATAATATTTCCAATTTTATAGATTTAATTTTGTAAAATAAAAATCATTATTTAAGTAAGAATAAAAAAATTATCCTAGGATGAACTTGTGTTGTTTTTCTAAGAAGTTACATTTTTTTATGAATAATGAAAAATAATGAATCTTAATTTAAAACTGTCTTCTCATTACAATAATTTTTAATACTATGAAATATATAGATTTTTTAATTAAAAATGGTTATATTATATGTGTATATATATTAATAATTTATAGTTTATTTTTCAATTCTTAATATTTATTTTTTATAAAAAAATTATGAACATTTGAACATTTTATCTTTAAAAAACAGTGTCACAAACCATCCCCAAGGGCCCATGCTATGACTACCCTAAGCCCGCCTGCTGAAGTCCAGGGGATGACGACTAGCACTAAAGGTGTCAACCTAGAAGTGAGAGGCATTTTCCTGAGTTCATGTACACACACACATGGCCATCCAAGTCCCGAACACTAAAAAGGAAACAAGTACCACTAAAACAAAGCTGAGTACAAGTAGAACAAATATATGTGGACCAGAATACAAACCCACAAAAATAATTGAAAATAGTAAGGTACAAAAAGGAAACATTGATGGTCATCTATCGAAAACCCCACCTGATCGTGAGAGTAGTGTAGCTACTGGTATCCAAAGAAGAACATCATATCCACCTAATCCTACTGGGCCCATCCTGGTCTTATGCCACCAAGTCCACAGTCACAGTGTCCATCGGTCTTGTCTCCCTGAGCACCTCTAGGTCCGAGTTCACCAAAGTCTCTGTCGAAATGCTCATCATCTGCACTAGACACAACACGTGCAGGAAAATCCCATGCAAGGGTGAGGAACAATATACTCAATAGGGACCGAAAAAAGGAAATAACACACAACCATTCTCAATGTAAATTGCAAATCATGAAATAGCTCACACTAGATACAAATTTATGGTAGTGATAGAAGAGTCATCAGTCACATCATTGAACACTGCAACTGTTGGAGTAACCCTCCTCTTTTGAGAATAGTGGGCCTACCAAGTCACACAGTAGTGCTTGCCACTAACCTTAGATTTCTTAAGTACACCTCCTCATTGTGTACTGTGGGCCTGAAAAGTAACACAAAAGTGCTTCCAACTAATCATGGCCAACTGAGGTAATCCTCCTCATCCCGTACATTGGGACTGCAAAGTCACATAGATGTGCCCACACCATGGGCCTATAAAGTCACATAGAATTGCTTCCCACTGGGCCATAGTCAAGTCTCACAGAGATGTATGTAAATAGTCTTCTGGTCATAGCCAACCATAGGGTTCCATACGTAGCACGCTTGGGAGAACAACTCCTCAAGCCTTTTGCCCCATATCAACTTCCACGAAAGCTGCCTCAAAAAATTCCAAATGATCTGTCTCATTGAGAGGGTCCCAATTCCGCAAAAGGTTCACCAATCGTACACCTGGTTTTCATGTTTTTATTGTTTTAGTAAACAGGGTCCCGTTGTGTTTGTGTCCTGTCTGATCCAGTCTGTTCAGGTGGCCTGAACACGGGCCACCCCTCCACATGACACCCACATTGCACCGCATCACCGTGCTACTGCCATGGCTAGCCGACTGCAGCGTCTTGCTACAGTGGCATGCCGACGGGTGCACTGCCATCCAAAACCCACAGCCTCCGATGGTGGTTCATTTAGCGGGCCACCCAAGTTGCTTCGGTGGTCCTTTTTTTATTCTGTTAGTGCCTATAGTATTCGAGGAATGTTATCTTTTCCACGAAGGTCTCAATCCTAGATGTCTGTCGATTATGATGTTTCGACACAATGAACACATGCAGCAGAGGGGCTTGGGCCTTGTTCATGTCATCCCATTCCCTCAACGTTAGAATTTTATAATCATTGGAGGTTTAGGGGTTTCAATCCAATCAACAAATTATTATTTCAGGTCTTCAACGTTGTTCAACACTTCCAGCTCCGTTCTTCGTAGTGAGTCAAATATGTATGAATTTCATTAGAATTTTTCATTCTTCATTGGAGAGGAAGTTCATCAGAGGTTCATCAGAGAATCCTCGTAGTTTAATTCCTCATTTCACTAATGTGTTCATTTAATAAAAAGAAAAATCCCGCATTGTTTCTGTTAAGATGCGACGTTGCATTGGTACACTGTTTCATTTATGAAACAACGTATTGGTTATGCATTCACAATGATATATTAAGGGGATTGATTAATTTTTCTTCGTAGTCACCACATCACTACACCACAATGTCTTCATCCGCTTCTCAATGGTGAGAATGAAAAATAAAATAACTTTTTAATGTTTTTTTATTATTTTTACAAAAAGTCCAAAAAAATAAATTTTCTATCCGACCATTTTCAGTCGAAGTTAATTCTGTACTAGGTGAATCCCAATATTCTAAAATCAACGGGTCCCTCAATTTTTGGATCTGAGAACTATTCCAAATTTAGAAAATCCCACTCGCACCTTTACTTATATAAAATAAAAAAAGTTCAAAATTCTATTTTGGGCTCACTAGCCCTTGGAATCACATGCTGTCAAAGTGTGTGGTCTCAAAATAATTCCATATATTTAAAAACATACTTGAAATTTTAGAGACAACAAAAACAGATTTCTCAACATGTTTGTGGGATTAATTTTTAATGAAAATTTTAAAATAATATGAATTTAATTTGGAATAAAGGATTCCATATTTAAAATTAATAAAATTTAAAATTTATTATATGGAAAATTACTTTTTTACCAAAATTGTTAGTTGATGTAGGTAAATTAATCATGACAATTAAGGGAAATATGAGTTTATAAGTGGACTAAAAAATAAAATTAAAGGAAAAATTAACCTAGAAACTTGTCAAAACCCATTTTATTGGCATATTTAAAACATTATATCTTCTAGGATTGATAATTATCATTATTTTATCCCCATTAAATTGATTAAATATTCATGTAATTATCTATTTTCGAAAATTATAGTTGTGCCACTCACCACCATTACCAAAGGCCACACACCCTCCCTCATTCTTTACAACTTTAAAAACAATAGAACTTGAAAATAAATACCATTATAAATTATATAATCCCATAATATCATCATGAAATCCTTACTTTCTAAATATATCAAACCAATGAAGGCCTTTAGTTCAAAACCAAATGATATACCTGAAGAAGAGGTAACATTAATCAACAGATGTTTTTGTTTTATTTTTTCATCAAAACCCTTAATTTTATAATATCAATATTATATAACAACCTATGTATATTCCATATAATTAGATTTTTTATAATAGTATTTTTAGCTACTACCACACACACTTATATCACAAGGGATTTTAAATCTTCATTTGTGTGTATGACAGACTACCGAATCCCGAACTGATGTTATTAATTTTTCAATTATGACCTTTCATGGTTGGGAATAATGATTTATATAATATTTATTTATGATATTTATGATATTTTGGATATTATTAATATTATTTAATTATTATATAACACATTACTTCCAACATACCATTGTTTTGGAAAACTATAATGACTTTCAGGTGTACAGAAGACTATCGCCTTACGAAGCGATAAGATTATTTAACCCTTTAAATAGAAAGTATTAAGGGTGATTTAAATTGAAATATAATATATATATATGTAATAAAAATTATAATATAATGATAATATATATTTATATATCATTTTATTCTCTTTTTTAATATGACATGGAATTTAAAGCAATATTCTTGCATACGTATGACCTACCGTCACGATGAACGGTGTATTTCATTTCCTATATTTTATATATTAATAAAAATAAATATATACATAAATATATTATATTCATATCATTTTTATATTTATTTATATAAATAATTCATTATTAATTTTATATAACCAAAAATAGAACACATCAAACCCTATACGAAAGACAATGTAGTTGTTACTCGAAAGGCAACATTAACATGAAATTGTTAATAAAAGGGTAATAAAAGGTCACAAGAAAATCATATAGGGTCTGATATATTTTTATATTTTTATATTATAGATTTAAAATAGTATTATATTTATTATAAATTAATATTAAATGAGTGAAACTAGAGTAATGACTTAAGTTAAGGGATTTGTAGTCTCACTTTTATTTCTAAGAGACTTCTACCATATACAACACTCTATTAATTATTGGGGTGTATATATTGACCTATAACATGGAATAATATTAATATAAATAATTAAATGATGTTAAATGTTTCTAATGATGTTAAAATTTCATGGGGATTATTATTTCAATGATACTCTTGCAGTAATAGATTTCCATCTCATATTTTAATTTTGTGAGACACATACTATAATCATAACCTCTTTTATCTTTGTGTTGAATATAATACCCATGATTTTATTTTATTATTATTTTCATAAATTCTATTCCATTTAAATATACATTTTATGATCTTCCTTTACAAGGGATTATGGTTCATATGTTACCAAAATTGGTAAAGGATTTTTGACTCAATTTTCCTTCTATGAGGCATATCTTATGATATGCACATGTATTATTTCATAAGGTGTGTATACAGACCCTTTGACATATAGTTTAATGATTTTATCTATCCACAAGATATATTATGATATATTTTATGTAATTAATTCATGGGGCTTAGGATTCATGGTTAACAAACTGGTAATAATTTATTGTTAAAATGTCGTTTTTAATAAAGACTGTTTATGATTATGATTCCAATGATAAAATCATATTATGTTTACCCCATGAATTATCAAATATTTTATGATCCACTGGTAATTAAAAATATATTTCTTTAATGGTTACATTTCCCACTCATTGGTTCTTAATGTAATTAAGAAGGTCTTTTAAAGAAAATCCAAACTTATTTCTTTTTTCTATTAGAAATGTATTTTTTTTTCAGAAAACATGTTTTCAAGAAATGTTTTAAAAAATGTTTTTAATGGATATTTTAATCTCATTTTCAAGGAAAATGATTTTAAAAAACTTTATGTTTTGAATAGTTTTTTTTCAAAGCTTCCTTTATATGTTTTCAACATTATTTCAAAGGAATAGTTCTTCATAATGTTTTATGTTTGAAAAACGTTTTTAGTAAAAAAAGGATATTTTTCTCAATAAATGATTTAAAATTAATTTTAAAATAATAATTTATAATTTATTAATTTTATTTTAAAATGAATATTATTTTCAATATTTTGTTTAGTTTAAACATTTATTTTGAGATAAAATATATTTTCGAAATGAAATGTCTCATGTAGTATTTCAAAATTATTTTACATCTATGATGAAATTAGTTGAGTTTAATTGTGCTCTATTGTACATATGATACAAGGATACCAATCTTACTCTATCTATTAATGATTATTATTTTTGTTGAAATGTTGTTTATGAAACCCATTTCACTTATATGAGTTATACCATGATAAAATGATTGTGAAACCCGCTTCTTTTCATGGGTTATACCATGATAAATTGATTATGAAACTATCCCTTTTCTACATATTGTGATATGATGAAATTTTTATGATACCCATTTCATTTTATGGGTTATGATATGATTAATTTTTTATAATCTTGTGGAACAAAAAAATATAGTTTTTTATGTGATGGGTGGGACCTATATTTCCATCTAATGCATTGGGTGATGATAAATACTATACGATATATAGGTAAAATGGGTGTTTAGCCCTTTCCCAAGAAGGATAGTACATGGGTGTTTAGCCCAATAACAATGATGAGGGTACATATGTATTTATTCTAAGACCAAATTGAAAGGTACATGGGTGTTTAGCCCATTCCCAATGATAAGGGTATAAGGGTGGTCATCCCATGCCCAAAAAGGATATTACATGGGTGTTCTACCCAATCTCAAATAAGGTACATGGGTAGTTATCCAAATCCTAATTTGTTATGAATTTATTGGTGGGTATCCTTGACATAATATTTTCTATGATTTTTTGTATGCAACAAATTCTATTTCCTATGCCAATGTTATCCTCCCACAACTCATATTAATTGATTATGTTATTAATAATGTCTTATGAGCTACCAATATTTATTGCATGAATTGTGATTTTGATATTTGATATGTACGGTATGGTTTTCAGATAATATTATCATGTTCTCAAACCCCTATGTTCATGTTATAGTTGTGTATCTCTTATGTTTACCCTTAATGAAAATATGATCTCACCCTTTCAAATGATTCCTTTCCCAAGTTTATGATGAATATTTTTTTGTATTGTATGTCTATGATGAGAACTAAATAGATTGGAATATTTTTTCCATGTTTCCAATTAAACTAAAATATTATGTTCCTCAGCTATGTGTTTCTGTAATGTAATGAATATTCATAAAATAGATGTTATATCCATGTATGAAAATATTTGGTCTTTATAGTTAGTATCAAAATAATTTTTCATTAACCTTTCCGAAAATCTGATTAAAAAACATTAATGATAACCTGTGGGATATTTCTAAGGAAATTTATTAGTATGTCTCCAAGGATATGTCTAAGCATGAGTCAAATTATAAGAAAAGTTTATTGAATTTTGGTAAGGGATATAGTGAATGGTTTCCGAGAAATATGTCCCAATTTGGATTATAAAAATGGATTTAGATATAGAATATATATATATATATATATATACCTAGGGGTAAAAACCCTAAAATCCCTATATTGATCTACACTCATTCTATAACTGGTACATGACCACGATCATTGATGCACAGTAGGGTTGAGTATCCTGGGGGATATGCATTGGAAATTCAAAAACAATATATGAAGTATCATGAAGTATTTAAATATATTTTGACTATGAATGTATTAGGATGAACCTAAGGTTTCTTCAATTAATAAGTTGGTATGATGATTTAAAAATCATAAAAGTGACATTTAATAATTTTGTGGGATTCCATTATGATTAGGGTTTCTTATACTATGTTTTCTGTTTTTATCAATTATTAGAACCATAAGAAATAATGTTATCATTTAATTTTATGAAAAATTTAGAGAGTACAATAAACAAAATAGAATTATGATTGGAGGGAAATATATATTGATTATTCACAATCAGGTATCATGTTATATGTTTTAAAGCATGAAATTTAGTGAGATTCATCAAAAAATTAATAAGAGGAAGATTGACTATTATGAATGAACTTTTGGTTATGGAAATAGTGGAACGAAGGATCATATTCATACTTATTAATAAGTTAAGAATAAAATGAGTAGAAATATATAAAAATGGAGGGGAATATGTTTTCAATATTGAAAATGGGGTCATATAGGGAAATATTATTGAGTAGTTTAATGCCTTACCTATGGATAAATTAGTCCCTACCCACTCAGTTCCCTGAAAAAATAATTTACATCTTTGGAAAGGAATGACTTATTCAATTATAATCATTGAAGTGGATAGATAAATATATTTATTTATATGGATTCATGAATTATGAATTTTTAATTATATAATGATTGTTCAGTGTAAATTTTGTGTTACAGAATTGAATGATTATGTTGAATGATATTGATGGACTAGAAAATTTACACAATGGAATGGTGATATTTTGATTTTTGGGAAGGGAACCATTAATATATTCCTGAAGCTCAAGAAAAGGTGTTTATTTTGAAAAAACAAATGACTGATTTGGAAAATAAAATTGGATAGTATCGATTACATAAGTACTAAAAAATGACTGGTAGTCAATGTAGATTATGATAACATTGTTGGTGTTTTAAAAATTATTGGATCTATGAAATATATTTAATTAATTATGGTTTTACTCAAGAAATGAAGGATAATTCTTGTTTTCGTTAAACTTATATTGAAATTCATGTTATTACAATGATTGAAGATAATTGATGATGAAGGTATTCACATGTTGGGTATGTGATAATATAGAGAAAATTTAATAAATATTGGGGATGAATGTTATGTTTATTTTTGATATATTTAGTGTCCTTCAATCTAATGTTTTGTATTTTCATCTTTTGAAAGGTTCAGAAGGGTTAATCATTTATAAAATGGTTTATATTGAACATTTAATGGGGTTTTAAAGATTAAAATATTAATTTTCCATATGAAGATATATGCATACAAGATATCCTGTGATAACAATTTAATTTTGATTATAACTAAATATTGAATGACTGAATTATAAATCTATCCATGCATATTATGATCAATCAGTTATTATTGAATAAAAAATTCAACTTCACCTCATGGAGTAAGAGATAAAGTGAAAATTGATCAAGAAAAGACTACATGATGATATTGTGTTTAAAGAATTGAATGAAATCAAGTATGTATTTCATATAATGAAATTTTTTTAACTTTAATAAAATGATGTTCAAAAAAAAAGTCATCATATTACCTTCAATTCCCATAAATCAAATGATCCCTTATATCATCATATATTTACGGTTTTTTGAACATTAAATTTATTTAGTTAATACAATTTATTGTAATCAATGATCCCTATCACTATCAATAATTATTTATACATTTCTTCCATGTATAAATATCCAATTCCCACCTACATTATCTTATGTGGAAACATATTTATCTTTTAATTTATGTTTCCATTATGATTCATATTTTTCATTTTCAAAGGATTTTTTATTATTCAGTTTATATTATGGGTTTGTATAAAAGAAAATTGATGTATTAAAACTTTAATAAACTAAATGAATTTAGAGGGGGAATTCATTTTATAGGGGCTATAATGTATCACTATGTGTTCTTATGAATTATTTTTTCTGATGAAATCAACATTATTCGATGCATTGTGTTACATGACACACCATATTATGCTTTCTTTATATAAAATAAAAATTAAATTTTTACTACACATAACAATGATATTAGGATACATTATACACAACAATATGTTTTTCTTGTGAGACACACAATGCTGAGTTCCTTTGATAGCTTTCATTACATTATGACTTAGTTTTACCAAATGAAAATATACTATTAATATTATTATTTAATATTATAGTTTTCAAATAGTCATTTTAATGGAGGGTATGAAAAGGATTTTCAAAAATAAGGTTTAATTTTTTTTACACAAAAAATTATTTGGGTACAAATTAATTATAAATGAAAGTAAAACCACTTACAAAATTAAATATTTATGTAGAAAACTATTTATATCTTCAAAAGTGGTGTTTTTATCAATAGATTAATCAAATCATATATTGAGATTCATTTTTATTAAATTTATATATTATAAATCAAATAAAAATTTCAACATTCAAATTATATGTTTTCTAGACCAAAGATAAAAAAAATCCATTTTTATCCTTAAAATATTATTTTTATAAAAGAAAAATTTTTCACGTTTTTTTGGATAACATATTTTAGAAATGAAATTTACAAAAAAAAAATCAGATAAATATGATAATATAAAAATTATTCAAAATAAATAATATAAAAACTATCTTAGGGTGTATTTTTGGTATTTTATGAGAAGTTTTATTTTTGATGAATCATGAAAAATAATAAATTTTAAATGAAAAACACCTTTTCATTTAAGTAATTTATAATGATAAACTATATTGTGAATTTTTTAAGGTCTCAATTTTTCAATTGTAAATTTATTAATAGAGTTTATATAAGTGTAGTATTTTTAATATTTAATTTTGATATAGTAATGTTGTAAACATTTGGACATTTTTACATTAAAAAAACTCTTTTGTGACATATATGGAGGATTAATTTTGTATTTATATTTTCAAATTATATCATTTTAATTTAGAAAAATGGATTCCATATTTTTAATAAAATTATTTTATAATTTATAAAATTTCTAAATTAATTTTTAACTAGAATTATTATTGATAATAATTTAAATTAATAAGGAAGATTAAGTGTAAAACGTGTTTACCAATTGAATGAACTTTAATATTAAGGGGAAAATTACCAAGAAAAATTTACAAAACCAATTTTATTGGAAGATCATGACCCTAAAATTTCAATGATCTCGATTTATCAACTATTGAATCCTTTTTATAGGGAAAAAATGTTATTTTAATTATCTCTTTTCCAAAATTACAAGAGTTCCACTCACCTCCCTTATAAAATGTCACCCTCCCCCTTTATTCATATCTTATAAAATGGATGAGACCAGACCATTAAAAATAAATTCTAAAATTTCATAATTTCACCCTAATTTGGGCATATATCCAACCTAGGAAGGCCTTTGGTTCAAAACAAAAGAAGATACCCAAATAGGTATTAACATTCCTCAATAAACATTTTTGTTTTATTTCATACTATACCCATTAAATTATTATTATATCATGGATATATAATAAAACAAATGTAATAAATATATTGAGGTGTTTCTATGTTAATCACACAACCTACATCCACACACACTCTTATGAAATGGGTTATGAATTCATTGTTTATGTGTATGGTGCACTACCACCTTGCGAACTGATGCCATTTGTTTATCCATTAAACCATTTAGGGTATGGAATAATGATAGAAATAGTATTTACATTTGATAAATAGGATATTTATAATATAATTAATATTATGTAATTATTATATAACACATACCTTCGTGCACTCCAATTTTTGGGAATACAATAATGTCGTTCATGTGTAAGGCTCAGTACTGCCTTGCGAAGCGATGTGATACTATCAAAAATTACATAAGATGTATTAATATTAGGTTAATGATATATAAGATATGTATAGAAAAAAATATAGAATTATAATATATATATCTCTCTTATTTATATTTTTTACATTAATGAGAAAGGAAAAGGAAAGAACATTCATGCTTACGTATGACCTACCATGTAGAAGAATGGTGTATTTCATTTCCTATATTTTATATAGTATTATAAATACATATATAATGAATATATATTAGTTATATCAATGTTACAATTATGGAGACTATGAAATACTAATTAATTTAATATGAAAAATATAACTAATCAAAACTCATATGAAAGACCAAGCAGTTATTACCTAAAACAAAACATTAAAATGGATATGTTAATAAATGTGAAATTATAGGAAATATAAAAATAATTTAATGTAGGGAATATATGAATTTTTTTAAATATATGTATAATAAGATTATATTTTATATATATGTTTTTTTAATGAGTATGATGGGAATCTAGACTTATGGTATGAGGGTTTCTAGTGTCACTTTTATTTTTTTGGGAATTATTCCATATTCAACACTCGTTTCATATTTTTGGTGTATATAATGATATATGAAATAAAATATCATGAATATACCTCATTTAAATATAATTTATGTTTCAAATTATGTAATTGATGCATGATTGTTATAAATCCAAAGTTAATCCAATAGTACAATATTGATGTCTCAATTTATACTCTTGTGAGAAAAATGATATATTAACCACCTATTACTTCTATGTGGTGTATATAATTCCCTTGAATGAATTTAATGATTATTATACTAAATGTTTTTTTTAATTTACATATCCATTTTGTCACTTTTTCATTATGCTTAAGGTTAAAAAGTTAAGAAAGCCGTAAAGAATGTTTGCCTCAATTTTACATCATTCAGATACATGTAATGATATGCACCTATACTCCATCAAGAGTTGTATATATTTCCACATTGAAATGAAATATTTTTAAATTATATATCCTTGCAATACTTTACTTCCATTTTATGTTTTTATTTCATGGGGATTGTGATTTAATGTTGCCAAAGTGGTAAAATTTTTATGTTACAATCTCATCGTTTATTAGGATTATTTATGATTATGCTTCAAATGATAAAATCATATGATGTGTCTATAAAAAAAATTATTAATTTACTTATACTCTTTTTATCCATTACATTTGCATGTAATTGTACCATTTTTCCACAATATGGTTCATAATATAATTAATAATGTGTTTTAAGAAAATATGACTTTATTTCTCTATTTGGTAGGAAATATATTTTATTCAAAAAATAAGTTTTCTAAAAAAGTTTTAAAAAATGATTCGAAATGATATTTTAATATCATTTTAGGGGAAATGATTTCAAAATTTTATTCTGGTTTAAATACATATTTGAATTATTTTTAATGATTTCTTTATATACTTTCAAGGATATTTTAAAAGGAAAAGCTTTTCAAAATGTTTTATGATTTAAAAAGTAATTTTCAAATGGGAATGGATATTTTCCAGAAAATATTGATTCAAATTAAATTTAAAATACTCTATTTTAAGTATTACATGTTATTTCTGAAGAAAATTATTTTCATAATATTTTTCACTATAAAAATTAATTTGAAATGAAAATCTATTTTCCTTAAGAAATGTCCCATGTAGTATTTCAAAATTATTTTCCATCTAAAATGACATTATTTATTATTATTATGCTTTACTGGTGATATGATCCCTGGATACCATTCATATTATTTACCTAAATGTTTTATGTTATTGATGAATTTCCTTTTATGAAATCCATTACTCTTCCATGGGTTCTACCATGGTTAAATTATTATAGAACCCACTACATTTCAAGAATTACACTATAATGAAATGATTATAGAACCTATCCTTTTTCCTAGGTTATGATATGATGAAATGTTTATAATACCTATATGTTTAATGGGATATGATATGAGGAATGTTTATGATCTTGTGTTACATATAAATAGAGTTTTAATTATTTGAATAGTGGTACCTATATGTCCCTCTAGTGCATAAGTTAGTGATAAATGCTATATGACATCATAAGATACATGGGTGTTTATCCCATTCCCAAAAGGAGGTTACATGGGTTTTTATCCAACTTCCAGAGACGAGGGTATAAGTGTGGTCATCTGATGCCTGTAAAGGAAGGTACAATGGTGCTCAGTCCCAAACCAATGATGGTACACATTTGGTTAGCCCAAGCCTAACATGGGATTAATGTATTGGTGGCTAGCCATGACCTAATATTTTCTATTATAGTGTGTATGCTAAAAATTATGTGTCTTATGCCAATTATATTCACTTATAGATCATTTAATATTATTATATTTTGATTTTTTTCTTATGAACATCCAATATTTATTCCATGAATCATGATTATGATATTGGTTTTAATAGTTATGATAATGTTCTCATTACCCAATGTTCATTTTATGGTTATTTACCCCTTATGTTTACCCTTACTGGGCATTCGATATTAACCAATCTTCTGTTTCCATTCCACAATTTAGAAAGAAAGGTTTTATATATGGTATGTCTATGAAGAGTACTAAATTAGATGAAAATTGGGGGAATTATTGAAGATTAGTCACCATATTATTAGATATTATTCCATGTTTACAAAGGCCCTAATCTATTATGGTCCTCGGGCATATGTTAGTGTAATGTAATTAATATTCATAAAAATTATGTAATATCCATGTATGAAAATCCTAGGTCGTTATAATTACTCACATTCTCTCTAAAATTTTCTCAAGGAGCTTCTTCGATGTCTCCACAAACTAGAAATGTTGGTTGTAAGGATTTTTTTTAAAACCCATTTCTAACAATTATGTTAGGAATAATTATAATATTCTTATTGAAACTATTGAAACTCCATCCATTGGGGGTATAATAATGAAAAATCCCCTCATTGGATCTCTTTTCAAGCATTCCCAAGAATTTAAAATTTATTTGAAAATATCCTAGGCTAAAAACACATTCAATATCTTCAAGCATGTATTCTTTCAGAAAGTAACACAAATGATGGGTTGACTACATCCAGTCAGATGATGAACTATTTTCAAATATAGAAAACTAAAATAATGTATTGTCTCTAAAAGAAAATTTAATTTTTATATTCTAAAAAAATAGTTTTTTGAAGAACCCAATAAAATTGTTGAGTTATTTTATTTTTTTCTCAAATGTCAGTAATATTCTTTTTAGTCATTGATGAATTCATTGAATATTTATAGAATGTTATGTAGTAGAATAAAGATTCTCATATATTTTTTAAAGCGGTTTTAAGATGTTCTTCCTGAGATTAATAATTCTATGTTTTAGTTATAAATTTAAAATGGTAGGGAATGCAATATATATTTTCTTCAAACTGAGATCATAAAACTAGAAAATCCAAGAGGTAATATCATAATATATTCAATTTTTATATATAGAATACCTAAAAATTTAAATAGTCAATAAACTGTAATGATGTATAATATATTTACTATTTTATGATAGATAATTTTCCCTAGAAAAGTATGAGTATATCAACAGAAATATATATGTAATATTCTATTATAAAGATACAATCATTTTTTCTTGAAGTTCTATAAAAAGAATTCACAAAGTCAATGTTTTTGCCTGAATTTTTTCATGAATAATATATTTTCATCAAAAAGGTACAAATAAATTGATAATTTATTAATATTAAGCAATTTATAATATATTTGAATGAGTATGTATTTTTTTCCAAATACATTGTAACATTGTGTATGGTGAGTAAGATATAATTTATCTAATGTATGACTCAATGATTTAAAAGATGTGTGATTTAATTAATTATAAATTAGTGGATGATAAAATTGTTCATCATGAGATATAATTAAATAAAATTTAATGAGAATTGTGATTTAATTTGAGTTTTTATAACAAAGATACTATCATGACAAGACACACTAAGGCCCACCTGAGTCGAGTGTGACCATCCCAAGCAAGAATCAATTTGGCCAAGGGTTGGAGATAAGAACTAAGAATTTATAACACTAAAATGGGATTACTTATCCAATTTTACCTTATTTCACAAAAAAAACTACCTTCATCTAATAATACAGAGGTATAATAAAATAAATAACATCTTGAGCATAATCAAAGCATGAAATATTCTCTAGGAATTACATATCTGAGTAAACATACATAAAATTTAAGATATTAAGGTGGAAAAATAAATTCATAAACCAAAATATAAGGGTAACCCAAACTAAAAACTACTAAAATGAGTGGAGAAAGGGAGGGAACATCTCTAATATAGCGTCTCGAGTTTTTGAATGAGGTTAAAAATATATCATATTTTCAAATTTGCATTTAGAGGCTATGTTTTTTATTAATAAGCTTATTGGAAGTCAATTGTGAGAGTTCAAACATCTTTATATTGTGTTTTTAGATTAGTTTAGAGGCTTGGAAAGAGCCCTAAGTGTTTTTAAAGGGTTTTAGGATCGTATGTGACAACATGTATTGTTTTGAAGTTACAGGTCATGGAGCATAGCTTGGGGTAAACTGTACAATGCCTTCCAGCTAACCATGCATCTTGATTTTTTACTATAGTATGGTTTGGGTATACCGTGCAGGTGAGGCTCATAATAGTACATACTTGTTTTCTGTGGTTTCAGAGTGATACAACAAAATTTTCCTATAGTTAGTGAAAACGGTGTGGAAGGTCACATATGTACTACCAGTTAGGCATTACACTCGCATAGTATCTCAGAAAATTTACACTTGGTTTGGAAAATTATGCCACCCAGTAAATGTACCAAATTAAAATTTCCCCTTTTTCTATTCCTTTCATCCCATTTATTATTCCTTGGTCACATGCTACACATGAGGAACCCTCCTCCTCCTCTCATCCATGTTTTCCTCTCTCTCCTCTTTTGGGGATTAATTTTCTTCGTTGTTAGGTGAAATAGAACTACCCTGGTAAGGGTACTAACACCTTATAATCTTCTTCTTTTTCTTATTTCCTCATAGAGTGATATATCCATTTGATTAGTTTCACCATATTTTCAAGGAATTAGATGTAAAATAAAACATCTCTTAATCTGCTGCATGTTGCTGCTCCATATCAGACGTTCCTACATCTATGAGGCCAAGGTTGGTGGTGCATACCATTCTTTATTTTTTTGTAATCATTTTGTGGGTGGTGATTTTAATGCGCATTTGTGTATCTAAGAAATACACTTGTTTATTCTTATTAAATTGAGATTGTGACCTATGGGATATTTTTGGCAATTCCATCATGAATTTTACTTGACCGTGGTTGGGATAGAGGTCATCTCTCCTTGGGTGGTTTGGCTGGTAGTGTTAAATTCATTTAAATTGAATTGGTTTATTATTATTATTTTTTGGTTTTTCAAATTAGAGGTAATAAAGACCAATTTATTAAATTTCTATGTTTGTTTAGTTGTTAAGGTTAAATAAAGTTAAATTGAATTAATTTTTTAAAGTGAATTGATTTAAATTTTATATGGGAAATGATTGAATTGAATAATTTGAGACCCAATGGGTCGTGATAGGATCAGCTTCAATTATTATTATTTCTAGGCCATCAGTATTGACATGATATTGATCATATGGTTGTCATTATTCTAGATATATATTTTTCTAACTAATATTGATCATAGGATTTGGATTCATGGATGTATGATTGAGGTGGTGAGGCCATACAGTTGGGAATGGCCTATGATATGGGATTATATGGTCATCAGACATGAGCAACATGGTCTCAAGGGAATGAGGTGATATTGATGATGTGGATTGAGAAATATTTGGTGATTTTTTATCAACCACTATTTACAATGTGTCAATTTATATTCTGTGAACACAATTCGACTCTATGAAGAGGTGGGTTTGACAACTCTTTTGGGTGGAGGCCCCGGGTAGTGTGTCTTAAGAATTTTTGTTGTTTCATACCATAGAAATCTAAATAGAAGGTTCAGATTGTTTGGTTGATAGCAATGAGGCTATCAGTTGGGGGGTAAGGCTCGACGTGTTAATAAATAATCATCTCTTACAATTTCATTATGTTACTCATTGGAGAATTTTGTTTGGAGGAAATATATCATTGTGCCTTCGGATGTCAGGCATAAAACTGAAAGATGCTTTTGGGAAGTAGTCCATGGTTCCAAGTAACATTATTCATAGGCATGCAATCATGACATTAATACATGTTGAGGAATTATGTGGAAAGTGGAACGAGGTTATAGGTTACTATAAAGAGTTGGAACCTAATGGTTAATCTCAACTTGTTATATTAGGGGGATACATTGGGCCATGGGTTAAGGATCCTCCATTGTTCAGTAATTTTTCATTTTCTAAAGCATTTGACATCTCCCTGGTGGATATTGATCACCAGTAGAGATTGTGTTAATTTTAAATGTATGAGATATTGTCTATGTTTAATTCCATATGAAACTTCTTCTTAAAAACTAATGTTGGGTATTCACATTTGGGTGGTATCATACTAAGACTCATTCTTAGACCCTACATGGGACCTTAGAGATGTGTTTAGATAGTATGTATTTACATTCAAGTAAGGGATCGGCCTCAAGATCTAGATTATAGTAGTTTTTTACCAAGGGATGTTGTAAAGGACCTTGAATTCTTGCCTATATATGAGGTAATTTTAAGTTTACATTTTTATTCTTTTCCTGTATCAGTATGTTGTTTGTATTTGTTATATGTTTATACTATGTTCATCCATGGATGACCTCTTTTAGTATATTGATATGTATGAACTATTTGGATTCATGGTTATTTAAATGAGGATACAAGTGTTTTTGTTAGATGTTTACTTTCATTTTGCTACCCAGTTATTATTTCTTCCCCTTCCTTTTGATATTGATTATGCTTCCTCCATTGGAAAGTCTGGTTCGAGTCCACTATATCATTATTTTACATTACATGTTATATTATATAATCTGTCTAATATTATATTATTATTACCATAGTATATATCCTTCCCACTATACACCTTTTAAACCCTCTCTTCTACTCAGCAGCCTTTGGTGTTCTAGGAGGTATGGCTAAGGATAACAGAACCCTACCTGATAGCACAACTCGGGTAAATAATTTGGTTGAGGATGTTACAAGTGATATCATAGAATTTATTTATTAGGATTTAGTATTAGTTCATGACTAGATACAAATATGATCAAGACTACCACTTCTTTCTGGTTGGTATTACTATTTGGGTTATGGGAGTGTGGTAAAAGGATGTCATTGAAACCGGGTTTTAAAAATTTTCTTGGGTGCATGTAGCCCCATGTACGATGGATGGACTAGCTTACTATGTGAGAGAATATTATTTCAAATATTTCTCAATTTATAGTTGGATTTATTTCCACAAAGTGTGGATTTTTTAAATGGCAATTTTAATGGTTTTTAATTGTAACTCTTACCCATGTATGGAAAGGGAGGATATAACAATCATTGTGCCGATGAGGCATGATGTGTTTGTGATGCATGATTTTATTTTTTTAGGCACATGATAGGGTGTTAAATTATATATCCATGCACCTGTATTTTTTTTTGTGAAATATGAATTGAAAGTGTCCTATGGAATGTGCCTGGATCTTATAAGAGCATGCTGATGTTATTTCATAGGGTGATTTAGTTCACTAGTTTGGGTGTCTCAGTTGACGGTTTGAAGTGACGATGGTTTTCATGACTGGTGTGGCCCAGGGTAATTATAATACTTGGATCCATGGAGGGTTGGAAAGGAGTTCATGAGTTTTGAATGTCATGTGTAATAGTTTCAATAATAAAGGGTTAGGATAGTGAGGGTCTGCGGCTTCTTACTTCATTCTCCATCTGGTTGTTATATATATATATCTGTTTTGTTTGACTGTATTGATGGAATTCATCAGTTTTCCCCTAGATGACATGGATGGAGTGTAATTAAGGTGAGGAAATGATTCCATAGAGAACAAGAAGGATTAGACCCCTGAGGGTTCGGAAGAATAGGTGCATGCTCAGGGGCATGCCCAGTATAGTATCTGGGGTAATATCAGGTATAGTTTTTAGTGTAAGTGGGGAAGGATTCATAATTTTTTTTCCATGAATAGATGATAAGGTTTGAGTGAGATGGGTAAAAAAATTTCAAGTCATCTAAAGGGGTTCTTAGGGAGTAGATCAATCAATTTATTTTCTGACTTGGGAGTTTTAGTCACAACACCAGGTGCTTTTTCGATGTAAGGGTTATCCACATACAACTAAGAACAAGATAAAAAATTATGAATATGATTATAAAGTATCTTCAGACTCCACCAAGTTGGAGGGTAAAATTGGATATGTACATGATCAGATGACAAGAAAATTACTGGCGAGATGCACAGGTACATGCAGGAAGACATGATAGAGTGGCCTTTATGGGCATTGAGGACAGGTTGTTTTAGAATTTCATTCTGGATATGTGGGGGGTAGAAAGAGCTATGAAGATCTTGAACCTTCAACAGGATGACATCTATATCATGGGATATGGTTCGATTTTCACTGAATCATCTCAGTTTTCACCTAACATGGTTAGCAATGACATCTTGAGAGTGAGGTGATTTGAGGATGGATTATTGATCACTGTCTAGGTGCAGGTAAAAATATTTATATTGGACTCATTCATTGAGGTGGGGATCCAAGAACTCATATATGAGGGAAACCTGAATGGAATGTATTACATAAGCCAGAAAAAGGATTTAGGTGACATTAGTGGTGATGCTTTAGATGGAATTAAGTGACTCCTTGGTGAGTTCCAATAAGGCGGACATGTAAAGGACTCAGTTAAACCTACTTGGAGTTGGTATTTGATGGTTTTATTTCAATTTGGAAAGTAATGACATATCCGAACTCAGTGTGTGTAGCCTTTAAAAAAGTGTTATGCATGTGGGTTGGTTGGGAATCTTCAGAGGTTCTGTAGGAAGAAGTCTAATATAGTAAAAATTTAGGGACATGGAAAGAACAATGATTCAATGTTTGTTTCTATATTTGTACTTGGTGAGGGTAATAAAAATTCATCTACCCATGGGGGTCCTGATAGTGATAGTTGTACCCAACATTTGGGTCATTAGCTAGTGGTTGGTGTTGCATCGCAGGGAGGTTAAGAGTCTGATATTCATTCATCTGGTCAGGTGAATGCCATAGAGCTTCCAAGGTCTGAGTGGCCTGCTGAGCTGATGATGGTTTGAGGTCCACTGTGGGAATGGTATGGTTCCTTTTTTTCCTTTTTGGATTGGAATTTTGAGGCTATATATTTGGATTCACAAAGTGAAATAGTTGTATTAGGGCTGAACAGATATTGATCAATAGGTTGGCACTAGCTCAAGTGCGCGATTACATATATATATATATATATATATATATATGAGGTGTGAGGCACCAAGATGTTTATTTGAGAAATGATGGATACATAATTATGAGGTGTGTTGGTACCAGGGAATCAAGGAGACGAAAGACTTATTTGAGGTATGAGGAATCTGAGGACTATGATGGTGAATTACTAGATTGTGTTATGAGGACCTGGGACTATTGTTAGCATGTTTTGAGATGTGTGACCTCATTGGGCCATGGATTCCATGGAAACAATGTGGGCATTGGTGATATGGGGATGTGAATGTGTGTCTTTTATGAAATGAGTTGATATGATGCAAATTAGAAGTGATGATGCATTGTGGGAGGACAATTGAGTCTTGTATTGTTTGATGTGCCATTTCTTTGTTTGAGTTTTGGGTAAATTGAGACCAAGGTAGGTCACTCCTAAGGCAGTGAGCCCACTTGAGCTACATTGACCTATACCCTAGAGACCGAGGTAGTCCACTTTTCTTTCTACCAATATGGGTATTTACTATATTATCTTTAAGTTTCATTTGATATTCTGAGGATAATATATGTTAAGGGGATATTGTAACATTCTAGGTTTTGAAATTGGGTTGGAAACCTCTCACATTTTCAATTGTTTTATTAGTGGCTATGTTGTTTCCTAATCCACTTTTCGAAACTATATTTATTGAGTTACATAATATTTATATCTTATTTATGAATGTGGCCACAGGATTGGAGAGTTCCTCAGGTGTTTTGGAAGATTTTCCGGAGCATTGGAAGTTGAATGTCCTATTTTGATGTTTTAGGCTAGGGTGCACAGTTAAGGGTATGGCGTGAAAACCTTATATATAATATTGGTGCTGATTTTGAACTATCTCATGGTTTTTATAACTCATGTGGGTGAGGCGCAAAAACATGAGACCCTTTTTTCAGTGGTTGTAGAGAGGTGCCACACTATTTGTGCACTATTTGTGCAAACTGTGATGCATATTTCACATGTACTATAACTTAGGTTGTAACCTCTCACTATATATCATACATTTTCATTAAGGATTGGAAAACCATGTGGGTAAACCACATATCCTAGTAAGGTTAGGAAATTTCATTTTCCCCTTAATTTTGTTTTTTCATTTACATTTCCTTTCATCCTCTTTCGTCATCCTTGGCCAGGTGCTGTATAGGAGGAACCTTCCTCTACCTTTCATCTTTGTTTTTATTTAACACCTCTTTTTCTACTCCATTTTCATCGTCATATAGTGAAATATAACCACCTCAATAAAGATAATAATTCCCTATCCTGTTATTAATTTTTTCCCATCTCATAAAATGGTAAATCTATTGGATTAGTTTTACCATATTTTCATGGTGTTTGAAAAAAACACAGATCTCTTCCAATTTTCTTTGAGTTAAAGACTGTAATCAGACCTAACTACATAAATGAGTCCAAGGAAAGTGGTGTATACCTTTATTAGAGTTTTCCACATATGTTTCGATGGTGCGGATTTTAGTGTGCATATGGGTGTTTGTGAGAACCCATATTGCATCATCTTAAATTGACCATATGAAATATGGGATGCTATTAGGCACATCTAAACCCCTATTTACTTGAGTGAGGTTGGCTTAGTGGTTGTAACATCCCACCCCTTCCTAATTGGCTCAAGAAGGTGGGGAGATTCTACTTGGCCTTAGGTGACATTCCCAAGGCAACAAAGGATGGAAATTAATACCGAGAAATTTAAGAATAAGTGAGGAATGATTTACCCTTAGAATTAAAGAAACCACCCAAATGAGTCATAACCAACCAAACAACATGATGCTGGTCAACATGGTTAACAATTCAACAAACCAAATGACTAATAAAACCATGCAACAAGAATCCATAAACAAAGTACAAAGAGATAAAATACAGAACAAAAACCCAAGAATCTATGACACAATTTGGAAACTCCAGGAAAAGATCCATTCTCTAAGAACCACAAAACCTTCCATGCATCACGATGAACCACTAGAAAAAATTAGATGATTTACCCTTATATATGTCTATAAAAATTTCATCTGCAAAAGAACCAACGTACCAAATAAGGGGGAGAGTAAAAATACACAGAAGGTTATCAACTAATGAAATCCCTGCACAAGCTACTATGATAAAACCACTAATAAATTTATATAAAATAGTTTATACAAAACATTAAATAGGGAAAAAATTTTGACCAGACAAACTCACCCTTACCAAGCCATTTCCTCCAAAAAATACCTATAACATGAGGGAAATAAAATAATAAATCCGTAATACATTTTACTATCCCACATTATCATAAGAATTCATTCTTTAGTAGCCACAATTATGATCAAAACATAACTATAAAGTTTCACACTCACAACTTGGTGTAGTAATCATGGTGGAACTTCCTGTCGAAGACCGTTTACTAAATTCCAAATTTAGTGGTACTTCCTGACCACTTAGAATTGATGATGGACCTTCCATCTAATATCCACAACATTTTTATATTAATATATCCCACCCACTTTACATCCATGTTAATCACATTCACTAACCCTAAACCAACAACAATCATATAAGACACAAAGTCCACAACATGATTCCAACCAACCTATTACAAACCAAAAAAACCCTAGAAAATTATACATGCCACATTAACATTAAGAAAACGACACATTTATATTGAAAAATATTTTTAAAAACTCTTTTCATAAATCAAACCATGCCAACAATTTTAAAATCATCATTTTAAAATACAACAACAAGAACATATCACAGCAATATCCCATTTTCCCTAAACATCCACAAATCATCACAACATGAATTTTCAATATAATTCACTCATAATAATCACAATTATTTTCAAGGAACCCCAATTTAATGAAACATGGCTTTGAGTTCTATTAAAATGGTGTTGAGAGAGAATCCACCTATATTATGGTTCTGGGGAAATCGACCCCCCGCACAACCACATACCAAAACCAGGTAAAACCTCCACAAAATCACTATATTTACATTTTCCTATAATAAAAAAACCCAAATATCATCATTATATGAAAAAAACCCAAAGATATAAAAAAAAAAGATTGTAGATCTAGTGGAATGAGAAAGAGAGAGAAGTGTAGATCTAGAGAAAACCACAAACAACCAATTGAGGAGAATTACCCAGGAAGAACCGCATTCAAATCACAAAGATACCCCATATATTTGGTTCCAAAAATGATGGGAGAGACCCTATAACCATTGAGAACATGGAATCTCATGTAGATTTTGTATGGGAGAATACATGAGTGAAATAGGGGAGATCCCGAGTGATCCCAATTTTTGAAAAACATATTTCTGCATCGCGCACGGTTAGCTAGCACAATTAGAAAATCAGTTCCAAAATAGTGTGGGTGATAATGCCTCAAAGAGAACCTTGTATATCCTCATGAAATGGTTATAAAAATATTGCACAAATCATGGAAATATTTTTGTCTCATGTTACACGGTTACCTGGGGATTTTTCATGGTTTCACTGAACTGTGCTCGAACTGCACACCCTTTAAACAACTTTTTAAAATTTAGGAAACCAACTAAAACACTCCAAAAATTTACCAAAAAACATTATCTAAATAAAAAGGCATAAATAGGGGTTAAATAACTCAAACTGGTGGTTTTACATTCTCCCTTCCAATGGACTCACATTCACTAGAAATTAGAGAACCATTTCTTTGTCAAAAGAGAATGAGCCATTGCTCAGTCATCTCTTTCTCACACCCCCAAGTCTCCTCCTGAAACTGACCATGATTCCTCAAAACGTGAACAAAACCAATGATTATACCATGCACAACTTTCTCTTTCAAATCCACAATCAGCATTATCACGTGCACCAATGAAACATCTGGTTCTATCTCAACATGATCTCAATGAATCACATGGTCACGATCCGTCTAATAATTTTTCAATTGAGATAAATGGAAAAAATTGTGCACTAAACTAAACCATGGTGGAAAATCCAACCAATAAACACCTCTCCATCCAGTTCAAGTATCTCAAAAGAAAAAATATACCTTGGAGATAACATCCTTTTTTTCCAAACCAATGATGTCCAAGCCTAGGATAGATTCTCAAAAAACACATGGTCACCCACATGGAACATCAATGGTAATCGACGATGGTTTGTATATGATATCTAACCACATTGAGAAATATCCATTCTCTTCATGATAAAAATGGTCTTCTCTATGGTCTCTTGTATAAGATTCAGCCAAACCATCAACATTTCACCTTTTCCACCCATCAAAGTAGAGAACGACATGGATGAACATAGAGTGCTTCAAATGGGGCCATCTATATGGATGAATGAAAATTGTTATTACACGAGAACTCCACCAATGGAATGTGATCCTCACATGAACCACTAAATTCCATCACAGAAGCCTGAAACATATATTCTAATGTTTGTAACATCCTCTTAGATTTACCATCTGTCTGAGGATGATACACTCTACTCATCACCAATTGCATCCCAATGTCTTGATGTGAGGATTTCCAAAATTAAGATGTGAACCTTAGA
The DNA here is from genome assembly GCA_963277665.1 of Viscum album. Classification (NCBI taxonomy): domain Eukaryota; kingdom Viridiplantae; phylum Streptophyta; class Magnoliopsida; order Santalales; family Viscaceae; genus Viscum; species Viscum album. The sequence goes on along the minus strand of OY728137.1, from coordinate 624,123,876 downwards.
TCACTGTCTAATACAATCGAAACCAAAACACTATTACTCTTTACCACATCATGGATACATATTTTGGTTAGATATTATATCATTTGATATTCACAATTAGAGATTAAATGGGATGAATTTTGTGATTCGGTCCACTATCACCCATATTGCATCATGATTTTTGACCATTTTCAAGCGACCTGTAACAAAATCCATCACTATATGTTCCCACTTCCCTAGAGGTATAGGTAAATATTGAAACATACTGACCATCCATTGATTCTTTGCATTTACTTTATAGAACTTCAATCATATCGAAACAAACTCCTCCACTTTATTTTTCATACCATAACACCAAAACATGGGTTTAGACTCCTTATACATTTTCAGAATTCTAGGATAAACTGACCATATAGAATGATGATAAGCCTGGAAAATTTACTCATGAAAGCAACCAATACTTCCATACAATTTTAAAAACACAAAACCGACTTCTCATTCAATCCCCAGCCCTCAATGGTCTCCCCACCATTGAGTTCTAACCTCATCGCCATACACACAGAATTGGACACCTGCACCTCTTTAATGAACACAAAAAAAAATCAAGAAGCAATAAATCCGAAAAACAAATCTCTATCTCCCCAGTCCTCACATTCCAATCGCATGTCGTCTAGTATTGACATCAAATACCACTGTTCTGATGCCTCTTTCACCACATGAGCGTACGAGTTTCTACTTAATTTGTCTACCACCAAATTTCCCATGCCCAGTGTATATATTATGTCAAAATAAAACATCTTGAGATACCCCATCTATCTCCTTTGCCTCATGTTCAAATATTTCTATGGGAAAAATGATTTAAACACTTATGATTGGTAACCACCATGAATTTCTCCCTGAAGAGATAATGATGAAAAATTTTCAAAGCATGAACCACTTTCACAAAATCTAAATCATGCATTGGGTAGTTCATATCCTAAAACCTCAACCGTCATGATCCATACACAACCAAATGACCCCCTTCCATGATAACACACCCCAACCCTAATCCTGATGCATCACAATACAACACATATCTTTTCCCTGGTTTTGGAAAAACCAATATTGGTGCTGATTTATAATGAACATTAATCTCATCAATTGTTTTATGCCAATTATCATTCTATATAAATGAAACATTATTCATTGTCAAGGATATCATTGGTGAATTTAATCATGATAAATCATGAAACAAACATTGATAATACCCATCAAGATCAAGGGTGCTCTGTATCTAGAAAACATTATTCGGTGGTTTTGACAAAATAATAGCCTTTATATTTTCAGGATCAATTGAATTACCCATCTTAGAAATCACATTTCCAAGAAAAAACATCATGTGTCTGGAAAATAACTTTTGAAAATTTGGTATACATCCGATGATTTCTCAAGATCCCCAAAAATATTGCCATGTGCTGCTCACGATCCACCATTGTCCTTGAATACACTAATATAACGTCAATGAATACCTCCATGAAAGAATCCATATATCTCTGAAATATCTAGTACAAAAAATTCCATGAACTCTTCTAGTGAACTTGTTTGACCAAAGGGCATAACGACATACTCATAATGTCCATATATTCTTTCGAAGGATGTTCTCAAAATATTTTCTTTCTTCACTCGCAATTGGTGATATCCGGATCACATGTCAATATTTGAGAACCACTGAGCTCCCATCAATGTATCAAACAAATCATTAATTCATGGATGTGTATATAAGTTACATATAATAACATTTTTTAGCCTATGATAATCAACGAATAGCCACAAGTTTCCATCAGCCTTTTTAACAAACAAAACCAGCACTACGAATAAAAACTGCTAGGCTGGATGAACCCTTCTTATAACTCCTCCAACTACAATTTCAATTCCCTTAATTATGTTGGCGCCATTCGGTTTGATGGAAGGGAGATAGGACTAGTATCCAAAAGGATATCAATCATAAAATACACTTCTCTAATAGGTGAAAACCCTGAGAATTATTCAGGAAAGACATCCAAAAATCGATCAACCATAGATGGAAAGATGCTCTTCTTCATTCCTACCAATGATTCCAATGAAAATGTTGTCAACTGATATTAGATCATACTAAAATATGGTTCCAAAAAATCTATTGCACCCAAGTTTTCATTATTCTACCCTATATAGAGATGTATGATTCAATCATCTATCGTAAAACTAACCATTCAAACATAATAGGTGATGTATTCCTTAAACATTGCCAAGAAATCCATTCCAAGGAATAAATCTTAATCATATATCTGAAGAACTGGGTAATCACACATCAACTCAACCCCATCCATAACTAAAAAACATGCTCTACAAATGATGTCTTGACACTCTCTTGGACCCAAAAAAGTATGATGTCTTAAAATTGAGGGAATCATATACATAGTTAAACCCATCAGGCTAACAACACAAGAAGCAAGAAAATAATGTGAATAACCAGTATAAAAAATAATTAAATCATGGTAGAATTTTAAATAATCATACATCACACCATGGATGGTCTTGAGTGATCATCTATCATAACCTGTTTAGCTCCAAACTATTTCTTTATTTCCATAATGTGATCTTTATTTCCCTTCTCAGGAGTGGTGGTGTTCCTAGAATTACCATGACTGAAATTACTCTATTGATGATGGGTATGCTGTTGCCCCCATCCTGTCGAGGAATATGATGCATGAGAACCTTGGGGAGTGTAACAAACACTATAATTCAGAGTAATGTGATAATACAACTAAAGATTCCCCATCTACTTATAGTTATGTCATTTTAAGGCTCTTCTGTTCAATAATTCTTGATGTGACCTAAAGAGCCACACTAAAAATATGTTATCTTACTCTGAGGTTTTGGAGGAAGATTCACTAATCCTTTTATCAGATTCTGAATCATACAACCACCCTAGAAATTTGTTTCCCTCATCCTATTGAACACGAAATTGGAGTTCACACTATTACCCATGGGTACCAATATGCTACCCCCACCTGTAGCCCTAGTGATATCTCATTCAGCTGTAATTTCTCTATTAAACATTCCCATGTAATCTCCAATACACAACAATGATATTTTAGAATTAATTTCCAACCTCAATCTATCTTTATAAATAACTGACTTAAATGATGTACTACCCTCCACCTTAGGTGAAAAAAAAAACTATGTTAAAGAACATAGCTACATATTTGTTTAGCGACAAGTTCCCTTTCATCAAGATGAATAAATATGTTGTGTGCTAAATTATAAATGTATGATGGTAGAATTTTTATTAAACAATTAATTAAAACTATCCCATTTCATTCCTTTCTCCATTACAGCATGGAACGCTTTCTCCCACCATTGAAGGGAAATATCTTACTGCATATACATGGATATCTTCTCTTTCATCCCTAACTGTGTTCCCAAGAATTCAAATATCCTATTTATTCTGTTCATCCATGGTTTTTCCTTTCAAACTCCAAATCACCCCTAACGATGGGTGGATTTGGATTTTGAAACTAAACCTCATGATCCTTATTCTTTGGTCCATCCACTTTATTTCCACTTTCCACAGCCTAGGAATCTTGCACTGTACTCTACACTAGTTGCTGGTTCACATGGGGCTTAGGTAAAACCACATATTCAGCATCCCCATCTGGTTGGTCTCTATGATGCCTACTTAGTTCCATTTCATTCCATATGAAATCAACCATAAGTCACACTCCCTTAGCAAGAAAAGGTTTCCAATTGAAATTACATTATAAAGAAACTATCACAACCAGGCCTTCCAAAAGATAATATTTCCAATATGGAACCATTTTTTAAGAATCCACCATATTTTGAAAATTAATGAAATTGAAAAATAACACAACTATCCATGATTCAAATCCTTCCATTTGAAAATCCATTCAAATTTTCAAAATTCACATATTCATGACACACCATAAATTATTATTCCCAAATGAAATATGCATCCTAGTGGAAAGTCATTTCAACCATGCACGCCATGCTCATCTCATTGGATACACCCATGACAATGATATTTCCAATGCCTCTAAGTGTCTCCAAAACACTTATGTACCCAACTCCCTAGTAAATTGAAGTTCAACGTAAAAGTGTTAGCTACATCCTTTTAAGAAATAAATTTAATGTTCCAAAAATCCTACACATTTCTACTATCTCGACTCAAAGAATAGACCAAGAACGAAAGTAAACACCAATACCAACAATCAATGCCAGAAGATCAAACAACTTCTTTCACATGAATGTTAAGGACTAAACAATCTGATACCACATGTAACATCCTGCCCCTTCCTAATTGGATCGCGAAGGTGGTGAGATGATACTTGGCCTTTAGAGATGTTCTAAAGGCCCCAAATACTGGAAATTAATGTTGAGGGCTTCAAGAACATGTGAGGAATGATTTAACCTTATAATTAATGCATTCAACTGAACGAGTCATAACCAACCAAACTACATGATGCATGCCAACAAGGTTTACAATTCTACAAACCCAAAGACCAATTCAGACAAGCCACCCGAATCCATAATTATAGTACCAAGAATAAGACTACAAAACCAAAACCCAAGAAGATATGACAGAATTCCACAACTCCAAGCCAAGATCCATGTTGCAAGTACCACAAAACCATTCAACCATCCTGATGAACCACTAAAAAAAGGATATGATTTACCCTAACCATTATCATGAAAAATGACATATTTAAAAGCACTAATGTGCCAATTTGGGGGTGAGTAAAAATACTTTATAGGTTTTCCCCAAATTACATACCTACACATGCCAGTAGAATAAAACTATTAAAAAATTTATATATAAAATTTAAAAAACATTAAATTGTGAAGCAATTTCCAACAATTCAAACTCACCCTTACCAAGAAATTTCCTCCAAAACCCCTACAACATAAGGGAAAGACAAAAATCAATACATAATTCATTTTACCATCCCACATTTTCACAATAATTCCTTCATTCCAAACCACAAGCATTATCAACACATATGTATAGAGTTTCATACACACAACCCAGTGTAGAAACCATGGTGGAACTTCTTGTTTAAGACTGTTTAATACTTTCTAAATTTAGTTTCACTTCATGACCACTAAGCCTTAATGGTGTCCCTTACATCCACTATACATCCCCTTTAGATAGTGATACTTCTCACCCCCTTCACATCCATGTCAAACACATGCAAAAAAACTTAGCTAACAATGAGAATATAACACACAAAGGCCAGAACATGATGCCAAACAACCAATTTCATACCAAAAAATACCTTATGACATTATCCGTGAAAAATTACCATCAATAAAGAACCCATTTTTATTGAAAATTATTTTGACACAACCTTTTCATAAATTAATTCAAGAAATCGATTTTTAAGTTATTATTTTAAAATCCAGCAACAAGAACATATCACCGCAATACCCAATTTTCCCCCAACATTCCACGAATCATCACAACATGAATTTCAAAAAAAACATCGTGCATCATAATCACAATTAATTTCAGGGAACCCCAATTTATAAAAACAAGGCTTTTAGGTCCATCAAAATGCAGTCAAGAGAGAATATATGTACCTTAGGGTTCTGGCGAAATCCCCCCCCCCCCTCGTATAACCGCACACCAAAACCGAGTAAAAACTCAAAAAATATCCCTAGATACCTTTTAATATCATAAAAAAACCCAACCCTCATCATTTTCTGCAAATGCATGAAACAAGTGTAGATCTAAAAAACCAAGAGATATAAAAGAGTTGATCTATAGAAACCCCCAAACAACCAAGAGATGAGACTTACATGGGAAGAACCACCTTCAATCCACCATGAAACCCCTTATATTTTCTCCCAAAATGGGTGGGAGAGACCCTATAACCCCTGATAATAAATAACCCGATGTAGAGTTCGTATAGGAGATGAAATGAGTGAAAAATGGCAAATAACAAGTGATCCTGATTATTAAAAAACCCATTTTTCCTTTGTTCATGGTTTCATCGAACGATTAGGAAAACAATGTGCTAACCATGCAGATGATACTCCCTCAAGGATAACCTCATACAGTTAGACAAACTCTATGAAAATCATGTGAAACCCACTATCTTATTCCATACATTTACAAAGGGATTCGACATGGTTTCCCCTAATCATACTCAAACATTTCTCCCTTTAAACCACTTCCTAACATTTCTAAAACCTTCCTGAACTCTACCAAAAACTATCAACCAACATTTTTGACATAAAAATTCATAAAAATGGTTTCATACCACAAACTAAAGGTGCTGCAGAGGCATCACTCCTTGGGTGGTTTTGTCAGGGGTGTTAATTTTATTTAAATTGAAATTTTTTGTGTGGTTATTCGAATCAGAGGAATTCAAGACCTCTATATTAAATTATTATATTTTTCTAGTTGGAAAATTCAATATAATTAAATTGAAATGAATATTTAAAGTGAATTGATTTGAATTGTATATGTTAACGACTTGAATTGATTGAGATGAGACCCATGGGGTTGTGACACACACAACCTGAGGTATTGAGGTTGATTAGCCATATGGATTGAGGTGATGTTGATCATCCGGTAGAAATTATCCTAGATATTTATGTATTAAAGTTATATTTACCATCAAATTAGGAATAGTGGATTTTACATTGAGGTAGTGAGGCCATCGGGTTGAGAATGGCTCGTTATATGGGATGGCCTGACCATTGTAAATGAGATACATGGTTGTAGGGGCATGAGGTTCCAATGTTGATGTGTCCTATTAACTATTTGGTGATTTAAACTTACTCATGAGGGTGAATTAGAATATTTGAGTCATGTGAACATTGGATGATTCCATGAGGATGTGGTTTTGACCACTCGTGAGGGTGGAGGCCCCAGTAGTGTAGTTTAGGAAAGGTGTTTTGGGGTTATTTCCCTAGAAATTCGTTTAAAAGGTGAGGATCCATTGGTTGATAGCATTCATGATATTGGTTTGGGGATGGTGATCACCATGTTAAGGCTGTGGTCTTATATTATTTCTGATAGAATATATATCACATATTGTGGGAAATCAGGATGTGAGCTAGAGGTGACTTTTATTTGTACACAAATATCATTGTGCCTCTAGATTTCAGGATTCTAGCTGACATATGCTTTTTTGTAGGGGTCGGTGGGACTAGGTTACTTGTTTCTTGGGTGTGAATTCAGGATGTCATCACTTTTTGAGGCATGTGGTGTTGTGAGGCACATGATTCTAGGTTACTAGATTAAGGTGCAACCTAAGGGTTCAGCTAGACTAGTATCATTAGGAGGATACCTTAGTCAGTGGGCCAAGGATCCTATCCTATTCAGGATTCCACATCAGCCAAATAAGGTTAAATATCCCTAGTGGTTTTTAATAAATAGTAGAGAATATGTTTATTTTAAATTTATTAGTTGTTGAATTAATTTAATTTAAAATAACACTTCTTCCTAATGACTCATGTTGGGTACATACATTTTGGTAGTATCATTATAAGTCTCGTCCTAACATGATAAACATGCCCATTAGGATGTGTGTAGACTTTATGTCTTTACTTTCAGTTAAATGATCAGCCTTAAGAGAGGGATCGTAGTATCTATTTAGCTATGGATGTTGGAAAGTCCCTTCAAGTTTTTCCTTTGAAGGGGTTACTTTTGAGTATCCCATTTTTTCCATTCCTTGTATTGACATACATCTTGGATTTGTTATACATATATACAATGTTTGACAATGGGCAACAACTTCTCGATATATTTATATGTTTGGACCATTTGGATGAATTCTCTCTATGTTGTGGCTATAATTTGTGTGCCCGCATGTTTTATTTCTTTCCATTACTTTATTTATTATTACTTCACCTATTTATTAAAATTTACTATGCTTCGGAAATTGGAGGGTTTGGTAGGATTTTAATGAATCTTTATTTTACACTACATTTAATATTACATGATTGGACTATTATTATATTATTATTCTTAATGGGTATAGACTTCCCACTGTACCTCTCTTACACCCTCACTATTTCTCGGTAGCCTTTTGGATTCGAGGACATGCACATAATGATAGTGGTACCTGGTCTGATAGCACAATTTCAGGGTCTCATCATGTAACATCCTAGGTAAATTAAGAATAAGATATTTTCATATTTATTAATATTTGTGAATTAAATAATAATTTTAGCTTAAAGGGGTTGCTATGTTTGATAGCGTACCCGATATGCAACAACGAGTTTCTTTGGAATCTTATGTTGCACACTAATAATATAATATTATTATTTTAAATGGTAGTTAACTCCTAGACGTTGTATTGGTTGTAATGAAAAAAACTAACTATAATATGATTATACATGTATTTATATTTATCCAATAAAAGTTAGAGGCTTAATATATGAATGAATCTAATTTTAAGCGTAATTTACATTAAAAGGCCGATTTATCGCCTTTTAAAGGAAAGCCCTAATTAAATATAGTTTTGGTTACTTTAATACATTTTAATTGACCAAATAAAATCCTTCTTTATAATGGGGACATCAAATTTTACTTTGGGTAAATTTATGGTATTTTTCTGATAAAGTTCATTTTTTAATGAATAGTGAAAATATTGTATTTTAATTCAAAAGTGCTTTTTAATATAATTTATTTATATGGTTAGATTATCTTTTTAATTGGTTTTAAAGTGGAATTAAAATATATTTTTACTATTTAATCCAATCTTGGTCATTGTATTTAATTTCACTTTGAAATTAGACATAAACAAGTATCAATCTTTTGATAGTTATTGTTTCTTAAAAACACGCTTTTTGTTTTAACTGCGGGAATTAATTTTTAAATTAATTAATACCCCTTCTATGTTTTTAATTTGGAAAAATAGACATCATTTCTGAATTCGGAATATTAAATATAGCTTAGGCTGAATTTTTGGTATTTTTCTGAAAAACTTCAATTTTTGATGAATAGTGACACCACTTAGTGGTAGTTAAAAAAAATGACTTTTTCATTTAAATGAAATTTTACAACTTCTGTGAATTTAATTTAAAAAATACGACATACATGGTTGTTATCAAGAAGTAAAATGTGGTTCAATAAGATGAAAATAATTTTTGGTGAATAATAACTTTTGACTTTTATTTACTGCGGTTAAAGGTAAATAGGGTAATTCAAGGTTAAAAGAATATTATAATCATTCAAAATTATCTTAAAACTTTTCCAAATATTATTGGTTGAGTCATTTACGACCATTAGCATCTTTGGGTCGATTTTGGGACCCCTTTAAGCCACTTGGGTGTGATAATGACAATTTATAATAATTAACTTAAAGAAAAGACAAAAACGCCAAAAGAAAATATCTTTTAGTAAATTAATTTTTAGAAGGGGTTATATAAATTATATGTTTGACTATAAATATTCATTTTAAATATAAAAATATTTCCTACATCATGGTATTTTTTTTATAATTTTTAGACTTCAAATAAATTAAATTATTTATGACACAATCATGTTGCAGTATTTACCTCATTAATAAATGATTTAATTAAATAAGATTATAATGATTAAAATATTATCCAAAACATGTCAAATTCTGATTGGATGATTTTATTTCGATTATGAGGCATCTTATCTTCGACCATAATGATTTTTGGACCATTATCAACCGAATATCATTATATTATAAAATAATATTTTCACTGTTTCCTAAAGAGCCCCTCCTCTCCCTTATAAAAAGAGACCACTTCTATGCAATTCCTCACACCTCTCAAGCCATTTACCTGATCCATACTCTGCCCAATTAAGCTCCCTACATCCCTCTTCTCCTCCTAGAAGCCTTACCTTAGTCAGAAAGCACTTAAGAAGTCCTTTTGGTTTAAACGAAAGGAAGTTTCCTAAATTAATGGTAACAGTTTCTCTTAAATTGTTTTCTTTTATTTTGCTTCTCCAACCCCTAAACTCTTTTTATTTCTTTTCTTTTGTAAAAAAAACAGTATCCTAAATATACTAGGATGTTGTTATTATAAGTATTCTAACTAAACTTACACACACCTCCATCTAATGGATGAAGAACATAATGTTTCTGTGGATGGCAAACTAACGCCTCACGAAACGATAACTGTTCAATTACATCTTACTACCTCTCATGGTGGCCATTATGATGGAACTATATTTATATATGATATATATTATGTTTATGATTTCTTTATTCTTATATACTTCCCAATTATATCAAACCTTTATGGTTTCCATGGTGGGTAAATACGATAATCTCATTTGAGGAAGTGCGGACTACCGCCCCCTCAAAGTGATGTGAATCGTTAATGCCCTATGTGGGATGTATAAAGGATATAGTTAATGATATTGTATATTATATTATAATGGAATTATAATATACCTATGTATCATTATGTTTTAATTCCATTAAAATAAGAAATAGAAATGAAAGTAGCGTTCATGCGTACGTACGGCTTACCGTCTCCATGAACGGTGCATTTCATTTCGTACCTCCAAATGTTATGTACTATTATAAATACATGTACATTATGGATATATATGATATATATGATACCCAAATCATGAATATCATTATGGATATAATGAACCTTTTACCACGTGAACAACATGTAATTATAAGAAGTCCATTTTTGACTCAAGTACCAAATATCGAAAAAATGAATGTTATTAACTTAAATGATTACATAATGATTATAACATGGTAATAAGTGATATAAAAAGAATAATAAACTTGAAAAAGGTTCTTAAGCAAGTAGAAATTAACTTTAGTTTATTATTCAGGAGATTAAAGAACGAATGAGTCAAGCCGGATACGAGGTAAGGGACTTCGTCTCAATCTCATTTTATTGAGGCATTTTTAGTTTTATACATGACTTTATTTTATATGATGTATAAAACCCTTTGAATTTTACTTCTATTCAAAAGGAATCTTTTCTCTACGAAGCATTTTACTAAACGACAAAAAGGAATGTTTCTTTAACGTAAGCGGTAACAATGACCTTTCCACCGCCACGAATATTATTTGATCTTTGGCTTCCTTAACAAGTCGTAATGTTTTTAAAAGGAAAAATAAATACCAAATACTCTTTTTACATATTTTGGTATTGAAAATGATTTTGAGAATGGATTTATTATTTCAATATCTTGAAATGACATTTTATTATTGCAATGTGGAAATGTTATCTTTCCTTTATGCTTATGTTATGTGTTAAGATCACGTTATGGTTCTTGGACATTATTTACATATACGGGTGGTTCCGTGATAAGCCTAGGGCGGACACTACTACAACCTGCCCCTTTATCAGTGCTAAAAACCGGCATTAACAGTGCTAGAAAAGCGCTGTTAATGCCGGCGTAGATAAAGAGGGGGGGGGTCCCCTTTTATCAGCACTCCGAGAAGCGCTGATATAGGAGACCTTTATGAGTGCTAAGAAAAGAGCTGATAAAGGACCTCCTTTATCAGCGCTTCTCTTAGCGCTGATAAAGGTCTCCTATATCAGCGCTTCTCTTAGCGCTGATAAAGGTCTCCTATATCAGCGCTTCTCGGAGCGCTGATAAAGGTCTCCTATATCAGCGCTTGACGAAGCGTTGATAAAGGGTTCCTTTATCAGCGCTCCTCTAGCGTTGATAAAGGCCCCATCGCCTGCACCTACAAAACAGTACCTGCACACCTGCACACCAGAATACTTGCACAAAGTAGCACATACACACCTGCACACCATAGCACCCGCACCAAATATTTTGACCGACAACGATATATACATTTACTTAACATCATGAATACAAAAAAATGCATTGCTATATACATTTCAAACATTGTTTTACATGGTTACATTTACAATTATTCAACAAAAGTTCTAAACATTCATGTTTCATCCTTTGATATCCGTGATCCGCTCTCGACGGTATTTGTTGCCGAACAAAGCATCCGAACTCAAGGAAAAAAAGTCACCTATATAAGAAAACAAATATTATGTTAGTAATGCAATAATGAAAGAAATTAAAACAGTAATATGAAAGAATACATTAATATGGAAATGTGAAACTGAAATATGAAATTTTAAACTCAAAAGTTTTCATTTTCATAACAATGAAAGGGAATAATGTAAAATCAATATGTTTTTGATTGATTTATCTCATTTAATAAATACTGATTCTTTATCTAATGAAAAGCTTTACCGGTCACACCGTGTGTCGGTCGGATTGAGGTGAGGTTGATATGTACACATCAAAAATGACTCGTGGATCGTTGTCCTAAAGTATCAAAACAATCCAAACGCATTTGCTCGGTTTGGCGTATGTCATTGGTGTTGTTTTCCAAAGTTTATCTCAATTTGAAACTGATATGAGACACTTTTAGCCATACTGGTCACACCGTGCGTTAGATTGAGGTGCGGTCGATTCATAAACGTCACAAATAAATCATGGATCATTGTACTAAAGTATCAAAACAATCCGAATGCGTTTGCTCGGTTTTCCGTATGTCATTGGTGTTGTTTTCCAAAGTTTATCTCAATTTGAAACTGATATCAGACACTTTTAGCCATACCGGTCACACCGTGTGTCGGATTGAGGTGCGGTCGATTCATACACGTCATAAATGACTCGTGGATCGTTGTCCTAAAGTATCAAAACAATCCAAACGCGTTTGCTCAGTTTTCTGTATGTCATTGGTGTTGTTTTCCAAAGTTTATCTCAATTTAAAACTGATATCAGACACTTTTATCCATACCGGTCACACCGTGCGGTCGATTCGTACACGTCAAAAATGATTCATGGATCGTTTTCCTAAATTATCAAAACAATCCGAACGTGTTTCCTCGGTTTGGCGTATGTCATTGGTGTTGTTTTCCAAAGTTTATCTCAATTTGAAACTGATATGAGACACTTTTAGCCATACCAGTCACATTGTGCGTCGGATTGAGGTACGGTTGATTCGTACATGTCACGAATGACTCATGAATCGTTGTAATAAAGTATCAAAACAATCCTAATGTGTTTGATCTATTTTCCGTATGTCATTGGTGTTGTTTTCCAAAGTTTATCTCAATTTAAAACTGATATCAGACACTTTTAGCCATACTGGTCACACCGTGCATAGGATTGAGGTGCGGTTGATTCGTACACGTCACAAATGACTCGTGGATCGTTGTCCTAAAGTATCAAAACAATCCGAATGCGTTTGCTCAGTTTGGCATATGTCATTGGTGTTGTTTACCAAAGTTTATCTCAATTTGAAACTGATATGAGACACTTTTAGCCATACCGGTCACAACGTGCGTCGGATTGAGTTGCGGTCGATTCGTACACATCAAAAATGAATCTTGGATTGTTGTGCTAAAGTATCAAAACAATCCGAACGCGTTTTCTCAGTTTTCCGTATGTCATTGGGGTTGTTTTCCAAAGTTTATCTCAAATTGAAACTGATATCAGACACTTTTAGCCATACCGGTCACACCGTGCATCAGATTGAGGTGCAGTCTATTCGTACATGTCACAAATGACTCATGGATCATTGTCCTAAAGTATCAAAACAATCCGAACACATTTTCTTGGTTTTCCGTATGTCATTGGTGTTGTTTTCCAAAGTTTATCTCAATTTGAAACTGATATCAGACACTTTTAGCCATACTGGTCACACCGTGTGGTTGATTGAGGTGCGGTCGATTTGTACATGTCACAAATGATTCGTGGATCATTTTCCTAAAGTATCAAAACAATCCAAATGCGTTTCCTCAGTTTGGAATATGTCATTGGTGTTGTTTTCCAAAGTTTATCTCAATTTGAAACTGATATGTGACACTTTTAGCCATACTGGTCACACCGTGCGTCGGATTGAGGTGCGGTCAATTCGTACACGTCACAAATGACTCGTGGATCGTTTTCCTAAAGTATCAAAACAATCAGAATGTGTTTTATCTGTTTTCCGTATGTCATTGTTGTTGTTTTCCAAAGTTTATCTCAATTTGAAATTGATATCAGACACTTTTAGCCATACCAGTCACACCGTGCGTCAGATTGAGGTGCGGTCAATTCGTACAAGTCACAAATGACTCGTGGATCATTTTCATAAAGTATCAAAACAATACGAACGCATTTGATCAGTTTGGCGCATGTCATTGGTGTTGTTTTCCAAAGTTTTTCTCAATTTGAAACTGATATGAGACACTTTTAGCCATACCGGTCACACCATGCGTCAGATTGAGGTGCGGTTGATTCTTACACGTCAAAAATGACTCGTGGATAGTTGTCCTAAAGTATCAAAACAATCTGAATGTGTTTTATCGGTTTTCCATATGTCATTGGTGTTGTTTTCCAAAGTTTATCTCAATTTGAAACTGATATCAGACACTTTTAGCCATACCGGTCACACCGTGTGTCAGATTGAGGTGTGGTCAATTCGTACACGTCAAAAATGAATTGTGGATCATTTTACTAAAGTATCAAAACAATCCGAATGCGTTTGCTCATTTTTCCATATGTCATTGGTGTTGTTTTCCAAAGTTTATCTCAATTTGAAACTGATATCAGACACTTTTAGCCATACCGGTCACACCGTGTGGTCGATTGATGTGTGGTCGATTTGTACACGTCACAAATGATTCTTGGATCGTTGTCCTAATGTATCAAAATAATCCGAATGAATTTCCTCAGTTTGGCGTATATCATTGGTGTTGTTTTCCAAAGTTTATCTCAATTTGAAACTGATATGAGACACTTTTAGCCATACCGGTCACACCGTGCATCAGATTGAAATTCGGTTGATTCGTACACGTCACAAATGACTCGTGGATCGTTTTCCTAAAGTATCAAAACAATACAAATGCGTTTGCTCTGTTTTCCGTATGTCATTGGTGTTGTTTTCCAAAGTTTATCTCAATTTGAAACTAATATCAGACACTTTTAGCCATACCGGTCACACCGTGCATCGGATTGAGGTGCGGTCGATTCGTAGACGTCAAAAATGACTCTTGGATCGTTTTACTAAAGTATCAAAACAATTAGAACGCGTTTGATCGGTTTGGGATATGTCATTGGTGTTGTTTTCCAAAGTTTATCTCAATTTGAAACTGATATGAGACACTTTTATCCATACCGGTCACACTGTGCATTGGATTGAGGTACGGTCGATTCATACACGTCAAAAATGACTCATGGATAGTTTTCCTAAAGTATCAAAACAATCCGAACGTGTTTGCTTGGTTTTCCGTATGTCATTGGTGTTGTTTTCCAAAGTTTATCTCAATTTGAAACTGATATCAGACACTTTTAGCCATACCGGTCACACCGTACGTCAGATTGAGGTGTGGTCAATTCATACACGTCACAAATGAATCGTGGATCGTTTTCCTAAAGTATCAAAACAATCCGAACACATTTCCTCGGTTTGTTGTATGTCATTGGTGTTGTTTTTCAAAGTTTATCTCAATTTGGAACTGATATCAGATACTCTTAGCCATATCGGTCACACCGTGCGTCGGATTGAGGTGCGGTCGATTCGTACACGTCACAAATGACTCTTGGATCGTTGTCCTAAAGTATCAAAACAATCCGAACGCGTTTACTCAGTTTTCTGTATGTCATTGGTGTTGTTTTCCAAAGTTTATCTCAATTTGAAACTGATATCAGACACTTTTATCCATACCGGTCACACCGTGCGGTCTATTGAGGTACGGTCGATTTTTACACGTCACAAATGATTCGTGGATCATTTTCCTAAAGTATCAAAACAATCCGAACACGTTTCCTTGGTTTTCCATATGTCATTGGTGTTGTTTTCCAAAGTTTATGTCATTTTCAAACTAAGTAGTAGGAATTCACTAATCTAAGGATATGAAACATAAGAAAGGGAGATCATAGATTCTCAATAAGTGTAAAGGGAGATATAAATGACCATATAAAGATAACATAAGTATTAGGAATTCACCTTCATTGTCCTATTTGTTTACATTCTTCCATCAGGTACGATGCCCATTCGTTTCTAAAGACATTTATATCATCTTCTGAATAGTAGTTTTTACGACAGTCATAGTAGTACTAAAAAAATATAAATACACAAAGGATTAATAATTATTTTAAATAAAGTAGTAATTATTTTCAAAAATACCTCTTCAGGGATGCTAGTTTGTTAATGAAATATAATCTCTTTCATAAATTTACAAACATAATAACCGCAGTCCTTGTCATTTGTTTGTTTCGGACACTGCATAAACATCGAGAAAAATAAGTAATTTGTTTTGATATGTATTTGGATAGTGAAATATAATTATATATACCCAGATACTTCTCCATTTGTAGATCTTGTGGGCATTGTCGTCCTTATGCCCTGGATTCATTCCAGCCTTTAGACGATATTCATACACCGCCCTATCATAACAAAATCCCCATTAAAAGATAATATAAATTATATAACTAGATATTTATTTCTAAAATGTTGGATCTAGTATATTAAAAATTGACAATCACCATCATCTGTGGTCGGTTAGTTGGATATCCATGCAGTGAATCCAGAAAATAAATCTTTGGAGTATCCAAATTGACTGCAATGAGCATCCAATGTTCCATAAAAACACAAAAAAGAAATAAGTACTGATAGAAATGAAAATATAATTGATATGATTAAATTTTATAGTTTTACCCTTGCATCGTTGGTATTAAAAAGAGCCTTTCAGTCGTAATTCTTCTTTGAAACGTTCTGAGCCGATTTGACATCAATTCAGCCTGAAAATTAGAATCTATTTCTGTTCGTTGTGTAGAAATGGTGTGAGGACTAACGAGTCCAAATTTGTATTCATGGGAAAATCTCTTCAATTGTTTTTCATATATATGCCAGTGAAAAATATGAGATGTATTTATCCATAATTATCAAAGTATATCAGCTTCTGTAAAATCAAATCATGAAAACATACCTCATGTATACATTTATAACTGAGGCGCCTAGCCAGTCATATGTGATGATCTTAGAAACAGCGTCTGCACTAACGAAATCTATTGTTTCCTCTCCATACATATCTTTTTCACAAACAATTGTATGACTCTTGCCGTCTTTCATTTTCTTATCCACATGAGCTTGCAATGATAGTAAATGTGGATATAGAACGGGTGGGGTGAACGCGCTCTCAGTAGATCGTTTTGATCGGTTGGTTGATCCAATGTTGGAGCTACTCTTTCGTTTTAGATTCTCCATTTTATCCTTCTGTAATAACATTCATCAGTTTAGCCATTTTCTAATTTAATGTTAAAGGTTCTGCTTGAAAAATGAACTAGAAAATGAATACCTCCTGCTCGACATGTTTTTTACAAGATTCGACGGCCATGCAACGAATGTTCCAACAACCTTTTCCACCGTATGAATGTTGTCATCATCATTTGGCACAGGTAGCTCAGCTCTCGGATCATGAGCTACGTTAATCGACACTTTGACATGACCGGTTGGAAGTGGTCTGGAGTGTAGCGTGTCGTTCTGCATATTGAACACCGTAGCCCTCGCTACAAGGCGATGGGTGGGAGTTGACAGATATAAATCACAGTCATTTTCACCCTGCAGAATATCATTACATGAAAGGTATCAGTGTCTATGTGATTCACATCTCACAAAAATGAATATTATAACATTGATTACCTCGGTTAAGTCAGGTCTTTGAGGGGAATGGCTCGCCTCAAAGCTGGTGAGGGGTGGATCTTCTCGCAGGGGTTGTTCTTGAGTTGTTTGTTCTTTTCGCCTCTCATCCATCAAACTCTTTAGCATCTCTCCATGAGTTTGGATTAGTTCTTCAAGGGTAGCTACTTTATCTCTCATTACATGCAATTCTTTAGTTTGTTCATCCTCTTGTTTTTTTTTTCTGAAAATATGTCCAGGGTGACACCCCAAAACCCACACCTCTGACGCGACCATACTGTTCTGGCTGTTTCAAGTCCATTGAAAGTATGTATGCATCCGGTGCGGGTGTTGTTGATTCCTGTGACTATGTCAAATAGAAAATATGAAAAAATAAGTAAGCATCGTTATGTAATAGTCATTTAAAGCAAAACAAGTTTATATTATGTCATACTTACACATGTTTCCCACACTTTTTGTGTGTTTTCATCTATCAGTTTCCCCTCTTTATTAACACGAGCCTCCTTCCATAGCACATGGCGTGGAATGGAAGTGACTTGAGATTTTGCTTCATCAATCTGCATATAAACAGAGAAACATGGTTACAGTGTTGTTTTATGTCACATAAAATTATTACAGTACTTTTAAAATACATACCAATTGTTTTTCAATTGAAGCGTACCCCAACCTTTCTTTACGGTAGGGGTACACTGGTTTTGCTACCCGTTCTTTATTTTCAGCACTCAGTTGCTGTTTCATAAATAAAAACCTATCAATCAATGTGATGAATACAAGCAATGTTACACAACGTGTAACCAAACACAATGTACCTAAAAATTCTGTTCCACACGACGGTTGCAAAATGCATCCCACATTCCTTGGGATATCAAGTGTGCATAAAGAGGAGGCAGGTGCGGCTTGATTTTCCCTTCGGCATCTTTCAGATGATGTTTCGTTAAAATGGTGCGAAAGCCTCTATGAATCCTTCTTGCCAGTCTGAAAACATATTCTTTGTGAGAAACATCTACTATAAATGCACTCTGCAAGAGATGATGAAGGGTCAGTCAATATTTCAATATTTTATTTTATTTTAATAAATTAAATAGATGATATCGTAATGTTACCGTAATCTCTTACCACATTAATGTTTTCAACCCACTGACAACATGGTTCCATGACTCTACGTCAATCGGCACACGTTGTCGAGTGACGATTCCAATGTAGATACTAAACATGGCTTTGTTGGGGTTTACATGCTGGCCTAGCTTATTCCATCCCACCTCATATTTGATGCCTTTTTCTTTTTCCTTAAGGATTTTTGCTAAAACTGTCAAACTACGACGCACCTGTTTTTTTTGTGTCGCTGGGGTTTCATCGCCTACCATTTCCTCAGTTTCTGCATCATCATTATGTTTCTCCGAAGCGCTAGCATCGACACTGACACCAGCTGCAATAGGTTGAGAGACCTGTTGTACGTCAGCAGTGGGACCAGCTGCAACAGGTTGAGAGAACTATTGTCTCTCAGTAGTGGGACCAGCTGCAACAGGTTGAGAGACCTGTTGTCTCTCAGCAGTGGGACCATCTGCAACAGGTTGAGAGACGTGTTGTGTCTCGGGATTGGGTGCATCAATAGGTGAAGAAGTCATTATCTGCAGAACTGGTTTAACATTTAATTTAGATCACATAAAAGCAGCAGCGAACAGATAATAACATAATGTAACACAATCTATATTACAATAAAAATCAATAACCTGATTATTGAACTCTCTTTTTTTTAAAGACTGAAGGGATTTTACCCCTCTATCAACTATCTATATCCCTTCATTGTGGTCTCCTATGACATACACAACATCTTCTATATTGGGACCACTGCAAAATTATTGCGAAGCCCCAATGAAAGGGTCATCTTCTGTTGAATTTTCATCTGACCCTTCAGCTGTTTTGGTCGATAATAGAAAAATTGACCAGTTTCGGTTTGCCGGATCTGGAACATAAAATACTTGAACTACCTATGATGCCATTATAAATGGTTCGTCTTTCTCCCCTTCCTTACTGAAATCAACTTTCACAAATCCCAAATCATCTATTTTAACAGCACTCCTGTTATCAACCCACTTGCATTGAAATATCAGAACTTGAAATTCCGTATAATCCAACTCCCATATTTGTTTGATGATTCCAAAGTATAAAATATTAGCATAAATTGGATTTCTGTCCTTAGCACCGGAAACATGCATCGCTTCAGCCACAAGTGTAACCCCACTATTCTGCATGGTACTGTCTTCATCATGTTCATTAGTATAAAATGTATAACCATTAACTACATAAGCATTGTAAGATAATGAATACACACTTGGTCCTCCAGCTAGCCATCGAAGTCGTTCTGAAATTGACTATGGATTTTCATCTGACTTCTTAAAAATATGATATCGAAACCATCCTATAAACTGTTGATTATGTGTATCAGATATCCATTTTTCAGCCCTTGATGGATTCAAATTCCTAAGAATTTCTTTGTGGATTTCAACATATGGGTCAACGTCGAAACTGTTATGCAAAACATAAAGGTGGGCCTGCTCCTGATCTGTAATATTGATTGTGACAACCTTTCTTCCAGAAATTCCTTCACCCTCAAGCCACCCAGTGTGACGAGATTTCGGTAAGCCAATGCTTTCCACACCAGACAAGTATTCGGTATAGAATTCAACGGCTTCCTCAACAATATATCACTCTTCAATACAACCCTCTAGCCAACTTCGATTTTTGACATACCCTTTCAAAATCTTCATATACCATTCAATGGGGTACATCCATCTGTAATGTACAGGACCACTTAGTCGAATCTCTCTCACCAAGTGGACCATCAAATGAACCATCATATCAAAAAATGAAGGCGGGAAGAACATTTCTAATTCACATAATATGACGGAAATTTCTTTTTCCATAGCTGGCAATTTTGTTGGGTCTATAACTTTGCTGCATATAGATTTGAATAATAAACACAGTTTCGTTAATGTATGACGGACATTCTTGGGAAAAATGCAACGTAAAGCAATTGGAATGAGATTTTTCATCAAAACATTACAGTCATGTGATTTCAGACCTTTTAACTTCAAGTCACTCATTGACACAAGGTTACTGATATTTGACGAATACCCCTCTAGAACCTTTACGTCATTCAAGAAGTTGAAAAACTGATATCTCTCCTGACTGGAAAGAGTGTAAGCAGCAGGAGGAAGAAATGTTCGTTTTTCACCCTTCACTGGTGCCAACTCTTCTCGTATTCCCATCTCAACCATGTCCAACCTAGCCTTAATTCCATCTTTTTTTTTGCAAGATGTATTTAGCAACGTGCCAATAACACTGTCAAATACATTTTTTTCTACATGCATAACATCAATAAAATGTCTTACATATAGACAATTCTAGTATTGTAATTCAAAAAAAAAATTGATCTCTTTTTCCAACCGATTTTCGTAAGGTTTTTCGAAGCCAGTTTACCAAAAGTAGTGTCCACATTTTTAACTTCCTCAAACAATTGATCGCCTGTTAGTGGAGATGGTGTTGTACGTTCTTCTGAACATCCATCGAATGATGTCTTCCAAGAACGTTACTTATGTCGTCGCGGTAGAAATCTACGATGTCCTAGAAGCACGGTTTTCGATGAATGTTTCAACCTAATTGATTGTGTACCTTCTTCACAAACGGGACAACCTTGAGTTCCTTTAATGCTATATCCTGACAAATTTCCATAAGCTGGGAAGTCATTTATCGTCCCATACAACATGACTCTCAAAGTGAAATCTTCTTTTCTGTAAGCATTATACAATGTAACACCTGAATCCCACAATAATTTCAAATCTTCGATCAATGAAGCTAAATAAACATCAATATCATTACCCAGTTGTTTTGGTCCTGATATAAGCATAGATAACATGATGTATTTTCGTTTCATGCATAACCAAGGTGGTAAGTTATAATTTATCAACATAACCGGCCATGTACTGTGACTGTTGCTTTGAAAACCAAAGAATTCACTCCATCTGTAGATAACGCAAGACGAAGGTTTCTCGACTCATTTCCAAATTCAGGATACTCATGATCGATTCTCTTCCACTGAGGAGAGTCTGCTGGGTGACGTAGTATCCCATCTTTAATTCTTGTATCTGCATGCCATGTTAATTGTTCTGCAGTCTCCTCACTTCCATATAGGCGTCTAAACCTTGGAATGATTGGAAAGTACCATACAACTTTAGTAGGACTGGATTCATCTTTCTTGTATCGAAAAGCACCACACTTTGGGCATTATTTAAGTGATTTTTCGTCCTTACGAAATAGTATACAGTCATTCGGGCAGGCGTGTATTCTTTCAGAGATCATACCCATAGAGCGTAGCATTCGTTTGGCATCGTATGTTCGGCTCGGGAGCTCATTGTCTTCTGGGAGCATGTCATTCAAGAGGGAAAGTAGTTTCGTAAAACTGTCGTCACTCCACCCGTTATCTGCTTTAAAATTATACAGCTTCAGTATGGATGACAATGCTGTATATTTAGTGCAACCAGCATACAATGACGTCTTTGCACAACTTTTTAACTTCTCAAACAATTTTGGGCAATCACGAAGTTCATCTTCGAAGGTCCTTGTCATTTTCTCAATACGATCTTCATCATCATTCACATCTATAATCACATCCTCCATACGGTCATCTTCATTGTTCATGTTTGTAATCATATCAGATGATCCATAAAACGCAGTGTCACCCCAGTCACTACCTACATTCGTTGTTTCCCCGTGTTTATTCCAACATGTATAACTTTGATCTATTCTGTGACAGATCAAGTGTACTTACAACTCATCTGGACTAATTTGTTTTGAATAACAATAACGTAAACATGGACAAAGGATTTGAGAAGAGTCACATGCATGATCTTTTGAAAACTTGATAAATTCTTTCACGACTTCTTCATACTCTTTTGTCAACCGATTGGCATTCATCCATTATTTATTTATATTCATCCTATTTGAAATCCATAGGATGAGTATATAGGTTATAGGAGAAGGAATATGAGTATAATTTAGATAAAAAACAAGATACTTCAAGGAAATAATGTGACCATGAAATGACTAAGTCTAGAATGTTGTGGATATTGAATACATTCTTTGACTGATTTAGAGAAATGACTTCTCAAACCTTTTCTGGATAACCTAGAACTCCTTCCAAGGAAATAATGTGACCATGAAACAATACTTCTTAAACAAAATATGGGGAATTTATAATATTTTAATAAAGAAAAAGCTCTCTAAAAACACCCAAAACAACCTCCAGATTATCGGAGTACTCCTCCTATATATTTTAATACACCAAGAAGTATTCTAAAAAAATGAAAATGGAGGTGTCTAGAAAGATATTAAAGATCTAGTTCATCAGTTACATGAAATAGATAGAGCATTGGTGATCCCAAATGGAATTCATAAATACTTTAAATTTCCATATCGACTTTAAAAATCTATCTTTTGAGCATCCTCTTCCCAAACCCTCAACTGTTGGTACCCTGATCTCTAGAAAATTTTCAAAAACCAATAGAACCTTATAAGATGGTCAAAAAAATTATCAATTATAGGCAATATGTAATTATTCATTGCTATCACCTGGCTATGACTACGGTAGACTGTTAAAATTAATAGGCTATGATATGACTTCATTGAAAACAGAATTGGAAAATCCCATAGTGACATGATCATATAGATAGAACCATTTCCCTAAAGATCTTCTAGCTGATCTTTTAGCTCCTCTAAATCGGCCAGAGCCTTATGATGTGATGGAATGGAAAATGGGATCGTCCTGTGAAGCAAATAGATAGAAAATGCAAACACTCATTGGGGAGGTTATCCCATGAAGTCCTCTAGAAATGATTTTGTGTACTTTTCCATGACCACTGGAATTTCACATGAAGAACACTTCTCAACAACCCCAAGGAAAACCTTAGAAAAATGATATGATATGAACCATAACATAGAAGCAACTTGTCATATCCTCCATGGTTATAGATCACAATCTCCATAAAAGACATGGAATCTCCTATTAAGAGTAAGTAACTGAACCCAATGGTGATAATAGTCATCTAGTGCACTAAATCCAATAAAAAAATCCAAGACGATAATGAGGTCGGAAAAGACCAGGTCCAAAACATGGAATTCTGAAATGTCCTACATGCCAAGTACCACAACAGAACTCTCAAAGAACATGAAACCATGACCATTTTTCCTACCCAAAAGGGTTAGGCAATACATAAAATAATTCATAAACTCTGCCGTCATACCCAAGTAATAAAAAAATATGTGAAATTAATGACTAGGATTCACCATTTTGAAATGAAACCAATACTATAGAAGAATTAAAAAAAATTCACCTCGAATTGTGGTTGGCCAAGATTATGAGTCCTCATGAATGACCTCTACTGCATTGATTTTTTCCGGATTAGACTCATCTATGTATTATTTCCCTATTAAGAATCCCCCTTTCTTTTAGGATGTGATCCTCTACCATTTGAAGCCCTTTATTTTAACTAAGAGCCCTTAAAAAAGTAGAGCCTACACCACTCCCATTAGGATCCAATTGAAAAAATCACAAGATATTCCCCAGCTACCCAAATAGGTGGAACGCCCTCAGAGTCTCTGGTAAAATCGTCCAGATGTTTTCCACATTTCTAATCTGATAAAAAAATAGGTCTATTGTCCATAGAATCCACATAATCTGTTCATAAAGACTACTCAAACCCCTTTCCACTACTTCTCTAAGACTCATCGTGCTTTAGATTTTATCCTCAAAAATAACTATGGATACCACCCATTAATGGAACACCATTGAGACCAATATTTCAATTAAAACATGTCTCTCACATCAATACCTTGGGAAACACCTAAAAATAGGTTGGTAGACTTAGAACAATAAGAATAAATCTGATATATTTCCTCAAACCCATCTCAAAATTAATAGCCATAAGATAATTGTTCGTGGGGAGATAAAGAGATACATGAACCAAATTACGAAATCTAGTGGCATAATCCATGACTAAATGACCACCATACTCTAGCTTTAAAAACACATAGTCATTCATCAATCTCAAGGTATCTGGGTAGAACCTCTAAAGAAATACCACTTGGAAAGTGGTAAAAGTGAGATCCTCTCTATTCCTCGAAAGAATCATTGAATAGCACCACATTCAAATAAATTCTTTTAAAAATGAACCAAAAAAATAACACTTTAGATGTCTTAGTGGTTTTCAAAAACTCTAAGATCTACTTGATACAGTCCAACTACTCCTTAAATTACTTGGTTTTCTTTTCAGTAAGGAAAAAATCTGAATTATTCTTTGAAAATTCTTGAGTGTGGTCCATAGTTCATGTCTTATCATGGATACCAATTTAACCCACGTTTTTGAAATTATAAATCATTGAATCAAAAAAAATTTGTATCAATGGGATGGTTCCTCTTTGGGGTACTCTGGTTCACACTCTCTATGCTTCTACATGGTCCTTCTAGGAGGTATTGTCTACAAGAAACATAAACAACCTCCATCAAGGAAAACCAAACATCAAATCAAAACAAAATAACTAAATGAAAACACCAAAACATAAGAATAACTAAATAAATCTAATGAAGTAGTGGGAAATCATAAAAACAACCCATAGTCAGGATCAAAACATAACCACAATCCCAAACCACCCATGGAAACTGAAGATTCAACACGAAGAATAGTTGGCCAAACACTTACCTATTCCAACAATATGAGACCTGATGGTTATAGATCTAAATTAGAAATAACTCTGAAATTTTAAATATGTAATACCATATTTCATTGAATTAATCCATGGTTTACCATACTTTTCACATGATTCTTCCTACCACATGTCCTGAAGAGCATTTACATCACCAAGGGATAACATAATGCGTGAAGAATATCCGACTTTCACTTGGGAACAACATTGCCATTGGTAAATGGGACTAAAACATATAGAAAATGGGATGTCCACACAAACATAATCAGAGTCAATAGTAGATGATAAAAATACACCATAATCAGTGACATACATTGAGTAAAAACATCACACAACACAACACAATGAAAACATAATTAATTCATGAAAATTCAATTTGAATCACCTTAAGGAGGAGGACCTGGTGGTGGAGGAGAAGGAGGTGTCGACAGTGGAGGCAGGGCGGAGGCAGGGCAGAGGCAGCAGAGGCAACAAAGGAGGAAGAGGAGGAGGAGGAGGAGGAGGCTATGGTGGAGGAGGAGGCAGCGGAGTAGGCAGAGGAGGAGGAGGAGGAGGCACTGGTGGAGGAGGAGGAGGATGAGGCCGCGAACTAGGAGGAGGAGGAGGAAGTGCCTGTGGAGGAGGAGGAGGACGAGGCCGCGGTGGAGGAGGAGGAGGAGGCAGTGACCGGAGGAGGAGGAGAAGGAGGAGGCGGCGGCTGCGGCGGAGGAGGACGAGGTGACGACAGCGGCGACAACGGCGCAGAGGAGGGATTCTGCGAGAGCTTGACCGGGTGCAGGGGGGAGGAAGAGGACCCATGGGTTTTTTAACAAATCCGCGTAATCCTTTATCAGCGCTAGTAAAAAGCACTGATAAAGGGTGTATTTATCAGCGCTAAAATGAAAAGCTCTGATAAATACAACCTTTATCAGCGCTTTTTTAGCGCTGATAAATAAGCCCTTTATTAGCGCTAAAAAAGCACTGATAAAGGGTACACCTTTATCAGCGCTAAAAAAAGTGCTGATAAAGGGTACACCTTTATCAGCACTGATAAAGGCCCGCCCCTTTATCAACACTTTTCTGTTAGCACTGATAAAGGCAGGCGCATGCCTTGCCGAGTTTTGTGGTAGTGGGGTGAGCCCGAGATAGCTCTCCAATGCATTGGGTAATGTGACGGAGGTAAACATGAATGTTTCTCCTAATAGATTTAGGGAATATACTGTGATAGGTATTCCAATGTTAATCCCTATGTAGCCATGATAGTTACAATGTAAGTATGGTATGGATGCTGCAAGTTACCTTTATGATTTATGATTTCTATGTGTCTTTCATAAATCTTATATTTTTATGAGGTAAGTAAAAGAGTTCATGTTTTGTATGTATTTATGAACAAATGTTTTCATTCACTGTTTTATAGCCCTTACTGAGCCTTTTATGTTCATCCTAAGTTTTGAAATGTTTTTCACAGGACTTAAAGATGAATTGGGTCAAGGATGGGAACAAGGAAAATCCATGATATCTTTAACATGGAATTAGACATGAATTTTTTTTTTCAAGAGTTTTTATTTTATGAAAAAAGTGGATTTTGGGTAGAAGTGCCTACTTTGTAATATTTTGAGATGTCATAGTTATGTCCTAATTCCCTAAAACTCTAAACCTGAAAATACCCTCTATGTGAATTATTCATTTAATTCAATATTATGTAATGTTTAAGGCCGGGTCCTTATAGTTGGTATCAGATGTCGGTTTAGATAACTTTAGGAGTTAGAATTCTATTAAATGATTATCCAAAAATATTTTTTTATTGTCAAATTGAAATGATATAGCATTTAAAGATTACCATGTTGCTTCTCCTAAGATATTTATCTGTTAAGAATGGTTTTTCATAGAGGAAACAAATCAGCTTTTCTGGAAAGGCATACAGAGGGAAATGACCTTTCAAATCAGTATCCTGAGATGGTCATAATCAGAATTAAATAGTTTGTTGCAGTGATGGCTTAGTTGAATCAGGTGATAAATGGTGGTTGTGTTATTGATAATATTTTGGTGTTTTAGAAAAGTAAAGAGGAGAATGAAATTTATTTAAGGGTTATCTTGCAAACCTTAAAATAAAAGAAATTGTATGGAAAATTCAGCAAGTGTGAGTTTTGGTTGCAACAAATTTCATTCCTTGGTCACATTGTTTCAAAAAATGGCATAACTGTTGATCCTGCAAAAAAAAAGTTGTTGAAGAATAGCCAAGACTCACAAATATAACCAAGATTCGTAGTTTTCTTGGTTTGGCAGGTTATTACCGGAGGTTTTTTGAAAAATTTGCATGGTTATCTAGTCCAATGACTAAGTTAACTCGAAAAGGTGTTAAGTTCATCTGGACAAAAGAATGTGACGATTGTTTTCAGGAATTGAAAATAAGATTGGTGAATTCTCCAGTTTTGGCACGGCCTTCCAGAAATGGTGAGTTTGTTATCTACAGTGATGCTTCGTTGAAAGGACTGGGTTGCGTCTTAATGCAAAATGATCAGGTAATTGCTTATTCTTCACGTCAGTTGAAACCACATGAGTTAAATTACCCTACACATGATTTGGAATTAGCTGATATTGTTTTTTCTTTAAAAATTTGGAGACATCATTTGTATGGAGTGAAATGTAAAATATATGCTAACCACAAAAGTTTGAATTATATATTCACTCAGAAATAATTGAACATGAGACAGAGGAGATGGTTGTAATTAATCAAGGATTGTGATTGCACGATCCATTACCATCCGAGAAAAGAAAATAAAGTGGCCGATGCTTTGAGTCAGAAAAGTAATGTCTCATTAGCCATGCTACGTTTGGAACAAGATCCTTTGGTTTTTGATTTGATGAAATTTGGCATAGAAGTTGTTGGTGCACGAAATTCTTCTGTTTTGTTTCAGGTGTCAGTGAGATCATCTCTATCAGACAGAATAAAGAAAGCGCAGAAGGAAGATAGTGAGTTGCAGAAAAAGGTAGAGTTGGTTCAGAAGGGTAAGTTGCCTGAATTTAACATTGATAATGATTGTGTTTTGAGGTTTGGAAAGAGATTATGTGTGCCTTGTGATTCACAGTTGATGAATGAGTTGTTATGTGAAGCTCACAGTTCTCCATTTTCAGTTCATCCAGGCAGTACTAAGATGTATAGAGATCTTTGGGAGTATTATTGGTGGGATGGAATGAAAAGGGATATTGCTGATTTTACTGTGAAGTGTTTGACTTGTCAACAGGTTAAAGCAGAGCAGCAGTTACCGAAAGGGATGCTTCAGCCTTTAACAGTACCAGAGTGGAAATAGGAGAATATATCCATGGACTTCGTTGTGGGATTGCCGAAGACACCTCAAGATAATAATGCAATCTGGGTTATTGTTGATCGCTTGACTAAATCTGCTCATTTCCTTGCTATACGAGATACTTTTTCCCTAGACCAACTTTCCCATTTGTATATTAAAGAGATAGCCAGGTTACATGGAGTTCCTCTCTCCATTTTATCTGATCGTGATCCCAGGTTCACTTCTAACTTTTGGAAAGGCCTTTAGAAGTCATTGGGTACTGAATTAAATTTTAGTACATCTTTTCATCCTCAATCAGATGGGCAGTCAGAACGAACAATTCAGACTTTGGAGGATATGCTACGTGCTTGCTCGATGGACTACCAGGGAAGTTGGGACCAACATCTTTCTTTGGTTGAATTTTCTTATAATAACAGTTTTCATTCCAGTATATAGATGGATCCATTTGAGGCATTGTATGGAAAGAGTTGTCGAACTCCAGCTTTTTGGGATAAAGTAGGTGAAAGAAAGTTGATGGGACTATAATTGGTAGAATAGATGGAAGAGAAAGTTCAATTGATTCAGAAGCACATGAGAACAGCTCAGAACAGACATAAAAGTTATGTGGATAACCGGAGGAAGGATCTTTATTTTGAGGTAGGTGATCATGTCTTTCTCAAAGTTTCTCCTTGGAAAAGTGTGATGCGTTTTGGTATGAAGGGAAAGTTGAGTCCGAGGTTCATTGGACCTTATGAAATTCTGGAGAAAGTTGGATCAGTTGCATATAGAGTATCTTTACCTCCAAGTTTATCCCAGGTACACAATGTTTTTCATGTTTCGATGTTGATAAAGTATATGCCAGATCCATCTCATGTTTTGAACCCAAAGGTAATTCAGTTGGAAGAGAATCTCTCTTATGAAGAACTACCAGTCCAGATTTTGGACCGTAGAGAGCAGGTGTTGTGGAATAAGGTAATTCATTAGGTAAAGGTTTTTTGGAAAAACCATATGGTTGAAGAGACAACATGGGAATCTGAAAATGCTATGAGGAATAAACACCCCCACTTATTTTGATAAGTGGATAAAAATTGCGAGGACGCAATTTCCAAAAGGGGGGAAGGATGTAACATCCCAGGAAAATGAAGAATAATAGATTTTCTTATTTATTAATATTTGTGAATTAAATATTAATTTTAGCTTAAAGGGGTTTCTATGTTCGATAGCGTACCCGATACGCAACAACGAGTTTCTTTGGAATCTTACGTTGCACACTAATAATATAATATTATTATTTTAAATGGTAGTTAACTCCTAGATGTTGTATTGGTGGGAATGAACAAAACTAACTATAATATGATTATACATGTATTTATATTTATCCAATAAAAGTTAGAGGCTTAATATATGAATGAATCTAATTTTAAGCGTAATTTACATTAAAAGGCCGATTTATCGCCTTTTAAAGGCGAACCATATTTAAATATAGTTTTGGTTACTTTAATACATTCTAATTGACCAAATAAAATCCTTATTTATAATGGGGACATCAAATTTTACTTTGGGTAAATTTTTGGTATTTTTTTGATAAAGTTCATTTTTTAATGAATAGTGAAAAATATTGTATTTTAATTCAAAAGTGCTTTTTAATATAATTTATTTATATGGTTAGATTATATTTTTAATTTGTTTTAAAGTTGAATTAAAATATATTTTTACTATTTAATCCAATTTTGGTCATTGGATTTAATTTCACTTTGAAATTAGACATAAACAAGTATCAATCTTTTGATAGTTATTGTTTCTTAAAAACACGCTATTTGTTTTAACAACAGGAATTAATTTTTAAATTAATTAATGCCACTTTTATGTTTTGAATTTGGAAAAATAGACATCATTTCTGAATTCTTAATATCAAATATAGATTAGGCTGAATTTTTGGTATTTTTCTGAAAAACTTCAATTTTTGATGAATAGTGACACCACTTAGTGGTAGTTAAAAAAACTGACTTTTCCATTTAAATGGAATTTTACCACTTCTGTGAATTGAATTTAAAAAATCCGCTATACATGGCTGTTATCAAGAAGTAAAATTTGGTTAAATAAGATGAAAATATTTTTTGGTGAATAATAACTTTTGACTTTTATTTACCACGGTTAAAGGTAAATAGGGTAATTCAAGGTTTAAATAATATTATAATCATTCAAAATTACCTTAACACTTGTCAAAATATTATTAGTTGAGTCATTTACAACCATTATCATCTTTAGGTCGATTTTGGGACCCCTTTAAGCCACTTGGGTGTGATAATGACAATTTAGAATTATTAACTTAAAGAAAAGACAAAAATGACAAAAGAAAATATCTTTTAGTAAATTAATTTTTAAAAGGGGTTATATAAATTATCTGTTCGACTATAAATATAAATTGTAAAGATAAAAATATTTCCTACATCATGGTATTTTTTTTATAATTTTTAGACCTCAAATAAATTAAATTATTTATGACACAATCATGATGCAGTATTTACCTCATTAATAAATGATTTAATTAAATAAGATTATAATGATTAAAATATTATCCAAAACATGTCCAATTATGATTGGATGATTTTATTTCGATTATTAGTCATCTTATTTTCTACCATAATTATTTATGGACCATTATAAACCGAATATCATTATATTATAAAATAATATTTTCACTCTTTCCTAAAGTGCCCCTCCTCTCCCTTCTAAAAAGAGACCACTTCTATGCAATTCCTCACACCTCTCAAGCCATTTGGCTCGCTCAAACTCTGCTCAATTAAGCTCCCTACATCACTCTCCTCCTCCTAGAAGCCTTACCTTAGGCAGAATGCACTTAATAAGTCCTTTTGGTTTGAACCAAATGAAGTTGCCTAAATTAAAGGTAACCGTTTCTCTTAAATTGTTTTCTTTTATTTTGCTTCTCCAACCCCTAAACTCTTTTTATTTCTTTTCTTTTGTAACAAAACCAGTATCAGAAATATACTAGGATGTTGTTATTATAATTATTCGAACTACACTTTCACACACCTCCATCTAATAGATGAAGAACATAATATTTCTGTGGATGACAAACTAACGCCTCACGAAACGATGATTGTTCAATTACATCTTACCGCCTCTCATGGTGGCCATTATGATGGAACTATATTTATATATGATATATATTATGTTTATAATTTATTTATGCCTCTGTACTTCCCAATTATATCAAACCTTTATGGTTTCCATGGTGGGTAAATATGATAATCTCA
Organism: Viscum album; assembly: GCA_963277665.1. NCBI lineage: Eukaryota > Viridiplantae > Streptophyta > Magnoliopsida > Santalales > Viscaceae > Viscum > Viscum album. The sequence goes on along the minus strand of OY728137.1, from coordinate 624,091,935 downwards.
TTTGAGGAAGTGCGGACTACCGCCCACTCAAAGTGATGTGAATTGTTAATGCCCTATGTGGGATGTATAAAGGATAGAGATAATGATATTGTATATGATATTATACTGGAATTATAATATACCTATGTATATTTATGTTTTAATTCCATTTAAATAAGAAATAGAAATGAAAGTAGCGTTCATGCGTACGTACGACTTACCGTCTCCATGAACGGTGCATTTCATTTCGTACCTACAAATGTTATGTAATATTATAAATACATGTACATGGTGGATATATATGATATATATGATACCCAAATCATGAATATAATTCTGGATATAATGAACCTTTTACCACGTGAACAACATGTAATTATAAGAAGTCCATTTTTGACTCAAGTACCAAATATCAAAAAAATGAACGTTATTAACTTAAATGATTACATAATGATTATAACATGGTAATAAGTGATATAAAAGGAATAATAAACTTGAAAAAGGTTCTTAAGCAAGTAGAAATTAAATTTAGTTTATTATTCAGAAGATTAAAGAACAAACGGGTCAAGTCGGACACGAGGTAAGGGACTTCGTCTCAATCTCCTTTCATTGAGGCATTTTTAGTTTTATACATGACTTTCTTTTATACGATGTATAAAACCCTTTGACTTTTACTTCTATTAAAAATGAATCTTTTCTCTACGAAGTGTTTTACTAAATGAAAAAAAAGGAATGTTTCTTTAACATAAGCGGTGACAACGACCTTTCCACCGCCGCGAGTATTATTTGATCTTTGGATTCCTTAACAAGCCGGAATGTTTTTAAAAGGAAAAATAAATACCAAATACTCTTTTTACATATTTTGGTATTGAAAATGATTTTGAGAATGGATTTATTATTTCAATATCTTGAAATGATATTTTATTATTGAAATATGGAAATGTTATCTTTCCTTTATGCTTATGTTATGTGTTAAGATCATGTTATGGTTCTTGGGAAATATTTACGTATACGGGTGGTTCCGTGATAAACCTAGGGCGGGTGAGCCCGAGATAGCTCTCTAATGCATTGGGTAACGTAATGGAGGTAAACGTGAATGTATCTCCTAAGAGACTTAGGGAATATACTGTGATGGGTATTCCAATGTTAATCCCTATGTAGCTGTGATAGCTACAATGTAAGTATGGTATGGATGCTGCAAGTTTCCTTTATGATTTATGATTTCTATGTGTCTTTCATAAATCTTATGTTTTCATGAGGTAAGTAAAATAGTTCATGTTTTGTATGTATTTATGAACAAATGTTTTCATTCACTATTTTATTACCCTTACTAAGCCTTTTTTGCTCATCCCAAGTTTTGAAATGTTTTTAACATGACTTAAAGATGAATATGGTCAAGGATGGGAACAATGAAAAGACATGCTCTCTTTAACATGGAATTAGACATGACTTTTTTTTCAAGAGTTTTTATTTTATGAAAAAAGTGGATTATGGGTAGAAGTGCCTACTCTGTAATATTTTGATATGTAATAGTTATGTCCTAATTCCCTACAACTCTAAACCTGAAAAGATCCTCAATGTGAATTATTCATTTAATTCAATATTATGTAATGTTTAAGGCCGGGTCCTTATACATCATGTCATGGAAGCTACATTCTGATCACAGAATCCAACCACACACTACAAGAAGTTTCACCACAAACATCTATGATTTATTGAACTAGGTCCACCCTAGTCAAATATAGTATTCCTTTCATCAAAATAAGGCATGAAATGTTTGGAGAAATACAATGAAGGGGTTAATAAATAAATAATCATAAGAATAAAACTAAATCTCCTTGTAGAATTCATCATGAGACAGTAGTAATCTAAACACCATGAAGGTATTACAATCAATATTTTAGTGAATAAATCATAATATTTACATCCCAGATTTTCTTACAAGAATACTGAAAGAAGAGAGAAATGGGATCTCTATCTCAACATCCCAGATAAGGATGATGAGTTAGTCATCTAATCCAAATATCCATCTCTTATTCTCAACATCATGTGAAACCACATAGTAATCTTTGTGGTGGGCCACCACCTCACCACTACACTCCCCAGCTGAGGGGGGACACTCTCCCTCTATGCATCTCATGTAACCCCACCAGAATCTATATGGAGGAGAACTATAATGCCCTGACCCCATTTACCCAGAGTCGGTGAATTATTACATAACATTGGCATGATCACAAGAAAGATCAAGTCTCGAAAGACCGATTAGTTTAGTAGTCTTGGAAATACTAGATATATTCATAAGTCTTACATTACATCATAAAATCAAAAAAAACTACAACAACATATTTTATTCATATCCCATCATATTGTCCCTATAGTTCATTCATAAATTACTTCTTCACATCCTGGGAAAAATAAAACATTGAAAGGGGTGAGCTCGGATGCTCAGTAAGGATAACAATATAGAAAAAGCTTTCATAAATAAGAATAAACATTTAAGGCAATGTATAACTAAAACAAAATCCTTTTAAACTTGAACTTCAACATAATATGGCAAATATAAAATGAAATAATTCCATTTACTTATTCACATTGATATTCTGCTAGTTGAATAATCACATGAAATATCAATAACCACTTTCATAATTATGGAATGCATAATACCAGACTATCATAACCACATATCCAAGGCCTCGTGCCAAGAATACAAATAAGATTTTGTCAAGGCCTTATGCCAAGACACTAGTTTGTCTCATGAGACCTACCGATGCATCGAGGATCTATAATAGGATCCACCCATCACATATTAATTCCAATGCATTCCTCATATAAACAGGTTTAAACATAACATAAACATTCATATTAAAAATAGCATACGAAATGTCAATACTTTCTCCATAAACCATGAATGGTATAAAAATAACACATCCACAGTCAAAAAAATCACAATACCTTTAATACAATATGGAAGTTTTGTATCATAATAAATCAACTTCAAATAAGCTTAAAATATATCAAAGGATGTTGACATAGATGAAATCAAAACTATTTGAGAGTAATATCTCTCTTTTTTTGAAATCATTTAAAAGACACATAATTATAAAATAAAACATTTATTTTGAAAATTTTCTTATAATCTTGTAAGGGAAGCTTCTAAGATTTTATAATGGCGGAAAATAGCCGCACCCGTCGTATAAGTTAAAAAAGACATTCTTACCTTAATTTTGTAAAAAAGGTTAAAAAAGACCTTGTTTGGAAAACGGCAGAAAGATTCCTTTATAAACCTCTTATAAAAAGTCAAACAAGGGTATAAATGACTTTAACCCATATTCTAGTAAATAGTAAAAATGTTTTGAAATAAATTTTTAAGAAACATGGATTTGGATGATAAATAAGTCACAGTAGATAATTACATATAAACAACCTCGGATAATGAAGAGATTGTGAAATAACCCTTACCTTGTACTTTTCCTTGGTTGGGGGTAGGTTAACCTCCTATATAATAGTGAAATAGTTTTTATTAAATTATACAAGAATAATATACATTAATATGATATCATATATTATTTTTTAACATTACTTTGTTAATAATATCTTAGTATTATCGTCATTTCGGGTGTTAACTTACTCGTTTTCTTTTATATGTTTTGTTACGTAAGCCGTGTTTGTCATGGATAGGTTGTATATTATTCAGATCCAGAATGATATTAATTCTTTAAACATTATTTTTAAATCATCAAATGATAATTATACTTGAATGGATACGATGGAGAATGAAACTCATCGTGTTCGTGGAGACGGTAGTCCGTACGTACGCACGAGCGACAATATCATTATTTTGATATATAATTGGATGGTATATCATATATACAGAATCATTATCATGTTATATTTATTATTTACTTGAATTACACATCATTATTATACCCATCCAAATAATAATTTATTGAATAACAATTACACCACGATGTGGAGATGGTAAGCTGTACGTACGCACGTATGGTGACATGTCATTCAAAGGATGGATAGAATACTGAATATGGTTGTACCATATTTATAATAACATCACAGTATATATAATATACTCGAGTTATTATTTTAAAATGTGAATAACAAAGAAATAAGAAGTTGAAGAAGAAATAAACTTTAAAGAGGGTGGTGAAAACATTACCTCTTCTTCGGGTTCTTCTTTTTGATTTGATCAAAAAGGCTCCTTAGGTTGGATTTATGATCAAACTAAAGCCTCTAGGTTGACGTGAGGGAAGTTAATAGAGTATTTGGTCATGGTTTGGCCACGCAAAAAGGCTTTGAATGTGTGAATTAGTGAGAACGGGGAGTGCCCTTTTATAAGAGGGGTGAGGGGCACCTTTGGAAAAGCTAGAAATATTAATTTATAATAAATTAATATTCAGTTTATAATGGCTCCAAAGTGGATTATTTAAAGTTTAAGGTGGGTATGGGTCGAAAAACACTCAACCAATAGAATTTAGATAGGGTTGGGTAATTATATTAACCTTATCTTTTAGTTTTAACTCTTGGTTAGTTAGTTTGACATTTACCATGTCACTTTGTATTTTTATATTATATAGTTAATAAAATTAATATAAACATCCAAGAAAACCCCAAGTGGTCCATTAATGATACACCTATCATGATATAAGTATCTTGGGAGAACCTTAGATTTTTAGGAATTTAATATCAATTAATAATATAATATTTGTTTTAAAAAAACTCTTTTATGTGAATTTTGACACTATTCAATAATTGATTTCTGTTAAAATCTTAACAAGTTATTAATTTGAAAAAAATTCATTTAATAAATAATATAATTTCATATTAAGCAATAAAATTCATTTATGTCATCAAAACTTTAAAATTATATTAATTTTAACATTTATAATACTAATTATTTGATTCTTTCATTAATAAGGAAAATGTTGCATCCTTATAGTGTCATAAATAATATTACTTATTAAATGTCTAAAAATTATAAATAAAATACCATTATGTAGGAAATATTTTCAGATTTATAATTAATATTAATAGTAAAAAATCAAACATATATAACCCTATGTAAAAATTGTTTTTCTAAGAGATATATGCTTATGTCATTTTTGTATTTATTTTAACTTAATTAATATAAAGTGTCATTATCACTTAAAAGTGGCTCCATGGGGTCCCAAAATCGACCGAAAGATGCCCAAGGTCGGACATGTATCAAAAAATAAGGTTAGGACACGTTTTATGGTAATTTATTATTATTATAATATTATTTTTTACCCTTATTTACCGGATTTACCCTTTAACCATGGTAAATAAAATTATTACCGAAGTAATTATTCAGAATGTCTAAAAATAAAAGTTACCTATTTACACAATTTGGATATCATGATTCCAAATATGGAATACATTTTTCCAAATTCAAAACACAGAAGTGACAGAAATTAATTTAAAACTAATTACCGTTGTTAAAACAAAAAGCGTGTTTTTAAGAGATAATAACTATCAAAAGATTGACACTTGTTCATGTTCGGTTTAATTGTGAAATTATGTACAATGACCAAAATTGTATTAAATGGTAAAAATATATTATAAATATACTTTAAAACTACTCAAATTAATAATTTATCACTATTAAATATTTCGATTAAAAACGTTTTTTTTAATTAAAATTTTGTAATTTTCACTATTCATCAAAATATAAATGTTATCCGAAAAGTTCCAAAATTTTACCCTAGGATAATTTTGATATTTTAAATCCAAAGAGAAGCGTACCGTGGAAGCTTGGGGTGTTACAAGAACACACCACACTACTACACTCAAATATAGAGGGATGCCCAACACAAAAGGATGATCCACTCCAAGCTAGAGCTCGAATACATGGGTGTTATACTGAATATATAGAGGAACCACAACCAATGTAGTATAAGAGAGCACCTAATCTATATTTGAAAATAGTATAGGGGACTCATTCCCCATTGTTACAGGGGAGTACTAAACCTATAATCTCTCTAACAATCACACCCAATTACTACCATCCATCAAGAATTTCTAAAGGTAGCATCATGCTCTAATATCGTCATGTCATATATACTATGAAAAAATAGTGGCCACCATCACATTCTATATTAAAACATCTAAATATATGCTAATATTGGGGAAAAATACATTTCTCGAAAAGGGAGATATGGAAGGTAAAACATCAAGGACACCAAAAAATCTTTAAAGGAGTATATGGTGTGACTAAGAAGGTATATGAGTTGTCTTTATGTGTCTGTAATAGCCCATGTCACACCATTTCATGTTGTATGTATACCTATAGACACTTGACTTTTCCAATAGGGTACATAGTGTTTATAGTTAAGTCTGACACTTGATGTATCATCTAGTCTAACTCGTACAAAATAGCACATTACAATGAACCTAGGGAATTAATAAAAACCCAATCCATTCCATAATAATTTTTTTGAGTACGTATCTTGTTCCCCTATATACATATCATATGGGGCTACATGGGATCCTGTGTGTGTACTCACTATACCTGTTGGGCCATCCTCCAAGGTTTACAAGACATATTCCTTGGCTAACCTGGTATGTAACACCACATGAATTATTCATTGTGTGATCCCTATACTTTCCGAGATCACTAACTAAAGAGAATAGTGTGTGTTGACCCCACCCCCCAAATATTTTTTATCCTTATCTCTCCATGGAAACCATAGACACAACTCTAAGGGTACTACATATTGTGTTTTTTAAGTAAACTCTTTGTAGTCAAGAACTTTCTAGAAATTTCTGATTCATCACATGTTCATAAATTCCAATTTCACCTCTAAATCCAATTACAATATCATCTGGGGAGGTAGGATCTATGTTGACTAAACTCACCATTATGAGTGGATAGATTCTACCCACCCAATCCATTTGTAAAATAGTTCTCCTCATATAATGACATCACTGCAATCTAAATCACGAATAATCGGAACACCATCAGTAATCCATCCCACTCAAATTTTATACCACCACCATTATGCCTAGATCACATCCTCTATAACGAAATGAAACTAAGACATTTATCTATTGTTCTATAAATCAAATGTAGAATGAAAATACTCAGACTATTGGTTGAATAATTGGTCAAAAGAAATACCAGTTACGAATGTTTGTAGAAAAGGGGGATCAAATCCATGAAACAAAAAATAGGAATAAACCATTACTATTGTTTGGGTTAGCTTCAATTCATTTATTTTAAAATGTAAAATTAATATCTGAGGACAAACAAACAAATAAATCAATTAATAACCCATATGAATCTATATAATCAACCAAAAACAACAATTGATCCATGACCATGTTTTCATGGATTAATTGGATTGCGTTTGGCATGAAATATCAAAATTTTATAGATCCAAATAAAACATATTCCATTTATTTAGTTTTCATTGATCATTGTTGAATAATGAATTCCTGTCTTAGTAATTGGTGAGATCTATGAAACCCATTGGAATAGAAGAACCTAGTGGTACTAATCTGATGGACCATGATCCATCGTTACCACCAATCTCTCCTCTAAGGTTCCTCTTAATCTACATGGGGTTACATAGCCAACCCAAGGATCTGGTCATAGTATGGTTTAAATATGTGGAGAAGTTAGGTATGGAAAATAATAATTAATAAATAAATAATTCCATTTATTTAATTATCATTCTTCCACCACCTCACTTATGCCAAAAACCATATGTATAAATAGGTTGTGTCATTTCTATTTTAAAGCCTATTTATGATTTAGTGATGGTTTAAACTTTTCAATCTGAGACTCTATTTAGGTGTTAATCCTATATTTCTGAAAAACTAATCTTTCATGATATAATTTAGATTAACAATATTTTTATATCAACACTAACCCTCCTTGGGCCCTAGAATTCTAAGATGACTCATCACCTCATTTTGAGAATATTATTTAAAATATTCCAATTCCTTGTATCAAAATATTTCATTCATTATAATCTCCATAACATCAGTGGTTTTAATAAAAAAATGCGAAAATCTACACATAAAACTAAGGATACAGTTCTTGCAGTTAGGTTTCCCACTCCCATGATCTCTTTTTAAGGTTTATGTTTAGTCATTAAAGACACACCAAAGGAAAACACTTTCCCATGAAGGGTCCTCTACTATTGGTTATAAAATGCCAATAAGTTCCCCTATAACAATCCATGATATTTTGGAAAAATTTTCCAATTGAATTTAATCTTTTTTAGTTTTTTTAATTACATGTAATATTAATTTTATCCTGTATTACATGTAATAATAATATTAGAATATGTTACACCTAACACATAGTTTAATTGAAAAATTAAATATTATTAAAATATTATTAAATTAAAGACAACACCTAGACATTATAATTGATAGTATTAAATAATTAAATAAATTATGAAAATCTGAGGTTTAGAAAAGTATATACAATTAATTAATTGGTTACAAATTAATTAAAATTTAAAATAAAAATAATTTGAAAATAAAGTAAATATTGTTATGAAAATTTATTTTTATAAAAAAATAGGTTTTACCACAATAATATAACAAATCACTTTTGGTGAATGTTTGTAATGAAATATATATATTATATATTTAATTAACTACTTTAAATTCATCCGATGTGTTTCATATATGTGAGAAAAAAAATCAAATTTTCTATTTAAAAATTATATTTATCTTAAAATATTTTTTCCACATTTTTGGAAAAGTTATTTTAAATCTATTTTTTAAATTACTAATGAAATTTAAAAAAATACTTTAATCATCAAATAAAAATTTTCTTATTGTGATTTTTTTATATTTTTATGAAAATATTAATTTTTTGATTAATAGTGAAGAATTCTGAATTTTAATTTAAAAAATCATTTTATAAAAAATTATTTATATAGTAAAAGTATATTAAATTTTTTTAAAGGAATATTAGATGATTTATATAACTATTAACCAAATTTAGATCTTTTGAGTATACTTTATATTGAAATTAGATATAAAAAATTGTAAATTTTTTGACATTTTCTCTCTAAGAACCCACTTTCTAAACATGTCAACATGAATAATTTTTAATAATGTTTTTATACTTTTATGAAATAAATTTCAAAAAATTTATTCCATATTTTTAATAAAAAGAATTTATATTATCCACCAATTTAAAAATAAATTTTTTCCCAAAATCAACACAATATCAGTAAAAATTGTTTATTGCGAATATAGTTAAATGGGTTTACCGAGGGTTAACCTAATATTATATTTGATCAAATGAGTTAAAAATGTATAAAATTTATTTTATTTCATTATTTAGAACCATTAATGTTTAATTCTAGACAATACTATATTTTGGATCATTTTTCATGATAAAAATTTGGGTACACATTTTTCTTTTAAAAAATTACATGTGTTCCACCCACCTCACTTATAAAAGGCCACCTCCTCTTGTCTCTTATTCACACCTTGAAACCATTTTGATTTGTAAAATAAATACCCAATGCACTTACCAAATACAAAATTATCATTATATAAGTACTAATTTTGGAATAATTCCAACCTATTTAGGATTTTCGTGCAAACCTAAGGATGATACATGAAAGATGATATATGGTTCTTCAACTAGAATATCTATTTTATTTATTACCCCACCTGTTAAATTATTTTTAAACCATACTGATATTATATCACAAGTATCATAAATATAATTTTTTCTTTTTTTTTGATAAGGTAATGGACTAAAACCATATCCACTTTTATCAAATGGGTTATGAATCATCATTTGTGTGTACGAAGAACTACTACCTTATGAACTGATCTCATTCATTTTTAATTTACCTCTTTTCACAGTTCTATATGATGATGGATATAAATAATATAAACTAAATTTATAAAAAAATTATACCTTTTTATTAATTATATCATATATACCTTTTTAATTTCCATTATGCATGAGATACGATAATATCCCTTGTGTGTTCGGAGAACTACCACATCATGAATTAATGTGATTCATTTTTTACAAACACATTACATAGAAGATAAAAAAGATAATGTTATTTAATATATGTTAAATAAATGAAATTATTATTATATTAGTGAAATATTTAACATTATGAAAATAGAATATATAATTTTATTTCATACCTTTTTACTTATTGTAGGATGATAGTGTTATTCTTGTATGTGTAAATTGTCACCTTTAAAAAGTGATGGGACTTACTAATTTAACCACCACACCAGATGAATGATATTTATATTTATATATAAAGAAATAATAAGGTATTTATGATACTATTATCATACTTAAATAAGAAAATATTACTTACATATGTTCTATAATTATTGTTGAAAAATTGAAACAACAATCATGAATTCGTACGACCTACCATCTCCAAATATCATAACATAATTAATTTCCAAAGATAAAAATTCTTAAGTGGTCATAAAATTATAATTGATATATAAATATGATAATTTTTAATGATTATTATTTTTATATGATTTAACCATGATCAAAGTTCAAGTGCAGAAAATAACAAATAAAAACAAATACAAAAAATAACAGATCATTACATAAGATGAGATTTTCACATGGAATTAGTAATTAACATTTAATGAATTGTAATAATAAAATAATTGATGGTATGATATATAGAGGTATTTTTCTATAATATAAATATAATAAAAATATGTTCATTATATAAGAGGTTTGAACTTGTGAATGGAATTCTAGAATTACTATAATGGATTTTTATTCTCTATATTATTTTTTTGGATATATATACAATGTCACCACTCATCTCATTTCTCTGGTTGACATAATACCCCTTTTATATTTTATTTAATTAATATACTATTTTTCCTTATATCCAATGTTTCATTTGATTCTATTCATTTTATAGGATTAAAATTTAAAATATTACTAAAGCAGTAAGGGTTTTTTATGTCACCTTTATTTTATATGAGACACAGGTCACATTCCTATGTTTCTTTTATGTGGTGTATATAATAACCATGAATGTAATTTGTAATGATTATCATTAATGTTTTTTTATTTATATATCCAATTTACTATATCTCTTTCATAGGTTTTATGATTCAATGTTACCAAATTAGTAATGGTTTTTGGATAAAATCTCATCATTTATCGGAAATTTTTATGATTTTGTTTCTGATGATGAAATATTTTATTCTATATATAAATAAATTCATGAATTTTATTCTCCCCTAGTAATTATATGAGAATACAAGTTTTAAATTTGATTTATTCTTCTTATAAAACCAAGAGACAAATTTTTTTTTTATGGAAAACCATAATTATTTCTCTCATTGGTCGAAAAATTTTTCCTTCCAAAACCATGTCTTCAAGAAAATCTAGAAATATTTCTAACATTAACCAAATAGATTATTTAATACATTTTTACCCATTTATATTGTTTTAATTTTTTTAAATGAATATTCAATTATTTTACAAATAATTCTCATTTTACTTTTATCAAAAATTTGAAAGGAATCCTTTGGTATGACATGAACAAAATTTCCTACAATCCTCACTATTAATTTATTTGTTACTAACTTTATAAGTTTTGGTGGTTATTTTCAAAGGAAATGATAATACAAATAAAATAAATCATTAAAAAGGCTTTTAAATGTGAAAATTATATTTCCCTCATGAAAATTTATAAATTAATTTTAAATATTCCATTATATGTTTTATAGTTTATTTTCAGAGAAGGATTTCCAAAATGTTTTTTGTTTTAAAAATTTATTTTCAATGAAATTTTATTTCCTCAATAAATATTCCATGTTATTTATCTTTCAAAATTATTTCCCATATAAGAGTCCATGCTTTTAGATAAATTATGTTTTACTAGGTATATGAATCAAGGATACCATTCTTTTTCATTTTTTGAATTTTTTATTATGAAAAGATTTTTATGCAACCCATTCCTCTACCACAGTTTATAGAATGACAAAAATCTTATGAAACCCATTTATTTTTCTATGGGTTCGGATTTTATGAAGTGATGAAATGATTATAAATATTGCCTCATTTACATAGGATATGATATAGTGGAATGTTTATGAAATCCATATATTTACATGGGTTATGCTATGATGAAATGATGGAAAATTTATGAAACCTGTTTCTTTTCAATGGATTATGCTATGGTAATTTATCTTATGAAACACCTGAATTTTCATGGATTCTTAAATAATTAATGATCTATGATCATGTAGGACATAAATTTATCATTTATGGGATAATTTAGAACTAAATATCTCTTAAATTTATCAGGGAATGATAAATGTTTTATAAACTCAAAGGTTACATAGGTAGTTATCCCAGGCCTAAAATATGGTATATGGGAGGTTATCCCATGCTTTGAAGTGGGTAAATGGGAGGCTATCCAATTACTGAATAAATTTAACATGTGGTTATCCTAATCCAATTTTTATTGAATGTCATTGTGGGCAGCCTTGACATAAATTTTTTATGCCTATATCTATGCCACATATTTTTGTCTTCTTCCAATGTTGTTCTCTCAAGGATAATGTTATTTGATTTCCATATGATTCATGACATATGTTCTTCCAATATTTATTTTATGAATCAATATGGTAATATTTGATATTTTAGTTATGTTTTTAAAATATTATTATATTATTTTAATAACCTTATTCTCATGATATGTTTATATAACTCCCTTGTTTACCCTTAGAGAGAATCTGAGATCGTCCATTCCTATGTTTACATTCCCTATGTTATGAAGAAATTTTTTATGTTGGGTATGTTTGTAATTTTTACTAATGTGGGAGACATTTATTGGGGATGTGGAAGATCTTTCACCATATTAGAATATTGTGTACCTAGTATCCAAGGACTGAAAACCATTATGGTATTTAGGAATATTTTGTTTAATATATTGAAAATTAATCTATAAATATGTAATATCAATGTTTGAAAATACTATGTTTCTATATTTTCTATCAGAGTATTGGTTTAGATAACCTTTGGGAATAAGGAATGGAAAAATTTTGTGATATATGTGCTAATATTTCTAAGGACATGTATAGGTATTCTTCAAAGGATAATTATAATGATAAGTCATGTTATATGATACATCATGAATTTTGGTAAAGGATAGAGAAATTAGTTTCCATGAAATTACCTCAATTTCTAGATACTACAAGTGAATATGGATCTGGAAAATAGATAGCTAGAGGAAAAGACTCTAGAAAGGTTATACTAACATGGACATGATGTTCACCTGGTGAGTGAACATGGCACTACTACAAACCTATTTATAAACCCCTGAGGGTAATTATTTGGAAATTTTCAAACTATTTATGAACTATCATGAGGGATTTAAATACATGATTACAATTTTTGACCAAGGATAACCCTACGGTGTCATAGATTAAAATGATGTTATCATGGTATAGAAATCATATAAATGATTAATTCATGATTATATAGTTTCAACTATGATTAGTTTTCGTAACTCAATTGTTTCTGATATTAATAAATGGTGGTAAAAAAATGAATTGATTTAACATTGAATATGAAAGAAAATTTAATGTTGATCAGCCAAATGGGATGATAACTACAGTAAAGATATTCTGATTATGTATAATCAATTTTCATGGAATATGATTAACCACAAGAAACTTAACCAACTCTCAAAATATCAAAATAAGGGAATGATATAGTTTAATGAGATTTTAGGTAGTAGATACCATGGAATAAATAAGGCACACATTCCAATATGTTAATAATGTTGGAAGAAGCACGTAAGATATTGTCTTATAGGGATAAAAAATATTCCGTGTGTGGAAAATAAGAAAACGATAAATTCCATTAAAAATGAAAAAACTGAAAAACATGGATAAATAAATAGATGAAAATAAATTTCTTCATAAGATATCGTAGACTAAGGAATTTATTAAATGTGGAATGTATAAGAATTAGGAAAATATACTTCTTATGGGAAATCTTGTGAAAAAGAATATGAAAGTTTGTATTAGTAATGGTTTTGACATTGAAGATGAAGAGATGAAGATAGTGATATAGAAGGAATGTTGTATTAAGGAATAAGATAATTAATACAAGTTAATGGTTTGAGAAGGAATTGGGGTGATTGAGTTATTTATATACTGGAATTCAAGGTTTTTCTAATATATATTAGGAAATATATAAGGATTGTTATGTATAGTTTTTCATTAATGAATTGAAAAAAACATGTTGAATGGTGCTAATGTCCAAGAAAAGATACTTCAGAGAAGGTTTGTGTTTTTATTAATGATAGATAATCATTAATACATTCCTGATGATGATAAAATTATATTTTGATAAAGAGACATCCGATATAAAAAATGTAAATTAGATAGTACTAATTACCTTGGAATTGATTAATGATTTATTAAAAAAGTAGAATTTTCTATATTGGATGGATTTAATATTATTTTTTGGATATAGGGATTATTTACAATAAATTTTATTCCATATAAGGACTGAAGAGGCATTAATTCTTTCAATATGATTTTATGGTTATTTATGTTGTTAACTTGTCTTAGGGGAGTACATGATGATAGAATTAACATGTTTGGTTAGTGAGAACAAAGATCCACCATATGATATATTAAGGATTAATGATAAGTTTATTTGATAAAATTATTAATCATATTTATAAATTTATAATTTTGGATGGGTTATAAGCTTATAAATTTATATAATGGGATAAATTTAATTTTGGATGATGTTTTATAAATAAATATATTACTTCACCATATGATTATTAATCCATATTGGATAACCACTATGAACGTTCTATAGCTATGGATATACATAATGACTTATTATTATTTTACCAATAATATTTATTGATTTTGAATTGAAAAAAAACATCTTTTATAGTAATAAATGAAGTGGAGATTTATTATATGAAAAACCAAAGGATGAAATTTTTCCTATGAAATTTAAATAGATCAAATAATTTTTTTTAGAATTTCTAAGTCTAGTTGGATTAGAAACTTCACAAAATTATGAAAATGGTCATGAAATATAATTTTTTTATGTTATAATAAATTTTTTTATATAAATAACCTTTTACTTCTTCTTTGATTTATGGGTTTATAGTCGTGAACCATCTATGGACCACCAACTTTCTTATGATCAATGATCATTTTCACTATCTATAATTATTTTTTATTTTCATTTATGATCATATCTTCATATAACACATATTTTTTACTATTGGTAAACATAATATTTGTTTATTAGAGATAAATTTCATACACCCCTTTAAATTTTTCAATAGGAAGTTTTATTACCCGATTTTATTGTGGGTATCTATGATGGATTTTTCAAATGTTATATCATTTATGGTAGAGAATAATTTTGAGGGAGAGATTCACATTTAGGTGGGTATAATGTAACTCCCCCAAGATATTTTTAATTATTATTTTTCAAATTAATTAAATATTATCAATATGTTTAATTACAAAAACTAATGGTTTTATCTCTTGTTACATGTAACACTATATTTATCTTGTATTACATATAACACTAAGTTTAAATGAAGCATGAAATATTAAAAAAATATTATTATATGATAGCTATCTCATAGCCATTATAATGGATGAAGTGAATAATATTAACAAAATAATAAGAATATATAGTTAAAAACTATATTAAACTAAGTCTTTGTTGTATAATTAATTAAAATTTAAAATCCAAAAAAATTGAAAATAAATAATTAATTTTCTGGAAAGTATTTTTTCTACAAAAAAACACATCTTAACTCAATAAATTTATTGAAACATTTTTGTTGAATTATTATAACAATATGTATATATTATATAAAAATGATAATATTAAATATAATTTTTCCTAAAAAAATTGTATTTTTATAAAAAAATTATTTTTATTCTTCTAAAAAACATCATTTTTTGAATCATAATATCAAAATTAACTTATGGTGATGTTTTTATAATTTTATGAGTAAGTTAAGTTTTTAATGAATAATAAAACATGATGAATTTTAATTGAAAACTCAATTTTTGTTTATATTATTTATAATTTTAAATTATAGTTTAATTTATTTTAAATTAAAATATGATAAATTATATGACTATTTTTACTATTTTTTCATTGAATGAAATTTCATATTGAAATTGGATATAAAAACATTATAATATTTTATGAATTTTCTCTTTGAAAATACACTTTCTCATAACATATGGGAGATTACTTTTTCAAAAACTTGCAGCATGTATTTAATAAATTTATAAAAAAACTATTAAATATTTGTATTAAGAATAATTTATATTATCTAATAAGGTGAAACTAATTTTTTTTCCCAGATTATTATTTAAATCAACAAAAATATTTTATCGTAGTTAAAGTAAAAAACATTTATGGGCGGTTAATCTAAAAAGATATAGGTTAAAATGACATAAAAATAGTCTATAATATATTTAATGGGAATATTGTGAACACATAATTTCTAAACATGTATTATACCCAATTTGGAGCCTTTAATCAGGAAGGAAACATGGGTAAATCTTTTTCAATCCAAGAATTACACATGTGGCACTCATTTCACTGATCAAAGGACACCCCTCTCTATTATTCACATTTTCAAACCATATTTTTTTCATCCAATAACTGTCTAAATTACTTCCCAAAAATATATAAATTCATCCTAGAGTCATTTTTTTTCATAAATCCATCCTAGGAAGGAATTTGCTGTAAACCCAAAGAGGTTACTCGAAGAATAGATAATGTTATTCAATGCGCATTTTTATTTTATCTCTTCATCCACCTCATTCTATTATTATTAATCCATGATAATATAATAAACTCATTTTATTATATATAATTATATGTTATATTTAAAAAAATAATATACAACCACATCGTCTTTTATTATATGGTTTTTGAAATCATCATTCATTTGTATTGTAGACAACCACCCCATGATATGATGTTATTGGTTTTTAAATTACCATCTCCCAAGGTTGGGCATGATGGAGGATATAAATCATATATATATGATATTTATAACATAATTATACTTATTTAGAAAATATATCAAATATAACTTTTTTATGTTATATTCTATAGGGTATATGTTAATGTCACTCCTACATACTGTGGACTACCGCCTTGCGAGGCAGTGTTACTCATTTCTCAATAAATCATTAATTAAATGATAATAAAGATACAATAAATTTATATATGTTATATAAATTATATAATAATTTTATTAATTATATATTTATCATTTTGAAAATATAATTTACCATTTTTTTCTTAACATCTCACTCACAGAAAGATGAAAACATTATTTGTGTATGTGTAGACAACCGCCTTCACGGAGCTGTGTGGCTCTCTCTTTTCATCCAAAAAAAAATTGATGATATGTATAAGTGTATTTTAAAAGTAATATGGTATTTATGATATTATTATAATTATATAATGAAAAAATATTTCTTACCTCATTTCTATTATAGTCATTGAATAATGGAAACAATACTCTTGTGTACGTATGACCTATCATCTCCATGATCATAACATACTTCATTTCACAATACCATATTTCATGATTGGTCTTAAAAATATAATTGATGTATGAATATGATAATTAATTACTTATTATTATAATATATATTATTGAACCATAATTAGTTTAAGATCACCAAAATTAACAAAAGAAATCATATTTGAAAAATTAAACAGGTTGTTACCCAAAACGTGATTTTAACAAAGAATTTGTAATAAAAGGGCATTGAATTTTTATTATTAAATAACATATGCTATCATATATATAAATATAGTTCTATTATATATTTATAACACAATTATATTTATCTTACAGAACGTTCTAACATGTATGAAAGAAAACGAGACATAAGACAGTGGATTTATACTCTCTCTTTAATTTTTGGGAGGCATATGAAAATTCATCACAAGTTTATTTTATGTGGTGTATATACTTCCCATTTTAAATTTTTAATCATTTATATCCTCATTTTAATTATATTAATTTTTTAAATTTTAAGTTATTCTTTATTCGATACATATGATTAAAAACAATACAAAAGTGGTAAGGGGATTGGATCTTAGATTTATTTTCAAAGAGACACAAGAAATATTCACCCCATGTTTCTTTTATGTGGTGTAAATAGATGAAATGATTTTTTATGATCATATTGAAAGTTATTTATATTTATATAACCATTTAAGTATTTATATTTTATAAGGTTTATAATTAAATGTTATGAAAGTGGTAACATTTTTAATATATAAGTTCATTTCTTTTGGGGATTATTTATGATTATATATCAGATGATGAAATATTATGATATGTCTATCAATAATATCATGAACATTATTATCATATGGTACTGTCATGAGAATACTTTTTTTACCATCATTTTCTTCTCTTTCCATACACAAGATAAAAAAATTAACATTTTTAAGAAAAATCATTGGTATCTCTCTCTTCAGTCGAAGCCCCTTTTTCTTCCAAGACCATGATTTCTAAAAATGTTTCAATTTTTTTATAATTACTATAATGATTTATTAAATAATTTTTAGCCCACATTTTTCTTCTTGCTAATTTTTTTTAAAATGAATCTTTATATACTATCTCAAATAATTCCCTTCCATCTTTTATCAAAAAATGGAAAAGGAATTTTTGTGTATGGGATGAACAGAATTTTCCACCATCAAGGACATTATTTTTATTAAATATTTCTTTAAAATTTTCCAATTATATTTAAAAATGAAATTATTTAAAAAAATTATTTTTTGAAATTTTTTATCAAGGTGGAATGAAAATTTTCACCAATAAAACTTTTAAATTATATTTAATGTTTCCATTATATGTTTTGAAGATTAATTTCTATAAAAAGAATCTAAAAACTATTTTTTATTTATATAAGTTGTTTAAAAAAATGTAATGTTCATATGGAATTGTTACTGGTGATTTATCTTAAAAAATAATTTTCTATATTAGATGAAATCATTTGATGTATCTTAAGCTATAATGGGAATAAAAACCAAGGATACAATCCTTAATTTTTTATAATTTTTTTATAATGGGAAGATTATTATGAAACCTGTTTCATATTTATCGGTTATACCATGAGAAAATGCTTATAAAACCCATTTCTTCTTCCACTATTTATAATTTTATGATATAATGATATTATTATATAACCTATCTGTTTTCCACTTGTGAGGATATGATTAAATGATTATAAAACCCATATCATTTCTATGGATTATTTTATGATGAAATGATTAACTTATTATGAAACCCATTTCATTTCCATGGTTTATTCTATGATGAAATATTTTAGGGAAATATTTATTTAAATGGGTTCTGATATGATGAATTTTATATTATATTGTGGAATATAAAAGTATGTATTGGGTTATTGGTGGGTCCTATATCTCCATCTATTTAATTTGGTTATGATTAATGTTATATGAGCTCAAAGGGTACAATGTAGGTTATCCCAAGCCCTAAAGAGGGTAAATGAGATGCAATCCCAATATTGTAAGAGGGTATATGGGAGATCACTCTGTTCTAAGTGTAGGTACATTATTGGTTTTCCAAATCCTAACATGTTAGGAATTTATTTCATGGTATTCTGAACATCAAATTTTCTATTATTATGTTCATGAAACAATATTATTTCGTATACCAATGTTATGATATCATGGATCAGGTTCTTTGATTTCTTTATTATTTCTATCAGATGAACTGCTAATATTTAAGTTGTGAATCAGGAATAGGATACATGATTTGTAGGGTATGGCTTTTTAGATGTTATCCTAATCTCATCATACCCTTTTTCTCAGGTTTTATTTATGTATTTAGATTGTTTACCCTTACAATGCATTTGAGCTAAAACTATATTGTGTTTTCCATCCCATGGTTACGAGGAATGATTTTATGTAGGGTATGTTTTTAAAGTGTACTGAAGCTGGGGATCATCATGGGAGATGTTGAAGATACTTTATAAAAAAGATGATTTTGTGCCTTGTATCCAAATACACTAAAATATTGTAGTACACATGCATGTGTTTTAATGTATTTTATATTAATAAAAATATCTAATATATAATTATGGAAATCATTGGTCACCATATCCTTGAACTCCTCAAAGAGGTAAGTCTACCCACAATGTATAACTTATCTTGTTTTACATTATACGATGAGTTATGCACATTCCATAGTAATTGTGATGTGTATAATACACTAAGAACAATATATAACTATAGTTAAAGGGTCTAGAGGTACACCACCTCTCTAACCCATTATAGCAACTATAAAAATGGAAAATAATCCACATAGATATCCAACCATCCTGGAACAATCTTCATGATCCTAAATGAGTTTAGATATTTGGAACTTACAATATCTACACTAAATATTAATGAACACTATAATCAGTCCGTATAGGACCACAATGTATCTTAGAAGTCATCGTGGACTAAAGGATGAAATACACCTTTGGCATCCATCGTTAGGACCAACCTTAGGAACACATGTGATGTATCCCATTGGTCCTAACCTATATAGTGGCGGCATACAGGTTCTTATATACATGAAAAATAAAGTTTTACACTAATGGTGGAGTAGTAAATGTTGTGATAATAAAACTCCACTGATGGTTGATGATACACTCATCTATGGCCTAGAAACAACATGAATACCTGAAGGTTGTTCACCAAAACCTGAATGGTATGTATTTTTCATTCTATTTATCTAGGGTAAAAACATTATACTCAACAAAATTATGTCCCAAGGGCCTCTATAATCCTCCCCATATTCATTTCATGAAGTGATCATCACCATCCAAAATGATTATAAAGTGAATTCGAGGAAGCAATGTTGCCTCATGTACACACAGAAATCACAACCTATCCCTTATGATATTATATCTAATGTTTAAGATGTTTTCCAACTTCTAAAGTAAGTGTATGTCCACCTAGATAGAATCTTGACCTCTCTCTAAAAACCCAAGCTTGATGTAAGTGTTAGAACCACTTTGTGTATAAGGTTTTATTTGTTGTCAATAGTTTTCAATGAAGATCAAAATGAAGGAGATCAAGAAGTACTCTAATGAAGTAGAGGAATGGAAATTCAGACGATTGTTGTACTGATCATAAGTTCAAAGAACATGTGTAAAAGGTGACACATTGTTTACAACAATGAAGAATGTGAGGTGTAATCCATATGAGGATGTTTAAAGAAGAATGGGGTTTTTGATGAAGACCATGCAATTCCTCATTATTGCATGAGAACCATGGGTTTTGATGAAGACCATGCAATTCCTCATTATTGCATGAGAACCATGGGATTTGATGAAGACCATGTAGTTACTCATGATTGCATGAGAACCATGAAAGAGACTTCTTGAAGAATTGAATCATATGCTTTTCATGAAGTAGATAATGGCAGATGAAGAAGAAGACATGATAGTTGATGAAGACCATGCAATTCTTCATGATTGCATGAGAACCATGCAAGAGAATTATTGAAGAATAGATTCGTATGATTTGCATGAAGTAGAGGAATGACGATTGAAGAAGAAGACAATGTTCAAGGGATTGGTATTTTGTGACGGCCATGAACATTGGACTTATGCGATGGCCATGCACATCACATTGTATCAGAAGATGATGATTCTAAAGTTGTTCCTTCAAAGAATACATATCACAATAGTGGAGTTTGTGATGACAACAGAAGAGTTTCTGAAGGATTCATATCACCGAGAAGAAGTGTTTTTGAGGTGATTGTTCTTGTTGACAAAGTAAATAAATGACATACAAATTTTTTGACAAAAGGGATTTTATAATGGCATGTCGAGTTCAAGAGTTGTGGTCAATGATCTATGTTTGTTTCAAGAACGTCGACAGAGGAATGGATGATCTGGAGGCGGTACAAAAAGAGAAGATACAAGGTGGCACCATTTTTTAGTGTTTTCCAAATTTCAGGGCCTCAAAATCAACAAATGAAGAAGAGTGATTTTGGAAAAGGGAATTGCACGTCGTACACTTGAAGGAGAGGAAACTTGCATGCCACATGTTTTTGAGGATCAGAATATCAAAATATAAAAAAGGGATAAGGGTCGTGCAAGTGTTGGTTAGGTCGCGCAAGTGGACTTGCACGCTGACACCTAGGAGGATTGGAACTTGCAGATCTATTGTTTTCCAAGAACAGAACTTCAAAATATGGCTAAGGAAAGAAGGTCGCGCAAGTATTGTTTGGGTCGCGAAAGTGAGTTGTGCGACAGAGGCTAGGGGAGATGAGCTGCGCGCCGAGACTTGCACGCCAAGGAGTGACTTGTGCGCTGCCGCGCAGGGGGTCCAGTTTTCCTATAAATACAGGTTGACCCCTCCTCATTTCTTACAGAGTTCAACACTTAGAAAAATCAGAGCTCCCGTCGCGCATATGTGGAATTCGCGCAAGTATTGTGTGTGGTCGTGCAGGTGGACTTGCGTGCCAATATTTGAAGTTACACGCCAGTTGTTGGTCGCACGCCCAAGGCGGTTTGGGTGAGAAAGGAAGTGAGTCGTGCAGGTTAAGAGTTGAGGAAGGCAGTGTCGCACAGGTGGTTTGGTGAGACCTGTGCGCCAGTTTGGACCTACGCGCCGAAGACTTGCGCGCCATATTGAGACTTGTGCGTCGGGCATGGAGAAGCATGCCAGGTACTGCTGAAGCCCGCCAATCCTTTTTGGAGCTGTACAAAATCCGGGAGATTTTCCGATACATTCGGTGCAAAGTGAGATTAAAGAAGAAATATAAATGATACATGTATGATCTCATGCATACATGATGAACTGATTCTGTCAATGCCAAGTAAGATGAGCATCATTTATTGAGCAATCACATAAGTGATTGTGATCCAGGCTAACAAAGACAAGGGGATCTAGTGCATTCATTCATTGCACTAAAGAAGAGGGATTGAACTGAAAAGAGCATCTACTCTGAACCCTGATGCAAGCAAAGTCTCATGCTGAACAGGAGACAAAGAACTTTATGTCTATATATTTAAGAGACCTTTACATTTTTAAACTGAGTGAGATTTCACCAATGGCAGTGAGCCAGGGGGAGTCAAAAGGAGTGACCCGAGGGACGCAGTGAGCTATCCCTAAACTTTTGTAAAGGCAGTGAGCGTGGGACATAGTGATTGTACCCGAACATTTGTAATCTACAGCTAGTGAAGCATAGTGTATTTTGGTACGACCGACAACCTGTCGGAGTATGCTCCTTGGATGTAGCCCTTAGTGGTGAACCAAGTAAAAATAGTTGTGTCATCCCTCTGTATGTGAATGTTTCATTACTGATCATATCCATCATACAGGTTTAACGAGTTCCTACCAACGTGGGAACAAGATCCAAAACTTTAAGAAGAAAAAGTTGACACCCTGATTCACCTCTCCCCTCTCAGGGTGTCCCGGGGTCCTACAGTAAGAAATATTAATTTAATATTATAGTATCCTTAATACATTAAACAAACAGATACCAAATATTTGTATTAGTTTAATGCCTTTGGAAGCATGGAACACATTATTCTTATTTGGTGAAATAACATTAACATCTTTTATAATGATCTTAAACGTTGTTTTTTCCACCTAATACCTTTCTATATATCTTGGGGAAAAGAAATCATATGAAAATGGTTAACTCAGATTTAAACAAGTAAAATATCATATAGAACATGAACATAAGAATGTAAATAAAATAAAATAACATTTGAAAATAATACTATGTATAAAATATATCAAAATAATGAGTCATGGAGTAAATATTGGAAGTTTATAAGGCATAAACAATTTAAGAACATGAGCTATGAGAAAATAGAATTGAAATTAAACACAAAATTTGTGAAAAACATATAAGCATAGAAAATAATTTCCATATTATCCCATACCCAATGCTAATACCAACATAGTGGAAAAAGTTATTTATGAAACTAAGTTAAGTCCTTATTACAACCATGTACTACTGACCCATGATTACTTTATGTCCAATCTATTTAGTACTAAACTGGGTTTGCATTCCATTCTATCCATGTATAACTAAACCAATATCATTTGTCATTCGAGTCTTTTCTATCTCATAAGATAAAAATCTTTACCCCTTGAATTGGTGGGAGATATAGGTAGCACCCATATCACAATGAAATCATACATACATTTTCCACAAGAACATATATCATTTATCAATGGATAACCTAATGAATAAAATGGGTTTCATAAACATCATTAAATTATAAAATAATCCATGTAAAACAAATTAATTTCATAAATAGAAAAATATAATAAAAATAAACAGACCATATGAGTAATATGGATAGAATCACTGAAAAATATAGCCATTAAAACAAAATTATCATCAATGGATATAAATAGAAATTAATCATCAAATATCACTCGATAATAACTCATTAGGAAAATATGCTTTATTCTTTGAAAACATTTACATTTATTGAAATTGTATGAATTTTTTACAAAAAAATAACTTCCTTGAAAAAACATGAAATATTTTAAGGGAATATTCATAGAGAAAACGTGTTTTGAATGTATAAAAATCCATTCATTCCGTATAAGTTAAAAAACATTCTTCTCATACTTTTTCTTCAAAAGTAAAAAAATGTACCTTTTTAGGAAAACAAAATAATGATTACTTTTGAAACCATGTAGAAAAAGTTAAAATGGGTAAACAGATCTTTAAAAATATATAGGACATTACTAACACATTTAATGAAATAATTTTTAGAAAACATGGACCTAGATGAAAAATAATACCAAGTAAATACTTACATTTAAACAATCTCATATTCTAAAGAGATTTTCAAATTATCCCATAACATAGGTATGTGTTCCATAATATGTATGAGTAAATCATATATAATAGATTAAAATGATTTTAAAACTTGATCCAGAACTATATTTATATTTATAATATCATATGTGATAATATTATCACTTATTGAATAATATTTCAGCGTTACTGTTGCTTAGGGCATTATTTTATGCATGTTTGGTCGTATAAATCCTAGCAATTCTTCATAGATTCCATTTATATCATATATAAAATTATTATAATTTAATATATATATCATATTTATTCATTATATACATTTATATATTCATGATTTAAGTTTGATCATGTAGAATAAATCACATCGTATCATGGAGACGCTGGACCGTACATACACACGAGTAAGGATATCATTTCTTTAATTATTTAATAGTATGGAAGTGGATGGTATATATATTCTAATAGAATAAATATATTTTAAAAAAAATAATATATTATTATTATTTCAATAATTATACTCATCCAGGTAAAATGGTGGTGAAAATAAGATGACACCACTGCATGGAGACGGTAAGTTATACGCACGCACGTGTGGTGAATTCATTTTTATAAGATAGATAGAAGGTATAATATAGTTTTTCCAAAAACATAATAAAATTTTAGTATATATTTTATACTATAATTATTACTTTATAAGGGAAAAAATAAAAGGAAGAGGAAGTAGAATAAGAAATGATCTTGAGAGAGTCGGTAAAGGAGATTATCTCTTCTTCAGAGAGTTCCCTCTAGATCTCATCTTAAAGGCACTAGAGATAGTCTTTTAAGAAGAAAAACTACTATAGAATATGACTAAGGATGTTGTCAAGGTAAATGGGTAGGGGATGTTTTTGATTGATGGTTCATGAGTGTTTAATAAATGAGGGAGGAATATCCCTTTTATAATTGATGTTGGGGGAACCTCTAGAATTTCAAAAAATATTAATTTATTATAAATTCAAATCACATTCGAAAACCTCAAAATTTTATTAGTTTAAAATATTAGATAAGTTAAGGTAGTAATATCATCAACCAAAAAATTTTAGACAAGTTTTTCTATCAATTTAATCATTATCATTTTAATTAACACTTGGTTATTCTATTTAATTCTTTAACAAAGGAAACATATTATTCACTATTAAAATAATAATTTTTTTATATTATGATAGTTTGTCAATAAATGAAAAATTCAGAACATTTCAGAGTATAAAATAATATATTTTTATTTTTAACAAAATTGTTATTTTTAAATAATTTAGTAAAACAATATTGGGAAAAAATATTAATACTGTCTATTTTGACACTATTAATTTATTTTCGATTTTTAACAAGATAAATGTAAGATGTTATCCTAAAATCAAATACATTTTTTATCCCTAATGTGTAAATATAATAAATTAAATTCGTTGTATATATTAAATATCCAAATTTTATTAATTTTATTATTTTTATAACATTAAATTGATATATCCATTAATAAAATAATTACTACATCAATATTGTGTAATTACTTAATATACATATTTCTGGGTAAAAATTTAAAAAAAACATATCATAAATATATAACTATTAAATATTTGATATGAAAATTTACAATTGATGATATATTTTGGAAAATACTATATAAAAAATATAATATTTATTAAAAAATAAATGTGACACCTTTGAGATCACTTTAAATAAAATTTAATTAGTGTTATAATAATTTCAATGTGGCTCTAAATTGTCAATAATTTGACCATTAGATGATTATGGTCAAAATATAATCTAAAAATTATATTTTTCTCAATTATTGTTATCTTTTATTGGTTATTGTATTTTTTATTAAATGTATTTTATTTATTTTTTATCTATTAAATAATTTCTATAGCATCATCGTAGAAGCAATTAAGTTAATTATTTCTTTCCTAAAAATTAAAAATAAATTACCATGAAAAAGAAAAAATATATTTTCAATGATTATTTATAGTCTAATTAAGATTATTTATAAACTTATATTAAAAAATAAATAGTTATTAAAATTTGTGTGATACATATTTAACTTTTATAAAAATAAAATATATAAAATATCAAAATATCATCTATGTGGCTTCAAAATGATACAATTTGACCAAAGTATGATTTTTGGTAAAAAATATTTAATGACATTAGAAATAATGTTGGGGTAATTTTATAAAATTATTTTTTACCATTCATTACTCGATTTATCTATTAATTATATTAACAAAAAATTGCAATAGTTACTACTCATAATGGCCAAAAATGAAAAAAGGATACTTACTTAATTTTGAATCACAAATTCAAAATATGGAATATATTTTTAAAAACTAATAAACCAGATGTTTTAGAAATTAATTTAAAATTAATCACATTATCAAAATGAGAAAACATGTTTTAAAAGAGAAAACATGAAAAAGAGTGAAATGTTTTACATATAAATCAAATGTAAAATTAATGGAAATGACCTAAATTATTTTAAATTATAAAAATTTACTCAATTTTAACTTTAAAACGATTCAGTAAAATAATTTAACAATATAAATATTTTAGATGAAAAAAGTTTTTTTTCAATTAAAATTTAATACATTTTTACTTTTCATCAAAACATTAACTTTATAAAAAAATGTAAAAACTCAATCTAAAGTAATAAATAATTTTCCCACTTAGAAATAAGATTTTTCTTCATATAGAATATATAATGTTGTCAAAAATTAGATTAAATATGGGTGTGTCATCAACAACCGAAATACTACATTTAAAAAAAGGCATCTTTTTTCTGAAAAACTTAATTTATTCATATATCATGTTCAGAAAACATATGAGATGAATTTAATATTTTTTTAATATATTAAATATATATTTATTTAATAAAATCCATCAAGAATAATATTATTAATTAATAAAATAATTTTTTTTTCATTTAAATATTTTTTTATAATAAATATTTGTAAAAAATGACTTTATTTTCATTTATAATTAAATTTTCAATGAGGAATTAAGTATATATACATGTGAAAAGAATATTTTTCATAATTAAGTTAATACTATTCATACTCACCATTATAATAGATAGGTTGTTGATTATGTTAATAATATGATTCCGTTTTCTTATACATGTCCTTGCGTGAAATGAAATCGTTCAGAAGAACTCAAACTTGTGTGTAACATAAGACAAACATGGTGTTTCATATATCAAAAGCTAAGATGGTGTTTTTTGTATCTAAAGATTAATTTATTATAGCGTACAACACATGAAATCAATGAAATTAAAAAATATATATCTCCTAAAATTTTCAGGGTGTTATATTCTACCCCCCCCCCTAAAAGAATTTCTCCCTTGAAATTCATCTGGGTTATAAAATGATTAATAATTGAATGAGTATTTCATAGAAACCAACATTATAACAAAGAATAATAAAATTTCCTTTTAAAAATAAATGCTAGAAACATAATGGTAACCCAACTTAACACATAACAATGTTTCTATATAAGAGATCATAGGTGATGATTTGGGCATGGAGGAACAGATTAAATAATCATAGAGATTGATAAGGATCACTGATCAGAAGAAAGAATATAGTCCAAAGAAAGTTAAAAATCACAAAAGCATAAAATAAATAAGTCTAAAAGTGGTCATTCATGTCATAAAAAATGATGATAATTGGAAACCCTTTTACATAATGATCCCTTTTCCTAATGTTTAAGAATTTTCATAAGAAAATATACCTACCTAGTTCCACCACAATATCACCCTTTTTTGTTCCTTTATTAGTTTCAAAATAATCTCTTATTCTAAGAAATGAAGTTAAAATTTTCATTCCTAAAGCATTTGTAGATCATAATATCCATAAATAAAATAATGGGTTATTCCATCTATCTTTATCATTATTAAAAAGTTATCACAAGTTATCAAATAGGACTAAGTACACAAATGGTGAGATAATACTTTATTATATCATTCTTAATCATATTTTTAACTTAAAATTTTCATAAATTGAGAACCTTACAATCCTTTTGATAAATAAATATCCAAAACATTAGGAATAGGTTGAATAACTCAGATTAGCATTTATCCACCATATATTATAAGGTATCTATTTTTTTCACATTCCAATCTTGTGAAAACAAACATCATGAATTTTCTTGAGCCATGATAATACCATGAATTACAATATATCCTTATTGAAAACATGCATGTTTCCTTATTCCATTTATTATTGGACATATTACTTAAATTTAAAAAATATTTAAACATCATTCATGATAACAGAATCCATGTGTAAACAAATCCTTAATCATTGTTGTCTATTTAATCATATCCCACATATCTTTATCCAAGATAAACACAATTTTTCTCCACATCTTGACCCCATTAAGGGATACCTTACCTTAATAAAAATATCACATTTCCTATGAATCAATTTTCTATGTCCTCTTCACCATTAAACATATTCTTTTCAATACATAATGGAAAATATAGACTAAAAATTTGTATTACACAATCCTTGAATTCCGAATCATATACACTTCAATCATCCAACTTTATTCTTAATCCATTATGTAGGATTTATTATTTTATTCATTTGAACAATATAAAGTATGAATCATGTGTTAAGGTTCCTAAATTTTAATCTAATAATGATTCCTATTTCTACAGTAAACAATATGGTTATATAATCCAATACATTTAACATTTTTTTGTAGTCTCTTTATCCTCAGTTGTATAAGCAATACTCGTAAAACTATCCTGATTCTCTTCATGATATTTCCACTTAGGTCATAGAATTTCTATTCTCTCTATATCCAAATCATTAATTGTAAACTAAGTTCTATATAGTTTCCTCTACTGACTAATATTAGAAACAAAAGTGTGATAAAGACTTATCATAGATTAAGAACACATTATTAACAAAATTTCCTTATAATATTTCAATCTATGACACCTTAGTTTCAATCATAGATTATTCATTATTTTTATAAAAATATTTCATTTTAAAATGTAGATTGTTTAATCATTATGTACATACCTAAACATATCATTAGAAATATATCTAAGGATTTCCCTAATGTTTCATACATCCTAGTTTCCAAAGGATAACAACTCCTTTACTCTGATACCAACTCTAATAACCCAAGATTTATGTACATGAATATTACATTTCATTTGTAGAAAACATAAAGCACTACACAAAAAGATTCCCAAATTCCATATTATTTTAGTGTCTTTGGAAACTTGGAATAAGTTATTCTAATTTGGTAAAATATATTCAAAATATTTCATAAAGATCATCACCTTTAGCATTACTACCTAAAACCTTTATTTATATCATGGGGAAAAGAAAACAAATGAAATGGGAGGACTCAGATGATTAGTATGATTAAACACAGAAAATATTAAGTAGAATATGAAAATAAAAATGTAAAAACATGAAAATAACTTTGGAAAATTATACCATGTTTAACATATATAAAAATATTGAGTCATGTAACAAATCATGGTAGTTCATGAGGTATAAATCATAAATCCTCATGATCCATAAGAAAATAACATTAGAAAAAAACATGAAATTGTGGAGAATATATAAGCATGGAAAATCATTTCCATATTATCCATGTATCATTGAAAATACCATAATAATGGATAAAGTCCATTATTGAACCGAGTTTAAACCACATTTTAGCCCTGTATTAGTATATCGAGTTTACATTTTATTCCATCCTTGTATTACTAAAGTAGGTTTAAATTATGTTACATCCATATATTACATAAAAGAGTTCATTTCACATTCCCGGGATATCTATAACATGAGATATAAATCATTACCTAATACAGTGGGGGGAGATATAGGTCCCACTGGTCTCATAATTAAATATTACATAGGTTTTCTAAATGATCATAAATCATTCATCATAGCATAACCTAAGGAATAAAATGTGTTTCTTAAAAATCATTCCATCATAATATAATCCACCTAAAACCAATAGACATCAAAAATTGAATTAAATAATAAATATAAAGAAACCATATGTTTAATATTATTTCATCTTTGAAAGATATACCCATCAAAACATAAATAACATCAATGGATGAAGGTTGAAAAAAATCTAGTGGTACCACTTGAAAAGAATTCATGAGGAAAATGTCCTTTAAACATTGAAAAAAATATTATTTTATTAATATACCATGCAACTTTAAAATAAAATAATTTCATGGAAAATAATATTTAAATATTACAAGGAAAGACTCATGGAAATAATGCGTTGTGAATGATTTAAAATCCATTCATCCTATATAAGTTAAAAATCATTCTTCTCATAAAAAATGCCTAATTTCAAAAATGAAACAGTGAATACTTTCAAACAATGTAGTAAAAAGTAAAAAATGGGAAAAAATCAAAATAAACATCGATATTATAATTGTAATATATTGTATGAAATCATTTTTTTTGAAAACATGGATATGGATGATAAATAATACCCTCTAAATACTTATGTATAAACAACATCGAATAATAATGTGTTTGTGAACGATCTGTTACCTTTGGTCTAGGTTTCTTTGTATGTATCATAAATTCATTTATAATGGATTAAAGACTATTATAAACTATATCCAAAACCATATTTTTATTTCTAATATCATATGTGATCATATTAAAACCCTTTAATAATATTTCACTATTACTCTTATTACGGGTGTTATTTAATGCATGTTTTGTCGTAAAAATGATTGTTTTTCTTCATGGTTTATCTTTATTTAATTTATATAATATTAATAAAGTAATATATGAAATATATATGAATTATAATAATTTATATAACCATGAATGAAATGATATCATGTAGAATGAATCACACATCGTCATGGAGACAGTAGGTTGTACGTACGTACAAGCGATTATATCATTCCTTTAATTATGAATTGCTATTGAAGTTGAGGATATATACTGTTAAATAATAAATATATTGTTATAATAAAAAAAAATTAGTTATTATTTACATCATTATATCCTTCCAAGTGGTGGTGAAAAACCGATTACACCATGACGTGGAGACGATAAATCGTACGTACACATGTGTGGTAATTTCATTTTTGTCTGATAGATAGAAGGTAAAATATGGTTGCTTCTTATAACCATATTAACATATTAGTATATAATTGATACTAAATTTAGTACTTTATATTGTAAATAACAATTAATGTTGATGTAGAAGAAGAAACATGAGGGAGTCGGTAAAGGAGATTAACTATTATTCTGTGAGTTCCCTCTAGATCTCTGAAAGGCACTAGAGTTTGTCTTTTTAGACTACCAGAACCTATATAATGTGTCAAATTATTTTCATAAGTTAAATTTTAATAGGATTTATCTACTTTAAGGGTAAATGAGTTCTGTAGAAACAAAGGAGTTTGTTCCATTTAATAATTGATGTTGGGGGCACCTTATGAATTTCCAAAAATATTAAATTATAAAAAATTCAAACCACATCTAAAACCACAAAAATGTCTAATTATAAAAGAATATATATATGTGATAAGGTTGTAATACCATCAAAAAATAAATTTTATACAAGTTATCCATATCAAGTTAATATTTATCATTTTAATTAACACATAATTATTCTATTTTATTTTGTAACTAAGGTAACAAATTATTCAATATTAAAATAATAAATTTTTTAATTATTTTATGTCAATTATACTATAAATGAAAAATTTATAACATTTTATACTATATAATAATTAATTTACATTTTTAAAAAATGTATTATTATTTTTTATAATTTAATAAAATATTATTTTGACAAAATATCAATAGTGTCAATTTTGACACTATTCATTTCCTTGATTAAAAAAAACAAGATAATATTTTATCCTAAAAATAAATATTTTATTATATCCCTATGGATTTAGCATAATCTTGAAAATTCATTTGATATATTAATTATATAGACTATATTTATTTTAATATTTCTTATAACATAAATTTCATATTTTCTTTAATAAAATAATAACTACGTCAATATTATCTAATTATTTAATATACATATTTGTTGGGTTGAAATTAAAAATAAAATATCATGTTTATGATAACACTACTTGAATTATGTTGAATATTTGTATCTGAATATACATTTTGGAAAAGCCTATATTAAAATTTTCATATTTATTAAAACATGAATTTAAAAAATTTAACAAACTTTAAATGAAATATTATAAGTGTCTTATCATTTTGATGTGGCTCACAATAGTCAATAATTCTACCCTTGGATGATTATAGGTGATATATACATGAAAATTAATATTTGTTCAGGTTATTTGGTCTTATTATGATTATTAAAAATTTAAATAAAATTATTTTATTTATTTTCTATCAATTATATAATTTCTGCATCATCATTGTATAATCCCTTAAGGTAATTATTTATTTTATGAAATTTTTAAAAAAATTATCTTGATAAGGAAACAAATTTTATATTTAAAATAAGTATTTAAAGTGGAATTTAGATTCTATATGGCCTTATATTAGAAAAATAGTTATTAAAATGTATGTGAGACATATTTAACTTTTCTGTAAATAAAATATACTAAACGCCCTAATCTCATACAAATTTCATCCAAAGGATACCATTTCAACCAAATTATGATTTTTTTTTCGAAATAAACTCATCCAATTATTTTAGGACAAGTGTTATGGTAATTTTAAAATATTATTTTTTACCCTTCATTGCCTGATTTACCTTTTTACCATACTAATAAAAATTTACTGAAGATACTATTAATAATAGAAAAATATAAAAGAAATTTATTTATATAATCAAGAACTAATTATTACAAAAATAGAATCTATTTATAGAAATTTAAAAGAAATATTTTTCAGCAATTAAATTAAAATTATTCATGTTGTGAGAATGAGAAAATGGTATTTAAATGACAAAACACGAAAAATATTGAAATGTTTTTATAACTAAATTCATTTTTAAATTAATGAAAAACTTTCAGAATTATATTAAATGATATAAATATAATATATTTATACTTTAGAACTATTTAATAATATTATTCATCCATATAAATTATTTTGATGAAAATATTTTGTAACGCCCCGACCCCAGTTACCCAGAGTCTATGCATTATTACATAACATTGGCATGATCACAAGAAAGATCAAGTTTTGAAAGACCGATTAGTTTAGTAGCCTTGGAAAAACTAGATACATTAATAAAGTTTCACATTACATCATAAAAATGAAATCTAAAACAACATAGTCTTCATATTCCACACTCTTATCACCTCATACTATCCCTATAGTTCATTCATAATTTACTTCTTCACATCATGGGAAAAATAAAACATAGAAAAGGGGTGAGCTCAAATGCCCAGTAAGGATAACAATATAGCGGAAACTTTCATAAATAAGAATAAGCATTTAAGGCAATGTATAACTAAAACAAAATCCTTTTAAACTTGAACTTCAACATAGTATGGAAAAAATAAAATGAAATAATTTCATTTACTTATTCAAATGGATATTATAATAATCAAATAATCACATGCAATATCAATAACCACTTTCATAAAGATGGAATACATAATGCTAGACTATCATAACCACATAGCCAAGGCCTCGTGCCAAGACTAAAAATAATATTTTGCCAAGGCCTTGTGCCAAGACACTAGTTTGTCTCATGAGACCTACCGATGCATCGAGGAGCTATAGCGGGATCCACCCATCACATATTAAGTCCAATGCATTCCCATATTAAAAGGTTTAAACATAACATAAACATTCATAATAAAACTAGCATACGAAATGTAAATACGCCATCCATAATACATGAATGGTATAAAAATAACACATCCACATTAAAACATATCACAAAACCTTAAATACAATATAGAAGTTTTGTATCATAATAAATCAACTTCAAATAAGCGTAAAATCCATCAAAGGATGTTGACATAGATGAAATCAAAACTCTTTTTAGAGAAATATCTCTTTCTATTTTGAAATCATTTAAGAGTCATATATAAAATAGAACATTTTCCTTGAAAATATTCTTATAATCTTTTAAGGGAAGCTCCGACGATTTTAAAATGGCATAAAATAGTCGCACCTGCCATATAAGTTAAAAAAACATTCTTACCGTAATTCTGTCAAAAAAGTTAAAAAGGACCTTGTTTGGAAAAAGAAGGAAATATTCCTTTATAAACCATTTATAAAAGTAAAAAAGGGTATAAATGACTTTAACCCATATTCTAGTAAATATTAAACATGTTTTGAAATACATTTTTAAGAAACATGGAGGTGGATGATAAAGAAGTCCCAATATATTATTACGTATAAACAATCTCGGATAATGAAGAGATCGTGAAATAAACCCTTACCTTGTACTTTTCC
Organism: Viscum album; assembly: GCA_963277665.1. Lineage (NCBI taxonomy): Eukaryota > Viridiplantae > Streptophyta > Magnoliopsida > Santalales > Viscaceae > Viscum > Viscum album. Next base: position 624,056,645 of record OY728137.1, on the reverse strand, counting down.
TTGGTTTGTGGTAGGTTAACCTCCTATATAATGGTGAAATAATTGTTATTAAATTATACAAGAATAATATATATTAATATGATATCATATATTATCTTTTAACATTGATTTGTTAAAAATATCTTAGTATTATCGTTGTTTTGGGTGTTAACTTACTCATTTTCTTTTATATGTTTTGTTACGTAAGCCATATTTTTCATGTATAGGTTGTATATTAATCATATATAGAATGATATAAAGTCCTTAGATACTATTATTAATCATAAAATGAGAATTATACTTGAATGGATACGATGGAGAATGAATCTCATCGCGTTCGTGGAGACGGTAGTCCGTACGTACGCACGAGCGACAATATCATTCTTTTGATATTAAAATAATATATAATTGGATGGTATATTATATATACATAAAAATTATCATGTTATATTTATTATTTACGTGAATTAAACATCATTATTATACCCATCCAAATAATAATTTATTGAATAACAATTACACCACGATGTGGAGACGGTAAGTCGTACGTACACACGTATGGTGACATGTTATTCAGAGGGTGGATAGAATAATGAATATGGTTGTAAATTATTTATAATAACATCATAGTATATATAAGATACTGGATTTATTATTTTAGAATGGTAATAACAAAGAAAGAATAAGTGGAAGAAGACAGGAACTTCAAAAAGGGTGGTGAAATCATTACCTCTTCTTTAGGTTATTACTTTTGATTTGAACAAAAGGGATCCTTAGGTTGACTTTATGACTAAAGTAAGGCCTCTAGGATTAATTTAGGGAATTTTATAGAGTATTTGGGCAGAGGTTGGCCTAACCCAAAGGCTTTGAAGGTGTGAATTAACAAGAAAGGGGAGTACCCTTTTATAAGAGGGGTGAGGGGCTCTTTAGGAAAAGCTAGAAATGTTATTTTATAATAAATTCATATTCAGTTTCTAATTGCTCAAAAGTGGATTATTTAAAGTTTAATGTGGTGATAGGTCCAAATACACTCAACTAATAGGATTTATACAGGTTTGGGTTACTATTTTAACCTTATCTTTAAGTATTAACTCTTAGTTAATTAGTTTCACTTTTACAATGTCTCTTTGTATTTTTATATTATATGGTTAATAAACTTACTATATACATCCAAAAGACCCTAAAGTGGTCAATTAATGATTCAACTATAATTATATAATTCTATTGTCCTAACCTTAGATTTTTAGGAATTTAATATCAATTAATAATATAATATTTGTTTTAAAAACTCTTTTTTTTCAATTTTGACACTATTCAATAATTGATTTTTGTAAAACTCATAACAGAATGATTACTTTGAAAAAATTTAATTAAATCAATACTAACATGTCATATTATCCTATAAAATTATTGGTATTTATAAAAAGTCTAAAATTACATTTATTTGGGTATTTATAATATCAATTATTCAAATGTTTCATTAATTAGGTAATTACTACATCACCATTGTGTCATAAATAAATTAAATTATATAATGTCTAAAAATTATAAATAAAATACCATTATGTAGGAAATATTTTTATATTTATAATGAATATTTATAGTAGAAAATCCAACATATATAACCCTATGTAAAAAATGTTTTTCTAAAAGATATATGCTTATGTCATTTTTGTATTTATTTTAACTTAATTAATATAAAGTGTCATTATCACTTAAAAGTGGCTCCATGGGGTCCAAAAATCGACCCAAATATGCCTATGGTCGGACATGTATCAACCAATAAGGTTATGACACGTTTTAGGGTAATTTATTATTATTATATTATTATTTTTTAACCCTGATTTACCGGATTTAGCCTTTAACCATGGTAAATAAAATATTTACCGAAGTAATTATTAAAAATGTCTAAAAATAAAAGTTACCTATTTAATCAATTTGAACATCCTGATTCTAAATATGGAATTCATTTTTCCAAATTCAAAACACAGAAGTTGCAGAAATTAATTTAAAATTAATTCCCGTTGTTAAAACAAAAAGTGTGTTTTTAAGAGATAATAACTATCAAAAGATTGACACTTGTTTATGTCTGGTTTATTGGTAAAATTATGTACAATGACAAACATTTTAATAAATGGTAAAAATATATTCTAAATATACTTTAAAACCACTCAAATTCATAATTCATCAATATAAATTATTTTGATTAAGAAAGTTGTTTTTAATTAAAATTTAGTAATTTTCACTATTCATCAAAATATAAATGTTATCCGAAAAGTTCCAAAATTTCACCCTAGGATAAATTCTACATTCTGAATCCAAAAATGAAGTCCATTTTGAGAGATAAAATTTATAAAATTTCAAAAAGTAGGTATTACTATTCATAATGGCTCGTTTGATTGGTTGTGGTGTGTTAGAACTCGATGTTGCGTACAACACATGCTATCGCATAATTCAAAGAGAAGCGTACCGTAGAAGCTTGGGGTGTTAAATTCTCCCCTCCTTCAAATAATTTCTTCCTCAAAATTTCTAGAATACTACTGCATGAAAAGACTCGGGTGGTTCTTCATCATAAGTTCCTCTTGTTCCCACGTTGCCTCTTCCATCTTATGGTTTCTCCACAAGACTTTTACCAGACAAGTCATCCCGTTTCTCAGTACTTGTTTTCTCGTATCAAGAATCTTGAAGGGCTCTTCGCAATAAGATAGATCGAGCTCGAGTTCTAATTACTCATAGGTGAGTACATGCGTTGGGTCAGGCATGTATTTACTCAATAGAGATACGTGGAACACATCGTGAACTTTGGAGAGACTTGGTGGAATTTCCAATCGGTAAGCTACATCCCCAATTCATTCTAAAATTTCGAAAGGTCTGATGTACTTGGGACTCAATTTACCTTTCTTACCAAAAAGTATGACTCCCTTCCATTGATACACCTTCAGGAAAACATGATCACCGACTTGGAATTCCAAATCCTTCCTTCGATTATCAGCATAGCTCTTCTGCCTACTTTGAGCTGCTTTGAAATGGTTTTTTATTACCTTCACCTTTTCCATCATTTCCTCCACCAGTTCTGGGCCTACAAGTTTTCTTTCACCAACGTCATCCCAACAGGTTGGTGTGCGAAATCTCTTTCCTTATAAAACTTTATATGGTGCCATCTGAATACTTGAATGGAAGCTATTGTTATAGGAAAATTCTAGCAGAGGTAAATATTGATCCCACATACCCTGAAAGTCAAGTGAGTAGGATCTCAACATGTCTTCTAAGGTTTGAATAGTTCGTTCTGATTGTCCATCTGTTTGAGGGTGGTAGACAGTGCTCAAATGAAGTTCAGTATCCAAGTCTTTCTGAATACTTTTCCAAATTCTTGAAGTAAAACTGGGATCAAGATCAGAAACAATCGATAGGGGTACTCCATGAAGTCTCACCACTTCATTAATATATAGTCTTGCTAGACGTTCCAGTGGTAGATCTTCTCTTATAGCAGGAAAATGTGCTAACTTGGTAAGACGATCAACAATAACCCATATTGCATCGTTCCTTCTAAGAGTATTTCGTAGCCCCATGAAAAAGTCCATCTTAATATTGTCCCATTTTCACTCTGGTATGGGAGAAGGTTGCATGACTCCTCCAGGCTATTGCCTTCCAGCTTTCACTTGTTGAAAAACCATACATCTTGACATAAAATCAGCAGTCTCCCTCTTCATGTTTTCCCACCAAAAATGTTCCTTCAAATCTCTATACATTTTGGTGCTCCCAGGGTGTATAGAGAAATTGGAACTATGAGCATCATCCAGAAGTTCCCTTTTTAGATTAGGTATATCGGGAACACAAAGTCTCTTCCCAAATTTAAAAATTCTATCTTCACACACAACGTCTCTCAATCTCCCATCATTCACAGCTTTAATATTCTTTTGAAACTCTTCATCATCGGTCTGAGAACTCTTAATCCTTTCTAGTATATATGGTTTGACAACCATTTGAAAAAGCATTGATGTTTCGCCTTCCCTGGTTATTCCCATGTCCATCTTCACTAGATCCATGAAAATTGGATCCCTTTAAATTATCATATTGTTCAAAACTCCATGATCTTTTCTGATCAAAGCAACTACCACCTTGTTTGCTTTCCCCGGGTGGTAGTGTATCATACAATAATAATCTTTGAGTAATTTAAGTCATCTCCTTTTCCTCATGTTGAGTTATTTTTGTGAGAAAATATACTTCAAACTCTTGTGATCAATATAAATCTCACATTTTTCACCATAGAGGTAGTGCCTCCATATATTCAAAGAAAAGATCACAGCTGCTAACTCGAAATCATGAATAGTATAGTTTTGTTCATGAATTTTCAACTGTCGTGATGCATAGGCAATAACCCTATCATTCTGCATAAGGACACAACCAAGTCCTTTCTTCGATGCATCACTATAAATAAAGAACCCATCATCCCCCGATGGTAGAATAAATATAGGAGCATTGACTAATCTTCTCTTCAGTTCTTCGAAACATTCTGCACACTCTTTTGTCCAAACAAATTTAACCCCTTTACATGTGAGCATCTTTAATGGGTTAGCCAATCGGGAAAAATTCTGGACGAAACATCAATAATAACCTGCCAAACCAATAAAACTGTGTACCTCAGTTATACTCGTAGGTGCTGGAATTTCTTGGATTGCCTTGGTCTTAGAAGGATCAATAGATATTCCATCTTTAGAGACAATATGGCCAAGAAAATAAATCTCCTGAAGCCAGAATTCACACTTGCTAAACTTCCCATATAATTCATGTCTTCTCAGAGTCTTTAGGATAATGCGCAAGTGATTTTCATGATCTTCGTAGATTTTAGAGTATATCAAGATATCATCAATAAATACCACCACAAATTCATCGAGATATTACTTGAAAACTCTATTCATCAGATCCATGAATACAGAGGGTGCATTAGTCAATCCAAAAGGCATTACTGTAAACTCGTAATGCCCGTACCTGGTTTGAAATGTTGTCTTCGGAATGTCTTCCTTCTTCACACACAACTAATGGTATCCAGATCGAAGGTCAATATTTGAGAAGTATTGAGCTCCATGAAGTTGGTCAAATAAATTATCAGTGCGAGGTAGGGGATACTTGTTCTTTATTGTTATAGCATTGATCTCCCTGTAGTCGATACATAACCTCATAGATCCATCTTTCTTTTTAACAAAAGGAACTGGGGATCCCCATGGAGAAACACTAGGTCGAATAAATCCCTTATCATTCAACTCCTCTAGTTGTTTCTTTAGTTTGACTAATTCCATAGTGGCCATTCTATAAGGGGTCTTCGATATAGGCCTTGATCCAGGAATTAAATCAATGGAAAACTCAACTTCTCGTTCTGGAGGAAATCTAGGTAAATCTTCCGGAAACACATCTACATATTCTTTCACAACAGGTACGTCCTCTATTTGAACATTCTTTTCCTCACCCACAGTCATTTCATTCTCTTCCTCCCCAAAAATTGAATTTAGTTGAGCTACTAGGGGTGGATCTAGATATGAATTAGGTGGAGACAATTCTAGTCTAAAGATAAGGTGTTCCTTATCATCATCATCAAAAATCATAACCTTCTTCTTATTACAATAAATATTCGCATCATGGTCCGAAAGCCAATCCATACTAAGGATTATATCAAACTCAATCATAGGTATAACAATGAGATCAGAAGATAAAGAACATTTATGTGCTCTAATGAGGACTGATTCACAAAACTTTGTTGCAATGATACTTCCATTAGGAGTTTTAAATGACAACTCCCTTGTTAAATCAAATTAGAAATATCTAATTTTCTTAGAAAATTGGGAAGATATGAAACAATGTGATGATCTAGAATCAAATAATGCATTTTCTAAACTTGAGGAAACCATTAAATTACCTGCCACCACATCTTTCGGAGCTTCTACCTCAGCAGTAGTGATAGCATAAGCTTGGCCTTGATCCCTTGGCCTTTTATGAGGTAAGTTCCCCTGACACTTAGGAAATTCATTTGCATAATGTCCTATCTCCCTTCAATTGTAGCATTAGACATTGGTAGCTTTCTTCTTCCCCTTGAAATCACGAGCTTGGTGGCCTTTTTCACCACACTTGTAACAGACTCCCGTTCCTTTTAAGAAAATACTGGGGTGTTTCTTCCCACATTTACTGCAGGATGGATATTCAAATTTTCCCTTCTTCCCTTTATTTCCATTCCCATATTGATCAGTAGATCTCTTCTTCTCTTGCTTTGCTTTAAAGTCATATGACTTAGAGAATTCTTTCTCTATCTTGATAGCACATGAGACAATGTCTTCGTACAACTAGAAGGATTGTGAGACTAATTCTCGATGGAGAAATGGTTTTAACCCATAAAAGAAATGATAAATATTACTTCTTGGGTTAGGTATATAATCTCTATCATACATTGCTAACCATATAAAGTTAGCCTCATACTTTGCGACATTCTCATCCTCTTTTTTTCTCAGACTCAGAAATTTCCTTTCCATATCTGCTCGATGGTCACAAGGAAAGTATTTTTCTAAAGAAAGATCTTTGAACTCTCTCTATTCCATATTTGATACTTCATCATCTTCCTTCATGTTTTGAATAAATGACCACCATTGATCGGCATCTCCAGTGAGGCGGTAAACTGCCATGATAAATTTTCCCTTTAATTACTTCCCAAAGCCTGAAATATTTTCTCTAGGGAACTTATCCATTGCTCAGCTACTAAGGGATTTGTACTCCCATTGAACGTTGGTGGTTGTTTCCTCATTAGCTATCTAACATTGATCCTCCACACTGTGGATCAGGGTGCTCCATACGGGTAAGGTTATTATTCATAACCTGAGTGAGTTGTCCCAGTATGGTGATTAGTTGATCAGCACCAGTTGCATCACCAGCTCCACTGTAATTATCTTGAGCAGGAGGGAAATCCCTACATGGAGTGCGTGCATTGATACAGTTTCCATTTCTTCCACTAGGTGCCATTTATAAACAATGGCATAAACTAGATCAGTTTATGAATCAAAATACATAATTCCATACTTATAAAACACTTAACATAAATTGAACTATTTATGGATATAATCCATAATCATAAAAATGTTTTCTTTGAGGAAGTATATACTCATAAACCCCTCATAATTATTTGTAAAGAAAATGAGAGTTATCCTAAGCATATCCCCCGAGAGTGTCTCAATCAAGAGTGCATTAAGGCCCGTTGTCGTGCACCAGTTCCCGTTTGAGTCTAGCTCAAAGCGATGTTTTCGGGTTTTACCCCTAGGTACATCTGTTCCAGAGCCGCCTCTACCTGCTCGTATGTAGACAGGGATGTATTGCTCGGAAAACTCACAAAATCTCTACAATACCAAAATTCTAGGATGTTCTTCTATACTAATCCTCAAAGACCATCTTAAATCTCTGTGCTCTAATCAGAGTTTATCTAAATCTAGTTTCCAAGGTTTGTACTAAACTTACTCTGATACCAACTGTAACGCCCCGACCCTAGTTACCCAGATTCAGTGCATTATTACATAACATTGGCATGTTCAAAAGAAAGATCAAGTCTCGAAAGACCGATTAGTTTAGTAGCCTTAGAATAACTAGATACATCAATAAAGTTTTACATTACATCATAAAAATGAAATCTACAATAACATAGTCTCCATATTCCACACTCTTATCCCCTCATAATATCCCTACAGGTCATTCATAATTTACTTCTTAACATCCTGGGAAAAATAAAACATAGAAAAGGGGTGAGCTCAAATGCCCAGTAAGGATAACAATATAGCAGAAACTTTCATAAATAAGAATAAGCATTTAAGGCAATGTATAACTTAAAAAAGCCTTTTAAACTTGAACTTCAACATAGTATGGAAAAAATAAAATGAAATAATGCCATTTACTTATTCACATGGATATTCTACTAATCTAATAATCACATGGAATATCAATAACCACTTTCATAAAGATGGAATGCATAATTCCAGACTATCATAACCACATAGCCAAGGCCTCGTGCCAAGACTACAAATAAGATTTTTCCAAGGCCCTATGCCAAGAAACTATTTTGTATCCTGAGACCTACTGATTCATCGAGGAGCTATAGCGGGCTCCACCCGTCACATATTAAGTCTAATGCATTCCCATATGAAAAGGTTTAAACATAACATAAACATTCGAAATAAAACTGGCATACGAAATGTAAATACGTCATCCATAAACCATGAATGGTATAAAAATAACAAATCCACAGTCAAACATATCACAAAACCTTCAATACAATATCGAAGTTTTTTATCACAATAAATCAACTTCAAATAAGCGTAAAATCCATCAAAGTATGTTAACATCTATTCAATAATTGATTTTTTTAAAAATCATAACAGAACAATTACTTCGAAAAAAGTTAATTAAATCAATCCTAACATGTCATATTATCCTAGAAAATTATTGGTATTTATAAAAAGTCTAAAATTACATTTATTTGGGTATTTATAATATCAATTATTCTAATTTATCATTAATTAGGTAATTACTGCATCACCATTGTGTCATAAATAAATTAAATTATATAATGTCTAAAAATTATAAATAAAATACCATTATGTAGGAAATATTTTTATCTTTATAATGAATATTTATATTATAAAATCCAACATATATAACCCTATGTAAAAATTGTTTTTCTAAAAGTTATATGCTTATGTCATTTTTGTATTTATTTTAACTTAATTAATATAAATTGTCATTATCAATTAAAAGTGGCTCCATGGGGTCCAAAAATCGACCAAAAGATGCCCATGGTAGGACATGTATCAACCAATAAGGTTAGGACACGTTTTAGGGTAATTTAGTATTATTATAATATTATTTTCTAACCCTGATTTACCGGATTTATCCTTTAACCACGGTAAATAAAATATTTACCGAAGTAATTATTCAAAATGTCTAAAAATAAAAGTTACCTATTTACTCAATTTTAACATCCTGATTCCAAATATGGAATCCATTTTTCCAAATTCAAAACACAGAAGTGGCAGAAATTAATTTAAAATTAATTCCCGTTGTTAAAACAAAAAGCGTGTTTTTAAGAGATAATAACTATCAAAAGATTGACAGTTGTTTATGTCTGGTTTAATTGTAAAACAATGTAAAATGACCAACATTGTATTAAATGGTAAAAAAATATTCTAAATATAATTTGAAACCACTCAAATTCATAATTTATCAATATAAATTATTTTGATTAAAAAAGTTGTTTTTAATTAAAATTTAGTAATTTTCACTATTCATTAAAATATAAATGTTATCCGAAAAGTTCCAAAATTTCTCCCTAGGATAAATTTGATATTATGAATCCAAAAATGAATTCCATTTTAAGAGATAAAATTTATAAATTTTCAAAAAGTAGGTATTCCTATTCATAACGGCTAGTTTGATTGGTTGTAGTGTGTGAGAACTCGATGTTGCGTACAACACACGCTATCACATTATCCAAAGAGAAACGTACCGTAGAAGCTTGGGGTGTTAAATTCTACCCTCCTTCAAATAATTTTGTCCTCAAAATTTCTTGAATACTACTGCATGAAAAGACTCGGGTGGTTCTTCATCATAAGTTCCTCGGGTTCCCACGTTGCCTGTTCGATCGTATAGTTTCTCCACAAGACTTTTACCAGACGAGTCGTTCGGTTTCTCAGTACTTGTTCTCTTGTATCAAGAATCCTGACAGGCTCTTCACAATAAGACAGATCGAGTTCGAGTTCTAATTCCTCATAGGTGAGTACATGCATTGGGTCAGGCATGTATTTCCTCAATAGAGATATGCGGAACACATCATAAACTTTGGAGAGACTTGGCGGCATTGCCAATCAGTAAGCTACAACCCCAATTCGTTCTAAAATTTTGAAAGGTTCGATGTACCTGGGACTCAATTTACCTTTCATACCAAAACGTATGACTCCCTTCCATGGAGATACCTTCAGGAAAACATGATCACCGACTTGAAATTCCAAATCCTTCCTTCGATTATCGGCATAGCTCTTATGCCTACTTTGAGCTTCTTTGATATGGTTTTGGATTACCTTCACCTTTTCCATTGTTTCCTCCACCAGTTCTAGGCCTACAAGTTTTCTTTCACCAACGTCATCCCAACAGGTTGGTGTGCGACATATCTTTCCATATAAAGCTTCATATGGTGCTATCTGAATACTCGAATGGAAGATATTGTTATAGGAAAATTCTACCAGAGGTAAATATTGATCCCACATACCCTGAAAGTCAAGTGAAAAGGATCTCAACATGACTTCTAAGGTTTGAATAGTTCATTCTGATTGTCCATCGGTTTGAGGGTGGTAGGCAGTGCTCAAATGAAGTTCAACATCGAAGGCTTTCTGAAGACTTTTCTAGAATCTTGAAGTAAAATGGGGATCAAGATCAGAAACAATCGATAGGGGTACTACATGAAGTCTCACCACTTCATTAATATATAGTCTTTCTAGACGTTCCAGTGGTAGATATTCTCTTATAGCAAGAAAATGTGCTGACTTGGTAAGACGATCAACAATAACCCATATTGCATCGTTCCTTCTAGGAGTCTTTGGTATCCCCATGACAATGTCCATCGTAATATTGTCCCATTTACACTCCAGTATGGGAAGAGGTTGCATGACTCTTCCAGGTGTTGCCTTCCAGCTTTCACTTGTTGACAAACCATACATCTTGACACAAAATGAGCAATCTCCCTCTTCATGTTGTCCCACAAAAAATGTTCCTTCAAATCTCTATATATTTTGGTGCTCCCAGGGTGTATAGGGAAATTGGAATTATGAGCATCGTCCAACAATTCCATTTTTAGATCAGGTATATCGGGAACACAAAGTCTCTTCCAAAATTTCAAAATTCCATCTTCAAAAACAATGTCTCTCAATCTCCCATCATTCACAGCTTTAATCTTCTTTTGAAATTCTTCATCATCGGTCTGAGAACTCTTAATCCTTTCTAGTATATATGGTTTGACAACCATTTGAAAAAGCATTGATGTTTCACCTTCCCTGGTTATTCCCATGTTCATCTTAACTAGATCCATGAAAATTGGATCCCTTTCAATTATCATATTGTTCAAAACTCCATGATCTTTTCTGCTCAAAGCATCTGCCACCTTGTTTTCTTTCCCTAGGTGGTAGTGTATCATACAATAATAATCTTTGAGTAATTTAAGTCATCTCCTTTTCCTCATGTTGAGTTCTTTTTGTGAGAAAATATACTTCAAACTCTTGTGATCAATATAAATCTCACATTTTTCACCATAGAGGTAGTGCCTCCATATCTTCAAAGTAAAGATCATAGATGCTAACTTGAGATCATGAGTAGGATAGTTTTGGTCATTAATTTTCAACTATCGTGATGCATAGGCAATAACCCTATCATTCTGCATAAGGACACAACCAAGTCCTTTCTTCGATGGATCACTATAAATTACGAACCCATCATTCCCCAATGGTAGAATCAATATAGGAGCATTGACTAGTCTTCTCTTCAGTTCTTCAAAACATTATTCACACTCTTTTGTCCAAACAGATTTAACCCCTCTATGTGTGAGCTTCGTTAATGGGTTAGCCAATCGGGCAAAATTCTAGATGAAACGTCAACAATAACCTTCCAAACTAATAAAACTGTGTTCCTCAGTTATACTCGTAGGTGCTGTCCATTCTTGGATTGCCTTGGTCTTAGAACGATCAACAGAGATTACATATTTAGAGACAATATGGCCAAGAAAAGAAATATCCTGAAGCCAGAATTCACACTTGCTAAACTTCCTATATAATTCATGTCTTCTCAGAGTCTTCAGGATAATGCGCAAGTGATTTTCATGATCATCATAGATTTTGGAGTATACCAAGATATCATCAATAAATACCACCAAAAATTCATCGAGATATTCTTTGAAAACTCTATTCATCAGATCCATGAATACAGAGGGTTCATTAGTTAATCCAAAAGGAATTACTATAAACTCGTAATGCCCATACCTGGTTCGAAATGCTGTCTTTGGAATGTCTTCCTTTTTCAGACAAAACTGATGGTATCCAGATCGAAGGTCAATCTTTGAAAAGTATTAAGCTTCATGCAGTTGGTCAAATAAATCATCAATGCGAGGTAGGGGATAATTTTTCTTTATTGTTATAGCATTGATCTCCCGGTAGTCGATACATAACCTCATAGATCCATCTTTCTTTTTAACAAAAATAATAGGGCCTCCCCATGGAGAAACACTAGGTTGAATAAATACCTTATTACCCAATTCCTCTAGTTGTTTCTTTAGTTAGACTAATTCCACAGTGGTTATTTTATAAGGGGTCTTCGATATAGGCCTTGATCGAGGAATTAAATCAATGGAAAACTCAACTTCTCGTTCTGGAGGATGTCCAGGTAAACCTTACGGAAACACATATACATATTCTTTAAAAACAGGTAAATCCACTATTTGGACATTCCTTTCCTCACCCATAGTCATTTCATTCTCTTCCTCCCCAATAATTGAGTTTAGATGAGATACTGGTGGTGGATCTAGATAAGAATTAGGTGGTGAAAATTCTTCTCTAAAGATAAGGTGTTCCTTATCATCATCATCAAAAATCATAACCTCCTTTTTCTTACAATAAATCTTCACATCATGATCCGAAAGACAATCCATACTGAGGATTATATCAAATTCAATCATAGGTATGACGATGAGATCAGCAGATAAAGAACATTTCTGTGCTCTAATGGGGATTGATTCACAAAACTTTGTTGCAATGATACTCCCCTTATGAGTTTTAACTGATAACTCCCTTGTTAAATCAAATTGTAAATATCTAATTTTCTTAGCAAACTTGGAATATATGAAACAATACGATGATCCAGAATCAAATAATGCATTTTCTAAACTTGAGGAAACCATTAAATTACCTGCCACCATGTCTTTTGGAGATTCTACCTCAGCAGTAGTGATAGCATAAGCTTGGCCTTGATCCCTTGACCTTTTCTGAGGTAAGTTCCCCTGACGCTTAGGAAATTCATTTTCATAATGTCCCATCTCCCTGCAATTGTAGCATTGGACATTGATAGCTTCCTTCTTCCCCTTGCAATCATGAGTTTGGTGACCTTTTTCACCACACTTGTAACAGACTCCCGTTCCTTTTATGCAAGTACCGGGGTGTTTCTTCCCACATTTACTACAGTATGGATATTCAAATTTCCCCTTCTTCCCTTTATTTCCATTCCCAGATTGATCAGAAGATCTCTTCTTCTCTTACTTTTCTTTAAAGTCATATGACTTAGATAATTCTTTCTCTATCTTGATAGCACATGAGACAATGTCTTCGTACGACGAGAAAGATTGTGAGACTAATGCTCGATGGATAAATGGTTTTAACCCATAAAAGAAATGATCAATATTACTTCTTGGGTTACGTATATAATCTCTAGCATACCTTGCTAACCTTGTAAAGTTAGCCTCATACTTTGTGACATTCTCATCCTCCTTTTGTCTCAGACTCATAAATTGCCTTTCCATATCTTCTTAATGGTCACGAGGAAAGTATTTTTCTAAAAACAGATCTTTGAACTCCCTCCATTCCATATTTGATACTTCATCATCTTCCTTCATGTTTTGAATCAATGACCACCATTGATCAGTATCTCCAGTGAGGCGGTAAACTGCCATGATAACTTTTTCCCTTTCAATACATCCCAAAGCATGAAATATTTTCTCTAGGGAACTTATCCATTGATCAGCTACTAAGGGATTTCTACTCCCATTGAACGTTGGTGGTTGTTTCCTCATGAAGCGATCTAACATTGATCCTCCACGCTGCGGATCAGGGTGCTTCATACGGGTAAGGTTATTATTCATAACCTGAGTGAGTTGTCCCAGTATGGTGATTAGTTGATCTGCAAAAGTTGCATCACCAGCTTCACTGTAATTATCTTGAGCAGGAGGGAAATCCCTATATGGAGTGCGTTCATTGATACAATTTCCATTTCTTCCACTAGACACCATTTCTAAACAATGGCATAAAATAGATCAGTTTATGAATCAAAATACATAATTCCATACTTATAAAACACTTAACATAAATTGAACTATTTATGGATATAATCCATAATCATAAAAATGTTTTCTTTGATGAAGTATATACTCATAAACCCTTCATAATGATTTGTAAAGAAAATGAGAGTTATCCTAAGAATATCCCCCGGGAGTGTCGTAACAAAGAGTGCAGCAAGGCTCGTTGTCGTTCACCAGTTCCCGTTTGAGTCTAGCTCAAAGCGGTGTTTTCGGGTTTTACCCCTAGGTACATATGTTCCAGAGCCACCTCTACCCGATCGTATCCAGACAGGGATGTATTTCTTAGAAAACTCACAAAATCTCTACAATACCAAAATTCTAGGAAGTTCTTCTATACTAATCCTCAAAGTCCATCTTAAATCTATGTGTCCTAATCAGAGTTTATCTAAATCTAGTTTCCAAGGTTTGTACTAAACTTCTTCTGATACCAACTGTAACGCCCCAAACCCAGTTACCCAGAGTCCATGTATTATTACATAACATTGGCATGATCACAAGAAAGATCAAGTCTCGAAAGACCGATTAGTTTAGTAGCCTTGGAATAACTAGATACATTAATAATGTTTTACATTACATCATAAAAATGAAATCTAAAACAATATAGTCTCCATATTCCACACTCTTATCCCCTCATACTATCCCTGCAGGTCATTCATAATTTACTTCTTCACATCCTGGAAAAAATAAAACATAGAAAAGGGGTGAGCTCAAATTCCCAGTAAGGATAACAATATAGCAAAAACTTTCATAAATAAGAATAAGCATTTAAGGCAATGTATAACTAAAACAAAAGCCATTTAAACTTGAACTTCAACATAGTATGGAAAAAATAAAATGAAATAATTCCATTTACTTATTCACATGGATATTCTACTAATCGAATAATCACATGCAATATCAATAACCACTTTCATAAAGATGGAATGCATAATGCCAGACTATCATAACCACATAGCCAAGGCCTCGTGCCAAGACTACAAATAAGATTTTTACAAGGCCTTGTGCCAAGACACTAGTTTTTCTCATGAGACCTACCGATTCATCAAGGATCTATAGTGAGCTCTACCCATCACATATTAAGTCCAATGCATTCCCATATGAAAAGGATTAAACATAACATAAACATTCGTAATAAAAATAGCATATGAAATATAAATACGTCATCCATAAACCATGAATGGTATAAAAATAACACATCCACAGTCAAACATATCACAAAACCTTCAATACAATATAGAAGTTTTGTATCATAATAAATCAACTTCAAATAAGCGTAAAATCTATCAAAGGATGTTGACATAGATGAAATCAAAACTCTTTTTAGAGAAACACCTCTTTATATTTTGAAATCATTTAAGAGTCATATATAAAATAAAATATTTTCCTTGAAAATATTCTTATAATCTTGTAAGGGAATCTTCGACGATTTTATAACGGCGAAAAATAGCTGCACCCTCCGTATAAGTTAAAAAAACATTCTTACCTTAATTCTGTCAAAAAGGTTAAAAAGGACATTGTTTAGAAAATGACGGAAAGATTCATTTATAAACCATTTATAAAAGTCAACAAGGGTAAAAATGACATTAACCCATATTCTAGTAAATAGTAAAAATGTTTTGAAATACATTTTTAAGAAACATGGAGGTGGATGATAAAGAAGTCCCAGTAGATTATTACGTATAAACAACCTCGGATAATGAAGAGATTACGAAATAAACCCTTACCTTGTAATTTTACTTGGTTGGGGGTAGGTTAACCTCCTGTATAATGGTGAAATTATTGTTATTAAATTATACAAGAATCATATATATTAATATGATATCATATATTATCTTTTAACATTGATTTGTTAAAAATATCTTAGTATTATCGTTCTTTCGGGTGTTAACTTACTCGTTTTCTTTTATATGTTTTGTTACGTAAGCCATGTTTCTCATGGATAGATTGTATCTTAATCATATCCATAATTATATAAAGTCCTTAGATACTATTATTAATCATCAAATGAGAATTAGACTTGAATGGATACGATGGATAATGAATCTCATCGCGTTTGTGGAGACGGTAGTCCGTACGTACGCACGAGCGACCATATCATTCTTTTGATATTAAAATAATATATAATTGGATGGTATATCATATATAAATAATCATTATCATGTTATATTTATTATTTACATGAATTACACATCATTATTATACCCATCCAATAATAATTTATTGAATAACAATTACACCATGACGTGGAGACGGTAAGCCGTACGTACGCACGTATGGTGACATGTTATTCAAAGGGTGGATAGAATACTGAATATGGTTATACCATATTTATAATAACATCAAATTATATATATGATACTAGAGTTATTATTTTATAATGGTAATAACAAATAAAGAAGAAGTGGAAGAAGAAAGGAACTTGAAAAAGGGTGGTGAAATCATTACCTCTTCTTCAGGTTCTTCCTTTTGATATGATCAAAAGGGATCCTTAGGTTGGATTTATAACTAAAGTAAGTCCTCTAGGATGAATTGAGGAAAGTTTAGAGAGTATTTGGTCAGATTTTGGCCGAACAAAAAGGCTTTGAAGGTGTAAATTATTGATAAGGGGGAGTAACCTTTTATAAGAGGGGTGAGGGGCTCTTTAGGAAAAGCTAGAAATATTATTTTATAATAAATTCATATTCGGTTTATAATGGCTACAAAGTGGATTATTTAAAGGTTAAGGTGGGGATAGGTTGAAAACCACTCAACCGATAGGATTTAGATAGGTTTGGGTTACTATATTAACCTTATCTTTAAGTATTAACTCTTAGTTAATTAGTTTCACTTTTACAATGTCTCTTTGTATTTTTATATTATATTGTTAATAAAATTACTATATACATCCAAGAGACCCCAAAGTGGTCAATTAATGATACAACTATCATGGTATAAGTCTCTTTTCTGAACCTTAGATTTTTAGTAATTGAATATCAATTAATAATATAATATTTGTTTTTCAAAATTCTTTTATGTCAATTTTGTCACTATTCAATAATTGATTTTTGTAAAACTCATAACAGAATGATTACTTCGAAAAAAGTTAATTAAATCAATACTAACATGTAATATTATCATATATAATTATTTTTATTTATAAAAAGTCTCAAATTACATTTATTTGGGTATTTATAATATCAATTATTCTAATTTTTCATTAATTAGGTAATTACTGCATCACCATTGTGTCATAAATAAATTATATTATATAATTTCTAAAAATTATAAATAAAATACCATTATGTAGGAAATATTTTTAGATTTCTAATGAATATTTATAGTATAAAATCCAACATATATAAACCTATGTAAAAAAATTTTTTCTAAAAGATATATGCTTATGTCATTTTTGTATTTATTTTAACTTAATTAATATAAAGTGTCATTATCACTTACAAGTGGCTCCATGGGGTCCAAAAATAGACCCAAAGATGCCCATGGTCGTACATGTTTCAAAAAATAAGTCTAGGACATGTTTTAGGGTAATTTAGTATTATTATAATACTATTTTTAACCCTTATTTACCAGATTTACCCTTTAACCATGGTAAATAAAATATTTACCGAAGTAATTATTCAAAATGTCTAAAAATAAATGTTATCTATTTACTCAATTTTAACACCCTGATTCTAAATATGGAATCCATTTTTCCAAATTCAAAACACAGAAGTGGCAGAAATTATTTTAAAATTAATTCCCATTGTTAAAACAAAAAGCGTGTTTTTAAGAGATAATAACTATCAAAAGATTGACACTTGTTTATGTCCGGTTTAATTGTAAAACTATGTACAATGACCAAAATTGTATTCAATGGTAAACATATATTATAAATATACTTTAAAACCACTCAAATTAATAAGTTATCAATATAAATTATTTCGATTAAAAAAGCTGTTTTTAATTAAAATTTTGTAATTTTCACTATTCATCAAAATATAAATGTTATCTGAAAAGTTCCAAAATTTCACCCTAGGCTAAATTCGCTATTCCGAATCCAAAAATAAAGTCCATTTTGAGAGATAAAATTGATAACATTTTAAAAATTAGGTATTACTATTCATAACGGCTAGTTTGATTTGTTGTGGTGTGTTAGAACTCGATGTTGCGTACAACACACGCTATCGCATTATTCAAAGAGAATCGTACCATAGAAGCTTGGGGTGTTACATATTTTTTTTAATTAATTTTTTTTATTTTTTTATTACTAATTAAAATGTAAAAGTTCTTAAAGAAGTATAAATAATTATCCCAAATTAAATATTTAAATCTCGATTAAAATGAAGATATTTTTTATCATATATAATATATAAGGGTTTCATGAGATATATTTAAAATGGGTCTGCCATAACAAGGTGGAAAAATTGAATTATATTGAAAAATACTTGTTATATCTGTAATATTTAATTTTTCAGTATATCATGTCTAGAAAACATATAAGATGTATTTTTAATATTAGATTTAATATATTAATTATATATTTCCTTAATAAAATCCAACAAGAGAAATTTTATAATTTTATAAACCAAAAAATTTGTATTAAAATAGTTTTTCATAAAAAATTTACTTTACTGAAATTGTTTTACAGTCATTTATAATTAATTTCTTCCAAATTATTTAATTATATATACATGTGTAAGTATTATTTTCCTTCATTTAGTTAAAAAAAATCATACTCTCCATTATAATGTCTTGGATATATGTTAACATAACAATATTTTGTTCTTCACTTAAACTTAGTCTTTCATGAAATGTGATCTATCAAAAGAAATATAACTTGTGTGTAATAAAATCCAAACATATTTTTTTGTATAACTCAAGATAAGATGGTGTTTCATGTAGATAATGGTTAACTTGGTGTAGTGTAAAACACAAGATATCAATGCAATCAAAAAAATCCCATAAAAATATCTTGGTATTAAATTCTACCACCCTTAAAATGAATTTCTCCCCTGAAATATAATCTTGATTATAAAAGGATTAATACTAGAAATTTTCTTTCTTATAAACCCACATCAAAATAATAATAATAAAACTTACTTTTAAAACTGAATGTTAGAAACATTTCAGTTAGCCAAGATAAGTGGGAAGAAGGTTTATATATAGGATATCATAGTTGAAGATTTGGGAGTGGAGGAAAAGCATAAGTAAATATAGAGATTGACAAAGATCACTGATTGAAAGAAAATGAGAGATCCAGATATGGTTAAAAATCACAATACCATAAACTAGAGAATCTTGAAAGAGGTCATTAATATCATAAAAATGATGATAATAACAAACCCTTTTACATCGCGGTCCCTTTTACTATTGTTTAAGAATTATCATGAGAATATATAATTACCTAATTTCATCACATTATCACCCATTTTCTTTTATATTATTATTTTTCACTTCATCCATTATTCCATTAAATGAATCTAAATTTATCATTCTTGGATCGTTAATAGATCATGAGACCCATAAATAGAATAATAGGTCATTCCATATGTCTTTATCATAAAAAAATAGTTAGAAAAAGTTATCAAATATATATAAGTCTTCCTATAGTGAGATGAAACTTTATTATAAGAAACTTCATCTGATTTTTAACCTAAAATTTCTATAAATTGATAACTTTAAAATCATTTTTAATGTTTAAAAAAATATATAAAGAGGTGAAATAAATCAGCATAAAATTGTACCCCCATATATCATAAGATATCTGGTGTTGGTCACAATCCAATCATGAGAAGGCCTTCATCATGTGTTCCCTTGAGTCATGGTAATAACCAAAATTACCATATATCCTTATTTAAAACATACATGTCTCCAGATTCAAATGTTTATTGGATATATTACTTAAGTCCAAAAAAGATGTAATTTTTATCCATGATAACATTTTCTACGTTTCAACAAATCATCAATTATTATCATCAAATTAATCATATCCAAAAAATAATTATCCCAGACAAACACAATTTTTTCCATATCTTGAACACATTAAGGGTTACCTTACCTTAATGAAAATATCAAGTTTCCCATAAATCACTTTTCTATGTCTCTATCATCATTCAACATATGATTTTCAGTACTTAATGAAAAACTTATATTGGAAATTTATTTTTCAAAATCCATGAATTCGAAAACATATACACTTCAATCATCCAACATTATTCCTAACCCGTTATACAAGAATTATTATTTTATTCATTTTTAGAATACGAAATATAAATCATGTGTTTTTGTTCCTCAACCATAATGTAGTCATGATTCTTTTTTTAAGGTTAAATTTTTGTTAGATTATCCCATAACTTTCACATTTCATTTGAAGTATTTTTATCATTAGTTGTATAACCAATATTCATACTACCTTTAAGATTATCTTCATGAGATTTCCACTATAGTCATATAATTTTCCAGATTTTCATATCTGATACATTCAATGTTAACTGTGTTATATCTAGTTATGGATATTGAATAAAATCATAAATAAATGTTTGATAGATACATATCATAGATGAAAAAAATTATTAAGGTAAATTACTTATAATTATTCAATCTATGATAGCTTCGGTTTAATCCTAGGTTATTAATGATTTTTACCCAAATTCTAGGATTTTAAACTATAGATAGAATTATCCTTCGAGACAGACCTAGAAATATCCTTAGAAATATTTTAATGGATATAAGTAATGTTTCCAACATAAAAATTTCCAAAGTTTAACTAACCTTTTTCTCTGATGCCAACTCTAATGACATAAGCATAATGTACATGAATATTAGATTATCTTTTAGTAATACATAATACATTGCACAAACAGACACCCAAAGACTGTAATAGTTCAGCATATTTAGAAACCCGGAAACCAATCTACTAATTTAGTCAAATATATTCATCTTCTCTCTTAAATATCTTCCCCTTTTGTTTTCCAACCTAACACATTTCTTTATATCATGGGGAAAAGAAAACATATGGAAAGGGTGAGCTCATATGCTTAGTATCAGTGAATAAGGAAAATAAAAAATAAAACACAAACATAAGAATGTAAAAACCTGAAAATTAATTTTAAAAATCATACCATGTATAAAATTTATCAAAATATTGAGTCATGGAATAAATATTTACAGTTCACAAGGAATAAATCGTAAACGAACATGATCCTTGAGAAAATAGAATTGGAATAAAACATTTAATTTTGGAAAACACATAATCCTAGATTATCATTTCCATATTTTCCAAGGCTCATTTCAAAGACCATCATAGTGGAAAAACTTCTTCACTAAACCGAGTTCAGTCCTCATTCTTGCCTTGTATTACTAAACTGGATTTACAATCCATTCTAGCCATGTATTACTGGATCGGGTTTGCATTCTGTTCCATCCCTGTATTTCGGAACTGAGATCATTTGTTTTTCCATTACTATATATCTCATGAGATATAAATTTTTACCGAACGAAATTGAGGGAGATATAGGTCACACCCATACCATAATTAAATGCTACATATGTGTCCCACATGAATATAAATCATTCATCATAGCATAACCCGATTAATAAAACGTGTTTCTTAATGTTCATTATATTTTAACAGAATCCTTGTAAGAAAATATATTTCATAAATAAAATTGCATTTAAAAACATAATAAAACTATAGGAGTAATAGGGATAGAATAATTCAATAATATACCCCTTATAACATAAGTTACATCAAATGATATAGATGGAAAATAATCTTCACATATCACTTGAAAATATTTAATAATTAAAATTTTCTTTCTACATTGAAAATATTTTCTTTTAATAAAATATTGTCGATATTTAAATGAAAATAATTTAATGTAAAAAAAAATTGAAATATTTTGAGGGAATATTTTTTTAAATAAGGTTTAGTGAAATCATAAACACTTATTGATTCTATATAAGTTAAAAACATTCTTCTTGTACTTTTTTCCAAAAATTCAAAAAAGTTTCCCATTAGAAAAATTAAAGAAAGATTCCCTTCAAAACATGTAGTAAAAAGTATAAAATGGGTAATTATTACTTTATACGTCTAAATTAGAATATTAAAACATTTGATAAAATCACATTTAGGAATCATGGACATGGATGAAAAATAAACACTTGTAAATACTTATATATAAACCATCCCATATAATAATTAGATTATGAAATTATCCTATACTTTGGGTATTTTTTCCTTCATATGTATCGTAATATCAGTTATAATGGATTAAATAGTGGTAGAAAAATTATCTATAACCATATATATATTTATGATGTCATATGTGATCATATTAACACCAATTTAGTAATATTTCATTATTACTCTTCTTTCGAGTGTTATTTTCTGTATGTATTGTCGCATAAATCCAATTTATTAATCAGTGATTCCATTTATATTATTTAAAGAATTATAGAAATGTAATATATATAATATTTATTCATTCTATTAATTTATTTAATAATTATTTAAATTATATGATGGAGAATGAATCAATTCGCGTTGTGGAGACAGTAGTTCTTACGTACATACAGAAGATGATATCATCCCATTAATTATGAAATTTCATGGAATTTGATGGTATTTATATTTTCACAGGAGAGAAAATATTTTTATAATAATAATGAATTGGTATTATTTTGATAATTACAACCATTAATGTTAGGTGGGGGGGAAGCAGATTACAATGCAATGTAGAGACAGTAAGTCCTACGTACACAGACATAGTGATTTTATTTTTCATGGGTTGGGTAGAATGTTGAATATTGTTTCTCCATAACCATAATAACATCTCGGTATATTATTGATACTATATTTATTACTCTCTAATGTAAAAAAAAGTAAGAGGAAGTAGATGAAGAAATCATCTTGAGAGAGTTAAAAGAGGATATCACCACTTCTTCACCGAGTTCCCTTTAGATCTCCTCCTAAAGGCACTAGAGTTGGTATTTTTAAATTAACAAATCCTAAATAATGTGACAATAAATGTTTAAAATTAGAAATGGGATAGGTATGTAAGATCTTTAAGGTTTAATGAGGTGTTTATAAATGATGGAAGAGGTTACCTTTTATAATTAAGGTAAGGGGAACCTTTGGAATTTCAAAAAACATTAATTTATAATATATTAAAACCACATACAAAAACCTCGAATTTTTATTTTTTATAATATGAGATGATATAAGGTTTTAATATCACCAAAAAATAAATGTCATAGATATTTTTCTATTAATTTATATCTTATCATTATAATTAAAACATAATTATTCTATTTACTTTTGCAGCTAAGGTAAAAAATTATTTGATATTAAAATAGCATATTTTTTACTTATGTCATATAAATTAGTCCATAAATGGAAAATAAAAAAATTATACTATATAGTAATTATTTTATATTTTTTAAAAATATATTATGAATTTTATATAATTTAATAAAACATTATTTTGACAAAATATCAATAGTTTCAATTCTGAAAATTTTGATTTCATGTATTTTTAAAAATATTAAGATAAGATGTTATCATTTAACAAAATAATTTATTATATCCGTACATGTTCGAGGTAATCTATAAATGTGTTGGATATATTAATTATCCAATTTTTTTTTTATTTTATAATTATAAATTACATTAATTTGATATACCTATAAATAAAATAATTACTACATCACAATCATGAAATTATTTAATATACATATTTCTTGTGTAATATAAAAAAAATCATAAATAAGATAACTCTTAGATATTTTAGATGTATATTTACAGTTGAATATATATTCTGTAAAATACTATATTAAAAATTTTATATTTATGAAAACATGAATGTGGAAAAATAGACATCAATTTAAATAAAATATTATAATAGCCATAATATTTTCCATGTTGAAAAAGATAGTTAATAATACTACCCTTGGATGTTTATGGTCAAGATATATTCTACCAATAATATTGGGTCATGTTTTTTGTCTTCTAATGGTTATTATAGTTTTAATTAATATTATTTTATTGATGTTTTATAAGTTAAATAATTTCGGCATCATTATTGTAGAATACCATAAGGTAACTATTTATTTTTTAAAATCTATAAATAAATTACAATGATAAGGAAAAACTTTTTAGCTTTAAAATGAGTTGTAATAGTCCAATTTATCTTCTGAATAAACTTATATTAAAAATGTAATGGTTTTTAAAATTTGTGTGATACATATTAACATATCTATAAATAAAATATTCTAAATGTCCTAATCTTATCCTTGTGGCTTATAAAAGATACCATGTCTACCCAAAGATGATTTAGGATGAAATAAACTCATTCAATGTTATTAGGAAAATGTGTTAGGGTATTTTTATAATATTATTTTTTACCCATTATGAATTGATTTACCATTTTAACAAATCTATAAAAAAGTATTGATGTTATTATTCATGGTTAACAAAAATAAAATAAATCTATTTACATAATTCGGACACACTAACTCTAATTACAGATTTTTTTTCAAAATTCAAAACACCAGAATTTTTTTTAATTAAAATAATATTAATCCCATATTTGGAAAGATAAAACATGTTTTAAAAGTTAAAACATTCAAGGGATAGAAATGTTTTTACATCTAAAATCAATGTAATTTTATTTAAATGAACTCCACTATATTGAATAATGAAAATATAATCTATTTATATTTTAAAACCATTAAATAATATAATTTAACAATAATTATTAATTTAATGAAAAAATTATATTTCAATTCAAATTTAGTATATTTTTACTATTCATTTAAACATCAATATATCCAAAAATTATAAAAAATATATATATAACAAAATATTTATATACCACTTCAAAAGAAAAGTTTTTGTTTCAATATATAAGTTAATATTGTGTGAAAACTATATTCAAAATGGATGCACCAACAATAGGAGAAAAAATTGCTTAAAAAAAACTTTTTTTATCTAAAAATTTTGAATTTGTTCTTATATCATGTCTAGAAAACATACAATATAGATTTTAAATATTATATTGAATTTATTACTTGTATATTTAATTAATAAAATACAAAAAGGTGATTTTATTATTTTATCAACTCACTTATAGTAATTTAAAAAAATATAAAAAAAAATCTTTTAAAAAATGGTCTTATATTCATTTATAATTAATTTCGTAGAGAGAAATTAATTATATTTATATTTGTAAAGAATATTTTTCATATTTTATTTAATATTTTACAAAGTTAACATTGTTATGGCTACATTATAGGGAAACATAATAATACTATATTTGTTCACTTAAACATTGTCCTGCGGGAAATGAAATCTATCAAAATAACTCAGACTTATGTACAAAACAAGCCAAGAATAGTGTTTTTCATACCGAAAGCTATGATGGTGTTTTTTTTATGGAAGAATTACATTGGTTTAGTGTTCAAAACAAGACATAAAATAAATTAAAAAAAATATATCTCAAAAAAATATCAGGGTGTTTTATTATAACCCCTTTAAAGTGAATTTCACCCTTAAATTTTTTCTAGGTTATAGAAGTATTACCACTTGAAATTTTATTTCATAGAAACACGCATTATAAAATAAATAATTTTAAAAATTAATGTTAGATACATAATGTTTACCCAACGTAACTAATAATAGTGTTTATACATAGGAGATCATAGCTGAATATTTGGGCATAGAGGAAATGTAAAAATAATCATAGAGATTGATAGAGGCTAGTTATCACAATATAGCTAATAATATAAATAAAGTTAAAAATATCAAATCTATAAAGTAATGAATTTTGAAATAGGTCATTGATATCATTAAGAATGATGACAATATGACACCCTTTTACATCATGATCCCCTTTCTTAATGTTGATGAATTTTTATGAGAAGATATACTTACATGATTTCAACACAATTTCAATCTTTTGTTGTGCCTTCATTATTTTCCATTTTGTCTCTTTTCCATGAAATTAAGTTTAATGTTTTATTTAAAAATGATTAGTAGATCATGAGATCCATAAATTTAATTATAGGACATTCCATTTGTCTTTATCACAACAAAAATGTTAGTACAAGTTATCAAATATGCATAAGTCCACCTATGGTGATATAGTACATTATTCCAACAATATAGGTCTGAATTATAACATAATATTTATTTAAAATGATAAACATACAATCCTTCTAAAATATGAAAATCCAAAACATTAAAAAATGGTTCACTAACATGGCTTAACATTTATCGCCCGGATGTAATAAGGTGTCAGTTATTGGTCACATTCCAAACATGTGAACGCTTTCATTTGTTGTTCTCTTAAGTCGTGGTAATGACCTAAATTTTCATACATCCTTTCTGAAAATATGCATGTTTACTTATTCCAATGTTTATTAGATATATTCCTTAAGTAAAAAATATATTCAAACTTCCACCACTATAACATAAACCACATTTAAAATAGTCCTTAATTTTTATCACCCAATTAAACATACCCATCATTTATTTATCCAATATAATCACAATTTTCCACACATCATGAAAAAATTAAGGGTTAAATTCCCTTAATCAAAATTTCAAATTTCTCTTATTTAACCTTTCTATGTCTTCATAACTGTTCAAAATATCCTTCCTAATTATTAGTAAAGAAAATTATACTGAATATTCATATTACATAATCCTTGAATTCGAAAACATATACACTTTATTATCCAGATTTATTTTGAACCCATTACATTGGATTTATTATTTTATTCATTCAATGAATAATACATATGAATAATGTGTTATGGTTCCTTAACCTTAATATAATAATGCTTATTTTGTTTTAGGTAACTAATATGGTTATATTATATCATAAAATTCACACGACATTTGATGTCTCTTTATCCTCAATTGTATAAACAATACTCATACCACCATCCTAATTCTCTAAATGACATTTCCACATTGGATACATAATTCCTATGCTTTCAATATCTAAAAAATTAAATGAAAACTATTTTTATCTTGTTCCTATTGACTAAAATATGAATGAAATTTTTGAGAAATACAAATCGTGGATGAAAAAAATATGTGAAATTAATTATAATATTTCAATCTATGACACACAAGGTTTAATCTAAGGTTATTCATGATTTTTACCATGTTTCTAGTACTGTAATATATATTTATACTTATTCTTAGGGACACCCTTAGACATATCTTTAGAAATAACTCTAGGGGTTTCACTAAAGATTCCCACATCATAGTTTCCAAAGGTTACCTAATCCTTCACTATAATGCCAACTCTAACAACCTGAGATTGACATAAATGAATATTAAATTACTTTTAAGGAATACTCAATACATTACACAGAAAGATTCCCAATGACATTAGTTCTTTTGGAATCATGGATCACATTCTTAAAATTTAGTGAATTCCTAACAACATTTATCATAAATATAATCCCCTTTATTTATCCCACCTAAAACAATTCTTTATACCCTATGGAAAAGAAAACATATAAAATGTGTGAGCTCCCGTGATCAGTATTGGTTAATAAGGATAATATCAACTAGAACATGAATATATGGATGTAAAAACATGAGAATAACTTTTGAGAATCATACCATGTATAACATATATAAAAATATTGAGTAATGGAATAAATCATAGGAGTTTATAAGGCATAAATCATAAAGGAACATGATCTATTGGAAAATATCATTGTAATAAAACTTGGAATTGTGTAAAACACATAAACATAGAAAATAATTTCCATGTCATCCATGGCTCTTTTAGAAGACCATCATAGTTAAAAAAGACCCTCACTACACCAAGTTCAATTGCCATTCAAGCCCTATATTACTATAGTAGGTTTACTTTCCATTCAAGCCATGTATTGAGGAAACATGTTTATATTCCATTCCAATGAGGTATTGTTTAAAAAATATCATTTATTATTCCAATCAAGATTATATCATTAGATATAAATCATTACCCAGTGCATTGGAGGGAGATATAGGTCTCTACCATCGTATAATGAATCATGCTTTTGTGTTCCAGATGAACGTAAATAATCCATCATTGCATAACCGAAAGAATAAAATGTGTTTATTAAGCATTGTTCCATCATAAAATAATCAATGTTGAAAAATAGATTTCATAAATATAATTCCATCATAAACATAATAAAATCATAAGAGTAATATGGATATCATCATTGAAATATATTTTTATGAAAACATAATTAAAATAAATGGATGTAAGTGGAAACTAATCATGAGATATCACTTGAAGATAGTTCTTAAGAAAAATACCCTTTCCACTTTGAAAACATTTTCTTTTCATAAAATCCATAGAAATTATTGAAGAAACTGTTTTCTTGGAAAATAAATTTGGAATAATTTAAGGGATTCATTGTGGAAATAAGGTGTTATAAAAGGATAAAAATTCATTTATTCTATATAATTTGAAAAAAATAATCTTCTCATACTTTTTCCGAATAAGTAAAAAATTACCTCATTTGGAAATGAAATGAACATTAATTTTCAACCTTGTAGTAAAAAATTAAAGAATGGGTAAAAATGAATTGAAAAATAAATAGGATAATGGTAAAACATTTTATCAAATTATTGTTAGAATACACATAGATGGATGGTAAATAAACCTTAGAAAAAATAACATATATAAAATCTCTAATAATAAAGAGAATATGAAATTATCAATTAAATTAGGTCTAGGTTCCTTCATATGAATTAGAAGCTCATTAATAATGGATTAAAGAGTTTTTTAAAATTTATTCACAACCATATTTATATTTATGATATCATATGTGAACATATTATCACTCGTTTAATAATATTTTATTATTATTATTCTTTCGAGTGTTGTTTGTTGCATGTTTTGTTGCATAAATAGAAGTTATTATTAATGGGTTATATTTATATCATTTATAGAATGATAATAATATAATATAAATCATATTTATTCCTTATGTATATTTATATAATTCTACTTTGAATGAGATGATGGAGAATGAATCACATCGCGTCATGGAGACAGTATGTCATACACACTTACGGGCGATGATATCATTCCTTTAATTATGAAATGGTATGGAAGTGGATGGTATATATATTGTTATAGAATAAATATATTTTTATTGTAATAATAAATAATTTTCATTTATATCATTATAAACATCCAAATAATTTGGTGGTTAAAAAAATACACAACTGCATGGAGACGGTAAGTCGTACATATGCACATGTGGTGAGTTCATTTTTCATACAAAAGATGGAATGTAGAATATGGTTGTTAAATAAAAATATTAACATATCATTATATAGGTGATACTAGATTTATTAATTTCTAATGGAAAAAAAAATGTATGAGTAGGTGGAAGAAAAAATGATATTGAGTGAGTTGGTAAAGGACATTACCTCTTATTCAATGAGTTCCCTATAGATCTCCTCTAAAATGCACTCGAATTGTTATTTTGAGTAGACTAGAACCTTTAGAATGTGACTAGAGAATATGATAAGGTAAATGGGATGGGTATGTATGAGGATGAATGCACAATGAGTTGTGATGAAATGGGGGAGGAGGTTCCCTTTTCAAATCAAGGTTGGGGTACCTTTGAAGTATAAAAAAAATTAATTTATAATAAATTCAAACCAAATCCAAAAACCTCAAAAAGTTATTAGTTTCAACTATGGGATGAGATAAGGATTTAATATCATCAAAAAATAATTTTTAGAGAATTTGTTTTTTGAATTTAAACAATATCATTTTAATTAACCCTTAGTTATTCTATTTAATTTTTTTAACTAAGGTAGAAAATTATTCAAAATTAAAATAGTTTAATTTTTACTTATTTGATGTCAATTAGACAATAAAAGAAAAATTATACCATTTTATACTATATAATAACTATTTTATATTTTCTATCATATATTATGTTTTTTAAATAATTTAATAAAACAATATGTTTAAAAAATATCAATAGTTTCAATTTTGACACTATTTTAATCATATATTTTTATAAATATCATGACAAGAAGTTATCATTAAAAAAATTATTATATCCCTAAGTGGTCAAGGTAATCAATATAATTCATTGAATATATTAATTACCTACAATTATATTTATTTTAATATTTTTAATAACATTAATTCGGTATTTCCATTAATATAATAATTACTACATTAGTAATGTGTAATTATTTAATATACATATATGTTGGGTACAAATTAAAAATAAAATGTAATGATGAATAAAAATATTCTAGATAACATTGGAATATTTAAAGTACAATATATCTTCTCGAAAATAATATAATAAAAATATTATATTTTTAAAACATGAATGTGACAGCATTAACATAACTTTAAATAAATTATTATAATTTCCATGATCTGTACTGTGTGACTAAAAATGGTCAATAATTTAGCCCTTGGATGAATATGGTTGAAAAATAATCAACCAATTATATTTGGTAAATTTTTTTAATCTTTTAATCATAGTTAAAATTTTAATTAAAACTATTTAATTGATTTGTTATCATTTACATAATTTCTACATCATCATTATATAAGCCATTAAAGAAATTATTTATCCACTAAAAATTAAAAATTAATTACCATATTAAAGAAAAACATTTTAGATTTAGAATGAGAATTTATTGTCAAATCTGTCTTCATTATAACACAATATTAAAAATTATATAGTTTTCAAAATGTGTTTCAAACATGTTTAACTTTAAAAAAAATAAAATATACTAAATGCCCTAATCTCATCCAGGTGGCTCCTAAATGATACCATTTCGACCCAAATGATGATTTAGGTCGAAATAAACTCATTAACTGATATTATGATAAGTTTTATGGAAATTTTAGAATATTATTTATTACCCTTAATTACCTGATTATCCTTTTTAAAATATTAATAATTTATTACTGATGTTACTATTCATAATACCCAAAAAAAGAAATAAATTTATAATATTTTACCTACTAATTCCAATTATGGAATATAAATTTTAAAATTAAAAACATATAAGTTTCAGTAATTAATTTATAATTAATCCCATTATTAGATTTAGAAAACTGGTTTTAAAAGCTAAAACATTCAAATGATTTAAATGTTATTAAATTTAAATTCAATTTAAAATTAATGAAAATTAACTACATCATATGAAATGATAAAAATATAATCTATATATACTTCAAATCCATTTGATTATATAATTTATCCATATAAATTATTTCAATGAAAAAATATGTTTTAAATTAAAATTTAATATATTTTAATGTTCATCAAAACATTAAAGTTATCCAAAAAATATAAAATATTAATAAAATTTAAATTTTTATAACTTTATTCATAAGAGGATGTTTATATTGTCTTGTAGTATATAAAATTTTCAAAATAATATTTTTATTGGATGCATCATCAAAAGGTAGAAAAACTACATTTTTTCAAAAATACTTCTTCTTTCTAAAAAATTAATGTTATTCTTATATAATATCTAGTAAACATATAACATGAATTAAAATTTTTTAATGAATATATTACAAATATATTTCATTAATAAAATCTATCAAGAGTGAATTTATTATTTTATAAACTCACATAATTTCTATTTAATGATTTTTTTTAGAAAAAAATAAGTTTCTTTAAATTTTTTTATTTTAATTTATAATTAATTTCTCACCAAAAAGTTAATTATATATATATTTATGAAGATAATATTTTTCATAATTCATTTAATACTGAATATACTCCTTATTATAATGGCTAGGTTAAAATGTGACATAATTATATTTTTTTGTTCATATAAACTTTGTCTTGTTGAAATGAAATCTCTCAAAAGAACTCGAAATGTGTGTAACACAAGACAATAATGTTTCATATACCAACATAAAATCCGGTGTTGCATGTATAAAAATATAACCTTGTTTTAGTTTACAACATAAGACATAAATGAAATTAAAAGGAATTTTATCTCATAAAAATCTCTAGGTGTTACTCTCTCACTGGTCGTGGAAGCCCTCATCATGAAAAACATTAAGATACCATCCCATACCCACTTCCATTCCATCACCTCAACCTCTAAATATTGGTATGTCACACATTAAGAGATAAATTCAAAAATAAGAAACAATATCCTTATCCACCAGTCCATATTCCAATGGATCCGAGATATATCCTCACGTCCCCCCCAGATGCACAAGTATGAAAAATAACATTCTCAACAGCTCCTCTCACTGCATGAAGGGTGTAATTCTCCATCCATGAATAATTATAAAATGTTTCCCATAATTATATAACCCATTAATTACATGTCCATTGGATATCTAGTCACAAAATTTCTCACAATACATATCCCAAATTTGTGCCACCCTAGCTCACTAAAGAAGGGGATGTATAACTACCATTGACTGGAGGTATGTTTCACCTTCATCAAACTCATGGGTAAACTATATATATGAAAACTAATATTTTAACTAACTCAATAAAGGGGGACTTCAAATTCCACTATGATCCTATTCCACCACTTCCACACTACTGGGAACCTCTAAGGAAAGATGTTCCTCAATAATTGTTGGGTCTGCTATCACTCTCATGCATGAGAAGAACTATCTGAATAAGTAGAACTTCTGAATACATAAAAGACACTATGAGAGACCCTTAAAAATTCATAACTCTTGGATCATGTCCCAAACATTCTTTAAGTGTATCACATGATCCACGTTTGAAATCATGTACACAAGGATTTCACCACATAAAACTGACATAAATTGATCCAATAAGGGATCAGAATAAATTCCATAAGCCTCACAACCTATTGTAGACCATTCCACACATCTAATAGTATCTCTAAGAACCCATGTAAATCACAGAGGCTCTATAAATCCATTCTCAGTACATTTTCCTCTCACACCCGAAGCTAGATATTACTCATCTTTGTGTCAAACTACACGATCCACTTCACCCCAAACCTCAAGTTTATGAATTCATATGTCCTTGGTGGTGGATAATCCCCCTTGATGTCACCTAGTTCATTTGATGTCTGTGTAGGACTAAACACAATCACTCATCCACCACCTTGGTGAACAACACTGGGCTACCTGTATATCCTAACACAAAATTTTAATATATCACAAGTCTACGGGTTCATCTAATATACTAGCATAAATATCCGGTCATCCCTCATGTAATTTCATGAATAAAACAAACTCTATATGGGGTGGTAAACCTATAATATACTAAGGGAGGACTTTCATGTACCACCCCATATTATAGTATTTAAATCTAATAACATCTTCTATTCCATGTGTTATAATATCTAACTATTATGAAATATTCTATATCCATATACTCATGATCCCATCTTTCATTGGTATAGGCCACTAATTCTCACAAAGGATAGTAGATTCTATCCCACTAACTCGGTAATAATGATTCGATCACTAATAATAGTCAACTGACCAAGGTTGATTTGAAACCAGTCCATATATAGGAAAACTTTATAAGTCCTCTCTATACACTAAGGATATATCCCACTAAAAGCCCCCCCACATCTCATTTTTTGGTCACACTATCGGTATATGTTTGATTACTCATCCTACCTTACAATTTCCTTCGAGAATAAGGTTCATGAAAAAAGATCAACTGGTATTACTATTTTAAAAACTAGTTATTAATATATGGAAATTTTTCTTTTGTCCATGTACCAAAACTGATATTATATAAGAGAAGATGTAGGTTTTACCTTGATCACACCTACGAATTTAGGTCCACATGCCTCCTCTGTTCGGAGAATTCATCTCCCTTGCTCACCTGACCTATCTAACAAAAAAAATTCTCTAATAACACTACACATCATAACATCCCAAAACATATATATCAATGGAAGTCATCCAAAGTACTTCAACATTATCCAATTTGGGAAGAACTTACATACCAGACCAGTTTTAGATTCCATAATTAAAATGTGTCATTGTGGGGGATGTTACCCTCTTTCATACATGACTTAATTCAAATATAACATCACTAGTAATGGGCTCTAATGATACCCCATGTCACCTTGTAGAAGTATTTGAAATAGGATCACCTTCAAGAGTGGATTATCGTAGTGGTACATTCACACCACAAGTGCATTCCAGTCCTTTACCCCCTAATAAGGTGGTTTTGTAAACCAAGAAACCTGGGCGATATCTCTCTCAAAACCATAAATGAATGAGCATAATAGTTTCATAGCCTTCTAGTAACAAGTGAAAAAAATTATTAAACATGAATATGATGAGGATTAAGTGAAACCTTCTAGTTTGTATGGTTCTTCCCAATCCTAAAAAAACATTCAAAATCCTTTAGCCAACCCACCATCACCAAAGGTTTTGGATCACCACAAAACACCAGTGATATTGATCATTGGAACTCACGTAATAAACTAAGATAGAAAATACCCTGATTTCTTGCTATTGGTTCCATATAATTATCAACATATATACGATAATCCACCAGGACCACTGGTGGGGAGTCCAAACGTTGTACAATGGGTGGTATTACTACTCTCTACCTGTATGGAGGACACAACTCATGAACAAGTCCATAAAATGTATCCTCACCACTCAAAAGGTTTCCATTATGAAAAATATCTAAATATACAAGATAAAATTCTTCATGAAGATATATTGAAAATTATCATTTTATACCACAATTGAAGTGAACATTTTGGGAGATGGATCAAGAAGGATAGTCAATATAATATATCCTCTATTATTTATGTACCATTTGTTACCTGCAACAGATGTATCTGTATGTTGAGTCAACAAGAAGATAGTTAGAGTCATGGTGTATGGATATATCAACATAGACACCAACATTGGGTTCCCTTTAATTAAATCAAAACTTAGGACACTCATAAAATATTTACCTATGATTCAAATCAATCTTTACCATGGGTTCATCTCTATACAGAGCTAAGGTATAAGCACATCTGATACCACTCTATTATGAACCAAAACATTGGTTCATATCTAATAGGTGGAAAGACAAGTGTAACATCCCCAAAACTACCTCTAATAGGCTATGGGATGGATAAAATCCCTATGTATGATTAATACTGAAATTGGAGGCCTTAGAATAAAGTACATGTATGTATAAAGACAACATTCTCCTTGAAAAAGTACATAGGTACATCAAAATATTAATCATATAGGGTAAAAATGCATGGAATAACCACTATGAAAAACATATTAGAGTACAATAGTGTAATAAGAAATATATAATTGGGAAAAATAAAAGACATGAAAAACTACAAGTGGGACTCTAACTAAAAACAACTATAAAGAGTAGAGAGGGAGCAATCTCGAATCCAGATTCAAGACCTTGAAGAAAGAACTCGTCCAATGCTACATTTTACTACTATGATATACTAGACTACATCCACCATAGTCACTGATAATCTACCTATAATTTTTATATAACAAGATACGTGCAAGAAAATACCACGCATGGGTGAGTATATATTTACCTCGTGGGACCCCCCCTAAATAACCAAGTGTAAATCATCATGGGAGAGAAGTCATCTAAACCCAAAAAAGGATTTACAATAAAAAACATGAGACAAAAAAGATAATCATAACATGAATAACATATATATTATCAACATGGATCCCAGATGAAGTGATAAATGGGATCTATATCTCAATATACCAAATAAGAATGATCAACCATCCTTTAGCTCCATAAATAAATATTTTATTCCTAGTATCATAAACAACCATATAAGAATATTTTTGGAGAACCAAATCCAAGGAACTACACTCCAAATATGATGGGACATACTCTATATCCATGCATCATGTGTATCCTCGCAAGACTCTATGTGGAGGGGCCCACACCACATGACTACACTCACAACTAATGAAGCCACACCCCTAGTGGAAAACCTACTCCATTTCAGACCTTGAAGACGGGGAGTACTAATTTTTATATAGGGGACATGCCGCAAATGTATTTTTGAGGAGTAAAAACTGTAATTATGATAAGTGTATGGGGGACCACACCCTAGAGTTATAGGGTATTACTGACCATGAAATCTCTTTAATGATCCCAACAAATCACTTCAATCAGTTAATCATCAATAAAAGAATCTTTATTATCATAACACCACACATCATAATATTAATTTCAAAATAGAGGACACCATCATCATTTACATAGAATGCTTCTTCGGATATGATTATCACATGCCCACATCCAAGTCTCAAAAAAGGAGATGTTCATGGTAAAAGATCAAGGGCTCCAATATTCCCTAAAAAATTACACGACATTTTCCAACGGGTACATGATGTGTCTATCTTAGAAAATAATTTCCCTTGTCCTATTGTCTCACATGGAATGTCTTCCTCCAAATAAAAGTCATGTTCACCAGGATACGTGGTTTGTAGAGATAATATTGGAACTGATCAAGCCATCTAGTCTGGCCTATGTCCAATAGATCCATACCATGTATATATTGAAGCCCATGTACATTGGTTATCCCTATTTAAATTACGATATATATAGTGTGTTACCAACAATAAATGGGGTCTAGGGACACAGGGGGTATGTGTGTGTACCCCCTATACAAACATAGTCATCCCCCATGGAGAACATGATATGTGTCCTGGATTATATGGTGTGCAGAAATGCCAGAATTCATAGGTGGGTAATCCATATACAGACCGAGATAGCTAGCTAGGGGGAACAATGTGCCCCCCCCAACATAATTTTTTTTCTAATCTCCCTATGGAAACCCTAGCTGACACTCTGATGGGACTACACTACATATGATCAGGATGTACACACAGTATATTCAATAGTTTCCTAGAATTTCCATACTATTAACCTGTTAACCAACACAACCATCACCATAGTATTTATATCTAATCTCTCCCAATAAGGTTGGATCTATGTTGACTGATCTCTCTATTACTAGTGGCTAGATTTCATCCACCTAATCTTCTTGGAGAATATCTCCCATCAAACCATGACATCGCCCCATACTAAACCAGAAAAGTGGAACCCAATTCAATCCTAATGAACATCTAACAATCTACCACCATCATCCCTCCTTAATCAATCCCTTGATTTTGAACTAAACCAACAATGATGATTCATTTCATGGAATATTGAATGCTCTATGAATGTCCTCCAAGTATTGGATGAGTCACCAGTCAAAATAAAAACATGAAATAAACATATATTGAATGGGTGGAAGGAATCCTTGAAACAAAAAAAGATAAATAAACCTCTACCATTGGTTAGGCTGGCTGTGATTTTTTTTAGAATAATGAATGAATATCCAATATAAAAATTTATAAATCAATTCTTAAACTGTGTCAATATGAATAATAAACAAGAATAAAAAACCAATCTATAAACAAGTATTTTTAGATGGATTTGATCATGTTTGAAATGGGATATCAGAATGGGATAAATATAAATAAATAATATTTCATGAATAGTGTTTGGACCGATTATGGATGTGTATCATAGTCTTCAGTGAGTTAAATTAACCTCATTGACATCGATGATCATAATGGTATTGATTTTATGGGACATGATCTATCATCTCCATCATTCTCTCCTCCATGGATCCTCCTCAAATATAATGGGTTATGTGGATAACCCTATGATTATCCCATAACCATTTTCAAAAGGAGGGTGAGTTAGTTCTTGGAAAATTTTAATTAATAAATAAATTATATAAATTATATAATTACTATTCTCCCATGACTACACATTATCCTAATACCCGACAGTAAAAAAGGTTATATTGAAATTAGGGCAAAACCCTAATTTAAAGTTTAATTGATGCATTAGATTTATAATTTATGACTCTAATTGGAAGTTATTATAGAAAATTTTAAGTAATGATTATGCATGATATATTATATTTTAATATTTTTATTATATCCACATCGGGCCTCCTCAGGCCCCAGAATTCCATGCCGACTCATTGACTGAATTCTAAAATATTCCTCAAAATATTCCAAAGTTGTAGTTGTAGAAAATAGAGTCTTTACAAATATATCTATGATTTAGAGAAGACAATTAATCCATAATTTCATGAAATAGTGAGAATAATGTTGATGATGGTTTTGTTTTTTGGGATCCAGTTATGTTGTGAAGAGAATGACACCCAATCACAGTTTTACCATATTTCATTCATATAGATGTGGTTGTCAAAGTGAAATAAGTAATTACAGAATATTTATGTAATGTAAGCGTGATTAATTAATTCAGATCATGAGAAAAAAAATTCTTAGAACACAAGGTAGGTCTTTTCATAATATCAACATGATTATTTTTTATTGAATAAATAAATGTGAAAATTGAATTTAATAGAATCTATTATTGAGGAAAATTTAGAATATCAAAGGATTAAACATGATAGAGTTAGAATATTACTTAATAAATCATTGAGGAAAGAGAATATTTTGAATGTTTCAAAGAAGTAGATGGTTGAACTACTTGAAAAGCTTCTGTTATCATATCATAGCCATAAAATATAATGTAGTTGAAGAATAATATCCCGTATGGTGATGTAGCAACATTATGGAGTTTGATTGAAGATATTTTTTAATCATGATGGTTGTTTGTTAATTTCAAATAGTATACACCTATACAAACTCTACAAGGATAAAATGTTTTGGGAAAGTCAGGTTCCCACCCATCAGGGCCCACCTAGCTAGTGGAAAGTGAAGCATGACACCCCAATCCCACATTTATTCAGTATGGGGATAGAGACAACCAATAAGTAGGGATATCACACACATATTCAAACACTCATAAAACATAGAAATAGAATATAAAATTGATATAAAGTTGAATGAATACAACTAAATACTACATCTGTATATGAAAAATAATGTTGGAATTTATAAGGGTAAAAACCAGGGCCCACCAAAACTGTAAATGAATCCAACATGCTAGTAAGAAGGGGAATGATATCAAATGAAACTCCTAGAAATGAATTGATTGTAGCTAGATCATATAAAGACCACTTTCTTTCAGTATATCTAGGACTCTATTGAAAGTCTTATGATCGATATAAGACACGACAAGTGCAGGTAGAGCCCATGCAAGGGAGATACAAACATACCTAGTAGGAAACCATGAGATCATCAAGCATAAATCAACAGAGAGATTCAAATCCTAATAAAGGATAACATAAATCTATATATACTAAATAAAGACACAAATTCTCAATGTATCGTCAGAACAAAATTGCTAGCTGGGTATTTTTCTTGATGGTTCAATGTAATGCCATACTAAGATAACTCACTCATAGGGTCTTTCTAACACTGATGAAACCCATCAGAGAGGTTTTTATTATCTTGAATCACCATTAAGAAGTACATTATGGAACATACATGATGTGAATACACAAATAGTGGATCTTACCTAGAGCCTATGGGAGAATCCAAAATATAATATAAGTAATACAACGGGTTCGGGATCACACACCCTAGAAATCAATATGCAATACCTGACCCACCATAGGGAAAATGAGTGTGGATCACGTCATGGGCCACAAAATGGGATAGTTGACTAAATTAATGACTAATACATATAGGTGATCATCCATCCTAGGCTTAGGATATGATACTTCACTATTCCCACAAAGGGATTGGTGAAGGGATCATAACCTAGAAAAACTAATCTAAAATGAAAATAATGGGGACCACAACCAACTATGGAAGATATAAACAACATTTATAAGGTATAAACAACATGTTTTATAGGGACTAGTAATGAATTTTTATTCTAACCTATGCTTGAATATGTTATATTTTCCCCATGTACAATTTTTATTCCCATGTACACTGAATATGCCCATATAATCAAGACATGTTTGGGTTCTCTGGATATGTATGGGTACTCTAGCAGTGTTCATGATTGGGCACACCATTTTTTCACATGTAAACTATCTATTTTAGTGCAACTATACATGAACATGCCCATGTACACCATGACTAAATGAAAGGTCACAAAAAATGAGTTACATGGAATGTGTATTCACTATGTACTGCATGATATTTAATTATAAATGAAACACTATATATAGAAAGGGGTCCACATGGAATGTGTTCGTATGAACTAAATTTCAAGTAACTCAATATTAATCCTAACCCCACTATTATCAAGTATTTATACTTTCTATATAGCCTCTTTTGAACCATTTACAAAAATGTACAACGAACCAATATACATGGTTGACCAAACTATAATAATCATTAGTGGATGGATTCTAGCTGATCAATCTTCATG
Source organism: Viscum album (assembly GCA_963277665.1). NCBI lineage: Eukaryota > Viridiplantae > Streptophyta > Magnoliopsida > Santalales > Viscaceae > Viscum > Viscum album. The sequence goes on along the minus strand of OY728137.1, from coordinate 624,016,219 downwards.
TGTATCCTCCTCCTCACACTGAATTGCTAAACACAAAAATTCATGAACAAAGATCACCATATCCATTTATTAAATTCCATTTCGTTTCATAATGGTTCAACCATTCACTGAATCCAAAACCTAAACCCATAATAATTATACATTTTGCCTATGGTCAAATTTGTAATGATTAGTTTCTAGTTATCAGTAAACCACTAGACAAGTACAATACTAATGATTAATGCCGAAAAATCCAATGGGGGAAGGATTGAAAATAATTCACCACAAAAGCATGGAATATAAATTGATTTTTTTGAGATGGTCTCAATCCAAAAATGAGGAAAATGTTGAATGAAAATATTAATACTAAATTAAAAATAATATCTATTCTTAATTCTATGAATATATATCAACACTCATTAATAAATTATTGACTCCTGAATAAATTTTTTAGTATAATTGATTCATGTTAAAAAATTGATAAACAATATTGGGATTAAGCCAAATTAAAATTGAAATCCAACCATATTTTTTGATCGATCGATAGCGATGAAAATTTCTGTATAGTTGTAATTGGAATGTTCCAAGAACTACTATTTTGATGGTGAACCCCTTATAAGACCGATCTCTAATATATGACGTCATCGATGTTCGTATGATAGTATATATAGTTTACTCTAGGGTTTGGGTATAACAAGGTTTAAATGGTATATGAATTTGGTATTCCCATTTAATTAAAAACAAATTCATTTATATATATATATATATATATATATTTATTTATCAATAGGTTGTAACAGCCTAGGAATCTCCTATATAAACAATATATATTTATTCTAGAATACTTATTATTTTTCAAAATCACATGCCCCAAGACCATATTAGTGTACTGTATTTTGAAACATGGAAACATAATCTCTCGACCATAAATGAACTACATAACCTCCCACTACATTCTTCATAACTGTCACCCTTACTAGACACATCATTCATAATATATATATCTTCTTAACATGGGGAATGGAAACATATGAACGGGTGAGCTCAGATGCTTATTAAGGCTTAAAAGGAGATATATAAGAAAAATCATGAGGATAATGGTATGAGAAAATGAGAACCACATTATAAGATCATACATTTCATATCAAAGATTATAATCTTCAGTCATGACATAAATATTAGCAGTGAAAATTCCTAGTATATAATGGAATCAAAGAGAACAATCCATGTGAGCATAATAGAGGAATCATACATAGATTTTTTGGAAAACATATAAATAGACAAAATAATTTCTATTGTAGTTAAGTCTTTCTTCCAAGGATATCTTAGTGGAATTGGTTCTATCCCCAAACTATCATAGTTGTCATGGTTTACTTCCAAGACCATCATAGGGGACAATGTCCATTAATAAATTGGGTTTACTCCCCATTCCAACCATGTTTATATCATGAGAAATAAATTCCAACCTAATTCCTTGGAGGGATATATAGGTCCCACCAATATAATATTTAAATAATAAATAAGTGTTACATAATACCACAAACATTTATCATATCATAAACCGTGAAATGAAATATGTATCATAATCATTTCATCAGAATCTTAAACTATGGAAAAGTGATAGGTTTCATAATCAGATAATAAACCATGTAATTAAGAGGGTTTAATATGAATATAAACTATTTAAGATAAATGGGATTCAGAAGAATATAACCCATGGAAGAGAAATTATGTTTATAAATATCATTCCATTAAAACATAAACTATTTAAAGAATGAATTCGAATGGTTCCATTAGATTGTATCCCATGTAAGGCATGAGTAACACAAATGGATGTTATCATAAGTGGAAAATAATTTTGGAAGATTAATTTAAAAATAAATTGAGGAAAATATCCTTTCCACTTTGAAAAACATTTTTTAATCATAAATCATTTTGAAAACTGTATTATTTTAGAAAATAACCTTGATGATTAATAAAGGAATCTGTAAAAAAAAATTAAACACCTTTTAAAACATAAATCATTTTTAAAATACTTTTCCTTTTAAATTTGATTAAAATATCATTTATGAAATATTTTTTATGATACATTTAGAATATATTTTTTTGAATAAAATATATTTCTGACTAAAGAGAGAAATAAGGTATATTTTTTATAAAAAAACACTTCCATAGTTGTCTTAATTACCATAGAGTGGAAAAATTTTATAAATAATTTCAGATATCATGAATATACAAAGGATAATAAAAATCATGATTAATATTGAGATATAGAATATAAAACCAAAGAACTTAAGAGAATACATCACCTTTAAATTGGGTAATTCACGTTGGTTTGAACCAAAAGGATTTCTTGAAGTACTTTATACATAAGGAAAGGCTTCTAAAATGAATAGAGAGGTCTTGGGAGCTTATTGAAGTAGAGGTTTAACAATCCAAGGTCTTAAGAAGTGTGATAAATGAGTTGTAAGTGAGGTATTTTTATAAGGGATAGGATGGGATCTTTTGGAAAGTTTGAAAATATTATTTTATTATATAATGATTTTAGGTTTCTAAAGGTCCAAAAATAATTAAAGTCAATGTTAAGGTGAGCCATGTTCTAAATAAAATCATCCAATAATAATTGGACATGTTTTGGATATTTTTTGAATTTTTATCTTCTTATTTATTTAAACCATTCATTAATGATGTAAACATTGCATCATCATTATGCCCTAATTTTTTTTATTTATTTGATGTCTAAAAATTATAAAAAATAACAGGATTTAGGAAATCCTTTTATATTTATAATGAATATTTATAGTCAAATATATCAATTATATAACTCCACATTAATTTTTTTTAGTAAAACAATACATGTTTATGGGATTTTGATTTTCACTTTAAATAAAAAGTTATTAATGTCGTTATCTTACCCAAGTGGCTCCATGGGGTCCCAAAATTGACCCATGGATTGTCTTGGTTGGCCATGAATCATCTAATAAGGTTAGGAAAAGTGTCCAGGTAATTTTATATTATTATAATATTATTTTTACCTTAAATTACCCTAATTACCTTTAATCACAGTTAATAAAAGTCAAAAGTTACTATTAAACAAAAAATATTTTCATCCAATTAGACCAAATTTTACTTACTAATGACAACCATGTTTGTCAGATTTTTAAAATTCAATTCACAGAAACAGTAAAATTACGTTGTATGCAAATTTGGAAAAGCACTTAGAAGGTGGTTAAAAAGACGTTAAAAAGTTCAATAGAATTTTATATATGTAATATTATTATAAAATGACTCCAATTAATTAAATTGTATTAATATTGTTATTATGTATCTATTTTGTCCTTAAAACAAATTTAAATTTAAAAATAATTATTTAAATAAATATTTGGTTTTAAACAATAACGTAGTGTTCTTCACTATTCATCAAAAATTTAAAGTTTTCAGAAAAATACCAAAAATTAACTATAAGCTAAATTTGATATTCCAATTTGAAAAATGATGTATTTTATCCAAATTCAAAACATAGAAGTTGAATTAATTAATTTTATAATTAATTTTTGTCATCAAAACAAAAAGCGTGTTTTTAAGAACTAATAACCATCAAAAGATTATTACTTATTAATGTCCAATTTCAATGTGAAATTAATTCAAATGGCCAAAATTGGATTAAATAAAAAAATAATAATTAATTTACACCTTAAAACCAATTAAAAAGATAATCTAACCATAAAAATAAATTAGATTAAAAGGCAGTTTTGAATTAAAATACAACATTTTTTCACTATTTATTAAATAAATGAACATTATTAGAAAAATATCAAAATTTCATCCAATGTAAATTTTGATGAACTGATTCTAAAGATGAAATTTTTTTGTCAAATAGAACATATAAAAGTAAAAAAAACGAGATTTAAAAAGGTTTCTCCATCAAAAGGTGGTAAATCGACCCTTTAAAGAATATTAGAGTATTTAAGCTTAAAATTAGATTCATTCACATTTTAAGCCTCTAAATTTTATTGCGTAAATGTAAAAACATTTGAATAACATGTATAATCATATTTTAGTTAGTTCTGTTCATTCCTGCCAATACAATGGCTAGGCATTATCTACCATTTAAAATAATAATATTATATTGATAGTGTGCAACAAGAGATTTCAAAGACACTCATTTGTTGTGTATCAGGTACGCCATCGAACATAGAGTCCCATTTAAAGTAGAATTAATATTTAATTCACAAATATTAATAAATATGAAAATGTATTAATCTTTATTTACCTAGGATGTTATATCCTTTTCCCCTTTTGGGAAATTCAGCCTCGCAATTTATTAAAACAATTGTGCTTGGAAACATTATTGAGAGCCCCACATCAGAAAAAGGGTCAATAAAAATATCACATTAAAAGAAAAAAAAGTACAAAGGTTACCCAAGATAACCCATACTAGGATTCCATGTAGGAAAACATGGCTATGGAAGAGAAAACAAACTATCATGTTCTGATGGATAGTGATAGAAAACATGATTAGGAGAAAGTTAACAATATGAAAGCCATAAACTTGCTATGGGTTAAACGGTCTTTGATTCTCCAATAAGAAAAGATAACGGTCAACGTTTTTGTTTTAAGTTACTTTTCATAAAGTTGAGGACTTTATTTATGAGCTTAACTAAAAACATTAGGAAACATACTTACTTGTCATGTAGACTTTCATACTTGGCTAAATTTCTACCACAAACTTATCTTTACATCAAATGATGAGAATTAAAGATAACTTAGTCACATAAAAATCTCTAGAATCAACTTCTAGAAAATCACATAATCCAAAATTATGATCAATATATTTCCCTCACCTTTAGATATTAACCAAAACCAAAATGGTTAGTACAAGATCAGATAATCCCCAAACAAGATAATACATTATAAAAAGAAGTGATACACTTAATGTAAAAAATAAACAAGGAATACCCAAAGGTTAACAAAGACAATTCCATACAAAATTTCCCTTAAAATTCGTTAAAATAAACCAAACTAAGGTTGAATCCCAAAACTCAAAATAATTTTATCACATATTCTTCCACTATATATCTTAACATTTATCTCCAAATAACATTGGCTACTCTTGAAGTCTCGTACTGAAAAGTAATTAACCTAATCACATGTTTTCCATGATAGGTTAATCAATTCCATAGATAACCCAAAATAAACTTTTTCTTGATTAATAAAATAATTTAACTAAAAAAAGAATAATTCATACTAATCAGGGACTTTACGATGTCCAGTGGTAGGTGATAAATCCCAGTAGCACTTTAGTTGTGGCTTCAATTCTCATAGCTTTGTCTGAGGCAACAGGTTGTCACACGGTCTGCGGGTTATCCTTTTTCAAAAACTATATAATTATATAACATTCCAAAAAAGAGATAAATTCATCAAAAATAATCATAACATATTTTAACCATGAAGGTTATCTAATATTTTTTATTTTTCATCCCAAAATGTATTAACCTATAATTGCCTCAAATTCAAGGATCATATAAACCCAAATTATTCTTTATAGATATATCCAAAAAATAAAAGATAATTATTCCTTGAATAAAATTTTCATATATCACACTTCAGGGTTACATATACTATAAAAAGTCTTTTAATGTAATCCCATCATCAAAAGAGCCTTAATACTTTTAAGCATTTCACCATCCTAAAATCTATCATTACTCTTGAATCCCTTATATGTGGACTTCTTACTCATTCAACATTCTTTTTGATCCATTAACCACTCCTTTCCATCTTATTCTGAAATACTTCTTTTCTAAAAAAATATAAAGAATCATATCCTAAGATTCAAAAATATAAAAAAATATGTTAATAAATAATCCATACCTTTCATTGGTCTTTTTGAGTTTTTTCAACCTCAACCGAAATGGTATTAGGTATTGGTAAACAAATATTTGTACGATCATGGTGATCCCATTCCCAAAACTTCAACAGAGGACATCTATTTTTATAATGACCATACACACCACATCAAAAACATTCAATTGATCCCTCTGAAGGAACTTCTTTCCCTTTTCTAGAGTCAACTGGATGATTCCTTTTTCCATGGTAGGATCTTGCTTTATGACATTCATTACCACATCTATATTATCTTCTCATCACTTTGAAACATTTTTCTAGGTGTTTCTTTCCACATCCTTGACACATAGGTTTTTGAACATACTTACCTTTATTATTATTACCTAAACTTCCATAGGGATTTGTTTCTCACATATATGTTGCCTTATAAAAATCACTAAGGTTCAGGTGGTCAATCATGACTCCAGATAGTTGGCTAAGAATAACCACATGAATTCTCATTGTAGCACCCATTTCATTCAGTTGCTCGTTCAAAAAACTGTCACAATTTTATTCACATCCACTGTTACTTTGGTGACTGCTAGATCCATCCATTTACTAAAACCCAAAAATTCAGTGTTAGTATATCAATAAAATCATCATATAATATCTTATGGGGATAGTAAATAGTAAGATATACTTATTAATGTTATCTTAAACTCATTAACTTTATATAAAAAAACTATGACTCTTTCTAAAATCCTAACCATTATGGTAATGTCACTTATTCTTAAAAAATACTCTAACCTCTAAAGTTATCTAAACCGACCTTTGATACCAACTATAAGGACCCGACCTTAAAACATTACATAATATTTAGTTAAATGAATAATTCACATTGAGGATCTTTTCAGGTTTATATTTTTAGAGAGTTATGTTATTATTATCACATTACATATCAAAAATTAAAAAGTAGAAAATTCTACTCAGTTTCCATTTTTTAGTAAAATAAAAACTATTAAAGAAAATAGATATGTCTAGTTCCATGTTTTAGACAGCATGAGTTTTCCTTGATCCCATCCTTGACCCTATTCCACATTATGTCCTGTGAAAAACATTTCAAAAACATGGGATGAGAACAAAAAGCTCAGTAAGGGATACACAAAGAAGGAAAACTGTTAGTTTTTCGAAACAACTAGTAAACTATGAATACATTATCATAAGTAACACTTTTCACCTTTATTAATTTATAAATACTATTTATTGAATAAAACATCATTGCTTAACCTTTTTTAACCAAAATATTACCATAAAATCCGTATAAAGAACACATAACATATAAAGGAAACTTGGGACATAAACATACATAAATGGAATAACCATACTGTCAACCTCCATACATATAACTAAATATAATATCCATACTACTAACTTCTATACCAAATGCATCATAGGTTATAACGAAACCACCCGTCCTGGTTTATCACGACACCACCCGTCATTTGGTTAATCATGTAACCACATTTAAAATGTCCAAGTAAGATTATAAAATCATAGCACATAAAATATTGCAAATATAAACATTTCACTACTAACATTTCATTTGAAATCAGAATATATCATTTCAAGATATCGACAAAATCAATTCTTTATCAAACCATTTTCAAAACCATTTAATAAATAGATTTTTGAATCAATGTTTCCCATAAAACTTTGAATATTTCAAAGGAATTAATGTAATAAAACAATAATTTCCATATAAATTAATCCATAAAAACATTTTTAAAACATGTAAGTTAATTAGAATGATTTAGAAGAATAAATATTTAAAACAATATTCTATTTAAGGAGTTCTTAACCAAATGAGAGATGATTGAATACAAATAATTAAGGAATAAAATTTAATAAAAACATTATAATATCATGAGAATAAAGGTATTCATGATATAATATGCCAGAAAATTGTATATACACCATATCAATGTGAATTCACTCATAACAACAATGAAGTCTCAATGGAATGTAAATTTAGACGAAATCCCTTATAAAGATGGTATCCTTTGATTAAAGATAAATCAATTACATAATTTTGTGTGACAAATAATAATACTTCCAATATAAGTGGATATTATGTGTAAAACATTCATAAGTGATTCACACATGTTCATAGGATGACATATTCAATAATTACAAGTTTATCCCAACGAATTGAAATTGGGTTAAGAAGCTCCCTTCCAAAAATTTGACAGCCTAACAACGTCACTATAAAATTTAGAAAATGAGTTGATGAGAGACAAAAGGGTATCTCATCACATGGAATTAAAATTAAAATCAATAAGGATATATAATAACATATCCCAACTTAATAAGATGTAAATTAAAATATATAACACAAATAAGTCCTTTAAAAAGATGAGGGTGTAAGGTCCCCTTGCCGATTTGGTAACTTACGAAACATACACCCCATGAAAGAAGGGCCATAAAATGTAGATGTAAATACCAATAAATGAAATTATATTACACAATGAGTATAATAATTGTCATTAAATACACCACTCAAAGGAAAAAGTGACAAATATAGCATGAATCTCACGAGAATAAAAAGTGAGATAAAACAACTTACCTCGTAGTAATCAGTCGAGTCGTATGACCAAAATATAATAACCTACAAAATAATCATAAAATAACATTAATACAAAAATAATAATGATAATATATATCCAATGGTAGTACACAATACACCACATGCTATAAATAAGTGGTCAACAATGGAAATCTCATGGAATTAAAAGTGTGATAAGAATCACTTACCAGGTGTCTGACTTGACTCACTCGTATGTTCTTTGTTCTTCCAAAATGATAAACATAAGTTAATTTTCTACTTGATTAAGAATATTTTTCAATTTTATTATTCCTTTTATATCACTTATTAATTTTTTATAACAATTGGATAATTTTTTGAGTTTATATCGGACATTTCCTCGATGTTCGAAACTTGAGTCAAAAATGAAATTGTTATAATTATAAATTGTCCATGTGGTCAAAATTCCATTATCTAAAAAATTATATTCATAGTTTAGATGTCATATATATCATATATATCCAGTATATATATGTATTTATAATAGTAATAACATTTGGAGATAAGAAATGAAATGCACAGTTCATGGAGACTGTAAGTCGTACGTACGCATGAACGCTACTTTCATTTCTATTTCATATTTTAGTGGAATAAAACCATAATTATACATAGTTATATTATAATTCCAATATAATATATATGTTATATATGTTATATAATTTCATAAATTATATCCTTTATACGTTCCACATATGTCATGAACGATTCATATCATTTTGACGGAGCGGTAGTCCGCACTTCCTCAAATAAAATTATCGTGTTTACCCATTATGGGAACCATAAAGGTATGCTATAAAAAGGAAAATACAGAAGCATAATGAAAAAATAAATATATTATATATCATATATAGATACAGTTCCATCATAATGGATACCATGAGTGGCGGTAGGGGATAATTGAACAATCATCATTTTGTGAGGCAGTAGTTCACCGTCCAGAAAAACAATATGTTCTTTACCCATTAGATAGAGGTCGGTGTAAGTGTAACTAGAATCCTTTTCATAAAAATATCCTAGAATATTGAGTATAATGGTTTTCTTATAAAATAAAGGAATAAAAAGATTTTTGGGGGCTTGGAGAAGTAAAATAAAACAAAAGAACTTAAGAAAAGATGTTACCTTTAAATCAGGTAACTCCCTTTGGTTTGAACCAAGAGGGTTCCTTGAAGTGCTTTTTGCCTAAGGTAAGGCTTCTAAGATTAATATAGAGATCTTGGGAGATTAATGTAGTAGATGTGGGATAATCCAAGGTATTGAGAAGTGTGAGAAATGGCTAGGAAGTGAGGGATTTTTATAAGGGAGAGGAGGGGATATTTTGGAATGTTTAAAAATATTATTTTATTATATAATGATATTAAGTTTCTAAGGGTCCAAAAATCATTAAAGTAGAAGATAAGGTGTCCCATGTTCGAAATAAAATCATCCAATAATAATTTCACATGTTTTGGATATTGTTTTAATTTTAATCTCTTTATTTATTTAAATCATTCGTAAATGATGTAAACACTGCATCATCATTGTGTCATAAATAATTTTATTTATTTGATGTATAAAAATTATAAAAAAAGTAACAGGATTTAAGAAATATTTTAGTCTTTATAATGAATATTTATAGTCAAATATATCAATTATATAACCCCACATTAAAATTGTTTTCGTATTACAATACATGTTTATGGCATTTTTATTTTTACTTTAAATAAAATGTTATTAATGTCATTATCTTACCCAAGTGGCTTCATGGGGTCACAAAATTGACCCATAGATTTTATAGGTCATCCATGACTCATCCAATAAGGTTAGGAAAAGTGTAAACGTAATTTTATATTATTTTAATATTATTTTAACCTTAAATTACCCTATTTACTTTTAATCACGGTTAATAAAAGCCAAAAGTTACTATTCCCAAAAAAATATTTTCATCCCATTGAACCAAATTTTACTTACTAATGAAAACCATGTATGCCTGATTTTTGAAATTCAATTCACAGAAGCGTTAAAATTACGTTTTATGCAAATTTGTAAAAGCACTTAGATGGTGGGTAAAAAGACGCTAAAAAGTTCAATAGAATTTTATATATCTAAACATATTATAAAATGACTCCAATGAATTATATTGTATTAATATAAGTATTATTTATCTATTTTGACTTTAAAAAAAATTAAATTTAAAAATAATTATTTAAATAAAAAGTTGGTTTTAAACAATAAAAAAGTGTTTTCACTATTCATCAAAAATTGAAAGTTTTGAGAAAAATAACAAAAATTCACTCTAAGCTAAATTTGATATTCCGAAATAAAAAATGATGTCTTTTTTATCAAATTAAAAACATAGAAGTTTAATTAATTAATTTTATAATTAATTCCCATCGTCAAAACATAAAAGCGTGTTTTTAATAAATAATAACCATCAAAAGATTGTTACTTATTAATGTCCAATTTCAATGTAAAATAACTTCCAATGGACAAAATTATATTAAATGGTAAAAATATAATCTATTTACACTTTAAAACCAATTAAAAAGATAATCTAACCATATAAACAAATTAGATTAAAAGGCAGTTTTGAATTAAAATACAAATTTTTTCCCTATTAATTTAAAAATAAACATTATCTGAAAAATATAAAAATTTCATACAAAGTAAATTTTTATGTCCCGATTATAAAGATGAAAATTATTTTTTCAAATAGAACATATCAAAGTGACAAAAACTAGATTTAAAAAGGTTTCTCCATCAAAAGGTAGTAAATCAACCCTTTAAAGAATATTTGAGTATTTAAGCATAAAATTAGATTCATTCCCATTTTAAGCCTCTAACATTTATTATGTAAATGTAAAAACATTTGAAAAACATGTATAATCATATTTTAGTTAGTTCTGTTCATTCCTTCCAATAAAACGACTAGGCATTATCTACCATTTAAAATAATAATATTATATTCTTAGTGTGCAATGCAAGACTTCAAAGAAACCCATTGTTTCATATCTGGTACGTCATCGAACATATTGTTCCCTTTAAAGTAAAATTCATATTTAATTCACAAATATTAATAAATATGAAAATTTATTATTCTTTATTTACCTATGTTACATCCTTTCCCCCTTTTGGGAATTGTGTGCTCACAATTTTTTTAAAAAAATGGGCTCAGAAACTTCATTGAGAGTCCCATATCAGAAAAAGGTTCAATAAAACTATCACTTTAAAAGAAAAAAAAGTATAAAGGTTACCCAATGTAACTCATTCTAGGATTACATGTAGGAAAACATGAATATGAAATAGAAAACAAACCATCATGTTATGATGGAGAGTGATTGAAAACATGAATAGGAGAAACTTAACAATCTGAAAAGCATAAACATTATATGGGTTAAATGGTCATTGATTCCCTAGTAGGAAAAGTTCACGTTCAATTTTTTTGTTTTAAGTTACTTTTCATAAAGTTGATAAATTTATTTATGATATTAACTAAAAACATAAGGAAATATTCTTACTTGTCATGTAGACTTTCATACTTTGCTAAATTTTTACCACAAACTCATCTTTCCTCCAAATGATTGGTATTGAAGATAACTTGGTCACATCAAAAGCTCTATAATAAACTTCTAGACAATCACATAATCCAAAACTAAGAACTATATATTTACCTCATCTTTTGATAATATCCAAAACCAAAATGATTAGTAAAAGATCAGATAATCCCCAAACAAGATAAAACATTATAAAAAGAAGTACTACACTGAGTGTCCGAAAATCAACAAGCAATACCCAAATGTTTACAAAGACCATTCCATACAAAATTTACCGTAAAATTATTTAAAATAAACCAAACTAAGGTTAAATCCCAACACTTAGAAGAATTTTATCACGTAGTCTTCCACGATATATCTTATCATTTATCTCCAAATAACATCAGCTACTCTTAAAGTCTCATACGAAAAAGTAAATAACCTAATCCCATATTTTCCATGATTGGTTAATCAATTCCATAGATAACCCAAAATCAACATATTATTGATCCATAAAATCATTTAACTAAAATAATAAGTCATACTAACCAGGGACGTCACATAGTCCAGTGGTAGGAAATAAATCCCAGTCACACTTTGGTTGTGGGTTTGATTCCCGTATCTTTGTCCGACGTGACAGGTTGTCTTGTAGTCTACGTTTTTTCCTTTTTAAAAAACTATAGAATTTTATAACATTCCCAAAAAGAGATAAATTCATAAAAAATAACCATAACATATTTTAACCTTGAAGTTTATCTAATATCTTTCATTTTTCATCCCAAAATTTATTAACCTGTAATTGCCTCAAACCCAAGGATCAAATAAACCCAAATGGTTTTTTATTACTATATCCAAAAAATAAAAGATAATTATTCCTTGAATAAAATTTTTATATATCATAAATCAGGGTTACACATACTATAAAAACTCTTCTAATGTAATCTCATCATGAAAATTTCCTAATACTTTTAAACATTTCACCATCCTAAAATCTACCATAACTCTTGAATCCCTTATATGTTGAATTCTTACTCATTGAAAATTATTACTGGTCCACTAACCATTCCTTTCCAACTTATTCTAAAATAATTCTTTCATACAAACAAAATAATGAATCATATATCCTAAGATTCAATAATATCAAAATATATTTTAATAAATAATCTATACCTTTCAATGGTCATTGTCAGTTTATTTATCCTCAACCTGAATGGCATTAGGTATTGGTAAACTAATATTTTTACGATCATGGTGATACCATTCTCGAAACATATTTATAGGAAATCTATTTGTATAATGACCATGCACACCACATCTAAAACATTCAATTGATCCCTTAGAAAAAACTTCTTTCCATTTCCTAAAGTAAACTGGATGCTTCCTTTTTCCATGGAAGGTTCTTGCTTTAGGACCTTCATTTCCACATCTATAGAATCTTCCCGTCCCTCTGAAACATTTTACTAGGTGTTTCTTTCCATATCCTTGACACATAAGATTTTGAACATACTTACCTTTATGATTATTACCTGAACTTCCATAGGGATTTGTTTCACGCATATTTGTTGCCTTATAAAAATCACTAAGGTTTAGGTGGTCAATCATGACTCTAGATAGTTGGTTGATAATAACTAAAACAGTTCTCATTGCATATCCCATTTCATTATTTTTCTCATTCATAAAACCGTCATAGTTTTCTTCACATCCAATGTTACTTTGGCACCGGATAAATCCATCCATTTACTAAATCCAAAAAGGTAAGTGTGATTATATCTCTAAAATCATCATATAATATCTAATGAGGAGGGTAAATACTAAGATATACTTATTCATGTTATCTTAAACTCAATCAATTTTTCTAAAAAAACTATGACTCTTTCTAAAATCCTAACGATTATGGTAGTTTCCCTTATGCTTAAAAAATACCCTAACCTCTAAAGTTATCTAAACTGACCTTTGATACCAACTATAAGGTCCCAACCATAAAAAATTACGTAATCTTGAATTAAAGGAATAATTCACATTGGGGATCTTTTTTGGTTTAGAGTTTTAGGGAGTTAGGTCATTACTATTACATTAAATCTCAAAAACTACAAAAAAGACACTTCTACTCAGTTTCCATTTTTCATAAAATAAAAATGATTATAGAAAAGATACATGTGGAGTTACATGTTTTAGATAGCATGAATTTTCCTTGATCCCATCCTTGGCCCTATTCAACTTTATGTCCGGTAAAAAACATTTCAAAAACATGGGATGAGAACAAAAACCTCAGTAAGGGATACACAATGAAGGAAAACTATTAGTTTTTCAAAAAAACTAGTAAATCATGAATACTTTATCATAAGTAATAATTTTCACTTTTATGAAGTAGTAAATACTCTTCATTGAATAAAAGATCATTTCTTACCCTTTTGTAACCAAAAGATTACCATAAAACTCATATAAAGAACACATAACATATAAAGGTAACATGGGACATAAAAATACTTAAATGGAATAACTATATGATTGAAATCCATATATATCACTAAATGGAATATCCATACGGCTGACTTCCATACCAAATGCATTGGAGGTTATTACGTAACCATTCGTCCTGGTTTATCATGGCACCACCCGTCATTTGGTTAATCACGTAACCACCCGTCAAATGTAAAAGTAACATTATAAAATCATAGCACATAAAATATTTAAAATATAAACATTTCACTATTAAAATTTCATTTTAAATCATAATATATCATTTCAAGACATCGAAAAAATCAATTCTTTATCAAACCATTTTCCAAACCATTTAATAAAAATATTTTTGAATTAAAGTGCCCCATACCACTTTGAATATTTCAAAATAATTAACATAATAAAACATTAATGTATATATAAATAAATCCTTAAAACTATTTTTAAAACATGGATATTAATGAGAACTATTTAAGAAGAATAAATATTTAAAACAATATTCTAGTTAAGGATTTCTTAACCAAATGTAAGACGCTTGAATACAAATAATTGAGGAATAACATTTAATCAAAACTTTATAATATCATGATAATAATGGTATTCATGATATAATATTCCAAAGGACATTATATACACCATATCAAAGTGAATTCATTCATAACAACCAATAAGTCTCAATGGAATGTAAATTGAGACAAAATCCCTTATAAAGATGGTACCCTTTGATTAATCATAAATCAATTACATAATTATGTGTGAAAAATAAAAATACACCCAATATAAGTGGATATTAAGTGTAAAAAAATAATATTCCATTCACACAAATTCATTGGATGACATATTCAAGAAGTACATATTTAACCCAAATAATTGAAATTGGGTTAAGAAGCTCCCTTGCAAAAATTTGACAGGCTAACGGCGTCACTATAAAATTTAGAAAATGAGTTGATGAGAGAGAAAATGGTATCTAATCACTTAGACAGAAAATTTAAATCAATAAGGATATAGAATAACATATCCTAATACAATAAGATATAAATTAAAATACATAATAGAAATAAGTCCTTTAAAAAGATGAGGGTGAATGATTCCCTTACCGATTTGGAAACTTACGAAACATACTCCCCATGAAAGAAGGACCTTAAAATATAGATGTAAATAACCATAAATGAAATTATATTACCAAAATATAAGAATCATGGTCATTACATACACCACTCAAATGAAATAGTGACAAATATTGCTTTAATCTCATGGGAATAAAAAGTGAGATAAAAACCCCTTACCTCATTGTAATCAATCAAGTCGTATGACCAAAAGATAATAAGCACCAAAAGAATCATAGAATACCATGAATATAAAAATAATAATGATAATATATATCCAATGGCAGTAAAAAATACACCACATGCTATAAATAAGTGGCGAACAATGGAAATATCACGAAATTAAAAGTGAGATAAGAATCCCATACCACGTGTCCGACTTGACTCGCTCATATGTTCCTTGTTCTTCCTGAATGATAAACTTAAGGTAATTTTATACTTTATTAAGAATATTTTTCAAGTTTATTATTCCATTTATATCACTTATTACCCTACTATAACAATTGGTTAATTTTTTGAGTTCATATCGGACATTTTTTCGTTGTTCGGAAGTTGAGTCAAAAATGAACATGTTATAATTATAAATTGTCCATGTGGTCAAAATCCCATTATCTCTTGAATTATATTAATCGTTTATATTTCATATATATCATATATATATGGTATATATATGTATTTATAAAATTAAATAAAATTTTGATATAAGAAATGAAATGCACCGTTCATGGAGACGATAAGTCGTACGTACACATGAATGCTACTTTAATTTCTATTTCATATTTTAATGGAATAAAAAAATAATGATACATAGGTATATTATAATTCTAGTATAATATATATGTTATATAAGATATATATGTTCTTGAATTTTATCCTTTATACATTCCACGTATGGCATGAACGAGTCATATCATTTTAAGGGGGTGGTAGTCCGCAGTTCCTCAAATGAAATTATCGTGTTTACCCATTATGGGAACCATAAAGGTATAATATAAAAAGGAAAATACAGAAGCATAAATAAAACATAAATATAATATATATCATATATAGATACATTTCCATCATAATGGCCACCATGAGAGGTGGTGGGAGATAATTGAACAATCATCGTTTCGTGAGGCAGTAGTTCATCGTCCACAGAAACAATATGTTCTTTACCCATTAGATAGAGGTGTGTGTAAGTGTAGCTCAAATAATTTTCATAAAAACATCACAGTATATTTAGTATACTGGTGTTTTTATAAAATAAATCAATAAAATTAGTTTAAGGGGTTAGAGAAATAATGTAAAACTGAAGAACTTAAGAGAAGACATTACCATTAAATCGGGTAACTCCTTTGGTTTGAACCAAAAGGGTTTCTTGAAGTGCTTTCTACCTAAGGTAAGGCTTCTTGAATGAAGATAGGGATATTAGGTGATTATTGGAGTAGAGTATGGACGTGTAAAAGGATTTATAATTGTAATAATTGGGTAATAAGTGAGGGTGTTTTATAAGGGAGAGGAGGGGCTCTTTTTGAAAGTTTGAAAATATTATTTTATTATATAATGATTTTCAGTTTTTAAAGGTCCAAAAATCATTAAAGTAAAAGATAAGGTAGACCATGTTCAAAATAAACTCATCCAGTAAAAATTGGACAAGTTTTGGATATTTTTTAGTTTTTCTCTTCTTATTTATTTAAATCAATCATTAATGATATTAACACTGCATCATCATTGTGTCATAAATAATTTTATTTATTTTATGACTAAAAATTATAAAAAATATTAACATGATGTAGGAAATATTTTTATATTTCTAATTTATATTTATAGTCAAATATACCAATTATATAACCCCACATTAAAATTGTTTTTGAAAAATAATACATGTTTATGGCATTTTTATTTTTACTTTAAATAAAATGTTATTAATGTCTTTATCTTACCCAAGTGGCTTTATGGGGTCCCAAAATAGACCCATGGATTTTTTGGGTCAGCCATGACTCATAAAATAAGGTTATGACATGTGTTAAGGTAATTTTATATTATTATACTATTATTTTTACCTTAAATTACCCAATTTACCTTTAATCGCGGTTAATAAAAATCAAAAGTTACTATTCAACAAAAATTATTTTCAAGCCATTGAACCAAATTTTACTTGCTAATGAAAACCATGTATGTTGGTTTTTTAAAATTCAAATCATAGGATCGGTAAAATTACGTTTTATGTAAATTTGGAAAAGCACTTAGATGGTGGGTAAAAAGACGTTAAAAATTTCAATATAATTTTATATATCTAATCTTATTATAAAATGAATCCATTGAATTAAATTATATTAATATAATTATTATGTATCTATTTTTACTTTAAAACAAATTTAAATTTAAAAATATTTATTTAAATAAAAACTTGGTTTTAAACAATAACACAGTTTTTTCCCTGTACATCATAAATTGAAAGTTTTTAGAAAAATACCAAAAATTCACTCTAATTTAAATTTGATATTCATAATTGAAAAATGATATCTTTTTTTACAAATTCAAAACTTATAATTTTCATTAATTAATTTTATAATTAATTCCTATCATTAAAACCAAAAGCGTGTTTTTAAGTAATAATAAACATCAAAAGATTGTTACATATTAATGTCCAATTTAAAAGTGAAATTTATTCCAATGTCCATAATTGGATTAAATGGTATAAATATAGTATATTTAAACTTTAAAACCAATTAAAAAGATAATCTAACCATATAAATAAATTAGATTAAAAGGCGGTTTTGAATTAAAATACCTCATTTTTTCACTTTTCATTAAAAAAATGAACATTATTAGAAAATATCAAAATTCCTTCCAATTTAAATTTTGATGTCTCGATTCTAAAGATGAAAATTATTTTGTCAAATATAACATATAAATGTGAGAAAAACAATATTTAAAAAGGGTTCTCTATCAAAAGGCGGTAAATAGACCCTTTACAGAATATTAGAGTATTTAAGCTTAAAATTAGATCCTTTCACATTTTAAGCCTCTAAATTTTATTGGGTAAATGTAAAAACATTTGACAAACATGTATAATCATATTTTAGTTAGTTCTATTCATTCCCACCAATACCACGACTAGGAATTATCTACCATTTAAAATAATAATATTATATTGTTAGTGTACAACGTAAGATTTCAAAAAAAACTCATTGTTGCGTATTGGGTATGCCATCGAACATATAATCCCATTTAAAGTAAAATTAATATTTAATTAAAAAATATTTATAAATATAAAAATTTATTGTTCTTTATTTACCTGGGATGTTACAGGTTGTCTTAGTTCAAACTGGGTAGGAAGATGACATGTTATGGAATGATTTTTAGGAAATGATTATTGAAAATTTCTATCTAGAGACTCAAATATTGAAGGGATATATATATTTTATTAGGTTGAATCAGGGGACTAGGTTTGTAATGGATTATGTTGGATGCTTCATAGACTTTCAACTCTTTTTTCATGTATTTTTTGTGGATGTGGAAGATAATGAGAGAAGATTTCAAGATGGACACAGATATGAGATCAATTCGTTGGTGAATATCAACCATTTAAAGTGGATTTCAAATGTGGTGGATCAAAACCTCATTTAATAGGGGAATAAAAATGGGGCTTATAGTGGTGAACTAGTGGACACAGTTGGGTAGTCCATTGGTATGAATTTTGATGGAAGCACCATTTTGATGGTATTTTCTAGGGAAGTGGTAGATAGAGTATCCAAGGAAGGGGATTAACATCTCTGGTTGGTGACTAAGTGGTTTATTATCAATGTGGTATGATTGGAAACATATATGGTCATTTTCCCTGACAACCAGTTGAGTATCGATTTTGTTGAATAATGGGGAATATATAGAGTTCATGTAGGAACCCTTAATTGGTGGGCAGCAATGGAGGATCCAGAAATATGTATATTGCATTATGGTGGTATACTACCCCGTAACAGGAAGGTTGTTGGAGTTATTAAAGGCATACCAATCTAGGTAGTGGGAATTTTGCTTCATGAAAAGTCCCTCTATATTAGTAAGGTAGTGAATCACCATTATCTCATACTAGATCACAATGGATATGGGCTGGTCATCTAGATGTAGTTCATCCTATAGCTGGTAATGGTGTGTCATGGTCATTGACTTCTCATGGTTTGATTCATATTTCATCCAATCATTCATGTGCCTTAAATAATATAGGGGTGTCACGTTATTTTATATCCTCTTAGTTTTTTAATTTCATAGGTCTAGTGGGGGATTATATGTGTGGGGTCATTCCTATAAACATGTTCTTGGAGTATTATTAGAGAATATTCCACAATGTGGTGATTTTTCATACGATGATGGTTGGTGAAACTTATGTGGGGACATGTTTGTTCTCAAAATTATAGGTTTTTACCTGATATTGGGGATGGATTGGTTTTTTTAGAACATATCAATTGTTAACACTAAAGGGTGACATTCAAGTGGATTTAGGGTGAAAATTATGTTCTCTGAGGGGAATGTAATTCCCATGCAGGCCATCTAGGACCAGTTTGTTGGTAGTTGGGTATGATCACAACCCAAGAGGCATGTCTCAGGCTTAATGATGGTGGAGAATAGTAAAATTACTTTATTCCAATGGTGGATCAGTGTTAGGATGTGTTCCATGGGTAATTATCAGGGATGTCGCATAATAGAGTGGTTTATATTATGATTGTGATTATTAATAGGGCTGAACTGGTCTTCATTCTTCCATATAAGAAGAAACTAGAAGAAAATTGGCATGTTAAGATGTTGTTGGATGATCTGGAGAATAACTGTTTTCTTTAGTGAAGTATGTCACCTTAGGTATCTCTATTGTTGGTTTCTATGAAGTCTGAAAGTATGATGTGGTTTTGTGTCGACTACCAAAATTATAATGGGATGATAGTTAAGAACCAATATCTTCTTATGCTTATCAATGCTCTATTTCACCAACAAAAGGGTGTATCTATGTTCTCAAAAATAGATTTGAGGTCAGGGTATCATCATCTAAGTGTATGACCTTCTCATATATTGAAAATTACTTTTAGGAGAATTTATAGTTTATATGAGTTTTTGTGACTCCTTTCATGTTTATAAACACTCAGGAGTGTTTATGCACTTAAATAATAGATTCATACACACATACCTTTATTTGTTTGTGATTTTTTTGTAGATGAAATTTTGGTGTACTGTAGTGTAACATCCCGGCCCCAGTTACCCAGAGTCCGTGCATTATTACATAACATTGTCATGATCACAAGAAAGATCAAATCTCGAAAGACCGATTAGTTTAGTAGCCTTGGAAACACTATATACATTCATAAGTCTTACATTACATCATAAAAATGAAAACTACAACAACATATTTTCTTCATAGTCCACACTCATATCCCCACATACTATCCCTACATGTCATTCATAAATTACTTCTTCACATCCTGGGAAAAATAAAACATTTAAAGGGGTGAGCTCAAATGCCCAGTAAGGATAACAATATAGCAGAAACTTTCATAAATGAGAATAAACATTTAAGGCAATTTATAACTAAAACAAAATCCTTTTAAACTTGAACTTCAACATAGTATAGAAAAAATGAAATAATTCCATTTACTTATTCACATGGATATTCTACTAATCGAATAATCACATGAAATATCAATAACCACTTTCATAATGATGGAATGCATAATGCCAGACTATCATAACCACATAGCCAAGGCCTCGTGCCAAGACTACAAATAAGATTTTGCCAAGGCCTTATGCCAAGACACTAGTTTGTCTCATGAGACCTACCGATGCATCGAGGAGATATAGTGGTCTCCACCCATCACATATTAAGTCCAATGCATTCCCATATGAAAAGGTTTAAACATAACATAAACATTCGTATTAAAACTAGCATACGAAATGTAAATACTTCATCCATAAACCATGAATGGTATAAAAATAACACATCCACACTCAAACATGTCACTAAACCTTCAATACAATATAGAAGTTTTTATCATAATAAATCAACTTCAAATAAGTGTAAAATCCATCAAAGGATGTTGACATAGATGAAATCAAACTCTTTTTAGAGAAATATCTCTTTCTATTTTGAAATAATATATTTATAAAATAAAACATTTTCTTTGAAAATATTCTTATAATCTTTTAAGGGAAGCTTCAAAGATTTTATAACGGTAGAAAATAGCCACTCCCGTCGTATAAGTTAAAAAAACATTCTTACCTTAATTCTGCCGAAAAGGTTAAAAAACACCTTGTTTGGAAAAAGATGGAAAGATTCCTTTATAAACCTATTATAAAAAGTAAAACAAGGTTATAAATGTCTTTAACCCATATTCATGTAAATATTAAAAATGTTTGAAATACATTCTTAAGAAACATGGATGTGGATGATAAAGAAATCCCAGTAGATTATTACGTATAAACAACCTCGGATAATGAAGAGATTGTGAAATAAACCTTACCTTGTACTTTTCCTTGGTTGGGGTAGGTTAACCTCCTGTATAATGGTGAAATAATTTTTATTAAATTATATAATAATCATATACATTAATATGATATCATATATGATCTTTTAACATTGATTTGTTAATAATATCTTAGTATTATCATTTTTTCGGGTGTTAACTTACTCGTTTTCTTTTATATGTTTTGTTACGTAAGTTGTGTTTTTCATGGATAGGTTATATCTTAATCATATACAGAATGATATCAAGTCCTTAGATACTATTATTAATCATCAAATGAGAATTTTACTTGAATGGATACGATGGAGAATAAATCTCATCGCGTTCGTGGAGACGGTAGTTCGTACGTACGGACGAGAAACAATATAATTCTTTTGATATTAAAATAATATATAATTATATGGTATATCAAATATACAGAATCATTATCATGTTATATTTATTATTTACATGAGTTACACATCATTATTATACCCATCCAAATAATAATTTATTGAATAACAATTACACCACGACGTGGAGACGGTAAGCGGTACGCACGCACGTACGGTAACATGTTATTCAAAGGATGGATAGAATACTGAATATGGTTGTACCATATTTATAATAACATCACAGTATATATAAGATACTGTAGTTATTATTTTAGAATGGTAATAAAAAAGAAGGAAGAAGTGGAAGAAGAAAGGAACTTGGAAAAGGGTGGTGAAATCATTACCTCTTCTTCGGGTTCTTCCTTTTGATTTGATCAAAAGGGCTCCTAGGTTGGCTTTCTGACTAAAGGAAGGCCTCTAGGATGAAGTGAGGGAAGTTTAGAGAGTATTTGGGCAGATTTTTTCCAAGCCAAAAGGCTTTGAAGGTGTGAATTAATGAGAAGGGGAGTTCCCTTTTATAAGAGGGGTGAGGAGCACCTTTGGAAAAGCTAGAAATATTATTTTATAATAAATTCATATTCGGTTTCTAATGGCTCAAAAGTGGATTATTTAAAGGTTAAGGTGGGGATGGGTCGAAAACCACTCAACCAATAGAATTTAGACAGGTTTGGGTTACTATATTAACCTTATCATTAAGTATTAACTCTTAGTTAATTAGTTTCACTTTTACAATGTCTCTTTGTATTTTTATATTATATGGTTAATAAACATACTATATACATCCAAGCGACCCCCAAGTGGTCCATTAATGATACACCTATCATGATATAAGTCTCTTGGATGACACTTATATTTTTAAGAATTTAATATCAATTAATAATATAATATTTGTTTTGAAAACTCTTTTATGTCAATTTTGACACTATTCAAATATTGATTTTTGTAAAAATTATAACAGAATGATTACTTAAAAAAAAGTTAATTAAATCATTACTAACATGTCATATTAACCTATAAAATTAGTTTAATTCATAAAAAGTTTCAAATTATATTTATTTGGGTATCTACAATATCAATCATTTTAATTTTTCACTATTATGGTAATTACTGCATCACCATTGTGTCATAAATAAATTAAATTATTTAATGTCTAAAAATTATAAATAAAAAACCATTATATATGAAATCTTTTTAGATTTCTAATTAATATTTATAGTCAAAATCCAACATATATAACCCTTTGTAAAAATTGTTTTTCTAAACGATATATGCTTTTGTCATTTTTGTATTTATTTTAACTTAATTAAAATAAAGTGTCCATATCACTTACAAGTGGCACCATGGGGTCCCAAAATCGACCCAAATATGCCCATGGTCGGACATGTATCAACCAATAAGGTTAATACACGTTTTAGGGTAATTTTGTATTATTATTATATTATTTTTTAACCCTTGTTTTCCGGATTTACCCTTTAACCATGGTAAATAAAATATTTACCGAAGTAATTATTCAAAATGTATAAAAATAAAATTTACCTATTTACACAATTAGAACATCCTGATTCCAAATATTGAATCCATTTTTCCAAATTCAAAACAAATAAGTGGCAGAAATTAATTTAAAATTAATTCCCACTATCAAAATAAAAAGCATGTTTTTAAGACATAATAACTATCAAAATATTGATACTTGTTTATGTTCGGTTTAATTGTGAAATTATGTCCAATGACCAAAATTGTATTAAATGATAAAAATATATTCTAAATATACTTTAAAACCACTAAAAATCATAATTTATCACTATTAATTATTTTGATTAAAAAAGTTGTTTTTAATTAAAATTTAGTAATTTTCACTAATCATCAAAATATTAAAGTTATCTGAAAAGTACCAAAATTTTACCTTAGGATAAATTTGATACTCCAAATCCAAAAATGAATTCCATTTTGAGATATAAAATTTCTAAAATTTTAAAAAAGTAGGTATTACTATTCATAACGGCTAGCTTGATCGGTTGTGGTGTGTGTTAGAACTCGATGTTGCGTACAACACACGCTATTTCATTATTCAAAGAGAAGCGTACCATAGAAGCTTTGGGTGTTACATTCTCCCCTCCTTAAAATAATTTCATCCTCGAAATTTCTAGAATACTACTGCATGAAAAGACTCGGGTGGTTCTTCATCATAAGTTCCTCGGGTTCCCACGTTACCTCTTCCATCTTATGGTTTATTCACAAAACTTTTACCAGACGCATCGTCCGGTTTCTCAGTACATGTTCTCTCATATCAAGAATCTTGACGGGCTCTTCACAATAAGACAGATCGGGTTCCAATTCCAATTCCTCATAGGTGAGTACATGCATTGGGCCCGGCATGTATTTCCTCAATAGAGATACGTGGAACACATCGTGAACTTTGGAGAGACTTTGCTGCATTGCCAATCAGTAAGCTACAACCCCAATTCGTTCTAGAATTTCGAAAGGTCTGATGTACCTGGGACTCAATTTAACTTTCATACCAAAACGTATGAATCCCTTACATGGAGATACCTTTAAGAAATCATGATCACTGACTTGAAATTCCAAATCCTTCATTCGATTATCCGCATAGCTCTTCTGCCTACTTTGAGCTGATTTGATGTGATTTTGGATTACCTTCACCTTTTCCATCGTTTCCTCCACCAGTTCTGGGCCTACAAGTTTTCTTTCACCAACATCATCCCAAAAGGTTGGTGTATGACATCTCTTTCCATACAACACTTCATATTGTGCCATCTGAATACACGAACGGAAGCTATTGTTATAGGAAAATTCTACCAGAGGTAAATATTGATCCCACATACCCTAAAAGTCAAGTGAGCAGGATCTCAACATGTATTCCAAGGTATGAATAGTTTGTTCTGATTGACCATCTATTTGAGGGTGGTAGGTAGTGCTCAAATGAAGTTCAGTATCCAAGGCTTTCTGAAGACTTTTCCATAATGTTGAAGTAAAACGGGGATCACGATTAGAAACAATTGATAGGGGTAATCGATGAAGTCTCACAACTTCATCAATATATAGTCTTGCTAGATGTTCCAGTGGTAGATCTTCTCTTATAGCAAGAAAATGTGATGACTTGGTAAGACGTTCAACAATGACCCATATTGCATCATTCCTTCTAGGAGTCGTTGGTAGCCCCATGATAATGTCCATCGTAATATTGTCCCATTTCCACTTCAGTATGAGAAGAGGTTGCATGAATCCTCCTGGCTGTTGCCTTCCAGCTTTCACTTATTGACAAACCATACATCTTGACACAAAATCAGCAATCTCCCTCTTCATGTTGTCCCACAAAAAATGTTCCTTCAAATCACTATACATTTTCATGCTCCTAGGGTGTATAGAGAAATTTGAATTGTGAGCATCATCCAGCAATTACCTTTTTAGATTAGGTATATCGGGAACACAAAGTCTCTTCCTGAATTTCAAAATTCCATCTTCATACACAAAGTCTCTCAATCTCCCATCATTCACAGCTTTATTCTTCTTTGGAAATTCTTCATCATCGGTCTGAGAACTCTTAATCCTTTTTAGTAAATATGGTTTGGAAACCATTTGAAAAAGAATTGATGTTTCACCTTACCTGGTTATTCCCATGTCCATCTTCACTAGATCCATGAAAATTGGATCCCTTTCAATTCTCATATTGTTCAAAACTCCATGGTCTTTTCTGCTCAAAGCATCTGCCACATTGTTTGCCTTCCCCGAGTGGTAGTGTATCATGAAATCATAATCCTTGAGTAATTCAATCCATCTCCTTTGCCTCATGTTGAGTTCTTTTTTGTGAGAAAATATACTTCAAACTCTTGTGATCAGTATAAATCTCACATTTTTCACCATATAGGTAGTGCCTCCATATCTTCAAAGAAAAGATCACAGTTGGTAACTCGAGATCATGAGTAGGATAGTTTTGTTCATGAATTTTCAACTGTCGTGATGCATAAGCAATAACCCTATCATTCTGCATAAGGACACAACCAAGTCCTTCTTCGATGCATCACTATAAATAACGAACCCATCATTCCCCGATGGTAGAGACAATATAGGATAATTGACTAATATTATCTTCAGTTCTTCAAAACATTCTTCACACTCTTTTGTCCAAACAAATTTAACCCCTTTACGCATGAGCTTTGTTAATGGGTTAGCCAATCGGGCAAAATTCTGGACGAAATGCCGATAATAACCTGCCAAACCAATAAAACTACGTACCTCAGTTATACTCGTAGGTGATGGCCATTCATGGATTGCCTTGGTCTTAGAAGGATCAACAGAGATTCCATCTTTAGAGACAATATAGCCAAGAAAAGAAATCTCATGAAGCCAGAATTCACACTTGCTAAACTTCCCATATAATTCATGTCTTCTCAGAGTCTTCAGGATAATGCGCAAGTGACTTTCCTGATCCTCTTATCTTTTGGAGTATACCAAGATATAATCAATAAATACCACCACAAATTCATCGAGATATTCCTTGAAAACTCTATTCATTAGATCCATGAATAAATAGGGTGCATTATTCAATCCAAAAGGCATTACAGTAAACTCGTAATGCCCGTACCTAGTTCGAAATGTTGTCTTCAGAATGTATTCCTTCCTTACACACAACTGATGGTATCCAGATCGAAGGTCAATCTTTGAAAAGTATTGATATCCATGCAGTTGGTCAAATAAATCATCAATGTGAGGTAGGGGATACTTGTTCTTTATTGTTATAACATTGATCTCCCTATAGTCGATACATAACCTCATAGATCCATCTTTCTTTTTAACAAAAAGAACAGGGGCTCCCAATAGAGAAACACTTGGGAGAATAAATCCCTTATTACTCAATTACTCTAGTTGTTTCTTTTGTTCAAATAATTCTACAGTGGCCATTCTATAAGGGGTCTTCGATATAGGCCTTGATCCAGGAATTAAATCAATGGAAAACTCAACTTCTCGTTCTGGAGGATGTCCAGGTAAATCTTCCAGAAATACATCTACATATTCTTTCACAAAAGGTACGTCCTCTTTTTGAACATTCCTTTACTCACCCACAGTCATTTCATCCTCTTCCTCCCCAATAATTGAATTTAGTTGAGCTACTGGGGGTGGATCTAGATAAGAATTAGGTGGTGACGATTCTGCTCTAAAGATAAGGTGTTCCTTATCATCATCATCAAAAATTGTAACCTCCTTCTTGTTATAATAAATCTTCGCATCATAGTCCGAAATTCAATCCATACTAAGGATTATATCAAACTCAATCATAGGTATGATGATGAGATCAGCAGATAAAGAACATTTATGTTCTCTAATGGGGACTGATTCACAAAACTTTGTTGCAATGATACTTCCCTTAGGAGTTTTAACTGACAACTCCCTTGTTAAATCAAATTGGAAATATCTAATTTTATTAGCAAACTGGGAAGATATGAAACAATGCGATGATCCAGAATCAAATAATGCATTGGCTAAACTTGAGGAAACCATTAAATTACCTGCCACCACGTATTTTGGAGCTTCTATCTCAGCAGTAGTGATAGAAAAAGCTTGGCCTTGATCCCTTGGCCTTTTCTAAGGTAAGTTCCCCTGATGATTAGGACATTCATTTTCATAATGTCCCGTCTCCTTGCAATTGTAGAACTGAAAATTGGTAGCTTCCTTCTTCCCTTTGCAATCACGATCTTGGTGGCCTTTTTCACCACACTTGTAACAGACACCCATTCCCTTCAATCATGTACCGGGGTGTTTCTTCCCACATTTACCAAAGGATGGATATTCAACCTTTCCCTTCTTCCCCTTATTTCCATTCCTAGATTGATCACCAGATCTCTTATTCTCTTTCTTTGCTTTAAAGTCATAAGACTTAGAGAATTCATTTTCTGTCTTGATAGCACATGAGACAATGTCTTCATACGACGAGAAAGATTGTGAGACTAATGCTCGATGGAGAAATGGTTTTAACCCATCAAAGAAACGATCAATCTTACTTCTTGGGTTATGTATATAATCTCCAGCATACCTTGCTAACCTTGTAAAGTTAGCCTCATACTTTGCGACATTTTCATCCTCCTTTTGTCTCAGACTCAGAAAACACCTTTCCAATCTGCTCGATGGTCACGAGGAAAGTATTTTTCTAAAAAGAGATCTTTGAACTCCCTCTATTCCATATTTGATACTTCATCATCTTCCTTCATGTTTTGAATCAATGACCACCATTGATCAGCATCTCCAGTGAGGTGGTAAATTGCCATGATAACTTTTTCCCTTTCACTACTCCCCAAAGCCTGAAATATTTTATTTAGGGAATTTATCCATTACTCAGCTACTAAGGTATTTGTACTCCCATTGAATGTTAGTGGTTGTTGCCTCATGAATCGATCTAACATTGATCCTCCACGCTGCAGATCAGGGTGCTCCATACGAGTAAGGTTATTATTCATAACCTGAGTGAGTTGTCCCAGTATGGTTATTAGCTGATCGGCACCAATTGCATCACCAGCTCCACTATAATTATCTTGAGCAGGAGGGAAATCCCTACATGGAGTGCGTGCATTGATACGGTTTCCATTTCTTCCACTAGGAACCATTTATAAACAATGGCATAAACTAGATCGGTTTATGAATCAAAATACATAATTCCATACTTATAAAACACTTAACATAAATTGAAATATTTATGGATATAATCCATAATCATAAAAATGTTTTCTTTGAGGAATTATATACTCATAAACCCTTCATAATGATTTGTAAAGAAAATGAGAGTTATCCTAAGCATATCCCCTGGGAGTGTTGTAACCAAGAGTGCAGCAAGGCCTGTTGTCGTGCACTAGTTCCCGTTCGAGTCTAGCTCAAAGCGGTGTTTTTGGGTTTTACCCCTAGGTACATCTGTACCAAAGACACCTCTACATGCTCGTATCCAGACAGGGATGTATTGCTCAGAAAACTCACAAAATCTCTACAATACCAAAATTCTAGGAAGTTCTTATATACTAATCCTAAAAGTCCATCTTAGGTCTATGTGCTCTAATCAGAGTTTATCTAAATCTAGCTTCCAAAATTTGTACTAAACTTCCTCTGATACCAACTATAATGTCCCGGCCCAGTTACCTAGAGTCGTTGCATTATTACATAACATTGGCATGATCACAAGAAAGATCAAATCTCGAAAGACCGATTAGTTTAGTAGCCTTGGAAACACTAGATATTTTCATAAGTCTTACATTACATCATAAAAATGAAAACTACAACAACATCTTTTCTTCATAGTCCACACTCACATCCCCACATACTATCCCTGCAGGTCATTCATAAATTACTTCTTTACATCCTGGGAAAAATAAAACATTGAAAGAGGTGAGCTCAAATGCCCAGTAAGGATAACAATATAGCGGAAACTTTCATAAATAAGAATAAACATTTAAGGCAATGTATAACTAAAAAAAATTCTTTTAAACTTGAAATTCAACATAGTATGGAAAAAATGAAATAATTCCATTTACTCAATCACATGGATATTCTACTAATCGAATAATCACATGCAATATCAATAACCACTTTCATAATGATGGAATGCATAATGTCAGACTATCATAACCACATAGCCAAGGCCTCGTGCCAAGACTACAAATAAGATTTTTTCAAGGCCTTATGCCAAGATACTAGTTTGTCTCATGAGACCTACCGATGCATCGAAGAGCTATAGTGGGCTCCACCCCTCACATATTAAGTCTAATGCATTCCCATATGAAAAGGTTTAAACATAACATAAACATTCGTATTAAAACTAGCATACGAAATGTAAATACTTCATCCATAAACCATGAATGGTATAAAAATAATACATCCACAGTCAAACATATCAAAAAACCTTCAATACAATATATAAGTTTTGTATCATAATAAATCAACTTCAAATAAGCGTAAAATCCATCAAAGGATGTTGACATATATGAAATCAAACTCTTTTTAGAGAAATATATATTTCTATTTTAAAATCATATATTTATAAAATAAAACATTTTCTTTGAAAATATTCTTATAAGATTGTAAGGGAAGATTTGAAGATTTTATAACGGTGGAAAATAGCCGCTCCCGCGGTATAATTTTAAAAAACATTCTTACCTTAATTCTGCCGAAAAGTTTAAAAAGCACCTTGTTTGGAAAACGAAGGACAGATTCCATTATAAACCTCTTATAAAAAGTAAAAAAAGGGTATAAATGTCTTTAACCCATATTCTTGTAAATATGAAATTTTTTTGAAATACATTCTTAAGAAACATGGATGTGGATGATAAAGAAATCCCAGTAGATTATTACGTATAAACAACCTCGGATAATGAAGAGATTGTGAAATAACCCTTATCTTGTACTTTTACATGGTTGGGGTAGGTTAACCTCCTGTATAATGGTGAAATAATTGTTATTAAATTATACAGTAATTTTATACATTAATATGATATCATATATGATCTTTTAACATTGATTTGTTAATAATATCTTAGTATTATCGTTGTTTCGGGTGTTAACTTACTCATTTTCTTTAATATGTTTTGTTACGTAAGTTATGTTTTTCATGGATAGGTTGTATCTTAATCATATCCAGAATGATATCAAGTCCTTAGATACTATTATTAATCAACAAAGGATAATTATACTTGAATGGATACGATGGAGAATGAATCTCACCGCGTTCGTGGAGACGGTAGTCCGTACGTACGCACGAGCGACAATATCATTCTTTTGATATTAAAATAATATATAATTGGATGGTATATAATATATACAGAATTATTATCATGTTATATTTATTATTTACATGAGTTACACATCATTATTATACCCATCCAAATAATAATTTATTGAATAACAATTACACCACGACGTGGAGACGGTAAGCCATACGCACGCACGTATGGTGACATGTTATTCAAAGGCTGGATAGAATACTGAATATGGTTGTACCATATTTATAATAACATCACAGTATATATAAGATACTGGAGTTATTATTTTATAATGGTAATTACAAAGAAGGAAGAACTGGAAGAAGAAAGGAACTTGGAAAAGGGTGGTGAAATCATTACCTCTTCTTCGGGTTCTTCTTTTTGATTTGATCAAAAGGGCTCTTAGGTTGGCTTTCTGACTAAAGGAAGGCATCTAGGATGAATTAAGGGAAGTTGAGAGAGTATTTTGTCAGAGTTTGGCCGAGCCAATGGGCTTTGAAGTTGTGAATTAATGAGAAGGGGGAGTGCCCTTTTATAAGAGGGGTGATGGGCACCTTTGTAAAAGCTAGAAATATTATTTTATAATAAATTCATATTTGGTTTCTAATGGCTCCAAAGTGGATTATTTAAAGGTTAAGGTGGGGATGGGTAGAAAACAACTCAACCAATATAATTTATACAGGTTTGGGTTACTATATTAACTTTATCATTAATTATTAACTCTTAGTTAATTAGTTTCACTTTTACAATGTCTCTTTGTATTTTTATATTATATGGTTAATAAACTTACTATATACATCCAAGAGACCCCCAAATGGTACATTAATGATACATATATCATGATATAAGTATCTTGGACGAACCTTAGATTTTTAGGAATTTAATATCAATTAATAATATAATATTTGTTTTAAAAACTCTTTTATGTCAATTTTGACACTATTCAAAAATTGATTTTTGTAAAAAACATAACAGAATGATTACTTCGAAAAAATTTAATTAAATCATTCCTAACATGTCATATTAACCTAGAAAATTAGTTTAATTCATAAAAAGTCTCAAATTATATTTATTTGGGTATCTACAATATCAATCATTTTAATTTTTCACTATTATGGTAATTACTGCATCACCATTATGTCATAAATAAATTAAATTATTTAATGTCTAAAAATTATAAATAAAATACCATTATGTAGGAAATAGTTTTATATTTATAATGAATATTTATAGTCGAAAATCCAACATATATAACACTTTGTAAAAATAATTTCTAAAAGATATATGCTTTTGTCATTTTTGTATTTATTTTAACTTAATTAAAATAAAGTGTCCCTATCACTTACAAGTGGCACCATGGGGTCCCAAAATCGACCCAAAAATGACCATGATCGGAAATGTATCAACCAATAATGTTAGGACATGTTTTAGGGTAATTTTTGATTATTATAATATTATTTTTTAACCCTTATTTACCGGATTTACCCTTTAACCGTGGTAAATAAAATATTTACCGAAGTAATTATTCAAAATGTCTAAAAATAAAAGTTACCTATTTACACAATTTGAATATACTGATTCTAAATATGGAATCAATTTTTCCAAATTCAAAAAACAGAAGTGGCAGAAATTAATTTAAAATTAATTCCTACTGTCAAAACAAAAAGCGTGTTTTTAAGATATAATAACTATCAAAAGATTGATACTTGTTTTTGTTCGGTTTAATTGTGAAATTATGTCCAATGACCAAAATTATATTAAATGTAAAAATATATTCTAAATATACTTTAAAACCACTCAAATTCATAATTTATCACTATTAATTATTTTGATTAAAAAAGTTTTTAATTAAAATTTAGTAATTTTCACTATTCATCAAAATATTAAAGTTATCCAAAAAGTACCAAAATTTCACCTTAGGCTAAATTTGATACTCCAAATCCAAAAATGAAGTCCATTTTGAGAGTTAAAATTTCTAAAATTTTAAAAAAGTAGGTATTACTATTCATAACGGCTAGTTTGATCGGTTATGGTGTGTGTCAGAACTCGATGTTGCGTAAAACACACGCTATTGCATTATTCAAAGATAAGAGTATCGTAGAAGCTTGGGGTGTTACATGTAGACTCATTATGATCATTCTGATCATCTTCACATCATCCTGAGTACATTAATAGAGCTCCAGATGTGGTCAAAGATATATAAATTTTATTTTGGTATTAGCATGGTACATTTACTGGGTTAAATCATCTCATAGGAAGGGGTATTAGTGGACCGGGAGAAGATTTATGTAGTTTTATTTTTCAAGTTGCATAAGAATGTTTTTTTATATCAAGTGTTTTTTGGGTTTGTGGGATATTATTGGAGGTTTGTCAATGAATATTGTAACTTAGAATGACTAATTTTTTTCTTAACGAAGAAGGGTGTCATGTTTGAATCGTCTAGTGAGTGTGGAAATTCTTTCAAAGAGGTGAAGAAACCCTTGAACAATGCACAAATTTTGATCCTACCCATGCGAGGAAAGTTGTATGCCTTGTTTTGTGCTGTAACCGGTACTAGTATTGGGGAAGTGTTTATGTAAAGAGACATATTAGTATCATATGAGTATTAAGAGTTGAGGCCACATGAGATAAATTACCCTATGAATGATATTGATTTGGTCATGGTGGTTTATGTCCAAAATAATTGGGGACATTATCTGTTGCGTGAAAATTTTATTTTGTATATGGACAATAAAACCTTGAAGAACATCTTTTTTCAATAATATTTAAATATTTGGTCATGTAGATGGGTCAAGTACATGAATTAAATTGATTTTTAGTGAGCCTTCATGCCAGGAAAGTGAAATAGTGTTGATGATTCTTTGAGTCAAAAGACATGGACTCAGGATGTCTATCAGTCTAGTTTTGAGTGGAAGAAAATGACCTCTCTCACTGAGATATATATATATTATCAGGAGGTCTTGAGATAGATAAAATTTTTATCTTTGTCATTGGATTCCATAAATTTGTTCTGGATCAAATATAGGTAGTATAAATATCTAGAGTGTATGGATTTGAGGGAAAGACTTGATTGTGGGGAGTTACCTTTTGACTAGACTATCGATGATGATGAGATCATTTCTGTTCATGATAGTGTTGTGATACCTATGTGTATATGTGAAGAGATGATGAGTGAGTTTCATTACATGAAATGGATAATGCATCCTATTTTAACCAAAATGCATCATGACAATAATAGATAGTATTGGTGGCCTAGGATGAAGAAAGAGATTACAGGTTTCATGACATGATACTACACATGTCAATAAGTGATGGATATGCATTAGCGATCGGGTGGTTTTCTATAGTCGTTTCCTATTCGAGAATGGAAGTGAGATGATGTAGCATTGTACTTCATGTTATTAATTCTTAGGAATCTATATAATAATGATGTGATATGTGTTATTGTAGATTTTTTGACCAAGGTTACATGTTTCTTATCAATCTGATAGAATTTTACTATTGACCAGTTATGTGACATGTATATTTTAGATATAGGAAATTTTCATGGTATACCTTAGATTACGGTTTCAGATCATGATTTTTATTTTAAATTAAACTTATATAAAGGGTTACAAAAGGAACTCAGTACCCATGTGTTTCTGAGTACAACTTCTCAACTGAAAACAAACACGTAATTACAGCATACATTTATGGTGCTAGAGGACATATTGAGGTCAGGCATCCATGACATTGTAGCATCTCATGAGAAACACTTATGGTGTATTTATTTCTATTATTACAATAGTTACTAGGATACTATTTAAAATAAACCATATATGTAACTCTATGGTAAGACATGTATGTATCTATTATGTTGGATGGAGTTTGGTCACATTGAATTACTGTAGCTGAGTCTTGTATAGGAGATATTGGATCAGGTTCAATTGATTGGGAATAATATGGTTATGTCTTAGAGTGTGTATTTGTTTTATGTTAATTGTTGGTGTCATCATCTTTAGTTTATAGAGGGTGATCGTATGTTCCGTATGGTGTCTCCAAGGATTGGTAACCATCATATTTAGAAATAGATAATGTTGGAACCCATGTACATGGATCATTTTAACATAGTGTAGAGTATCAAACTATTTTCATACTGATAAGATTGTTCAATGTGGTATAGTTTCATGCATAATGTTTTTTATGTACCACAGCTACAGGAGTATCACTGAAACCCGTATCATGTTATAGATATCAATTATTTTGAGCTTTAGGATGATGTGTCTTTTGAGGAGAATCTAGTTCATGTTGTGGATTGAAATGAGAATGATTTATGAGAAAAGTTATTCCATTAGTTTGAGTGTTAAGGAATCAAGTTAATTTGTAGGAGGAAACATGGGAGAGGGATATGGATATGCAGTCTTAGTGTCTCGATCTTTTTACCATGGATTATTAGTGATTCATGGGGGGGAAATTGAGGAATATCCATTATAAGGTGAAGAGGTTATATGATCCTGGAATTTTAATGAGGTACATCTTTATTTATAATTTAGTTAAAATAACTATTTCTGGTTAATGGAATGATCCTCAGGTTTATTAGGAGTATTGGAGATGTATTGGGGGTTTGGTACATGAATAGTAAAAAAATTTATATTCAGTATAGAATTTATAGTTGGCACATGGTTAGTATTAACCATGAACCATAACCATGAATTCGTGGAATAGGCAGGTGCACAGTTGAGAAACCTTGGGAAAGCCTCAAAACAAGTGATCTTGAATGTTTCCATTATGTATGGACAGCGCATGGTTTGTCAAACCATTTGGGATTCCTTGGAGACTAGGTGACCTATCCCCATATTAAACAAAGGATGTCTCCTTGTATGGGCATGGTTTGAAAACCATCTGGCCAGCCCATCAGCCTCATTAAGGAATGATAATTTCTTGTTTTCCCCTGTGGATTTAATCATTTTAACCCAAATATAGCCCCCATCCTTCTCCCAAAAAACAATGAGATTATCCATTCCCTACCAAGAATCCAAGTGACATTTCTTCATTAATTCATTTTCATTTTTAGTGTTTTTGGTGTGAATCAATGCTCTGAGTGAGTCTTAAATTCCTCATTCCCCAATTTTTGGAAATAGGCTTTGTATAATCATTATTATCATTCACATTCCCTAGAAACATATTTTTATATAAGATTCAATGTTGAGGCTTTGAAGGCTATTTTTGATGGAATCATAGGTTATGATTAAGGGAAAATTCATCTACAAACATCATACAGGTGGTGTACAGTTTGTTTCTCATAGACATTATATTATTTTATGTGTATGTGGTGGTGATTTTGGTTATTTTTATGTTATCAAGTTGGTTTAAATAGTAGGAAATGATAACAGGGTTAATGGAATGATGAATTTAACTCCTCATTCTCTTGTTCTAATCCGTTGAGGATGAATGGACTGGGATAAAGGCCGCCCATGGGGTGTGCCACTCCATTGAAAATGGAATTTGATTATTTTGTAAGGAATTGATGGGTTTATGAGATATGACTTATGATATTTTTTTACCATGTTAACATTGGCTATGGAATGGAACCAATGATTTATGTTTAGTTTTTTAACATGTCATAAAGGGTTGTTTGTTTTGAATTGAATATGTTAAATGAGTTATGACATGTAAATGTTATATGTGTTAACAGTTAGAGAAGAATGGTTAAGTTAAGTAATAGTATGGATTTAGTGTTATACTGAGGAACTACTCTTAATATTTTAGGCTAGACAAATACTCTAGTCCCTAACATGGTGTTTCTTGGGTTATGGTGTCAGACTGAGGCTCTATTCCCTAAAAGAATTCACATGAGGTGAATTCTTAGATTGTGTCTTCAGGGAAACTTTACATATGTATTATTTTTTGAAATGAAATGTCTCTATTATTTAGGGAACATTCATCCACTTTCAAATATTAAAAATATGTATGTTTCTTAGTTGACTACCATAGGCAAAATAATTATAGATGAATATGGGTAGCACATGGAACTAATAATGAATGTGGTAAATGAAAATCATGTTAATTAATAAAACCTCGTGATTATTGTTTTTATCTTATTTTATCATGTTACTATATAAACTATTTTTTTAAAATGAATATTTTGTATATAGTTTTGGTGGTGTCTTAGTATGTTTTATTTACACTATTCTCCAACTCCAATGGGCACTTTAGTAGAAATAATGGTTGTAGTTCAGGATAATTGAAAAGTCTATATGGTAGAGAGTTATATTTGGGCTCATGGATGAGAATAGATGAGGAAACTAGACTTGGTTTAAGACTTATTTTTGGGATTCTGTGGTTTTCTTTATTTTGGGTTTTCTGTTACACATGTCTCTGTATACATGACATGGAATTTTTACTATTTGGTTGTCAACGTATACCCATTTTTAGGAAATGTATGTCTGGTGCATGTTTAATTTTACAATATTTTAATTATTTATTTTCTTATCAGTTGTGGAGTACTCTGATAAAGAGGTTATCACCTCTACATGTCTCTCAATAGACCCTCACTATTAGTCTATATCCTCTGTTGTACCGGGACGTACAATTGAGGCCATGTGTCTCACCAGCTTAGGTCACCTTATAGTGTAACCTAGTCTGACATGTCACAAATAAGAACAATAAATGAAGATATATAATTCATCTTGGGTATTCTAATTCATTAAAGTTACAATTATAACTTTTTATGTTGTTGGCACCAAAATTTGGGACAGAGAAGAAGCCCAAAGAAGGCCCCATTGATGGCCATGCGAAGCCACTTCACGGAGGCCCCCCATCACCACAGTCATCGCGAAGCAAGGAGGCGTGCCGCACCATGAATGCATTTGATGTTCACTATGCCACCACGAAGCGTGGAGGCGGGATGCTCCACGACCACATTTGACGTTCGCAAGGCCACCGTAAAGCGTGGAGGGGGGATGCTCTGCCACTGCATTTGACGTTCACGACCTTCCGCAAAACAACCTAGTCCCTCTTCGTTCTGTGTAAGCTCCACTTCACGATGCCACGTGCCTATAAATATTAGGCTCCACCTGAGCCCAAGGAATGGACAATCCGACCTTTCAACAACCCAAATCTCAAATCGTGAAGCATCCTTCTGCTCTGTGAACCATGAGCTGTGCGAGGTACTTATGCTTCATAAAGTGCCTCCCCATTGTCTCATTTTGATCCCCTCTTCCGAGAGGGGTACCTTTGGCAAAGCCTAAGGGCCTTCACAAAGTAATGGGATCTCCAAAGGGACTTGGGTCATTTCAGAGTGTTTATGCTTCAAGAAACACCCTTTATGTACACATGATCCCCATGCTAAGGTAGGGTCACTGTACTTCATAAAGCAAATTGCTTCCCGACACCTTGTTTCTTGAGGCACCTTTACTCCGTGAGGCAGTGCTCCGCGAATGATTTTCCACTTCTCAAGGCACCTTCGATATGCACCTTTTCCCTATGCTTAGGCTAAGGCACCCCACCACGAGAAGTACACCCCTTCGCAAGTGCCCTCCGCCATGTGGAGCAATAGAGCTTCACAAGGCCCCTACCTATGAACTCCTCTGCTTGGAAATTCCTTTTCCCATGCGACCCTCCAGGTTTTCACGATGTGACCTGAAATTCCCCTGGAGAATACTTCCCATTGCGCTGCTTCACCT
This sequence comes from Viscum album, assembly GCA_963277665.1. Classification (NCBI taxonomy): domain Eukaryota; kingdom Viridiplantae; phylum Streptophyta; class Magnoliopsida; order Santalales; family Viscaceae; genus Viscum; species Viscum album. The sequence goes on along the minus strand of OY728137.1, from coordinate 623,977,419 downwards.
CATGCTTCTTTGCATAGTCACACTAATGGCTATTGCTTCTTTACATAGTCAGGCTAATGTGGTCCCCTTGATGGTTTGCTCTGTGACACCCTCTCACCACAGCTTTTCCTATCCCCTATTTTCACTAAGGAGCATAAGGTACCAGTTATGTAAGTCCTAGGGGTGTGGAGTGAACCCACCTCATCTAAGTTGCAGGATTTTAAACTTCCAAGCACCATCGTCCTCATCACATGACGTTAAACTGTGACCTCGCCCTGTGCCTTGCACGTAGGGTCTCCCTCCTTGGACATTCTCCACGCCCACTCTTCTACACGAGTATGAGATCACCCCTCACAAGGGATGATATCCCCCTAATCAGAGTGGTGTTTGTCCATGGTAAAAGGGTAACCACCTTGGTGTAAGCCCCTAGCTTTACTTGCTAGAGGCAGCATCCCTGCTCCCCCTTTCATCTTTGGTCCCCATGGCCAGCGAAGGGCATGGTGGGAAACAATACTCCTCCTTTCTTCGGTACCAAATCCCTCTCCCTATATGCTTTGTTTCCATGGGCCTCTAACCTAGAGTAAGTCCTAATATTTCTCTCCCAGGGCTGCTCCACGTGTAAGACCCACTCCACATCCCACGGACGCACCTTTCGTGACGTGATCGTCAGGTCTCTACTGCCTCTTGTTTCTCACACCGAGCATGACTCATGTGAGCTTAGAGTAAGCACCTACCCAGACATAAACACCATGGGAAACATAGATTGTAAGCCCCACACTATCATGAACTACGTGGTCTTTGATCCATGCCAAGGCATGGTACGTAGGAAGCCTCCTTGAGGTTCAAGCCCACCAGCACCCGGTCGTTCCGACCCCATTCATGTCGATTCACCAAATGCCCCACACCAACCTGAACTATGTGGTCTTTGATCCTTGATAAGGTAGGGTATGTTGGAATCCTCCATGAGGTTCAATTCCAAATACCATTGGACCCCAGGTCCTTCTTCACATCGGTTCTCCGATGCCACCGTAACTATGTGGTCTTTGATCCTTGCTAAGGAAGGGTACGTAGGAAGCATCCATGAGGTTCAAGCCCAACAACCATTAGACCTCAAGTCCTCCTTTACGTCAGTTCTCCGACGCCACCTAAACTACATGGTCTTTGATCCTTACTAAGGTAGGGTATGTAGGAAGCCTCCATGAGGTTTAAGCCCAATAACCATTGGACCCCAGGTCCTCCTTCACGTCGGTTCGCTGACACCACCTGAACTACATATTCTTTGATCCTTGCTAAGGTAGGTTACGTAGGAAGCCCTCACGAGATTCAAGCCCAATAACCATTGGACCCCAAGTCCATCTTCACATCAGTTCTCCAACATTCCCCTTCTTGAACTACGTGGTCTTTGATCCTTACCAAGGCAGGGTACGTAGGAAGCCTCCATGAGGTTCAAGCCCAACACCCATCGGACCATAGGTCCATCTTCACATTGGTTCGCCGACACATCCCTTCTTGAACTACGTGGTTTTGATCTATGCCAAGGAATGGTATGTAGGAAGCCTCTCTGAGGTTCAATCCCACCACCACCAAACCCCTGGGTATCCTAGAGTGTTAGCCCCACACTATCCTGAACTACGTGTTATTTGATCCATGCCAAGGCATGGTACGCAGGAATCCACCCTGAGGATCAACCCCACCACCACCCGGTCGTTCCGACCCCATTCACTTCAGTTCACCAATACCTTGGGTAGCCCATAGTTTAATCCCCATGCCACCATTATACAAACTACGTGGACTTTGATTCCCTGCCACAAGGATATGTAGAAAGTCTCTTTGAGGATCAAGCAAAAAACCATCATCATCCTCATGACGGTTCAATCCCATTCACCATCCCTTTCACAAAACCTTCCATCAGCAATCCTGATTCTTACCTGGGCTGCCACATCCCGGTGGAATCATGACATTCCATTCCCTGATCCATTTGACAGCATTCGGGAGGCCACCCACGCGTTGGTCCCAATATCAGTGTTCCCTTCAGGGGGTTCCTCAATCTGATCCACTCTATTCAGTGTTCTGATCAGTTTGATCCATCTCTGTTGGACGTTAAACTTGCGGCATACCCTGTGTTAAACATAGAAAGCTGAGGAAAACCTCAGATACATGCCCATGGCATATGATTCCCTATGTTTGATGTGGGATGCCTCAGGATTCCGTTCCCTCGAGAAGCCCTATAATAAGGGACAGAAGACAGACACACTAATCCCCAGCGTCCAGACACGCCAGTGATGCCCAGTGTGACAACACCCCTTACCAAAGGTTGCTTCCCTGACCGGACCCCTTGGAATGTCCTGACAGAAGAAATGTAATTAATTGGTGTCCATGAAGATATGGTGCCAGGAAGAGTTTCACGAACAATGTCGTATGTCTATGAGGGAGACCCGGACTAGGTGACGAGTTCTGAGGAGGAATCCACGAAAGGAAGAACCGACATCCCATCATCCCATTTTGATCAAGAAGCATACGTACCTAAATAAAGAGCAGATGTCTCTTGCCTTTGGAAAGAAGGAATGAGGGGAACCAAAAAAGCAATGTCTCTCATCCCCGAACGAGACGGATGCATGCGCCCCAACAAAAGAGTCAGAAAAAGAAATGATGAACCTGAAGTTATGATATTCTCCTCAATATGGAGATTAGTAGCGCCCAGGGCATCAATGGATGGATGTGTCATCAGATCCAGCTATCTGGCGCCGGGTCCCACCAAGCAAATAGCAGGTCTGGTGTGAAACTCACCAGATGTTGGGGTAGTAGAATGTTGGACATTCCATTCTATGATGTTTTTAGCGTGGATCCCTTTTACTGATCACGGGAGACGGGATGACCCTAGTGCATTGGTTTTCGATTCCTTTTTCTTTCAGCACTAACGAGTTCATCTCTCTGCTTCTCAGGAATCAGGTTGTTGCCACAGGAATGCGATCACCGCCCGCCCGTCTATGCAGAGGTAGGGGCAATGCAAGAACAACCGCTCTGTGTGGCTCCACTGCTTCCGTGACGACCTCTGCGTCCATGACCGTGGGGCACCCACACCCCATCTCCCCATCAAAAGTTATCCAACAAAGGGTAAATAATGACCTTTTGCGTCATTACGAGGAGGAGGGAATCATACCAACATGGGATATGGCTTGCTTGGATTTGGAGGCATCCACGCCTCACCATCAATGTCACCCTGAGGTCCGCACAAGGATCCATTTCTCTCCACCCTGATATACAATCGCTTCGGGAGCCTATCCCTAAAGTGCTTTGACGACTCCCTGCCTTACAATGATGAGGTAGGTGATGTCCAACCTAGCCTGGTTAGAGTCCCAATCCAATGGCTCCCAGCAAAGGCTCCCACTCAGCCACGTCAGCGCCACCACCCGGTCTTACGAGAGGAGGAGAAGGTAAGTTATGGACCTACACCACCAGCCTCGGCACGTCCGAACCGACGCCAGCATCAGGCATGAGATGAGAAGGATGCCTGCCAAGGGGCATCAATGTCGACAGCTACTGTGGCCCAAGACACCACCGAAGCATATCACCAGGTCCCTACATACACTGAGTAGGGGCGCTTACATTCCCAACTGGGATCGAGGCCCCAACCACCCCACAAGCAGCCCTGGTCGACTCTCCTGGTCACAGGCACGAGCAGTGGTCGCCGCAAACCAACTCGCAACGATGCCTCCCCGTACGGAGGTCCTCCCCGTACCACTACCACATAGAGTGTGGGCCTGCCCCGCTTTGAGGCTCGACATGGTGGTCCTACCCATGCTACCCCCAATCCGAATGAAGGTCTTCCCTGTGGTATTGATTCTCGGCACAGAAACCTCTCTTGTTCCCATTACATTGGATATGGAGTCGTTCCTCCTGCTCCCGACCGCCAGTGCATGGACATTGGAAATCCGCTATCTTTTCAATGTGAGGATCCTCCCTACATCCTCTTCGCAGCTGGTGAAGGCCCTCCTCGCCCCAAAAACCAGAGAGGCGAAGGCCAACCTCGCTGAACTCGCACCAATCATGGAGGTCCTCCCCATTCTCCTGCCGGTCCCAATGGAGGTTTTACCTACACTGTCATTATTCATGGAGGACATCCCCATGTCCCCTTCAACATTTTTCCTGGTGCTCCTCACATCCCGGCTCTCTCAGGTGGAAACCCTCTCCGCCCCAGCACCAGTGCGGCTGAAGGACCCCATGTCAAGAACCAACCCTGTCCCAAGGAGCCACCCAGGGATAGGAAGGTGGGACGGCGCTGCCATAAGGAGAATCCTGGGAAGGCCTAGATGAAGATCAAACTATTCCACTTCTTAGACTATGAAGTGGAGTATGACTTAGCCCGGGAACCCTCCGCTCGCTCATCCGAGTCAAGGGTCAGGGCAGGAACAAGGAAAATCATCCTGGTGCTCCTAGAATGTTATAACCAAAGGATTCCCACCTCCCTCCGTAGGTTTATGCTGGAGGCTGAAAATATGGTGACCTCGCAGGTTACGGTCATACAATCACCACCATCATTGCCATAAGTGCTCTTTACCTCCACAAGAGATCACAGAGAGCTATGCTGGGGACCAATGGCGGGCGAGTAGCAGCGCGACCCACCACCAGCAACCCTAGCCCCTGAGCCATGAACGACAACCATCAGACCCTCTTATCACGACATAGCGGCCAAGTCTCTACACTCTTTGGATAATAGCCCATGAATCGGCGGCCAGTCAGCCCGTTCGCTATATTCTCCACCAGCCAACCTGTCATCCCAGCAGTCTGCCTCAGTATCGCTACCAGTTCCTCAGCCACCCCCAGTTGGTGAGTGGGGAAATCAAGGGTCAAACTCTGAGTTTGAGCTGAGGAGGTTCTGGAGCATCCTTGTAGTGGACCACTTCCCCGAGATGTTCTGGCCCGTGGTAGCATGGGATTTCTGCATACCCAAGTCCCTCACCCTAGAAAAAGTTGAGTGTTTCTACTACACCCTCTAGGTGACGCATTTCAGTCTCTATCATCATCGTGTAGTTTATCCAAGGAGACAAGTGCATTTTAAAGACATTAGCGAGCATTTTTGTCTAGTCGATTTGGCCGCGCTCCCTGTGTCCCAGTGCCCCGAGTCCCTAGGTCACCATGAGGCCCTACAACATCAATGTGTTTATAGTATCAAGGTACTACACAAAATCATAAGAAAGGATACGCCCGCCCCACGTGAAAATCTGTGGCTGGGGGAAGTATGCTGCCCTCCTCTTCAGCCCTATCCAGTAGCAGCCTGACTCACTATGCGATATTGAGAACATTCCCCCAGGAAGGGTCACAGTCAACATGGCCGACATATTGTACAATGAGGAAAATCAGGAGTTTCTCTATGGAGACTAACCCCTTGAAGGTGTTCCACCACTGTTGGACCCATCAGGGAGGATTACTTTTCAGCAGAGGAACCTCCTAGGTCTCCCTGCACCCACCAAGGCGTTGGTACTTGGTAGGAATTCCAGTAAGGGAAAAGAGCACATCGGAGCTTTCAAGCACTTCGACCCCATCACCTCAGTGAAAAAGATGGAGTAAGACTCTGAGAAGGTCACATTTTTCCAAAAATATGCGAAGCAGAAGAAGTTGGTCGACGAACTCATGGCCAAATGCATTGCAGAGCGACAACCCGACTATGGTGATCCTAGGTCGGGGCAATAGGGGTATGAACAACTACCCCCAGTGAGATTCCCCCAGGAAACTCTGATCATAACGCTCTTGTGGACAAAGCTGAACCTGGAGCTCATGGAAAGAGGGAACGGTATGTCTCTCCAAAACCTCCTGAATGTTGCGACGATCCAATGAACCCCGCTAGGGCTCCTCAGACACCCCCAAGGGCCGCTCCACCAGCTGCTCCACAAGCCGCTGTGCCTGTCTACCATGTTGAAGAGCCCGATAATGCGCTTGTGGTCAGAGATACCCATCAAGATAGGGAACCCCTTTTAGATGATCCTATGGAGGCTCTCATAGCTCACCTTGAGGCATTGGCAATGCAGCAGGTGGAAATCCCACCAAATGTCAATCCTTACCCAGCATGGGTGGAAGATATATCGGTGGATTAGGGCTTGGGGAATCCCACCTTCTCCCACATTAATGGGACGGGGGACCCACCGCAACACTCAACCCACTTCAACTCAAGGTGTGGGCCCATGTTAGGCACTACAGCGCAGTAGGAGGCTGGCAAGCTCTGTTGTTTTATTCAGACACTAGAGAGGCTGAAATTCTTATGGTACAACCATATCCCCATCGGATCGATGATCATCTAGGAGGACCTTCACAGTCAGTTCCTCTATAGTTCAACTCTACCACCTGGAAAAGGAGCATCTCAGACCTCTTCAAGTTCAAGAAAAGGCCCGATGAGCGAGTCACAGACTTTATCACCTGGTGGAAGGGGCTTACATACTCCCTTGACATTCCACTGACTCCGGAGAAATTACTGATGATGTGCGTAGGGAATTTAAAGACAGAACTGGTTCCTTATCTGATCACCTATAACTACCCTGGAGGATTCTGAGACTTCTCCGACAAGGCCTAGTGCCTTGAAGAAGCCCTGCAATAGGCTAGCCAGGCATGTCTGTTTCCCCTGTGATTCCATTAAGGAGAGATATTAGAGCCGATCTCTCAACGGTGACCTAAATAGAACCCCCCAGATGGATGAAGTTTCTACCAGTGGCACTAGCCTTGCAGCCTTATATAGGTCCTCCTCCTCAACCACAACCCCCCCCGGCTCAGCAGTATATTCAAAATCATCAAGCACCCTCGCATAATGCACCACTAACACCTAGGAGGGACAATCTGGGTCCACCTCATTGGAAAGCCCCTCCGGACCCTCTTCAGGGAAAAGAACCAAGATCCCCCTTTCCCAAAAAAAGAAACAGTACTTACTCGTTCAACAAGAATCAGGTCCCCAGTTACTTCTGTAGTGACTTAATGTAGGGGATTGTATAGTTGCCTGAGTGTAGAGGGCCAAAAGAGGCAAATCTTACTAATCACCCCAACTACTTCCCCTACCATCAGATCCTGGGGCACAACCTCAAGCAGTTCTATGTGTTTAAAGACTGTCTCCATGACCATGTTGATAACAACATATTCAGGTTGGGCCCGGCCCTGACACAAGTGGCGAGTATCTTTGTAAGGTCATATAGTAGTAGCGACAACAAAAGAAAGTGGTAGAAGGTTTCCAACCGAAGGTCCCAGAAGTATGATGACTGGATGGCTCGCAAGATGGTTCGTGCCCATGGCATCATTGGGGAACACCTAAATCATTCGGAACCTTCAAAAGATGTGGCCACCACTTCTGCATCATCATCTCAGCCGACCTCTTCTCAAAAGAGCAAACATCAGAGGCGTAAGGAAAAGCAATGCGCCCCACCAATACCGTCGTCATCCCACACTCTCTGCGAATTCATGCCCCCCGATATGGGGATGTTGGAGCCGGGTGTGCAGCGGAAGCCCCAAATAGGTGGGTTTTTAAAAAAATTCCACTGCCGTTCGCCATAAACTTTCCGACGTCGGTGAAGAGCAGCCCGGTCAAAGCCGAGGACCACGCGTGGAGGATTTTAAGTACAAAATTGAACCGTAAAATACCTGGTTTGAATCCAAAGCCGCGCACGACGTCTGATTGTCGTTGGCGATCGCTGCTTGAAGAATTCGAAGCTGAATTCCTCTAGATCGTCCACACACGCTTCAAGGAATCCGCGGGAGCGCCGTTCGTCGTAATCCGGGTGCTAGCGCGGATTTTTGACGATGCCTTCGATGCTCCAACGACCACCGCATCACTTCGCTAGCGATTCCCAAGAGAGAGCTCCATCCGAGCTCCTTGGATCCAGAGAATCTCTCTCTAGAATGTGGGAGAGAGGAGAGGAGAGATAAACTCCATGAATATTCTTTGGCAAATTCCCCTCCTATTATATTTATAGTGCTCAATTAAAATACCCAGTATCGCCTTGCCAGCCCCGAATACTTAACGCACTATTAATGACATTTTATGACTACTAAACTGAGCCATAAATATTATTATCATTCACTTGTAATATATATATTACATGATAATAATTAAGTCATTAACCCGAATCATCGCTCCCATAAATATTAATTGAACCTTGAATAATTTAATATTCGTCAATTAATATTTTTCATGTATTTACTTAAAACTCGTAAATACATTTAATAAATAAATTCAATACTCATTATTCTAAACTCGAATAATATGAATTTATTTATCGCATTGGTGATCGTTTAACTTTGGACAATTTCTAGACCCCTGTGGCGAGGCCCACTATGTCCAATACTCTTATTCAACTAAATAGGGCAGATTCTTGAATACGCTATTGTGTGTGACCCTCTAGGCCCTTATTTCGACAGCCGTGAATAGTATTCACAGACCAAGAGCGGGATCTAGCAACCCATCATGGCCCCTGAAGAAATAAGGATTGTCACAGAAGCGACAACCAACCTACGAACACGCACTGTGTAATATAATCTCTCTGTCTATAATATCTCATAAAGCAGGACGCACTCTCGTGTCATCACCCTTTTCTTGCTTTATTGTTTGTTGATGTAACTGGATGGATTTACCCTCGACTGCCATGGCCATGGTCTTATAAAGGTGCTTCCATCCATATCAACATGGCCAGAGATATATTACTTCCATAACCTGGAAGCGACAATTCCCTTCTTGACCATTCAACCAATGAAATGCCACTAATGACGCACCCGACACAAACTACCTCGCCACGACTTCATTGCCATGGGTTTCATCTTGCATCAAAGTAAGCAATCAAATGACATACATTGGTAATGATCTCAATTCAGGAGACCATTACACATGATCGTAGATAGGAACATCCAATGACACCTGAAACATGTGGTGTTCCTATTGGCGGGTCAGTCCTCATGATCTCACTACTAGAGATCACCAAGTGCGAACTTCATGAGAAGAAGTCTCAATGCTTATGAGCCCCGAGTACCTGATGGTCAGACACCTACTATGTCCAATTAGTAAGATGTATCTAGACCATAGAACATATATTTTTAAGATTAATGTCATAGTATCTAGAGGTTCTAATTATAGCCTGGGAACTGCTATAACCTTTCGATACGACAATTAATCTTTGGACATTACCATTTCAATAGTGGATGCAGAAAAGTCTACACTATAATGATAAGATGACATCATGCATACTTTACTATATACACGATATGGTAATCAAAATCACATAATAGTTGGGTCTAGGGCACCCACTATTTCAACACTCCCACTTGCACTAGAGCCAACTTGCTAACAAAACTTGTTAGCTACTCACATGATAAGCATCATGTTTCTGCTGAGTAAAGGCCTTAGATACTGGGTCTACCACGGTTCCGCCGCATGACTATTTTGCTATAACGACCTCATCTCTTTGATTAAAATTTCTTTAGAGATGGAATCCCGAGTATATACCTTTTTTTTTCACTATCATAACTTGACATCTTGGCTAGTAAGAATGTCATAATCTAATACTTTTCTCACCAGGTGAGATTCCTAGAACTTGAACAAATCATTGCATTTAACTGCTTCTTAGATATCTTAGAATCTGCAATGTACTCGGTCTTGTAGATATGGCCACCACAAGCTTATATGAGCTTGACTCGCTAATCACCTTTAGCCTAACTGCAATACTAGATCTCTTTATATTTGGAAGACTAGTTTTTATCCCCCAAAACTAGTATCCTTTATTCTCTACTTACCAGGTACATATCTTTTGTACTTGCCGAAGTATAATTAGATTGTTCTGACTACATCCCTTGTAGTGCTCCTGGATATAACTGATATTTGCCTATTTTAAAATATACCTCGGCAATATCGGTTTTTTACATATCATGGCATACGTGATTGATCCATCGCTCCGACATATGGATTTAAACTCACCACATTTTTCTCTTCCTATGTCATGGATAGGTCAACATAGAGAGATTATGCTCTGTGACATAGGCAACAATTCATCTCTTGAATTGTTCCAACATGTATTTTTCAAAATAATGTCACTATATGTACGATTGACTAGAACCGAGAAACCTATAGATCTACCTTAGTAGATCATGTTCCCTAGAACTTAGGTAGCTACTTTAAGTCAATCATTGGAGAGTAAATTTCATTTTGGTCTTAACTAACTAACAGACCAATGTTTGTTTTCCATATGTTACCGAACACATTTCTTATTGGAAAACCTTAGCGCACCCACTAACCTCTAGTAGACACATGGAAAACATTTGTTTTAAATGTATATACTATGATCATGTTTCTTACTTTAATCCTAAACCGAATTTTAGTAACTTGAAACCTTTATCATCATTCTGTGATGTGACCATCCCTTTCTGGTTGTGTCATATAGACACCATCCAAGATTAGTGGTCATGACATCTAATGCCAAATAAATTGATCATAGATATTAGCTATGATAAGTAAAATTCTAATGGATTTAGGCATGAAAAATTGGTGAAACCAATTGATCCTTATTGGTACTAAGCTCATGCCATCCATGTATCAACTCACTTGAATACCCACCGCAGTATTCAAAATAATAGCCCCTTTCATACTTTGATACATGGAATCCATTAATTGAATTTTAGTTGGTGTTATCAATTTTAGCTAATTTCCATATACTGCTTACTTGTAGGAAATATTATTCACTTTGAGTAATAGATCACCGACCATGGTGAATATAAAAATCATCACCATGGATTTATCCTTCCTACGTAGTATGTGTCTCTGGAAAATACTTTGTTCCACATGTGCTTGTGGAACTAGTTCCTATGCCAGCTATTTTGTGCATCTTGAGCATTGACTAAACACAAGTCAATATAGCTCCCAATATCTCTAATAGAGATGTGTACCCTTATATAGAAGTGTAGTCTATTTCTTGACTACCTATTCTTCTATCTTGTAACATCCTAAACAACTGTTAGGATTATTACACTAAATGCACAATGTGTTTGTCTTGACGCTAGTTTGTTTATGTCCTAACAAACTCTTTGCATCCAAACACATGTTCTTAGGACATAATGGGTTTACATCATACTATGACTCATATGATATCCATTTGTCATTATAGTTGGAATATGGTTGTGGGATATTGCTGTTATTTTCAAAGCATTTCATGAAATATAGTGGAAGTTTCTGCTAGTTCCAACATTGATATTACTTACATCAATACTTTGATTTATAAAATGTGCGTTTAGGTATTACTCCACGCTACATTTCGTTGAACAATGTTGTTATGTAAGACTTCATCATCAATCCTCCCCATTAACATCAATGTCATGATGTGGATAAGGTAATGTGCGTTTAGGAATTGCTCCACGCTACATTATCATGATTGATGAATGCTTGGTCGATATATTCTTCGATATCCCAACCCTAAGCAACTCATATCTCTTGACCATGCAAATACTTCACTTTGATATTCTTTAATTACTTAAAATAATCTTATGAAGTATATATGCCTCTAGCTTATACTTGGAATAGTTCACACTTTCGTGTTGAACTATTTCCAAAAGCTTTGTGACATACCTTTATTTCTAAAGGCTCATTTCTCCAAACTAAAGACATCGATAATACCATAAGTATTTAGCTGTTCCGAGCCTAAATACAAAACTTGTTATATAAATTATGTCCATTTTTAGTATTAATTTACAAAGAATTATCCTGTCACAACTAGGTATAAGTCTTACATTTATATTCATCACTAATTGCCTATGATTCATGTATCACTGAACTAGTGATTGAGTTTACCAAAAACAAAATTCATTCCAGAAACTGAAAGAATGTCTCCTTGCGTCCAAGGAAACATGAGATTAATGTTTGTGGTTATACTCAACAATAGTTCAACACGAATCTTTCACTTTGCAATTAAAGAAGTCGTGTACTTCTCACCACTGGCCTAGGTATCACCCTTTCACAACCACTTGGAGAATACACCTGACTTCTAGTAAGTTTTCTATACTAACTTGTTTATCATATCAAAATACACATATGTTGCCAACATATTGTATTTAATACCCAAGTAGTAAAAGAGAAACATTATAATGATGAATATTCCTGATGTAGAAGCGGAAACTTGCTTCTTTAAATCCGTTTATTGCTTTTAAACTTTTGAAGCATTATTTTATAATATTCAATGCATATAACCATTGTTAATACCTCATTAATTGAAGGACGTCGCGAATGTGTAATTGGCATTAAATGCCTTTGACCTTTTCACATTGTCTTTTAATTTATCCGCCATAAGAATTAAATCTTAATTGTATTTTATTCTTATTCACTTTGCGAACCTTACCAAGATAGGTAATGAAGCATTTACTCAATACTTGTTCATTTTGTAACTGAAAACAAGACTTGAGTAATGTGGTGAAAATGATATTTAAATATCATGATCAATCTTTAAATTTACACATGTCGGTGTAAACTTCACCTTATTCATATCATTGCTTCACTTTCTCCTTGCAAACATCTCGGAGATGAGACTTTATGTTATATCATCTATGTCCAGGTGTAGCGACCGCAACTGACACCGGACATTGATGAAAGCATAATGATATAACTATCATATGCTTTGTAAATTAGTCTCCTGTAATAAATTTTCACCATCGCTTCTTGAGGTAGTTTAACAATGTTGGGGACACTGACACCTTGAGTTTACTATATCATAGTACTATGCGCACGCGCCTATACTATTCATGGATACTCGTGTCACTTTGGACATTTACTTTGTCCATTATAATATCACAGTTTTAATCTTGTGGTATAACTTGCCATTTTTCTACAAAAATAAATTTTAGTAGATAAGTGCCTTTTTATCTGGATTACCAGTTTAGACATTTTGATTAATTACTTAAATCATTTTATGTATCCCGCTATTTTATCGGATTCTAGGAACCCTCTATGCTAGAATCAGAATACTTTGTCGCTTGAGTATTCTAGTGGAAAGGATCCTGGAACCACCCCTCATAGTCTACAAGCTAAGGCTACGCCACTACTTGGAGGGTTCTAGGTAGGCTTTTGGCTGTCCAACCGCTTTAACTTGCGGTTCCTTGATCTGTTGAGTGAAGTCCCAGCCTCTTAAAATCAAAATTTGATTTACTCAACACTTGCCTCTAAAATTATAGCAAGTTAGCTAGGGATAATCCTTACTAGCACTTTAGTTAAGTCAACCCATCATTTTTATAAGGACTCCCCGGTAGTAAAAGGCACCCTCAACTAAGGCATGAACCGAAACCTCAAATAGCTGGTTTTGTCCAAATTTGAATGACGGAAGGCTGTTTAGACTTAATATATTTTTGAGGGTTTTATTATTTTTAGTGTGATGAAAGAAATAATTTTTCTAATTTTTTAAGCACGTACTATGTGATCGCACTCACAACTGACCATTCAAGAAATAGAAATTTCATCACGTCACATGTTCATTTTATCTTGCATGCTTGTTTATTATTATACTATGTGATCGCGCAATGAATTACACATGCACAAAAATAATAAACCATGCAGAAATAAAACGAACACCTGATCATGAGCCGGTACTATTGGTTGATCCGTTGAGTGAATAACGGACCAACCGAAACCCTAGGGGTAAGTACCTTTAGTCACGTGGCTTGATACATGAATAACAATGTCTTATCATCTAATGCATCCAACTCATTTCTGGTGTGTCACCGTCACTTGGCACGAAATGCGTCACCGGTCGTCTCATCATTATACAATTGTACTCGCACACAGGCAAGGGGGTCTCGGGGTATAAATATACAACTCTGAGAATGGGCGTGCAGGCCCTTATACATATAATGACTCTGAGACGACACGCAGATCGCCTTTTTTTTATTTAAAATAATTATTACAAAACCAGATGCAATAATTAAATAATTAAAATAAATAAACAAACACTAGACATGCATTGGTCGGTCTCATCTCATGATCAGTTATATACTTATTAAACTTGCGTATATTAAATAAGTGCAGAATAAAAATTAAACTTGCATTAAAATTAAACTTGAGGGCATTTTAATTGAATTAAAAATTTCCCTCTAATTTTTAATCCAATATTTACATCGTTCGGTCCCATTTAATTAATTTAATTTTTAAAACTAAAAATTAAATTAATTAATTAATTTAATTAATCTCCCAATTAATTACGCCGCATTAATTTATAAACCAAAGTTAATATTTAATTAATTTAACTATCAACTGTAATTAAATTAATTGTTTTAATTAACTTTTGATTAAATTTAATTTCCAGGCCCTCAGAAAACCGAGCAAGGCCTGTGCGGGTCGGGGTGAACCCACACAAGCTCTACATGTGCCATGCAGACCCTGTGCGATCGTGTTCTGGGCCAGTCAGGCCCGTCCAAACCCATTCCGGGCTAAGAAGACCCGCTAATGCCTGTTTCGCAACCTATCTGGTCTGTATGAAGTGGAAAGGGATTACCTCGCTGGACGGGGTCCCAGACCGCGGCGGCGGCTAGAGGGATGAGGCTGAACCATGGGTGGAGGGACTGGCCGGCTGGAGGGAGACAACCTAGCGGGACTATCTGTGGCGGTAGGGGCTCAAGGCGGGCCGCCATCGCAGTGCCGCGGGAGGGAGAGGTGGCCAGTGGGGTGCCGGTCTATTGTGCCTAGTCCGCAGTGGGCAAAGCGCACTTCAAGGGGCGGCCAAAACAAGAGGTTGCAGCGTTGGCCGGCTGAAGCGCTACTGCAAGTGGCTCCGGCGGAACAGTAGGAGGAGGCATGGGGCGAGGCAAGGGCCGCTCACGCAAGGAGGGAGAGGTGGCCGCAAGGTGACCTGGGTGCATTGGGTCTGCCTGGTTCACGCGCATGAACAGGGGGGCTTAGCGGACTTCAGCAGGCAGGAGATGAGGAAGAACCAGCGGGCGGGGTGCACCTCCTGAAGCAGCTGGCTGCAGCTTGCCTCCATGACGGGAGAGAAGAGGCAGCGCGCATGGTTGCATGGGCAGAGTGGGACGCGAGGTAGGCACTGCTAGTGTGGCGTGGGAGCGGACTGCACCCGTAGGGAAGGCCGATGGGCGAGGTTCTACAGTGCGACGGGAAGGGATTGTTCCAAAAAAAAAATTCCCACGACCTGCACATGCAGGCCGCAGACCCACTATTTTCCTTTTTTTTAATAATACCTAAAATAAGGTATTCTTCTCCTTATTTTTATTTTTATTTTTACAAGACCTAAAAGAGGGTCTTCTTACCCCCTTTTTAAAAACTTAAAGACTTACATTAAACTCTTCTCTCCTTTAAATATTTTTCCAAAGCCTATATTAAGCTTTGTAAAAATAATAACAATATTATTATAACAATATCAATATTATTATTATAATAAAACCAAATAATTTTATTATTATTATAATAATATAATTAATTTTAATAAATTAATATCAAAACCAAATTGATTTTCCGGTGAGTATTTCGTACCGAAAATCAATCTCGAATCCGAATTCGAAACTTCGGATGGCTGCAAACTGACCATCCGATATCCGATTCGGGTTCCGTCTGCGGCGTTGGGACCGTTTTGACACCCTCTTAACATTTTAATGCAAATTTAAATTTTTCTTGGCTTAAAATCGACACGCTCTTCCTCTGATACCACTTGTTGGAGCCTGGCGTGTAGCGGAAGCCCCAAATAGGTGGGTTTTTAAAACTTTTCCACCGCCGTTCACCGTAAACTTGCCGACGTCGGTGCAGAGCAGCCCGGTCAAAGCCGAGGACCACGCGTGGAGAATTTTAAGTACAAAATTGAACCGTAAAATACCTGGTTTGAATCCAAAGCTGCGCACGACGTCTTCTCGTCGTTGGCGATCGCTGCTCAAAGAATCCGAAGCCTAATTCCTCTAGATCGTCCACACACGCTTCAAGGAATCCGCGGGAGCGCCGTTCGTCGTAATCCGGGTACTAGTGCGGATTTGAAACGATGCCTTCGACACTCCAACGACCACCGCATCGCTTCGCTAGCGATGCCCAAGAGAGAGATCCATCTGAGCTCCTTGGATCCAGAGCATCTCTCTCTAGAATGTGGGAGAGAGGAGAGGAGAGATAAACTCCATGAATATTCTTTGGCAAATGCCCCTCCTCTTATATTTATAGTGCTCAATTAAAATACCCAGTATCCCCTCGCCAGCCCCGAAACTTACTATTAACGACATTTTATGACTACTAAACTGAGCCATAAATATTATTATCATTCACTTGTAATATATATATTACATGATAATAATTAAGTCATTAACCCGACTCATCGCTCCCATAAATATTAATTGAACCTTGAATAATTTAATATTCGTCAATTAATATTTTTCATGTATTTACTTAAAACTCGTAAATACATTTAATAAATAAATTCAATACTCATTATTCTAAACTCGAATAATATGAATTTATTTATCACATTGGTGATCGTTTAACTTTGGACAATTCCCGGACCCCTGTGGTAGGGCCCACTATGTCCAATACTCTTATTCAACTAAATAGGGCAGATTCTTGAATACGCTATTGTGTGTGACCATCTAGGCCCTTATTTCGACAGCCGTGAATAGTATTCACAGACCAAGAGCGGGATCTAGCAACCCATCATGGCCCCTGAAGAAATAAGGATTGTCACAGAAGCGACAACCAACCTACGAACACGCACTGTGTAATATAATCTCTCTGTCTATAATATCTCATAAAGCAGGACGCACTCTCGTGTCATCGCCCTTTTCTTGCTTTATTGTTTGTTGATGTAACTGGATGGATTTACCCTCGACAGCCATGGCCATGGTCTTATAAAGGTACTGCCATCCATATCAACATGGCCAGAGATATATTACTTCCATAACCTGGAAGAGACAAATCCTTTCTTGACCATTCAACCAATGACATGCCACTAATGACGCACCCGACACAAACTACCTCACCACGACTTCATTTCCATGGTTTTCATCTTGCATCAAAGTACGCAATCAAATGATATACATTGGTAATGATCTCAAGTCAGTAGGCCATTACACATGATCGTAGATAGGAACATCCAATGACACCTGAAACATGTGGTGTTCCTATTGGCGGGTCAGTCCTCATGATCTCACTACTAGAGATCACCAAGTGCGAACTTCATGAGAAGAAGTCTCAATTCTTATGAGCCCCCAGCACCTGATGGTCAGACACCTACTATGTCCAATTAGTAAGATGTATCTAGACAATAGAACATATATATTTAAGATTAATGTCATAGTATCTAGAGGTTCTCATTATAGCCTGGGAACTGCTATAACCTTTCGATACGACAATTAATCTTTGGACATTACCATTTCAATAGTGGATGCAGAAAAGTCTACACTATAATGATAAGATGACATCATGCATACTTTACTGTATACACGATATGGTAATCAAAATCACATAATAGTTGGGTCTAGGGCACCCACTATTTCAACAGGGGATCCCTCCCAGAATCCGCCCAGTAGGGGATGACTCTTCAACTGACTGTCAAGGGTACGCTTCAATCAATACCATTGAGTTGGTAAACCCCTATATGACTCTCGATGAGGATAACCTCTAGGTGAACCTCCCCAATGTCCCTAGCCAACGCCAATGTTGGTTGAGTCGTGACCATATAGGTCGTTGAGGTGCATTAGTTGGAAATTCCGGCAAGTCCATGCATGCAACTGATACAAAACAGCAGACCCAATACAGAGCTCAGCACTCGCAGCCTCTTCATCCGGTGTCATCATGACCGCATCCACCACTTTTTGTGCTACTCGATCAGGCAGAGATACCTCATCCAGCTCGCGGACAGCCTCGCTCGGCTATAATATGATCTCAGTCATCTGGTCCTCATCTGACAACGACTCTTCGGGCTTCGACTAGAGAACAACGGGACGTTCCCAGCACCAGCCAGCCATCGGTCCTGCCGATAGGGCCCGCCATGTCTCCAATCACAGAGCAGCCTCTTGTAAGCATAAGTTCATGCCTGGAACAGAAGTATGATGTTCTCAAGAACCTCGTCAGAATACCAGCGAGTCTTTCCATCCATGAAGCCCTTATCCTGTTATTAGATTTGCGTGAGGTCCTTGTTGAGGCCTTAAAAATCCCCCTCCAGTTTCAGATGGAGGTAGCAGCTGCAGAGGCATTTCATGTTGAAGAGGTTGAGAATTATGAATGTCAGGCCATCATTTCATTCTGTGGAAAGGATGAAGGCTCTCCCATATGGGGTCACATCCACCTGCTGTATATCACCAGCCAATTAAACAACGTGGAGGTCTGTCGTTGTCTCATTGACACCAGCTCCATGATTAACCTTATCCCGACACGGACATTGAGAAAGCTGGGGTTATTTGAGGATGACCTGAATCACTCTAATTTAAGGATCCAGGGATATGACAGGACAAAGAAGACCCCAGTCAGCAAGATCTATCTCAAGACCCAGTTCAGTGGCCATGTTTCTAGTACTGAATTTATGGTCGTCTCCTAAGGCAATGCGTACAATTCATTGATGGGCATACCATGGCTCCATTAGCACATGGTGGTCACCTCATCATATCACCAGTGCCTCAAGTACTCCCTTAATGGTCGATTAGGCATACTCTATGGTGATGTGTCTCCCTTCGCTATTTGTGATTCCCATTATCTGAACGCTGACTATTACAAGAGTAAGGATAAGAAGATTATTTCAAGTGATATTGAGCCCACCACGATCAGAACTGACCCTTGGGCAGGTCTGGATGATGGATACATCTTCTCGATCCATCGATTGGAGGCCACGACCCCTAACATTGGGAAATTATTTTTTGTCTCAGGTACAAGAGGAAATCATATTTTCAAGTCCATGAAATGATTGAAAATCACCTCGTACTCTTACACAAACCAGGCTCAGGTGATCATGGAATCTCCTACCCCCATACGGTATCGGGATATCCGCCCCATGGCCACAACAGTATGTCATACATGTATATTTCTCCTAGCTGGGATTAACCTTCTCAAGATGATGCACCATTATTGCTTTGATATCATCAAGCGTGGCCCCTTGGGGTGAATACCATATGGGATCGGATTGACTGCCTTCATTACTATCGTCTCAGCAGTGCGTGAATCCCCTGATATGTTGTATACTGCTGTCCAGGCTGGTACCAGCCACCCGTCAGGAACTTCCGACCTATAGAAAGCTCCTCCCACAGGGAATCCCTCCTCCACAAGTGATAAAGAGTATTTGGAGGATGCTCCCCCGCCTTTGAAGAAGGGGTTTCTACCACGATTGATGAACTGGTACAAGTGAACCTTGGTAGCAGGCAGATCTAAGACCCACATTGATCAGTGTCTCCATGTCCCCTGAAGAGCAAAAACGGTACGTAGACTCCATCAAACAGCATAGTGAATTGTTTTCTAGGGGTTACGATGAGATTCTAGGACTAGATCCTTAGGTCGCCATCCACCGCCTCAGTATTCCGGCAAATCATCACGAGTTCAAACAACCTCCTAGAAAGATGCACCCTTCTCACAGTGCCATGGTTGAGGCCGATGTTGAAAAACTCATCAGATCCAACTTTGTCAATGAGGTCCAGTACCTCAAGTGGCTTTCCAACATTGTGCTGGTTAGGAAGAAGAATAGACAGATCAGAGTCTGCATCGACTTCCAAGATCTCAACAGTCAGTGTTCGAAGGATCATTTTCCCCTTCCAGTGACAGTATTGTTGATCGACGCTACAATTGGGTTCCAAGCCCTCTCATTCATGGATTGTTACTCTAGATATAACTAGATCTGAATGGCCCCCAATAATGAAGAATCTATCACTTTCAGAGTGCCCCAAGGTACTTTCTATTACTAGGTTATGCCCTTCGGCCTAAATAATGAAGGTTCCACCTATCAGTGGGCCATGCAC
The DNA here is from genome assembly GCA_963277665.1 of Viscum album. Taxonomy (NCBI): domain Eukaryota; kingdom Viridiplantae; phylum Streptophyta; class Magnoliopsida; order Santalales; family Viscaceae; genus Viscum; species Viscum album. The sequence continues at coordinate 623,957,520 of OY728137.1, read as the reverse complement.
CACATATTCATGCCAATCATCAGGACATTGGTGGAATGCAATGTGGATGATCTGGTGGTCAAATATCATCAGCGCCATGACCATTTCAAGGACCTTGAGAAAGTGTTCGGCTCCATCCATTCTCGCTATCTAAAGATGAATCCACTGAAATGTGCCTTCGGGGTCACCTCTGGGATATTTATTGGCTTTGTTGTCAGGTATTGAAGCATCAAGATAGACCTTGAGAAGATAAAGGCCATCAGTCAGATGCCTCCCCCCGAGAAATATTTGGGAGCTTAGAGGTTTCCAAGGCCACTTATCCTACATTCACCAATTCATTGAGAATCTGTCCGGCAAGTGTAAGCCCTTTTCCCGACTCAAGAAGAAAGGTTCTACCTACAAATAGGGGGAAGAGTGCCAGACCATGTTTTAGGAAATTAAGAAGCATCTCCTCTAGACTCCGGTCTTGATGCCACCTATCCCCATAAATCCACTGATCCTATACGTGACTTCCCTAGAACGATATCTCAGTGCCCTTATCACCCAGAAGAACAATGAGGGGATATAAAATAGTCTCTACTATTTCAGTCGTATGCTCATCGATACGGAGACTAGATACTCCCCCATCGAGAAGAGATATCTTGCACTGGTATTCATAGTACAGAGATTACGACAATACCTGAAGCACCATGAGGTATAGTTGGTGTCTCAGGTTGACCCGATGAAGTAAATTCTAAACTTCCCCATGTTGACCGGTCGTCTAGCGCGGTGGGCAGTAATCCTCCAGCAGTTCGACATCAGGTTCGTCCCTCAGAAAGGTATTAAGGAACAGGAATTGGCATACTTTTTTTTTGCCCATCCAACCTCCATGGACCAACCCCTGGACTTGGATTTTCCCAATGAGGCAATCGTCGTGATAGATCCTGCCATCCAATGTTGGCAGATGCACTTTGATGGCGCCTATCAGAGCCCCACCGGTAGAAGACTCAATGATCCTAGGCTCAACAGAGTGGGCCTAGGTCTTGTCTTTATTACCCCAGTGCAAGACATTCTACCATACTCATTCCTGTTGTTATAGGGAAACACCAACAATGAGGCTGAGTATCAGGCTCTTATCACTGGCCTCAAGCTGGCTCTCGAGATCGATGTACCCCATTTGCATGTGAAAGGGGATTATGAACTAGTCATCAAGCAAGTCAATGGTGGCTATATTGTCAGAAAGCTAGAGCTCATAAAATTTTTGGAGCACACCCTCCATCTAATGGACCAATTTCCATCCCGGCCAGAAGTTAATCATGTCAATCGATCACAGAACGGTCGATCCGATGCCCGGGCCGACCAGGCTGCATCACTTGCAGAACTTGAGCAGGATGATTTGATTATACACATGGCAGACCAGAGATTCATTTCCCCCATCACCCCAGAGGATGACTACGACCTGCGAGTAAGACATATTACTATCGGGTCCTCCACGTCAGGACCCCTAGGTTCTCCAGATGTAGTGGTCGAATCAACTACTGACTAGAGGCCCCCTTTTGTCGAGTACCTACAAAATGGTTGCCTCTCGACTGATCGGGCCAAGCGTGAGAGAATACGATGCCACGTGCTACAGTTTACCCTCCAGAGTGTTCCCATCATTGAGCAGATCCTCTAAAAGTGTGGTTTTGATGGTGTTATCCTCCATTGATTCCAAGGAGTCAAGATTTCTCAGGTCATGCACGAGGTTCAAACCGATTTCTGTGGGGCTCACCAGGCTAGGCCGAAGCTGTCCCATAAAATCCGGAGACTGGGGTACTTCTGGCCATCTATGATTTATAATTGTATTGAGTTCACCAAGGGATGTCACACGTGCCATGTTCATGCTAACTTTTTGCATCGGCCACCATAATCTCTCCACTCCACAAAGTACTCTTGACCATTTGTGGTGTGGGGACTCGATGTTGTGGGACCATACCCACCAGTGAAAGCTCACCAGTGCAGGTTCATCTAGACCACCACAGATTTCTTTTCCATGTTGGAAAAAGCAGTTCCACTCAAGGAGGTCAAGGCCCGTTCCATCGTTGAATTCATGAGCTCCAACATCATCCACTGGTTTGGAGTCCCTCACGCCGTCCCCACCGATAATGGCACCAACTTCTTAGCATCCAAGCTAAAGAAATTGTATTCCAAGTACAAAATCCATTAAAATCATACCTCCCACTATCAAACACAAGAAAATGGGTAGATAGAGGAATTCAACAAAACCCTCTCTAACATTCTGCAGAAAATGGTTGGTCAGAACAAGAATAGTTGGCTGGAAAATCTACCCAACGTCCTCTGGGCCTATTGGACGACGACTCGTAATTCCATCCAGGTGACCCCATATTCCCTGGTGTACGTAGCTGAGGCTATCCTGCCCATCGAGATCCATCTTCCCTCATTACGCATAGTTGTCTATGACCAGCATCCGCCATATAAAGTAGCCGAAAATTGTCTGCCTGAATTGGAAGTGCTTGACGAGAATAGGCTTTGTGCCCTGCATGATTTGGAAAGGCATTAGAATAAGATGGATAGAGCCTTCAACAAGAAGGTTCTCCTTTTATCTTTTCTGAAAGGTGACTTTGTATTGGCCCTCAGGGCACCAATGATCCCTAGTAAGAAACAACCCAAGTTGGAGCCCAAATGGGAAGGAACTTACATAGTCCACAAGGTTTACGCCAATGGAGAATACTCCCTAGTGACCATGGATGGTGAGTGTATAACTCCACCCACCAATGATAAATTCCCCAAGAAATACTTTTCCTGAGCACGCCGGTCCCGCATGACAATAAACTATTCGGTCCCACATGACCCTAAACTACATGTTGATTCCACATGACATTAAACTGTTCAGTCATATATGACTTTAAACTGTGCGTCGTCCTGCGTGAAGTTAAACTGCATCTTGAGAACTATGTATGGATTGATTCCCATCCTTATGGGATACATAGGAATGCTCATACGCCACGTCTTGAGGCCATCCCCAAACTTTTCTTCTTGACTATCCCCCCCTCGGTGTGGTTCTCTTGGAGGATCCTTGCATGATATAGTGTAGGCTTCCTCAGCCGCACTCATACCAGGATTGTAGTTGTCGCACCATGTGCCCACTCCCTATTCTTCTATCCTCCCACATCCTCACTGCATGATGTTAAACTATATGGCCTTCAAGAACTACGTATGGCTTGATTCCCACCCTTATAGGATACATAAAAACGCCCAGACATTTCGTCTGTTGGCCCATCCCAAACACCAGAGTCTTCCCCTCGGGTCAATACATATGGAAGGGGTTCAAACTTTTTCCCCAATTCACATCGAGCTAACCTTGATCCAGCCATACGTCCCCCTCCCTGGAGACGTTCGCCTCTTTCAGAGATGGGTACAACTATGATTCACCCAATCCTTTGATCGAGACTCTATCATCATCCCTATCCAGAAAGGCCCCCAAATGGTATGCATGCTAGGCCTAAGGGTTCTCTTACCACTCAGGCCAACACCCTCAAGGATGTTGAGCTACAAGCCAATACAAGTCCCGCATTTCAAATATGGTCAGTGGTCGATGCTCATTTGTTGCTCCCATTTCAGGTCACTATATAGATGATGTGCTTCAAATATGGTCAACAAATATCATGTGACATTGGAACAACCCCAAGATGTCCCAAAAATTGAGTTTAGTGGTTCATTCTTCCCCGTTGTATCCCCATGTGACGAACTCCCTTAGGGAAAATCCAGGTTTTAGTCCCCCATATGATGAGGAGGGCCAAGACCGAATCCTAGTTTCCCACACTGAGCACTGATCACGTGGGCTTCAGAGCTATGTTGAGGCGGTAATTGTACAAGAGGACGTATGGTCTTCCATCCGAGGCCAAACCTCAGGCCCCTCGGCGTTTTCGGGCCCTCATCCCAGGTTTTCACTTGTAGGAGTGTATGGTGTGGTGTGGGATTTTGTCCTCATTCACATCAGGTTATTCACCGTGCCGTACACCTCCATTTTTTGGGGTATCTTGCTTCTCTCTTCTTCCTCACTACAAGACATTAAACTAAAAACTGGTCAGGCCCTTCCCATCTGAGGCCCAGCCTCAGGCCCATTGGCCTTTTTGGGCCCCTGACCGAAATTCCAATTTAGGGTTATACAGTGTGGTGTGGGATTATGTCCTCATTCACATCAGGTTACTCTCCATGCCACACACCTCCCTCGTTAGGGTATCTTACCCCTGTGTGCCTTCAAGAACTACGTGTGGCTTGATTCTTATCCTTATGGGATACATAGGACCACCCGAAGGTCTAGAATTCGGGTCCAGCCCCATCTCCCAAAAATATCTCTTTCACCTTGGCCCCTTGGCATACCCTTCCCCAGGGAGGGGAGTATATGGCATGGCATAGGATTATGTCCTCATTCACATCGAGATTGTAACTACCACTCCATGTACCTCTCCCTCCTGGGAGTTATCTATCCCCTTACTCTATACTTATCCCTTAAAATCGGTTACTCTCAAGTTAAACACCATCGTTGACCCTCTTCGGAGTTCACCAATGTGCCTAAGGGTACTCTAGTTTAGTACCTGGAATGTCGGACTCTGCTCGGACATGCTTCCACCCATTTTTAAGGATTTTTGTTCCCCTTCATTAAGGCTTCCATCACCTTTCACACCCAAAAGAAACCTCCAAGTGGAATGGATGATATGCCTAAGGGCTCTCCTACCATTACGGGCCAATGTCCTCGAGGGTCGCGAACAACAAACCGATACAAATCCGGTGTTGTGAATATGGTCAGTGGTCAATGCTTATTTGTTGTTCCCATTTCAGGCTAATGTGATATGGATACTATGTTTTAAACATGGTGAACAATTATCCTCCATCGCCACGCCAACCCCATTAATCCCAAAATGTCGGTTACATGATTCACATCCTTCTCTACCACATGATGTCTATGTAGAACTTCAAAACTCTTAGTATTATTACTTAGCTTGAATCTGCATGTTTGGAGGACAAAAGACACAATAAGGGAATCATTCGGGGCTCCACACCGATTTCCCTTTAGCGTACATTCATGGTATTGCAATAAATATCTTCCTCCCTTGTTTCCCACACCAAGTTTGACTCGCGTGGGATTAGGGATCGGGTTGAGGTCTGCACTTACTTGGAGGTTTTTTGCTCCTCCATGGTTCGAGCTCTATGACCATAAACTAATATCTCATCTAGAACAATGTGTGTCTTGATTCTCATCGTTATGGGTACGTAGGAACACCCAGACGTCTCATTTTTTGGGTCCAGCTCAGTTGGCAGCTAGTTTCTCTCGTCCCTTACCCTCTTACCTCTATTTAGGCCCCTTGGCCCGAGGCTCCTCTCTCAGAATTGCGTACTGTGTGGTATGAGATTATGTCCTCTTTCATGTCGGTTATGTTATATCATGTCATGTTCATTCCTTCATGTCCAAGCCATATGACTTTAAACTATGCCACCTGGTCATATCACATGACCCTAAACTGTGACATTATCATCCTGGCCGCATGACGAAAAATAGCACTGCATCATGATGTCCTCACTCAAGGGGACACCATGTTTGGTATTGGTCACATGCCATACCATTTTTCAACACTTACTATGACTTGATTCTTGTGTTGATGTTAGGGCCTTCTACCCTAGGCCTATCGCTTCACAAAAAAACAACCACTCTCCTTAAAGGACAAACAAGATTTATCAAATACCGCTTCTTTTAGTGCGAGAGCCATGCCCGCACGCCCCTTTTATCCCTGGCACTAGTAACTTTCCATGCCACCTCTTAGAACTATGTGCAGCTTCATACCCATCCTCATGGGGTACGTAGGAACACCTGTGCACTTTTTCTCGGGCCCAACTTAACTCTGATTTTTAGTCCCTTGACCTAAAACCTCTCCAAGGAACACATGGTGGTCAGAACCTCTGGTTCCCATTGACGTCCAATTTTTTAAATTACCCCACCATGTGTCTCCCGCGTTTCCAAACATCCATGGTCCGAGTTCTATGACCTTAAACGAAGATCTCCCTATGGTAAGGGACTCGACTCCCTCTATCTAATACGTCTCGTTGTCGTATTTAGATGTGTTTTGACAAAGAGCCCGAAGTGTGGAATTTTCATGGGGACATTCCCCTCGTTCCACATCCAAGCTTCCTGAGTTCGCAATTTGGATTCTCATCCTCTTCCACATCCAAAGGGACCCCCTAACGGCCTGGTCCCATGCTGCATCAGCTCACCTACCGTCCTGGGCCAACGTCCCTAAAGATCTTGGATGACGGTTGTGACAGGTCCCGTGTTTTAAACATGGTCAATGGTCAACCCTCATTTATCTATCCCCATTCCAAGCTAATGCGATGTTGATTCTATGTTTTGAACATGGTCAACAGTCATCACTCATCATCACACCACCATCATTGTGATCCAGATTTCAAGCATCGTGATTCACACATTTCAACTTCCTCATGTTCAAGTGGAATTCCGACATACTCGGCCTTACTTCCTCGTGCATCTAGGTGCGCTACATGGATGGGTTTGCATCATTGGGTCGACATTCAACGAGCGTTCCTTCACCCTAACATGTTCCTTTATGTGTTTGGAAAGTCCCATCACTACTTCTTGTTTCACACATCGAGCATGACTCACGTGGGCTTAGTAGTTTTGGTTGGATGTGCACCGGTGTAGCCAGGCTTCTCATCGTCCCGCATGATGTTAAACTGTTCTTCCGTAACTACATATAACTTGATTCCCATCCTTATGGGATACATAGAGACACCCTGATATTTAACTTGGGGTCCAGACCCAGTAATAATAAATCATGTTCCTCCCCATTTCCAGCCCCCTGGCCTGACCCCTCGTGGGGAACCATGTAACTGCAATTTTTCTTGGAATAGGTTCGGGATGCCCCACAATGACATTGGGAAGTGAAAACCCCCCTCGCCAGAGAGGTCCTCTCTAAATGAAGGAATGATCCATGATCAAACAGATGCATCCATCTAATGTGCTTCCACCGCGGTGGTGTAATTTCAAGAGTGTTGGATTTTGTTCGAACAAACCATTACTCCCCATTCCATGCTTTGTGTGTCCCTTATTCGGACCCTCAACCTTTTTCATGTCTAAGGAAATCCCCTAATAGTATGGATGCTCAGCCTATGACCCACCTATTTTCCTGGGATAACATTTCAGAAGACTAACAAATGACATTTTGAGTCAGGCCCTATGTTTCAAACATGGTTAGCGGTCGACCCTCGTATTCTATCCCCACTCCAGGATAATACAAAAAGAATATCATGCTTCAAATGTGGTCAACAGTTTTTCATTATTGTCATGCCACCCCCACCCCCAATATTCCGAATCCTAGGTATCATGATTCACACCTCCCAATCCCATCAGTTTGGATTGATTTCAGCACCCTTGGCGTTACCCTGTTCTTGCAAAAGAGCACACTAGGAAAACAGTAATTCGGCTATCCTGAGAGCTTCATTATCTAGTCAGGTCTCTCCCATTTCCTCCTGTAAATCCAGACCGGTTGTTCAGACCCCGGATGCCCAAAACTTGGCTTGCACTCCTACATTTGGATGGTGTGATAAGGTGGTCATCCCTTGTTTCTCACATCAGTCCAGACCCCGGTGAGCTTAGGGAATGATTGCTGGACGCTTCGCGAACATCACAAGGATGAAATAAACCAATGTAAAAAACAGAACTCATGCATTCTACGACATCAAACAATAAAATAATTAAAGTACGTTTAAGGGTTTGTAATCATTACAGTACCTGAGGGTCGACTCCCTCCATGGACGGATTGACCTCATCAAAGGAACGTTGCAGCTCTGCCACCCTCTAGTTGGTGGAATCCAGGAGTTATTGCCACCTGTTTATCTCCTGCTCCTCCTTGACAGAGAGAGAGAGTAGTTCACTGGCCATGACTCAAGCCTTCTCCACACCAGTCCGGATAACGGCCATCTCCTCAGATACTCTCTTGATACCCTCTTTGTCCTCCGCCAGCTGGGATTTCATCCACAGGACGAGCTTTGATTGAGCATCGAGAGAAGAAAAATGCTCATCTTCCTGGGCTTGTAACCGTTCAACCTCGTTTTTGGTTTCCCGGAGCCTCTTGATGTTCACACCATTCCTCCACTTCTAGCCTATGCTGAGGCCATAGTCATACTCCCAAATATTTTCTTCCATAAGATCTTGGATGAGCATGTGAGGGAGATGGGCATCCACTCCCCTAGCGCACAGTTCACACAGTTGCGAGCAAAGTCTGTCCTTCTCATAAAACCATAGTGATTTAGGGGTGTCATTAATGAAGTGCGTGATTAGATTCCTTGATCAGTGAAGAAATATTTTTCTATCCTCCTTGTCAGAGGTTGTCTCGTCACAGTCGGTGTAATTGGAAGGCTCATATGCAGGGAATTCCCCCAAGAAATACTCATCCAGGTCCATGTCTGGAGTTGGATAAGTTGTGGCGGGGCCTAAAATGTTTGGTTGATCTTCATCATCGAATCCCACCTTGATAACCTCAGGCATAGTACTATTGGCATCCCTACTAGTGATTAGGAGTGCTACAGTTTTTTCAGGCTTGATGTCCACCTCCATGACAATTGGTATGCCCTATGAAAGGGTGCCACCAAAAGTCACGACTAACTTTTCTGCAGCGGCCCAAGCCAATTGACGGAATGTACACACCAAAAAAGGGGACATGAATGTCATTTAACTTGGTCAGGGGATGGAAGTTGGATATTTGGTAGAGGAGACTTACAAAGGCCAAATACCTAGTCTCTCTCTCGGGATGATGTCACCAGAACCCCGAGATGTGGTCACCCATATATGGTTGGAAAGTCTAAAGACATCGGGGGAGCCGCCTCGAGTGTCCTAGCCCCGCCAAGCAGGGAAGTTGGTACATCCACAGGTGTGGATCACGAAGGTCCCACGTCGGCACCCACTATTGGGAGGGAAGGAGGTCTATGCACAAGGTCCTCCTACACAGTGCAGATACTAATGATGAATCTAGAGTAATCTAAGAGCAAACCCTGAGGAAGGAGCATGGGATTTTACCTCAAGGGCCTCTGATAAGTCTTCGATATCTGAGGACTAATCGCCAACTTCACCCTCCTCTAACGAACTCCCTCTATAGACCTCATCTCCCCAGGAGGACTCATCCGATTCTTCCGGCAGAGGGAAGTTCTCCCTCAGGTCAGCAGTTGACAGTTGTTGTGGGACCGTACGATCAAACAACAACCTAACCCAGTCTGTCATTAGGTGCAAAGAATCCTGGGAGTGGATAAAGGCTTCCAGTTCGGCCAGGTATTGCTCCGCCTCTTCCTGGGATACTACAAAACCTACTCTAATATAGAGAATCACTAGAAAGTACATCCTGGGGTGGTTAAGGTGATACCATAACTTAGATGGGATGTGGAATTGTGGGTTGACTTCCCATATGTCATAGGCCTTCGGGAATATAGCATTATCTGGTATGTCAATATGGCATAGCAGTTTCCCTAGGGCCTGAGTAGAAATCTTGAGGAATCCTCTTGGTGGCCACCCCTATGGATGAATTTATTCTCCTAGGACCACCGGGTCTGCTGCCGCTACCGGATCTGCCACCACCACGTCCCCCTCAACCGGTGCAGGTGTCGCTGCTACAACAGCCTCACCACTACGGGATGCCCTTGCTTCCTTCCGGCCTCGGCCTCGAGATCGTGCAGGCTCACCATCACTGACTAGAGTGGTTGGTTGCTTCAGCATCTCCCCCAGGTAGGCCGCCTCCCAGCTCTGGGAATATTCCTTTATCAGCCTTGGGATGGCGGTCGGTGGAGGTAGTTTATTCCGCATCTTTCCGTCTTTCTGTGTGAACATGAGCCACATCTGCCTCATCACACACAGGTGATATTCGTAATGCACCTCCAGGTAGACCTGTGGGGTCAATTTCTGTAGGCACCTGAATTTCCTTGCAAACTGGTGTGGTGTGTATGGCTCGTAGAAGCACTCACGGTACACCCTGAACACCAAAACTCCACCTCGAAATGCCAGGAGGTATGGCCGATGCTCTTCCATCCCTCGACCGTCATCATTAAATACCCCCATCGGTAACAAAAATAGGTGTAAATTGAATTCCTCCACCTTCCACACCTAGTTCAAAACTGATGGTGTGGTCACCTTGGTCAGAAAGTTCCCCATAACATTCCGGATTGATGGACTGAAGTTCAACCCTGGAAGCGATATGGGGTTCAGATACTCATAGATCCCCCTGATGTGCACTGTTATCCACCCGTACAGGAGATATAAGGGCCCACATACCCTCTATGGCCTCTTCCTGTCACTGATGTGCCATAACATCTTATAAAACGTGGCGAGAATCAAGATCCCCAGGTTGACCCTCCCTCATGTCTCCAATGAGGATACCATGATGAAATTACTTGGTCATACTCCCATGTTGGTATCCCTCATCGGCAGGATCCAACCACATGTGAGAGCTACGATGAAGGCCGCCAGATGTGACATCTGCTCCGGATCCTCCCATGCACCCATAGCTGGGAGGAATTCATCATACATCACCCCTAGTTTTGGGACCCCTGAGATATGATGCACATCCCATAAGCTGATGCCGACCTCCTCGTGATGTAGGTGGAAGGTATTGGTCCCCAATGACCACCAACTTAGCAGCTTCGACATTAGCTACTTCAGCTGGTATATGTGGAACTGGGAAGCCCAAGCTACCTCATACTGGCCCACTCTTCTCAGATCCGCTCCGAACTCCTCACATGAGGTGCCTACCCAGTAGGCCCAGGCCCAATCATCTGTGAAGTTGCCACCCTAGCGCTGGTCCCATTCCTTATACCACCCCTTCTTCGGGTTCTAAAACATCGCCTTGAGGATAGTTCAGTATAGAGGAGGAGATTTCTCCAGCTACAATGTCTTCCCGTTGACTTTGTTTAGATAGATGTATAAGCAGTCAGCAATGATGGGCGTAAAGTCCTCCCGGGCAGGACCGTCAGTTGCCCTGAACCATCGGCGCTGGCACGACGTGCTCTGAAATAAGTAAGCTAGCTCATCCCTAATTGTATCTGGGATGAAGACGTCATACCTCAGCCCGAAGCTATATAAGGGAAACCTCATACACAAAAGGTAGTTATTTTGGCTCTCCGATAGCAGCTCCACCAATAAACTATGGTTCGAATGGCTACAGACCTACTCTCCTAGTCCCAGACTGTTCTCCATCTCATCCCTCTAGGTGGAATCCACAAAGAACCACTTGGGAAGCTTCTTGGTGGGCCATTCAGGTCTGAAACTTGGATGATTTACTAGCTGGTTTTCAAAGCATGTCCGCAGAGCACGATCATGAAGACTCTTCATGAATACTGTTCGCAGAGCACTACCTAGGAATTCAAGCGCCAGATCACAAAGTGAAAACAAGGAGTTGAGGACTTGCTGTGCACCGTGAAAACTCGATTCACCAAGAACACTCATGGAGTATGCGGAGCTTCGCGAATCGAGAGTGAAAAAGGAAAAATCCAAAGAGAAGGGAAAGGACAAACGAGACGACCACCCCCTATTTATAGGCGATGGCCTTCGGAGCTTCACGGCGCGTCCAGTGCGTGCTAATCTTTACAGCGTGATCGACCCGCACACCACCTATCCGCCTCGTGAGCCCTCTTCACGAGCTAGAATCATGAACGATAGAGGATTTTGGTGCTTACCCTTAGACTTCAACCCTTGATCTCTCTGCGGATCTAAGTCTGAGGGGGGCATTTTTTGGTGCCAAAATTTAGGATAGAGAAGAAGCCCAAAGAAGGCCCCATTGATGGCCTCGTGAAGCCACTTCGCGGAGGCCCCCCAGCACCGCGGCCGCCACAAAGCAAGGAGGTGAACCACTCCACGAACTCATTTGACATTCGCAAGGCCACCGCAAAGCATGGAGGTGGGATGCTCCACGACTGCATTTAACCTTTGTGAGGCCGCTGCAATGCACGTAGGCAGGACCCTCCATGACTAAATTTCACATTCGCAACCCGCCACGAAGCAACCTTTTCCCTCTTCACACCACATAAGCTCCGCTTTGTGGCACCTCTTGCCTATAAATACCAGGCTCCCCCTAATCCCAAGGGATGGAAAATTGGACCTTTCGACTTCCTAGCTCCCGAATCGCAAAGCATCCTTCTTCTCTGCAAACCATGAGCTGTGCGAGGTACTTCTGCTCCGTGAAGTGCCTCCCCCTTGTATCATCTTGATCCCCTCTTCTGAGAGGTATGCCTTTCGCGAAGCCTAAGGTCCTTCGTGAAGGAAGGAGATCCCTAAGGGGACCCCGGTCCTTGTGAAGCATTTATGCTTCACAAAAAACCCTTCATATACACATGATTCCCATGCTAAGGCAGGGTCTCTGTGCTTCGTGAAGCACATTACTTCCCGACACATTGTTTCGCGAGGCACCTTTGCTCCATGGGGCAGTGCCCCACGAATGCCTTTCCACTTCATGAGGAAGCTCCCATATGCACCTCTACCCTATGATTAGGCTAAGGCACCCGTCCTCACGAAGCACACCCCTTCGCAAGTTCCCTCTGCCATGCGGAGCAACAGAGCTTCACAAGGCCACTACCTATTAACTCCTCTACATGGCAATTCCTTTTCCCATGCAACCCCCCAAGTTTGCACGATGTGACCTCAAAGTCCCCTGGATGATACTGCCCATTGTGTTGCTTTGCCTCATGCTTCTTCGCATTGGAATGCTAATGGCTATTGCTTCTTCGCATAGCCATGCTAACGTGGCCCCATTTATGGATCGCTCTGTGCCATCCCCTCACCACAACTTTGCCTTTCCCCTCTCTGCACCATGGAGCAGAGGGTACTGGTTTTGTAAGTCCTAGGGGTGTGGAGTGAACCCACCATCGTCTTCTACACATGACATTAAACTGTGACCTTGCCCCATGCCTCGTACGTAGGTTCCGCCGCCTTGGACATTCTCCATGCCCACTCGTCTCTACATGGATGAGATCACCCCTAACAGGGGATGATATCCTCCCTATCGGAGTGTTGTTTGCCTGTGGGAAAAGGGAAGCCACCTTGGCATAAGCCCATAGATTTTCATGCCAGAGGCACCATCCCTGCTCCCCATTTCATCTTCGGTCACCAGGGCTAGCGACGAGCATGGTGCGAAACAGTGCTCTTCCTTTCTTCGTTACCAAATCCCTCTCCTGCTGCGTTTTGTCTCCATTGGCCTCCATCTTGGAGTAAGTCCCAATCTTTCTCTCCCTGGGCCACTTCCCACGTAATCCCTACTCCACATCCCACAGACGCACCTTTCATGATGTGATCATCAGGTCTCTGCTGCCTCTTGTTTCTCACACTGAGCATGACTCACGTGGGCTTAGAGTAAGCAACGACCCTAACATCAACACCATGGGCAACCTAGACTGTAATCCCCACACCATCCTGAACTACGTGGTTTTTAATCCATGCCAAGGCATGGTATGTAGGAAGCCTCCCTGAGGTTCAAGCCCACTAGAACCCAGTCGTTCCGACCCCATTCACATTGGTTCAACAAATTCCCCACACTAACCAGAACTACGTGGTATTTGATCCTTGCTAAGGCAGGGTACATTGGAAGCCTCTATAAGTTTCAAGCCCAACAACCATTGGAGCCCAGTTCCTCCTTCACGTTGGTTCTCCGACATCACCTGAACTACATGGTATTTGATCCTTACTAAGGCAGGGTACGCAGGAAGCCTCCATGAGGTTCAAGCCAAAAAACCATTGGACCCCAGGTCCCCCTTCACGTCGGTTAGACGACGCCACCTAAACTACGTGGTCTTTGATCCTTGCTAAGGTAGGGTATGTTGGAAGACTCCCTGAGGTTCAAACCCCACAACCATTGGACCCCAGGTCCTACTTCTTGTCGGTTTACCAACACCACCTAAACTACATGCTCTTTGGTCCTTGCTATGGCAGGGTACGTAGAATGCCTTCCTGAGGTTCATGCCCAACAACCATTGGAACCCAGGTCCATCTTCACATCGGTTCGCCGACATGTACCTTCTTAAACTACGTGGTGTTTGAAAATTTCTAAGGCAGGGTACATACGAAAACTCCACAATGTTCAAGACCAACACCCATCAGACCCCAAGTCCATCTTCATGTAAGTTCACCGACATGCCCCTTACTAAACAACATGGTCTTTTATCCATGCCAAGTCATGGTACGTAGGAAGCCTCCCTGAGGTTCAAGCCCACCACCACCAACACCATGGGTATCCTAGAGTGTAAACCCCACACCATCCTAAACTACATTTTCTTTGATCCATGCCAATTCATGGTTCATAGGATGCCTCCCTGAGGTTCAAACCCACCACCACCCAGTCATTCTGACACCATTCACATCGGTTCACCAACACCATGGGTAGTCTAGAGTGTAATACACATGCAATCATCATAAGAACTACGTGGACTTTGATTCCCTACCACGGGGACACATAGGTATTCTATTTGAGGATCAATCCCAAAACCATCATCATAATCATGATAGTTCCATCCCATTCACCACCCCTTTCACAAAACCTTCCATCAGCCATCCTGATTCTTACTTGGGCCACCACATCCCAGTTGAATCATGACATTCAATTCCCCATTATTTTTTACAGAATTTGGGAGGCTTCCCACGCATTGGCCCCAATATTGGTGTTCCCTCCAGGGGGTTCCTCCATCTGATCCACTCTAGTCAGTGTTTTGATCAGTCCGATCTATCTCCACTGGACGTTAAACTTGTGGCATACCCTGTGTTAAACATAGTAAGATGAGGAAAACCTCAGATACATGACCATGGCATATGATTCCCCACATTCGATGTGGGATGCCGTAGGCTTCCGCTCCCTCGAGAATCCCTATAATAAGTGACAAAATACAGACTCACCAATCCCCAAAGTCCAGACGTGCCAGTGATGGCAGCATGACTACTCCCCTAAATGGACCCCTTGGAATGTCCTGATAGAATCCGTGTAATTAACTGGTGTCCATGAAGATATAGTGCCGGGAAGAGTTTCATGGACAATGTCTTAAGTCTATGAGGGATACCTAGACTTGGTGACGATTTCTGAGGCGGAATCCATAGAAGGAAGAACCAACATCCCATCATCGCATTTCAATCAAGGAGCAGATGTCCCTAAATAAGGAGTGGATGCTGCCCTCCTTTGGGAAGCAGAAATACAAGGAAACCAAAAAAGCCACGTCTCTCGTCCCCAAATGAGACAGACGCGCGCGCCCCAGTGAAAGCGTCAAAAACATATGTGTAAAGAAGAAAATGTTATATCGAGTTGTGTTATCAAATTTCATGACGTCGAAATATAGATAAGGATCATTAAACACAAACATCATGTTCAGTTTCGTAACAATGATACAAGACAATGTGATTATCAAAAATATCTACATCAACATTATCACTCAGAAGAGAACCATTGTATAATCGACATCTCATATTATCTATACATGATGTTTTCCTACATAAACATTGGACTATATTGTGTAAAAAAAATATATATCAAATACAACTCGATCTGTATTTGTGGTTGATCTATTTGTATTGAAAATATTCATGGGTATACAAATATACATGAATTTTATCATGATTTTATTTAAGTGGTAATGTCAAGATTGTATAGTATGTCAATAAAGTTACTATTGATTGAAATAATCATATTGTCGATACGTTGTTCATGTATTCAATCCATAGATACTGTTGGACTCCTCATGTGTTAATCATGTTTTAATGATCACAAATCTCATTACTGTTAATTAATCTTGATCTTCAGTGCACATAATGTTTTTATAATAACAAATCTTATGGATGTTAATTACTCCTTACAAGTCTTATGCATGATCACAATTCTCTCATATATTATCTCTAATGATTAACGTTAACCCATATTCTGCATATCACTGTCTTAGTGTAAATACAGATATTTGTCTAAGTATGGAGACACCGTGAAGGACTCACCGTGACCCAGACACCGTGAAGGACTCACCGTGACCCATACACCATGAAGGACTCACCGTCACCCAGACACCGTGAAGGACTCACCATGACCTAAACACCGTGAAGGACTCACCGTGACCCAAACACTGTGAAGGACTCACCGTGAATCAGATACCGTGACCACTCACCGCGACCAGAAACCGTGACCACTCACCGTGATCAGACACCGTGACCACTCGTGACCACTCCCCATGACCAGACACCGTGATCAGACACCGTGAAGAATACATTGTTTCCATGATCACTGTGACACCATTTCTTAATCTTTTGTCAATATTTTTTTTAATAATACTAACTGTCATATTTGATGTTTTTAATGCAATTAATGTTATTTAATGTTAGTTGTTGGCATGACAGGAAACCGTATCTCGTACCTATGAAAAGGGAATCATTCCTACTTCTAGAACTCGTGGAATATAAGAAATACTGAGATGCAATACACAAAAAAGGGAACGTAACTACAACAACGTGAATATACAACACGAAGAACTTACGTACACCCGAGTGCACTGTGCTGAACAAGAAGGAGATTGCAAGACCTTCAAAGAACTCTCATGAGTGAAATCCAATACTACTGAAGAACACACGATGAATCAAGACATCCTTCTCACTTCTAAAGAAGACAAGCTAAACTACAACACTCAGCTTTTCAGCAGAAAAACCAGAGACTAACTCAGAAGCATTCCTGCTGAATCCAACGAGTCCAGAGCTACATTGATAATCACTAGAGCTTTCTAAACTCTCATCTATCTTCTCTACATGATTTATTTATTAACCTTGAGCAGTGTGGTGTACTCTGTATATCTTTACACACACTGTCTCCTGCACTGACCTGAAGGATATCAAAATCCTCACTCAAATTCTCTTAACCTTTGTTTACCCACGTCAACTGTGGAATAAGTCCTTGTATGAGCTGGTCTTTGTTTTGTTTCCCACAAAGAACAGTGGTAGAAGTCCCTGCGTGGCCTGGACAGTTTTGTAAAACTGTTGTTAACCCCGATCTAGGGTGTGGATCAAATTTATATATATATTTGAGAGGACTAAGTCTTGGCTTGAGACTAAACCTCTTGTTATATTTTCTATGCATATTTTATTTAAGTTTAATGTATATGACATATATCATATTTATTCCACTGCTATTACTTTAAAATAAAATATTATTTTTAAGCTACTTTGATAGTTAAATTAGAAAGTGTTTACACTTATTGTAAATTAGTAGATTAGTTTCAAAAGTTATTTTGATCTTGTGGTTA
Source organism: Viscum album (assembly GCA_963277665.1). Taxonomy (NCBI): domain Eukaryota; kingdom Viridiplantae; phylum Streptophyta; class Magnoliopsida; order Santalales; family Viscaceae; genus Viscum; species Viscum album. Next base: position 623,940,258 of record OY728137.1, on the reverse strand, counting down.
AAATAACTGAGATCTAATCAATCTTTGAGAAGCTAAGTGAACATTTACAATCTGTATAAATTCACTATAGTTTAACTTATTTTATAAATTGGGGGATTTTAACTAGACAATATTTTAACAGAAATTTTAATTGGAACTCAATTCACCCCCCTCTTGAGTGTCCACTCCGACCAACATTTGGTATCAGAGGGTTAGTTTTTTGTTCAAAGATTTTTGAAATAATTTTTTTTTCAACTGTGATTTTAGTTGCATCTTTAAAAATCTTAAATTTCTGTTAGTTTAAATTTTTATCTCTTTAAATTGTCTTTATAAAATCTAGTTATTGATAATAGACTAGAGGGTGCTGATACTAATAGGACACCTTTCTTCAATGGTACAAACTATGCTCAGTGGAAACTTAAAATGAAAATTCATTTAGAAAGCATAGGTTTTGATATTTTGACTGCCATAGATTCAGAATATTAACTTCCCACTACTGCTAGATCCACTTGGGATAAACCTACAAAGACTACTTACAATAATAATTGTAAATCCATGAATGCCCTGTACTGTGCTTTAGGAGATGAAGAGTTTAACAGAATTTCTTCTTGTAAAAGTGATTTTGAAATTTGGGATACCTTGGGTGTTTCTCATGAAGGAACAACCAATGATAAAGAAATGAGATTAAATACTTATACTATTAAATATGATAATTTTAAAATGAAAACTGATGAACCTATTTCTGACATGTATCTCAGGTTTAATGAGATAGTCAATACAATGAATTCACTTGGAAAAGCTGTTCCAATAATGGAACAAATTATGAGAATCTTGAGATGTTTACCAGACCGATGGAGAGGCACATCTGTTTCAATCAGAGAGTCATGTGACATTGCTGCTCTACCTGTCAAAGAACTCATTGGTAAGCTTATGATGTATGAGGAAGAACTCAAGGTGAATAAAGAGGAAGATGATGAACCTAAGAGGAAATCAGTGGCTTTTAAGACTACTACTTCAAAGAGCAAGGACAAAGATGAAGCTCAACTACCTGTTGACAGTTCAACCAGTGAAAACTCAGACTCTGATAGTGATGCTGAAATGGCTCAGATAGCCAGAAGGTTTAAGAAATTTTATAGGAAGAAGAAATTCTTCAGAAAATCAAATTACAAAGGAAAGTATAACAATAAGGGACATTGGAATAAGGATTGAAAAAATCCAGATAAAAGTGATGAAGTTGCCTATTATGAGTGCAAAAGAAAAGGACATATTAAAGTAGACTACCTAAAGCTCAAATTCAAGAAGAAATATGATTACAAGGACAGTAAGTACAAAAAGGCTATAAAGGATACTTGGAGCACTTCTGAGGATAGCTCTAGTGAATCCGAAGCTTCTGAGACTGAAACTAGAAATAAGGAAAACATGTGCTTTATGGAAAACACATCTGAGGTAACCCTAGATACTCTTGCTTTAAATTCTTATTATTCTAAAGATAGTGCAGAATTTGATTCTGACTCTGAAAACATGACTAGTGAGGAATTGTTTGAATATTGTAATATGCTGGAAGAGACATGCAATGAACTTAAGGATAAATACAAATCATTAAAGAAACAACATGCACTCACTACTACTTGTAAAACTGAACTTACTATTGAAAAAGAGAAAACTGCTCAACTGTTAAAGGAGAACACTGAATTGAAAATGTCTAATGAGAAACTTAGAAAGGATTTAGAGAAATTCACAAATGTAAAGGATACACTAACTCAAATTCTAGGAAATCAAGTTGCACCAAAATACACTACCGGAATAGGCTACAAACCTGGACAGAGATAGTTTACTAAGAATAGATTTATTCCAAAATCTGGACAGAATGCTGCTAATTCTAGTTCTGGACATTTATATGCTTCAACTAGTTATATTCATAGTTATGGATCTAATATGGTTTATCTTTCAAAGTCTATTGATTCTACAAATTTTATGAGACCCATAAGACAAATTTGGGTACCAAAAGCTTTGATTGCTAACCTGTCTGGACCCAAGAAGATTTGGGTACCAAAATCATTTCCTATCTAAATCTATTTTGTAGGAAACCTGCTTAAAGAGATCCTGTATAAAGACCTGGTACTTGGATAGTGGATGTTCAAGACATATGTCTGGAGACTTCTCATGCTTTAAAATCTTAGTTCGAATTGATGGAGGTTTTGTCACCTTTGGTGATGATTCTAAAGGGAAAATCATCGGCTTAGGCCAGATTGGTAACACTGACTTAGTATTAATTTCTAAAGTTTTATTTTTTGATGGACTTAAATATAATCTGTTAAGTATTTATCAGTTATGTGATGATGGTTTTAATGTTAAATTTGAAAATGATTCTTGCAATGTTTTTAATTCTAAAAATGCTTTAGTATTTTCTTCCCTGCGAAATGAAAATGTCTATGTTGTTGATTTCAATTCTTTAGCCATGAAAAATCTTACTTGTTTAAATGCTTTTCATAAAGAGTCTTGGATTTGGCACAGAAGATTAGGACACTGCAATATACACTCACTTAGAAAACTTACTAGGAAGAACTTAGTTAGAGACCTACCCAAACTTTAGTTTCCAAATGACAAAGTTTGTAATCCCTGTCAAAAGGGAAAGCAACACAAAATCTCTTTCAAACCAAAGAAAGAAATCTCAACTTCTCAAACTCTCGAGTTGGTTCACATGGATTTGTTTGGACCATCTAGAGTTTCTAGATTAAATGGGAAGCACTATGTCTATGTCTTAGTAGATGACTTTTCTAGATATACTTGTGTATATTTTCTAGCTCACAAAAGTGAAGTTTGTTCTTACTTTGTTAAATACTCCAAATCTGTAGAAAACCTTGGTGGACTTAAGATTAAAACATTGAGAAGTGATCATGGTCGTGAGTTTGAGAATCATGAATTTGAATCCTATTGCTCACACAATGGATATAGTCACAATTTCTCTGCCCCTAGGACACCTCAACAAAATGGTGTAGTAGAAAGAAGGAATAAAACCCTGCAAGAAATTTCCAGAACCATTCTTAATGAGTATGACCTAACTATTTATTTTTGGGCTGAAGCTGTAAATATAGCTTTTTATATTATCAATAGAGTCTTAATCAGACCTGTTCTTAAGAGGACCCCTTATGAGTTGTGGAACCATAGGAAACCCAAGGTTAACTACTTCAAAGTCTTTGGCTGCAAAGTCTTTATTCTTAATACCAAAGATAATATTGACAATTTTTCATCCAAGAGTGATGAAGGAATTTTCCTAGGTTATTATATTTCTAGTAAATCCTATAGAGTTTTCAATAAGAGAACCAAGTGTGTGGAAGAATCTGTTCACATCAAGTTTGATGAAACTGATCCACATGAGCCTAAAATCTCTCTTGAAAATCTTGAATAAGATTTATCTGTTCTGAACCTTAATGACGAATCAAATGAACCTTCTATAAAGACAACCAGTTCTGGAAATTTTCCAGAACCTGCTTCTGTTGATTCCCAACCTGTTGATGAACCTAAAATTTCTAGTCCTACCTTTACTAGATCAACTAGATTTCTAAAGAATCATCCTTTAGATACTGTTGTAGGAAATCTTGATAGAGGGACACAGACTAGAGATTCTCTTAGAAATCAAGTTGAACATCAAGACTTCTTGTCACAGCTTGAACCTAAAAACATTGATGATGCTATTAATGATGAATTTTGGGTAATTTCTATGCAAGAAGAACTCAATCAGTTTGAAAGAAATAAAGTTTGGAATCTTGTTGAAAGACCTAAGGACACTTTCACAATAGGCAAAAAATGGGTGTTTAGAAATAAAGAAGATGAATCCGGAAACATAGTTAGAAATAAAGCTAGACTAGTTGCACAAGGCTATAGTCATGAAGAAGGTATTGACTATGAGGATACTTTTTCTCCAGTAGCTAGATTATAAGCTATTAGGATTTTACTTGCTTATGCTGCACATCTAAATTTCAAACTATATCAAATGGATGTCAAGAGTGCATTCTTAAATGGATATATTGCTGAGGATGTTTTTGTTGAACAACCACCTGGTTTTTCAAACCCTCATTTTCGAAATCATATTTTCAAACTATCAAAAGATTTATATGGTTTAAAGCAAGCTCCAAGAGCTTGGTATGATAGATTAAGTACTTTTCTAATTTCTAATAGTTTTACAAAAGGAATAGATGATCCTACTCTTTTTATAAAAATAATTTCAAAAGTTGTTTTAGTAGTACAAATTTATGTTGATGATATTATCTTTGGATATTCTAAAAATTCTTTATGTACTGATTTTTCTAAAATGATGCAAAATGAATTTGAAATGAGTTTAATGGGTGAACATAAATTCTTTCTTGGTTTTCTAATCTTTCAAAATAATGATGGAATTATTTTAACTCAAAGTAAATATAATAGAGATCTTTTAAAAAGTTTTGGATTGGATAGCACAAAAAGTAGTGACACTCCCATGAGTACCACCTGTAAGATGGATCTTGATTAAAATGATAAATCTGTTGATCAAACCACTTATAGAGGAATGATTAGAAGTCTACTCTACCTGACTGCTAGTCGTCTTGATATTATGTTTAGTGTGTGTATGTGTGCTCGTTTTCAAGAAAACCCTAAAGAGTCACATTTAAATGCTGTAAAAATAATTTTCAAACACCTCAAGCATACTCCCAATCTAGGACTTTTCTATCCCAAAGGACAATCATTTGAACTAGTTAGTTATTCTGATGCTGACTTTGCTGGATGTGAGCTAGATAGAAAAATCTCCTCTGGAACATGTCATCTTTTAGGCAAGTCACTAGTATCATGGTGTAGTAAGAAACAAAATTCTGTTGCATTGTCAACTGCAGAAGCTAAATACATAGCTTCGGGAAGTTGTTGTGCACAAATTTTGTGGATGAAACGCACATTACTAGACTATGGATATCAATTCAGACATGTCTCAATAAATTGTGACAACACAAGTGCTATTAATATTTCTAAGAATCCTGATTCTCATTCTAGGACAAAACATATTGATATAAGACATCACTTTTTGAGGGATCACTATCAAAAAGGTGACATCACTTTGGAATTCATTTGTACTGAATATCAAATTGCTGATATATTCACTAAACCATTAAATTCTGAAAGATTAGACTACATCATACATGATCTTGGTATGATTAATCATAAATGAATATCTTACTGATCTTAATGTTTAATAATTTACTGTACTTTACCTTACGGTTTCATACTTACTGTTTCTAAGTTACTGTTTTATGCTCACGGTCTGACAACTCACTATCTCACTATGACTATATAAAATGCTCACTGTCTCACCGTGATGACTATAAACTGTCTCACCATGATGACTAGTTTTCTATCTCACCGTAATACCTACTCACGGTCTCACCATGAGAATTATGTTTATTTTTATTTTATTTTTTCCCGTATCGCGGTAATTTTTATTTCACCTCTATTTTATTTCCCGCGTTTGTGTTTTTATGACGTTTGACATTCCCAAAGGATAAAACTTAAGGGTTTCATTCGATTCCTTACCCGAATTCTCTCCTGAACCTTCTCTTCCCGCTCACCCGAACCTTTAGTGAATTCCAAGGATGAAGCGTCCATCTTCACCCTTGTCTGAGAAGCGCCGCTCTAAGAAAAAAAAAGAATACTGAGGATAGCTCCCAAAGGACCTCTAAACCCAAACCTGGTAAGTCGTACCATTGTACATGAAAAAGAGGTTTGCCCTGAATGGTTGCTGTCTAGCAGATCGTTAGTTTTGGAAGTTTTAAAAGAACAAGGATGGATTGAATGGTTCACTGGAAAGAATAGACCAATTTACCCGAGGCTTGTATCTCAATTATATCAGTTTGTGAAGTTCTCTTTTGAGTTTGGAGATAGATTTTTGGTGACCAGCTGGATCGATGGTCAGAAGTGCTCTTTCTCTTCAAGGCTGTGGGCTGCATGCCTAAGAATTCCACATGAAGGAGTGTGTGAAGATTACCAGAGAGACCCTCCTCCAACAACCGATATCTTTGACCTGGAAACCGCTTTGGAAAATCTAACTGGAAATGGAACCAAGCGAAGGGCCATAGCTGCTGAACTGGATGGGGAGACAAGACTTCTGTTCAAGTTTGTTCAGAATTTGGTTAGTCCAAGAAAAGGAGATTTTGCTGTGATGAAGTATCAGGATGTGTTCCCGATTCACCTGTTGAAGAATGGCCATAAGATCAATCTGTGTAAGTATGTTATCAACAATATCTATGAGCTGATCAAAGTAACTTCCAAATCCACCTCCCTGTTTTATTCAAGGATGATTTCAGCCATGTTAGTTGCAAAAGGGATGGTTGGACCGAATGAAGAAAAATTAGAGGACCTTGATTTCTGCCTATCCATGCCTATCATCAGAAGGATGAAGATTAGCTGGAATCCCTGGAAAAAGAAATGGGTTGAGGATAGTGATCAACTGTATAAAAAGTTTAATCTTGTTGACTATCCCAAAAGGCCTAAGAACCTAGCTGATCCTGGTTTGGAACTAGATGAAGTGGCTGAGTATTCAGAAGAAGAAGAACAAGAAGAAGTAACAACTAAAGTTCCACCTAGAGAAGAATCTGTAATACCTCCAATGGAAATAGTTCCTGTTGAAGAGGAAAGGGCTGTTATCCCTGCTGAAATACTTCAAGGAGAGGAAGTTGTTGTTGAAAAGGAAAGGACTAAGGATCCTTCAGTTGTTCTACATGAGGAAGAAGCTCATCCCAATGCTGCAAGAAAATTGGTTTTTCTTGGTTAAGAACAGCAAGCAACCTTTGAGGTAGATTTCATTGAAGAGACTCTTTCTGTTGAGAAAGAAGCAAGTCTGGAAGCTTATCTAGTGGAACAATCAGTTCCTGAGATTATTTCATCTGCTAAAGAAAGAATGGAAATTGCCTTTCAGCTGACAAGGAAAGTGTTTGCTGAAGAGATTAGGGATGATCCTGTGGATCTTTTCCATGTTCCTAAACCTCAATAATCTGAAAGGGAAGCACAAGTTGAGGGGGAGGAAACTCAAAATCTTGATATTGTGGAAGCTGGATCTGCTGAAGCTTCTCAACCTTTTGTCACTTTCTCTGTGCACTCTCGGTATGAGTTCCCAAGATTTTATGATGTGAATGAGTCACAACAAGTGACTGCAACTGGAATGGATTTTTATTCTCTGTTTCAACTGAAGTTCTTAGCTCATTCAGAACCAGAACCAGAGCCCCAACCTCAATCTAGATCAGAATCTGAGTCTGAAGATGACTCTGACCCTCAACCAGAATCTGAACCTCTACCTTTACCTGCATCCTTACCTGAGCTTCACTCCTTTGTAACCAAAGATGATTTGAATGTTTTTGGTGAGACTTTGTTAGCTGGATTTGAGAAAATTGTCTCCACTCAACCTCTCCCAGTGACTCAATTAAGTCAAGAAGATGCATCAATTCTCTTGGAAAATATTATCTTTCATATTCAACCAAGGATGATCCGAGAAATTCAAGAATTAAGAGTAGAGAATAAGCTGCTAAGTGCTGATGTTGCAAATCTGAAAAGTATGGTAGCAAGTCTGTAGAATGAGTTATTTGTGAGATCAGAGCCTGCTCCTATTTCTGCCCCTGCACCTGTTGTTGTTTCTCCTGAGTCTTCTGATTCCCTCATTTCTAGGGAGATTGTGTCTCAAGTTAATCCTTACCTACTTTCTTTTGATGAAAAGATTGGAAAAAGGCACACCAAGATGCTGGAACGCATGAGAGATCTTGTGGAAACTCTGAATAAGCTTACATATGAATACACTAGATGTCTGAAAAAAGTTCTGAAATAGCTCAATGTTCTAACCAAAGCTGTCAAGGCTTCACCTGCTTCTGGTCAGACCTCCACACCTTCTTTGGATGATTCTATGCTGAGATCCATAGTTAATGAAGAATTTCAAAATTCCTTCAGTGGATTTGATCTATCTTCTTTGTCAGAAGTAATTAAGAACAGTGATAGAACATTGGACTTGGTTAGGATTCATTCTAATATAGCCAATGATGCTCAAAAAGAGATCTCCAAGAAAATAGATTTGTATCTTTCCCAGATTTTCTCTAAAATTGACATGACAGATCACTTTAGATATCTTGTGGAAAATCTGAGAATCCCTCCGGTGACTCAAGCTTTTAAATCCCAAGTTCAGAAACTTTCAGAGTTCACCAAATTGTTGGACTAATTTCTAGAGAATAAGGATGATTTTGAAAAGGCTATGTAGTATGGTGGTGAAATCATTACTGATTTCATCAATCTTTTGAAGCCGTATCTTCATGTGCAGAGTACTACTATAGTTGCTCCAGCTGCTGCACCCCTTAGACCAGGACTACCTGCCTTAGCATCAACTGCCAAGACAGTTAGCCAAGCCCTTTCTCAGATCCGGCCAGTCATTCTTGACAAACCTAATCCTAGATCTTCTACCGCTCCTACTTTGTCTCCATCTATTTTTGAAGGACTACCCTTACCCTCGTTGTCTACCACATCTATGCCTTCTTCTACTTCAGCACCAGCTCCTGCTACTGATAAAGTCAAGGAAAAAATGGATCCCTAAAGATTCTAGAGACTGTTTTTCTTTTTTATGGGATGTCATTTCTTGTTTATAGTTTGTACTTCTCCTGTAATTTGTATTTTGAATCCTTTGTTTAATGACAATTGATGAGTTTCATTTCCTTTTCTCTACTTTTTGATAATACCAAAAGGGGGAGAAAACCTACAGGTATCAGTTCTATAATAGTATAAATGGGGGAGAAAAAATACAAGTATCTGTTCTATAATGTTTTTTCTATGTTAGTATCTTTAATATTACATGTATTTTATATTCTGCCTATATAAGATTTGTGATCATCAAAAAGGGGGATATTGTTGGACTCCTCATGTGTTAATCCTGTTTTAATGATCACAAATCTCATTACTGTTAATTAATCTTTATCTTCAGTGCACATCATGTTTTTATAATAACAAATATTATGGATTTTAATTACTCTTTACAAGTCTTATGCATGATCAAAATTCTCTCATATATTATCTCTAATGATTAACCATAACCCATATTCTGCATATCATTGTCTTAGTCCAAATACAGATATTTATCTAAGTATGGAGACACCGTGAAGGACTCACCGTGACCCAGACACCGGGAAGGACTCACCGTGACCCAGACACCGTGAAGGACTCACCGTAACCTAGACACCGTGAAGGACTCACCATGACCCAGAAACCGTGAAGGACTCACCGTGACCCAGACACCGTGAAGGACTCATCGTGAATCAGACACTGTGACCACTCACCATGACCAGACACCATGACCACTAACCGTGATCAGACATCGTGACCACTTGTGACCACTCACCGTGACCAGACACCATGATCAGACACCGTGAAGAAGACACCGTTTCCATGATCACTGTAACACCGTTTCTTAATCTTTTGTCAATATTTTTTTTAATAATACTAAAGGTCATATTTGTTGTTTTTAATGAAATTAATGTTATTTAATGTTAGTTGTTGGCATGACAGGAAACCGTATCTCGTACCTATGAAAAGGGAATCATTCCTACTGCCAGAACTCGTGGAATATAAGAAAGAGTGAGATGCAGTACACAAAAAAGGGAACATAACTACAACAACGTGAATATATAACATGAAGAACTTACGTACACCCGAGTGCACTGTGCTGAACAAGAAAAAGATTGTAAGACCTTCAAAGAACTCTCATGAGTGAAATCCGATACTGCTGAAGAACACAGGACGAATCAAGACATCCTTCTCACTTCTGAAGAAGACAAGCTGAACTACGACACTCTGTTTTGCAACAGAAAAATCAGAGACTAACTCGGAAGCATTCCTACTGAATCTAACGAGTCCAGAGATACATTGATAATCACTAGATCTTTCTAAACTCTCATCTATCTTCTCTACGTGATTTATTTATTAACCTTCGAGCAGTGTGGTGTACTCTGTATATCTTTACACACACTGTCTCCTGCACTGAACTCAAGGATATCAAAATCCTCACTCAAATTCTCTTAACCTTTGTTTACCCACGTCAACTGTTAAAGAGGTCCTTGTGTGACCTGGTATTTGTTTTGTTTCCCACAAAGAATAGTGGTAGAGGTCCCTGCGTGGCCTGGACAGTTTTGTAAAACTGTTGTTAACCCCGATACAGGGTGTGGATCAAATTTATATATATATTTGAGAGGACTAAGTCTCGGATTGAGACTGAACCTCTTGTTATATCTGTTGTGCATCTTTTATTTAAGTTTAATGTATACGACATATATCATATTTATTTCGATGCTATTACTTTAAAATACTAAATTATTTTGAAGCTGCTTTGATAGTTAAATTAGCAAGTGTTTACACTTATTGTAAATCAGTAGATTAGTTTCAAAAGTTAGTTTGATCTTGTGGTTAAACTAACTGAGATCTAATCAATCTTTGAGAAGTTAAGTGAACATTTACAATCTGTATAAATTCATTATAGTTTAACTTATTTTATAAATCGGGGTATTTTAACTAGACAATATTTTAACAGAAAGTTTAATCATAACTCAATTCACCCTCGTCTTGAGTGTCCACTCCGACCAATAGATACGGTCTCTTATTTGTAGCATGGTTTATTGAAAAGATCATGTGATCCATTTAATCTCTACAAAAAATTATTTTTATGGTTATTTCTCACCATGGATGATGTTCAAGTTCATAGTGGGTTTTTAGTATAATTTTAACTATTCTATATTAATCGTTTATTAATAAATTATCATGATTAAGATAAAAACGATTCAAAATGGGAGGAGGTTTATACTAAAGAATAAGATGAATGGGTTGAATGGGAAAAATAATATGATGTTTTAGAAACGATAGAGAGAACGATATTTATAAAATGGTGAGATGTTTATGACCCCTCCATAAGAAAGCCCATGGTAAAAATTATGGTAAAAAACATCCATGATGAGGAACACTGGGAAAGTGGCAATTTTGTGGTGTTTTATTTATCTCATGATCATGTGGAAATGTTAAATTAATTAAAAGGTATCGGTTTTAGAGAATTTGAATAAATAGGAAGACCATGATAATTTATATATCTTGTGGGGGAAACATAATGATGAATTTTCAGGCATTCAAATTCAAGATTTCAAGCACATATTAGAGTATGTAAAAAGGGAGTAAATATTAATATTTAATAGAACAAAAATAATAATGTACGTTTGGTATATAGGATGATGGAAAATTGAATATTAAAGAATTTAAATTTTCAGACATCATTAGATTAGAATGCCGATATTTATGGAATCCGAGTTCAATGTCTATAGAAATAAAGATGAAGAATGAGCTTGGATGTCTGGTATTGGAGGAGTTTTAAATTTCAATAATAGTGATGGAAAATATTCATGTTATATAGTGAATAAATATTAGAAAAATTAAGAATGAATCTTTGTTCTCAACTATTTGTGTATGTTGAAAATATTCTACCAGTTTATAGAGAAATAAATATTGTGATACTTGATATAGAATATATTGAAAACCATGATGTATTAGAGTGGGATAATGGGGGATCTTTTTCAATATGACAAGGATTCATCTCATGAAGTAAATAAGAATAAGGAATAAAATGTAATATACTATGTAAATTATACATCAATTAAACTTATAAAAATTAAATTTTCAATACTCTGGCCTACTACATCAATATAAAATATATTGGTGAAGAGAAGTATGGAAACCAATATGATTATTAAAAAAATATGAAAAAGATCACTCAAAATAGTCTAGGTGAGACTTGATCCAATAGAGGTGATCTTTCTTCAAGGAAGTGAAACTCTATTCTCATGTAGAGCAGGAAAACAATCCCTTAGATGATTTATAACCTTATAGTGCTAGGATTTTTTGGTCAATTTTATTCACTTCCTCAACCTTATAGTGATAATAAATAGTAATTTTTGTCTGTTTTTGATAATAAAAAACATTCAGTAGGGACATAGTGGTCCTTGGGGAGGTGAACCTCATGAACAAACCCATGTATTTTCTTATATAGATTTATCTTTCTATAACTATGTAACAAATAAATGATAGAAATTGAGAGATAGATCCACTCATTGAATAAGTGAATATATGGTAAAAGTATAAAAGTAAAATTGGAATAAAAGTACATTGACATTGATTCACCCCCCCATGATAGATATAGTACTACGTGATCCTAACAATTGGTATCAATTCTATGGTCACAAAATTATAATGTTCTCTTTTTTGATTTGTTTATTTGGAAAATTTGAGTTTATTTTCAAAATATCAGATAAATTTAAATTTTTAATAACCATGTGAATACACTATCAATGAATTATTTCAATATATATCTTCTAATACAATGAATAATGGGTTGAAAAGAGAATGATGAAATCTGAGAAATTTCTCATCTATGAAAGGAGATAATAAAAAATCACTTATAATTTAGGGTACTTCAAGTAAATTTCATGATAATATTTTTTATAATAAATATCTTAAATAAATTAATGATAATAATCCATCCATTTAATTTTAATATGATGAAATTTCATTCCCCATATAGTAACTCTTTTCATGTAAAATTTACCATGGATGCAAAAGAACCAAGAACAAATTGTAAATAAAACATCTCTATAGAATCAAATGATAAGGGAAACTATGATTCATGTTCTTATTTTATAAAGATCCTACAAACAAATAATACATAATTAGTCAATTTTATTTGTGGAAGCACCAAAATTATACAGGATGGTATAATTTTGTTTCAATATTAGAACAAAAAAAAATGAATTATATTGAATAAGGGATTATGATGTCTATAAATATCTCTAAACTGGTATGAGTCAAAATTATCATAAGTTTAGAGTTTTTTAAAATATTCATGAGTTTATTGAATCAATGGATAACTAAAATTATTGGGATAAATTATTCGAATAAAAATATTGAAAAAGAATACATTCATATTAAGATGTTATTCTTGTTAAAAATGATTAACATATGGTCATGACCAAGAGGATTAATGATATTGTCCATATAGTAAAAGAAAATAGAAAAATTAATGAATATGAATTTGAAGATATTGGAAAATATTATAAAAAGAAATATAATTTATTAGAGAATTAGAAAACAGTCCTAAATTTGAAATTCATGGAACTTACTATTAAATTATTAAATTTATAATTAATTTGTGTGATGTCTTCTCATGAATTTTTAATATAATTCTAATGACACGAAAACCACATAAGACAAATATTACACTAAAAAAATATATCTAGTCAAAATAAAAAACTAATGTCATCTAAGTATCAGTAAAAAGTATCCATAAAAGGAAATATAACATCCACATCACAAAACATTAACTATGATTTTTTTGTGTGTATATGGATTGATTTAAATAAAAAATAATTAAATAAATAGATGTAGAAACGTGATGAAAATCCTACCTATATATCAATTATTTATGGAAGATTATTTTTTATATATGGTTTCCCAAAAAATACAAACCAATTGATATAAATGATATAAAATATCAAGCTACTAGTTCTATAAAATATATATTGTATATAGATCAAATATGTAAACAATAGTTATTAAGTTACTATTTTTTGTTATGTATTTTGGAAAAGTTCAATGGATTTTTTGTAAAATCCATCAACTCCAAATGAAAAATGGAATACCATAAAGATTAGGAGAAATAATCATATACTGTAATATTCATAGACTATAAAAAATGATATATATGTAGTATATATATGTGAAATTCATTGAAAACAATGTATTTTGGTAATGGGTTTGCTAATATGGAAGATAGCTGCAATTAAAAACAATCTAAGCATGAAAATAAAACAAATGAAAATATAGTACCATTGAAGTCGAATAATTGAGTCAAGCCTACCTTGGGAAGAAATCAAGATGAAAATACTGAAATGATTGTTTCCAAAAAATATAAAAAATATTCTTGTGAGTTATCCATGGGTGGTAATAAAAATAAAAATATAAAATCATTAACATATAAGAAGATCTAGAACGGTGTCACACCGAAATGGTGATTTTTTTCAATTTTATAGAATATGGGTACATATCATAGACTCTTAAAAAAATTCCATTAATGTTATAGTTGAAAAAAATTATGATAGAACATAATGGAAGAAATGTCCAAGTAAAAAAATAAATGATGTGGTAATGAAAAAGCATGGGAATCCTTGTAGAAAATACAATAAGTTGGGTATATACGTTAATAACTTTTTTCTAATATAGCCAATTAATTTAATGAAATAAAGGTAAATAGAATCCTATGAGAAGTTATGATATGAAGGGAAATAGAAGATTACATAGGAAAAAAATTCAATAGAGGTTTTCAAAAAATGACAACCCAATTTTTTCATAAGTATTATGCATGGGGTGAAAGTAGGATAAACATTATTCATTTGATTATCTCAAAATTATATCATCTAAGGAAGAAATCAGGAATAGTATAAAGTAACAGTCAGGTTATTCCAGTGTCATGATGGCTTAGTTTAAAAGGAATACTTTATACAAGAAAAGAGGAAAACAACCTATACAACCCAAATAAAATTTGTATTTCAAAAATTATTATGTATGAATGAAGGATTGGATGGAAATATAATTAAATTGGAAAGGAAAATATGTTTGAGAATAATTTCTCAATCCAACTATTCACATTGATGAACAAGGAGTATCCAACATATTCCCTTATCTTTTTTTTGTCTTTCAATATTTTTCTTGTAGGGAATTGAAAGTGATTCTAGTTCTCAAATTAATAACTAAAGAGGACATGTAAGATAAAATAACTATTTAAAATATGGGAAATGTCACCATATTGGTATGATTTCTAAAATGTTTCTCTATATAAAATTTTGAGAAAATATAAACAATGATGAAGGTTAATAGGGTGTCAAAACTAGACATATGATTGATAAAACGACCCATCTTATTATAAATGAAATACATGATATCTAAAATATTATTTGAGGAAAGTGAATCTATCCTAATAAATAAATAATTAATGCTTACATCTTGGTGTTATCTAAAACAATAATCATAAATATCATTTGAGAATGAGACTACTCTTTATCAATTGAAGGAGAATATCCCCCTTTAGGGGGGGGGGGATTATTTTTTTTAGCTTCATGATTCATGCAATTTTTAATGTTCAAAATTTATGGAAGGATCTTGACATGTGGTTGTTTATAAAGTATAAATTTTCATTATATCATCTTTTGTTTTTATAAAATACTAATTAATTATAGATTTAGATTTGTTTTTATTTTTATTAATATTTATGGGTTATACTTTACATTAGTGTGACTCTTTGTCTCATAGCGTATAGGACAGGAAATAATGGGATTCTATGAAATCTTATGTTGCACAAAAGACATGGGTAAAACCAAAAATAATATATTATTATTTTATATGGTCATTATTACCTATCCATTTGAATAGTGGGAATGGACATTGTTAATAGAATTATGAAAACATCATTTACACATGTTTATATAATGATTCATTAGTTACCAAATTAATTGGGAAATTAAATAAAATCCAATTGAATATAAAGGATGTGTGTTTCTAAAAAACACAATTTAAATGAAAATAAGTGAGTTTATAAAATAATAAAATCACTATAGATGGGTTTTATTAGTGAAATATATATTTAATATATTTTATGTGATGTTTAAAATTCATCTTATTGGATTTTTAGACATGATATAAGAACAAATTCAATTTTTTTGGATAAATGAAGTATTTTTCCAAAAAATTGTTGTTTTGCTTCTTTTTTATGGATAACACATTTTAAATCTAGTTTTTGATAATTTTATATGTTATATTATAAAAAAATAAGTTTTGGATTTTGATGGGGAACATCTAAATTTAGTTTGGATAATTTTTTTTCATTTTTTGGATAACTTTCATATTTTAATGAATAATGAAAAATACTGCATTTTAATAAAAAATTTATTATTTTAACATATTTATATTGTTATATTATCATTTTAAAAATTTCAACATATAATTAGATTAAATTTTTATTAGTTAAACCAATTTAGTTCCTTGAATTATCTTTAAAATTAAAATGAAATAAAAAACTATGTGAACTTTTGAATGTTTTACTTCAACAACCTTTTTTCTAAATAAATCAATGAGATTAGTGATAAAAATATTTTCACCACTTCTATGAATTTAATTTTCAAAATTAGACATACATGGTTGTACTCAATATGAAAAATTTTGTCCAATAAGGTCAAAATAATTTGTGAATAATAACATTTGTATTTTATTTACCACGGTTAAAAGTAAATGGGGTAATTTATGTTAAATTAATATTATAAAATTATAAAATTACACTAAAACTTACCCTAATATTATTGGATGAGTTATTATCTACCATGAAAATCCTTAGGATGAAATTATGACTTTTTTAAGCCATTTACTTGTGATTCTGAAATTTAAAACATTAAATTTAAAGTAGAGGAATATATTTTATAAATATTTATCTTTTTACTAAAACAATTTTATTAGGTAGTTATTTAAGTATATAATTGACTACTATTATTCCATATAAATAAAAAAATATTACATAAATCATTGCAATTTATTTATATTTCTTTGGAATTATCTAAGTAAATTTAATTATGACACAAAGATGATGCAATAATATATTTATTATTTAATCAACCAACTAAATGATATTAATAATATTAAAATAAATATAATTTTGAATATTTGATTCCATAAACCAATTTTATGGATGAATATGACATGTTAGGATTTAGTAAATATAGTCTTTTAGAAGGAATCAACTTTTTATGATATTTAATAACTGTCATGTATTGAACTATGTCAAAATTGACATAAATCTTATTTTAAAATATAAAATAATTAATTAAATTATATTAAATTTATAAAAATATAATTTTAATCAAAAAGTTTACATAAATCTATTAATTTAATTAATTACTCCTTCATTGGTCTTTTGGCATGATTTTGTAATTATTTTAACCCTCTAAATTTAAATTACTTGATAAAATGGTAAGAGTTAAAAGGGATTAAAAAAAAGATACCTATTAAAAATTTAATAAAACAACTATAATTTTCATTGGATGATTATATTTTTACCAATAATAATTTTATAATTGAACTAAATAACTTCAGAACCATTTGGAATTGAAAATTAAATTTATAATAATTTAATTAATTTTATAATTCTAAGGCTATCACACCCATCTCTTATAAAAAGGTGCTCATTTATCTATATCACATAAAATTACAAATCCTTTTGGATCTATAAATATCTCACAAAAAAATTTCCTAGAATATCTAACCACATTATTGAGGCCTTATTTTAGGTATAACATCCTCTTTATAGGTGTTAAGGTTCTCTTCAATTACGATCAACCAAAGAAGAGGTATTGTTTTATTTATGTATTTCTATTTTATTTATTCTTTAAAATCCTTAGAATCACCTTATTTGTAGAGGAAATAATAAATCCATTATCCAAAAGAAAAATTAAATTTTATCTTGATAATTTCATTACCTAAATCTTTCTCTACTTACATTGAATGGGAATGGAATTAATCGTTCATGCGTATGTGTGAACTATCACCTCTACGAACCGATATAATTCATGTTTCATAACTGTAAATCATGACTTGTTATAATAATTTAGTTATGTTTATATATGACATTAATGTTATATAAAACATTCTTATTTAAAATTATATCAATTAAAATCTTATTTCTTATGTGCATAAAAATGATAACGTCATTCATATATACATGTGAACTATCACCTCAAAGAAATGATGTGACTAGTTTTTATTTATTATATCACTTGTATAATATAAATAAGTATATATAAATCATTAATATGATATTAATTATTTTATTTTAATTCTAAAAATTTAAAATAATACTTATCTTCTTTCCATGATGATCACTAAAAAATGGAAAACGTTACTCATGTGTACGAATGTCATACCATCTCCATCATTACAAATTTCTTAATTTTAAAAACCAAACATAATGGTTTTATTTAAAGATATAATTTATCAATAAAATGATAATAACATCACCTATATTATTCTATTGATGAAGTACTTGTGACCATATGTACTATTTATGTCATAATGAGTTCATTTTCGACACAAGTACTGAATATCGACAAAACGTCCGATGTGAACTTAAATCATCATGTAATTGTCATAACATAGTAATAGGTAATATAATAAGAATAATTAACATGAAAAAGTTTCTCAAAAAATTTGATATTTACCAAATTTTATTATTCAGGAAGACAAAGAATGTACGAATCAATTTAGACTCGAGGTAAGAGACTTCGTCTCAATCTCCTTTCACTGAGGCATATCTCGATGTTATACACCACCATTTTTATAATGTTTATAGTAAAACCCTTCTTATTTTAATCCATTCCATTATTTTAAAAATTAATATTTTTATATTAAGTGTTTTACATCCTTTATAAAATGAAAAATTGAATGTTTTTTACGTATGCAGCGACAACAACTTCTCTGCCACCGTAACTATTGTTTATTTTTTGCTTCCTCTATAAATATTAATGATTTTAAATGGAAAAGAAATACCTCATTTTCATTTTGAGTATTTTTTTATTGAAAATGGTTTTGAAAATGGATTTAAAATTTTAATATCTTGAAATTATTTCTTCTGATTTCAAATGGAATTTTATGAGTGAAATGTTAAAAATTACAATCTTTTATGTGTTATGATTATATAATGGTACTTGGAAATTTGATGGGTGTTTTCATGATAAAAAAGGATGGTTGGTTATGTGACAAACCAAATATGGATGGTTCCATAATAAACCATGGATGGGTGGTTATGTTATATCCTCCAATGCATTGGGTATGGAAGTTATCCATCGGGCTATTACATTTATATGAGTGGTATGTATGGAAGATGATCGTATGGTTATTCCATTTAAGAATGATTATGTACCAAGTTTCTTTTATATGATATATTATTCATTATATTATTGTTAAGGTAATTTTCTAATTAATAAAATGGTATTCAATGAGATAATATTCTGTTAAGCATATTTGCTACTTTTTAATGGTGATAAGTATTAAATTATGATAAAGTATTCATGGTTTACATGTTTTTGCAACAAGAACAATTTTCCTTCTTTGCGCATCCCTTACTGAGATTTTTATTCTCATCCCAATTTTTAATATTCTTTTCATATGATAAAATATTTGAAAATAAAAAACTAGATGAAATGATTAAAAATTTGAGGATGTGTCTCAAAAATAAATCATTTTTTATTATAAAAGGGTCTCTATTGGTGGGAAATGTTGATACTTTGTGTAATAGTCCACATGTAATGTATGGGTCTACATTGTATGAGTTTTTACTAATAATGTTAAAATATAAAATTAAAATATCCACTATTGTGAAATCTTGTTCAAGAACTCTAGAATATGTTTTGTTTAAGGCTGGGGCCTTATAGTTAGTTAGTATCAGAGAATATTCTAGAAAATTTTAGTTGTTAGGGTAATATTTTAGAATAAGATAAAACTTATACATAACAACAATGGTTATCATAAAGGAAATATTCATAGTTATTTTAGGTAAATTGAATTAGTTTGAGACAACATTAATAAGTATATCTTAGTGTTTATATTCCTCATAAGATAATATATAATGATTTTTTTGATATACTCACACTAGCATTTTTAGTTTTAGTAAACTACTAGATCCAACATGCACCAAAGTAAAAATGGATGTGATGGAAAATGTGTTGGTTCTTTGATTAATAAACTAAATGAAATAAGTGCTATAATAATAACTCTTCTGGTTATTCTAAACCAACTATCATGGGTCATGATTAACCATTAGAACCTGTTGGTGTTTTCTAATGCATCTTATTTGAGGGAAATTAATACCTGTTGATGTTTACTTAACAATAATAAGGGTAAGTATATTTAATGACATATGTGTTAATGATGTTTAAATATACACCTAAGATAATGTTTTAGATGTATGGGAAGATATTGTAGACATGGTAATGAAGGTTATAAAGAAATAACCAACCAAAGAAAATGAAAGCATTCAGTTGACTCCAGGAAAGGGAAAGAGGTTCTTTATTAGTTATCAGTTGAATACTTTAAATGTGATGAGTATGGTCATTATGAAAATCAATTTCTTATGATGATTTTTTGTGAATGGGATTTGAAGGACTTTAAAAATATCTTTTTATCAATATCTATGTCCATTCCAATTGAATATGAGGAAACTAAAAAGGAAAAATGAAAGGTAAGAACAATTTATGGGTCTTGTGTTTTGACATTATTGAATCATTGGATATGATTCATGTTTTTGTTTTTAGTAAATAAGTATTACTGAATAATATTGAGAATCATGGTTAAAGGACCACAAGGAATGATGAATGATTAAAAATACTACATATAAAAGATTCAAGAGTTAAAGTAGATTATAAGGTGATGAAATTCCTAAAAGTGTAAATGTTATTTTGATTATGGGGTTACTTTGGAAGACTTTTATATAGTATGTGTTACCCTAGTGTTTGTTATGTGAAAATATAATTTTATGAATAATTATATTTTCTTATGTGGACATAATTAAAAAGTTATGGTTAACTATTAGGGTTTATATGATCAATGATTTTGTGGTAATTATGGTTTATTACATTTTTAATTTCCAAATTAATGTTATGAGATAAAATTTGAGGATAAAACATAGTATGGTTATTTTTGAGGATTTTATCTCATTTTGGGAATGATATAAAATCATATAGTTTTTTATAAAGGAAAAATGTAGGATGGGTGACAACTCATCACGCCATACAAGGTTGTGAAAATTGAACCCACAACCAAAGTGGGATAAGACATTTTCGCATAAAACTTGCATACGAGAAGTCCCTAGTTAGTATACCATTTTATTTATAGTTAAATGACGTGATGGAATAGGAATAATTTTATTTTTAGAACTTATGTTTTACCAAATGGATATCCTTGGTATAGGAAAATGATTGGTGGATTAAGTGATAAATGTTATTTTAGAATAAATTCATTATTTTGGGAAGCCTATATGCCTATGGAAAATAGAATACTATGGGGTTTTATCTGAGGAGTAATGGTAGATTTTTATTTTGGGAGAATCTATGATTTTATTTTGGACTTTTAGAGGTTTGCGTTATTTATGGAAATGATTAGCCTATCATGGAGAATATGCGGTTTTTGAAATTTCATTATGTTATGAGACGTAAAGAGTGATCGATGTTATTTTGAGATAAAAACCATGTAATCAAAATTTTTTGAGTTTTGGGTTTCTAAATTAGTATGAATTATTTTTGAGAATTTCAAGGATAGTAATTTTTTTAATGGTCTATGTTGAACTTTTTGTATTACCACTGAATTTTGGGGATTAGATGTAATTTTTCACCATCCAGTGGTTTATTATTTCTGGAGAATTATTTTATCTTATCCTAACCATATTGGATCTTTTTAATGTTTCAAAACATGATAAATATTTAGATAATATTAACTTTTTATGTGATACTCTATAAGTTTATTCTAGTGTTAGAATATTTAAAAATTAAACTTGAATCCTCATCATTTAGAGAAAAAGTTTAGTTTTTGGTGGAATTTGATTTATTAATGAAACTCTACTGTCAAGTAAGTATATTTTTGTTAATGATAATATTATAAGATGTAAAATAATTCCTCAAATCAATGAAAATTAACTTGAATAAAATAATTTTATCTGCTTACTCTAATCAAGGTAATTTTGGTTCATCACATATTTATGGTATTATAATGGTTAACATTCCCATGATAAAGTTCTCTATTAATCTCTTTTATTTTATGATAGTTATATTCTTCTTCCAAGTCTATGTTTTCCTACATGCAATCATATAATTTGTTATCTCAGGTTACCATTGTACACCCATTTAATTCTTTTAAAGTATTAGTTTTATTTACTCTATTCCCGATTTGGGATTATGATGAAGTAATTTTGAAAAGTGAAACCTTAGTTACCAAGCCCAAATTTAAAATTGCGAGGATGAAATTTTCAAAAGGGGAAAGGATATAACCTCATGAGAAAATATATAATCATAATTTTTCATATTTATTAAAATTTATGAATTATATTTTATCATAAAGGGAATCTATCTCTGATAGTGTACCTAAAGCACAAAAATGGGTTTCTATGAAATTTTACATTGCATGAAAGACCGAATTAAAACCAAAATATATATATTACTATTTTAAGTGGTAGTTATCACCTAGATGTCTGAATGAATGGAATGAAAATTGATAATTAAATTGTGAAAATATGGTCTAAACATGTTTATATAATGATTCATTGGTTACCAAATTAATTAGGAAAGTAAATAATAACCAATTGAATATAAAGGAAGTGTTTTTTTGAAAAAATTATTTTAATGCAAATAAATATGTTTATAAATAAACTAAAATCACTCATGATGAATTTCATTAATTAAATATAAATTTAATAAATTTAATGTAACTATTAATTTTAATATTATATGTATTATTGACATGATATAAGAATAAATTGAGATTTTCATATAAAATAAGTATTTTTTTTAAAAAAATGCATTTATTCTACCTTTTAATGGAGAAACCATTATAAATATATATTTTTGATACTTTTATATGTTAAATTTAAAAAAATAAACTATTATTTGTATGTGGGACATCAAAATTTAGTTTGTATAAATTATTATTATTTTTATGAGAACTTTCATATTTTAATGAATAGTGAAAATACTACATTTTAATTCCAAACTGCTTTTTTATCTAATTAATTTTTATTTATTTATTATACGTTTCATGGTTTTAAGTTATAATTATATGAATTTTTTATTATTAAATATAATTAATTTCATGGGATTCTAATTCAAATTAAAATTTAATAGAAAAAATGTAAATTATTTAACGTTTTACTTCAAAAAACGGTTTTCTCAAATCATCAATGGCATAAGCGTCAATACTAAATTTACAACTTCTATGGATTGAATTATAAAAAATGTGAAAACATGGTTGTACTCAGTTTGAAAAATGTGGCCCAATATATCAACCTTGCTCTTTATTACACACTTAGACATGATTTATTCCATAAAATCTTCACTTGATACAACTTAGAATATCGAGAGGTCTAGTATCTTTTGGTCTTACGAACATTACATAATGACTTAAAACATGAAACACACACTAATGTAAATATAACCTATACCAATGGTTTTGGGAAAACTGTTGGTATAGTTCACTAATTTGGACCTATACCATCAGTTTTCCTAAAACCGTTGGTATAGGTCACTAATTTGGAGCTATACCAATGGTTTTGGGAAAAACATTGGGATAGTTCTCTAATTTGGACCTATACCAACGGTTTTTCCATAACCGTTGGTATATGTCCCAAACTCAAAGAACCTATACCAACGGTTCTCAAAATCATTGGTATAGGTACATGTATTTTTAATGGAATCTTCTTACAGTTGAAATTAAATAAATCAAAATTTAAAATACTTATGATAATACATATATATATATATATATATATTTATAAAATTATGTTCACAAAAGTGAGTTAGGTAAGTGGTTAGGTTGTTCAATCACAAACAAGAGGTGTTGGGATCAAAACCAACCGAATAATTTTTTTTTGAATTACATATACCAACGGTTTTATGGAACCATTGGTATAGATTTTCATATTAAATACACCAATGATTTTGAAAACCATTGGTATAGGTCTATACCAATGGTTTTCTCAAAACCATTGGTATAGACCTCTCCCCACGACTTACTTGGAAATGGTTCTCCAAACCGTTGGTATATGCTATACGAACGGTTTGGAGGCCTATACTAACGGTTCCAAACTGTTGGTATAGGGTATTGTTTCAGCACTAACAACATATTTATTGAAAAAAACCTTTACATGAACACTAAATTCCCTCGTACTTAGCATTGCATGGGATAACCTGAGGACATGCATAAAAAATGTGAGCTATAAAGCCTAGTAAGGGAGCAAAAAAGGCATAACATGAAGAATAAAATTCATTTTAGGAAATAAGAATATCAATGAATCATAATAGAAACATTAACATAAAGGAATTATATAACATGATTATCATAACATGGAAATGTGGCAACAACACTTAACAAGGTATTAGCATGAGCCAAGACTCATTGCATATGGAGCATGATTAAACCCTCATTTCACTTGAATTAGCATGAGTAAACCCTCATTGCACCTTAATTAGCACGATTAAAACCCCATTTCACTTGAAGTATCATTTTACTAGTCTTTACCCCCAATGATTTGGAGCACTATGTAAAGACTCGTAAAATTCAAGGGAATTTTTTTCTTAATTTTCTTTAGAATTTTACAAGAGCGCGGTTTCAGACGGAACCTCATTCCGAGGCCCGGAGTGCCCGGAATCAATTTCCGAAGTTTGGCTCGGGTACGTTCAGTGAACGAACGAGCGGGAATTCCTAACTTTTGATCCGGTGCTCGGAATTGAAATCTGAGGGCACCGATGAACTCGCAGCGCCGATATTCGCTTAAAGAGACCTTTTCGGAAGTTGCGTTTGTTGCGGGACGAAAGTTAGTTTTTGGGAGAATTATAAAAAGTTGAATAAAAAAATTGTGGAATTCTTTTTATTTAAACTTGTTGGTTATCTTCTCTCAAAGGAAGTTAGGTGTGGGACCCACACCCACTTAACCTCCCTTGAGAGGATTAAGTGTGGTGGGGCCCACACGAAACCTAAACTTTACATCTTCCCTCAAACCCCCTTAACCCCTCTTTAATTAACATGACAACTTGTTAATTAATGTGGAGTTATCTCTTATTTGAATTTCAAACCTTTGAAATTCTTTTTGTGAATAAAATAAGACTTTATCTTATTTTGTTGGGTTAGAGCTCTTTAGCCATCTTGGAGAGGTTGAGATATTTTCTTCCTTCTTCAAGCTTTGACGAAGAACGCTCAAGTTCCGACGAAGAACGCTCAAGCTCCGACGAAGAACGCCGCTCCTTCCTTCTTCGTCTACCGTGTCAACGAAAGGGAACGCCACTTCTTCCTCGAACATCCTTCGTCGGCATACGAAGATTCGCCAACGACGTATCTCATCGGACGCACCCCTTCGTCATCGGATTTGACGAACGACTACCGTGACACCCGACCTCCGCGACGTTGTCTTCCACGGAACGTTGACAATCTTCGAATCTATACCCAAGGTAGGGGTTGTTGATTTTTATTTAATTATTTTATTCTTGAACGTGGATCTAGCATGTCTAATGTGTGGCTTTGAAATATTTTAAGTTGTGTTATTATTTAACGTGAGGGGGGGGGGGGGGACAGCATGAACATGGCCGAACCCCCCTCCATCGTTCTTGTTGTTTTACCTTGCGGGTGGAAACAAGGTGGCGTGGTGCCATCTCACCACGCGGTTAATCGTGCGTTTATTTTACGCGACGCCGTCGCGCGCGCACCATGGAAGAAACATCTTGAACGCGACGCCGTCGCGCCGCGTTGAAAGAAATCAAGGCACGGCGGAGGGGCGCGGTGCCGTCGCACCGCGCCGGACGACAAACACCGCGGCCGGTTCCGGGCCGCGGCGGAATGAGAAGACCGGCGGCCGGGCCGCCGGCGTCGGAAGCCGAAGAGGGGACCGGATTTTCCGGTCCCGTTGGAGAAAACCGGTCGGCCAGCTGGCCGGACGGATGGTAATAAACCGGGGGAAATTAATCCCCCGGCCACCACACAAAACCCCCCCTCTTTATGAGGGGGGCGGTTCCTTTGAGGGGGGGCAGGCGGCCCCCCCGTTTCCTGCCAATCAAGCCCCCCACGTTGGGGGGGGGGGGGTTTGCAAACAGGCGCGACTAAAAAGCCGCGCCGCCTCTTCAATCAGCGGGGGATTGATTCCCCCCGCGCTGCCTCCGTGCGGCGCCAGGCCGCCGCGCCGCCGGCCGGCCAGCCGGCCGGGCCGGGTCGGCCCGGACCCGAACCCCCCCGTTTCGAATCAGATTCGGTCTTTTGGCCATAAATTGAGCCACGGACCTCCGATCGATGAACCGTCTGCGGAAACGCGATCCTTGGATCGAGACGGTCGTTTCGGTATATTGCACTCAAGGTTTCGGATTACTTTGAGTTCGGCCGGGTTGGTTCGTTCACGAAACCAACCGGGCCTTCGGAGCGGAAACGCTCATATCTTGAGCTACGGACGTCCGATTGACGTGCCGTCAGCCGCGTTGTGTTCCTCTTAGTGAGACGGATCTTTTGGCATACTCCTCCCGAGGTTTGGATGCAGGTGGAGTACGGTCGGGTTGGTTTTGCCTTAAAAACCAACCGGGCCCCGGGGACGAAAATGCCAATAACTCTCAGACCGGGCGTCCGATCGACGCGCCGTCTGTTGCGTTGAGTTCCTGTTGACGATACGGAACTTTTGGATACATCAACTCTGGACTTTGTGACAGTTGATGTATCAGCCTCCCGGCTCGTGGAGCGGACCCTCCGAACGAGCTTGCTGTGTGCGGGAACCCTAGTGCTGGCTGCGACTGTTACTGCGTCTGTGACTGCTTCTACTGCTACTGTGACTGCGACGACGACAGTACAGAGATCCTGTGTGGATTCGACGACGACGACTTTAGCACTCAGCGATCCTACGTGGATCAGTGCTACAGGTCCTGTGTGGGCCCGATCCTGTGTGGGTCCGATCCTGTGTGGGTCCTTGCGCTCAGCGGTACTGTGTGACCCAGCGCCTACAGGTCCTGTGTGGGCTCGATCCTGTGTGGGTCTTTGCGGGGGTTAGTTACCTATCGATCCTTCGTGGGTCCGACGACTTAGATGGATCAGAGATCATCTTTATCGTCCTTTGAAGAAGTATACCTGTGTGAGCTGAATCCTTTTGCTTTCCTGTGTGGATTGTGTTGTGCAATCCTGTGTGGATTACGTTTTGCTTTCCTGTGTGGAATACGTATACTTTCTTGTGTGGACTGAGTTGTACTTGGGCTCGGAGGTTGGAGCGTATTTGAATTGATGACTTAGGTATATGTATGTGCATATACCTAAGCAGTGTCGGTTGTTACTTCGTGATTGTACCTTTCTTCGTGGTTTATCCTTTGTGGATTTGAGAGACCTTCAGGGGTCTCGGGGTCCCTACTGAGTAGCTTATACTCACCCCTGCACGGGCTTTGCCCGCACTACGTTGTGTTGGTTGCAGACGACGGACAACGTTGACCTTAGCTGAGGCTTGCAGAGCGGGACGGTACCCGGAGGTGGACCACTGGGCGGGACGTGCTCGGAGCGGACGGCGGGACCCATGGAGCAGAGAAGCTATCTGTACCCACCCTTCCGGTGGGATTTCCAGTGGACAGCTCGATGTAGCGGCTTTTACTTTTCAGTTGCTGTTTTCCCTTTCGAGTTGTACTTTACTTTCAGTTTAGGTTTGTATACTGGCCCATTTACTTTTCCGCACATTCAGTTGTACTCTGCTTTTGTTTAGTGTTTACTTTCCGCTTGCTTACTCTGTGGTGTTTGTTTACTTTACAAAGGCAATGCCTTCCCTTTTTACCGGGATTTACGCCTTGGTGCTAGTCGCCAGCCCCTGGCCTATGGAAGGCGGGCTTGGGGTAGTCACGGCACGGACCCCGAGGGCGGGTCGTGACACACTATCAGGGCACACCCTTCTTAATCATATCATTTCATGCATAAGTGTTCCACTAGATCATACAACATGGATTCCTTAAACATCAAAATTTATTAACCGATAAAGAAATGTGGAAATAATACATGAAAATAATCCATCAATGATTAAATGTGCATAAAGGTTAATACCATTGATAGAGAAATGTTTATGGTTTTCACTACACAATGATATCGACTTGAAATATTACTATGCAATTTCCGCAGCATAACAGCGCGACATAAGACTTCGTAAAAATGGTTGATGAGAGAGAAAGGGGTGTATAGTAGTATGTACATGAAATTTACATTAATGGGGTCATTTAGATAAATTTACCATCATAATTAATGGAATTTATATTCATTATACAAAAGACATGCTTGAATGTAAATGAGGAGAGAGAAATTCTTTATAGAATTTCAGTATGGTAACATGTGTACATGGATGGAATTAATGATCGTGAAAGTGGTATCCCATCCTTAAAACATAAATAGGTATGTATGGGTGAGGTTCAAAACCATACCCTAACATTTTTAATTAAAAACAAAAATGGTGTAACAACATAATTAAATTTGAACAAAATGAGAATGGAAGAAATCCCTTACGAAATTTACACATGGTAATGGTTATACAGGGAAGGAAAAGATGAGGGATAAAGGGATATATCATCATTAAAACATAAATAAGACAGTATACGGGAGGTTAAAAATATTATCCCAACATTTATAATTGAAAATAAAAGGGCATAACAATATGAAGAAACATGGATAAAATGAGAAAGGAAGGAATCCCTTACAGAAATTCTGTATGGAAAATGGTGTATTTGGGAGGCATTAATGAGAGAGAAAGGGGTCTCTAATCATTCGAAAATAAAAAGGTAAGTATCGGGAAGGTGAAAAATAATACCCCAACATTTTTAATTGAAAATAATAGTGAATAACAATATAAGTAAACATGGATCTAAATAAGGAAAGTGAGTATCCCTTACATGGATGTGTGATCCCAATAGCTTGGGAGGGGCTTGAGAGAGGTTTCTTGGGAGCATGGAGCTCCTTGAAAGAATTATAGAGAGAGGACGGTAGAGGTTGGATGAACTCAAAAGGCTTTGAGTGAAGAGGAAGTGGGATCTTGGGTGGGTTTATATAAGAAAGGAGAGGGAATTATTTATTATTTAGGTTTGGGACACCACACATTAAACTAATCAAAAACACAAACCAGACCATGGTTTTTGCCCATGGTATTTTCCAAAGGGGAGTGGGAAAAAATATTTTATAACGGAAATGGCCAAACTTCTTAAAATATTAGGTTTTCTTAGGTGGATGTGAGTAATATTTTAAAGTAAAACCATTAAAAAAGAAAAAATTATTAATACGTCTTGGAGGGTCCACTAAGGCTCTATAAAATAAACATAAAATCACATTATTTTAATGGTAAAAAATATATTTTCTGAACATAATGTTTATATTATTGTATTACATAACTATTGGTACATTTTTATGTCACAAAACACATTATATAATTAAACGGTATTTAATTTTTACCGAAAAATCTGATTGGCTAAAAAAATTAGGAAAAATTAACCATTGGGTAATTTCGACATCTTGACTCCAACAATAATATTCATTTTATCTAAATAATTTTCTAAATATTTGAATTTTTTACTTTTAAAATAAAAACCGACATTTATAAAAAATTCACGGGTTTAAAAAAAAATAGAATTCAAACCTTAATAAAAATGAAAACTATAATAAATATAATTATATGATCATTTATATTTAATAAAAATTAATTTAGTAATAATATTTTATTAAAATATTATTTAATTCAAAAATCCATTAATTCATCAAAATAGATTTCATAATTGAATATTAAATATGAATACTATTTGTGCTTTAGATACTATTTACAAAGTAACAAAAATAAAATAAATGTAAATTCTTTATTATGTACAAAAATAATGCACATAATCATAGTTTTAAAGTCTTGTTACATAACCCCTTAAAACACTTGTGTAAGACCTTAGGGTATGGTGCGAGGTGGTGACAGACTCCTGGGGTGGCTCATATAACATTACTATGGTGGTAATCACTATCAACTTCAACTTCTCCTGGAGGTTATTTTGTTCAAGCTTAACATGGTGAATATTTTTTTTTTCGCATGGTGAAGAGTGAAGCACAATTATGCAACCTTCTTTCCGTGCTCTGATAAATGGGCTTCGTATAGTGCAATTCTACTATATGAGGTCATCACTTCCTTTGTCTGAGTAAATAAGATTTCTTAAAGCCCTATATTTATACTAATCATGTGATCATTGTTCAAAAACTATATTAACAGTGGTCACAATTCATTACAGTATATTTAAAATCCAAAAACATAAAATTAAGTAAGTGAATATTTTATTTAACCATTTTTCATAATAATACATTTAATTAGATCAAGAGGAATTTACATTAATTAATTTCTAGGTCATTACAATATTCCCCCTTAAGTAATTTCTCCCTCAAAATTTCATTTTCCTATACTAAAAAAGATGCAGGTAACTCTACTTCATCACTTCCCTTGATTCCCACATTGCTTCTTCAGTCTTAGGGTTTCTCCACAACACTTTCACAAGGGGCATTGTCTTATTTTGTAGAAATTTTTCCGTACGATCTAAGATCTTCATTGGATTCTCTTCATAGGAGAGGTAATTCTATAATAGTACCACATCTAGATTGAGTACGTATGAGGGGTCAGGTATGTACTTCCTCAATAGTTATACATGGAATACATCATTTACTTGAGATAAGTTTGGTTGCAGTGATAGTCGATAGGCCACTGCTCTATTGCGATCAAGGATCTCAAAATGGTTGATGTACCTTTGACTAAGCTTTCCCTTCTTCAAAAATCTCATAACACTCATCAACTGTGATATGTGGAGGAATACTATGTCTATGACATCAAACTCTATGTCCTATATAAGATTATTAGCATAGATCTTTTGTCGACTATGATTAGCTTTAATGTGATGCTGGATGGTCTTAACATTCTCCACCATTTTTCAACCATTTTCAGACCTAGGAGTTTTATCTCCCCAACTTCATCCCAACTTGTCAGTGTTCTGTACCTCTTCCCATAGAGGGATTCCTAAGGATCCATTTTGATGCTTGAATAGGAATTGTTATTGTTTGGGAACTCAACAAGAGGAAGATGTTGATCCCATCCTCCTTTTAAGTCCATTTATCATGATCTCGAAACATTCTCAAGTGTTTGGATAGTCTGCTTAGATTGGCCATCAGTTTGAGGATTATAAGTCGTAATTATGTTCAGCTCAGTATCCAGAGCATGTCGATGACTCTTCCAAAACTTAGAGGTGAATCATGTATATCGATTCAATACAATCAATAGTGGTACTCCCTGAATCCTTACCACATCTCAGATGTATATATGTGCTAGTTGATCCAGTGAGAAATCCTTTCGAATTACATTGAATTGTGAAATATTTTTAAGAAGATCCACAATAACCCAGATAGCATTGTTTCCTTTGGATGTCTATGGAAGTCCGGTGACAAACTTCATGGTGATGTTCTCCCAGTTATAGGCTGGTATGGGGAATTGTTGCATCATCACCTTAGACTTATACCTCTCATCCTTCACTTTCTTACACACCAGGCACTTTGATTTATACTCAGCGATCTCCTTCTTCATGTTATCCCACCAAAAATTCTCTCAGAGATCTCGATACATATTTGTGTTTCCTGGGAGAATTGAGAAATTTGAACTCTGTGCATCATCCAAAAGCTCCTTCTTCAGCTCTGGACTTGATGGACCATATAGTATTTTCCCAAATATCACAATTCCTTCTTCATTAATATTGATCTACAAGTATTTCAGTTTTTAGATAGTTTCCACTTTCTTTTGAATTCCCACATCATCCTTTTGATCATCCTTTAACCTTTCAAAAAGAGATGGTTGAGAAATAATTTGTGAAAGGATTGATTATATTCCCTTCTCTATGAGTCCCATGTCAATCTTCATCAAATCTTAGAATATTGGGTTCTTTTCAATTTACATTAATGATAAAATGTTTGGTTCCTTTCTACTTATAGAATCTACCACCTTGTTCGCTTTCCCAAGGTGTTAATGAATTAAGATGTCATAGTCTTTGATCAGATCTAACCATCATTGTTGGTGCATGTTAAACTCTTTCTGTGTGAATATATACATGAAGCTTTTGTGGTCCGTATATATTTCAAACTTCTCCCCAAAGAGGTAATGACACAAAATTTTTAAAGAAAATATTACTGAAACCCACTTCATATCATGTGTTGGATTGTTTTTCTCATTAAATTTCAATTTCCTAGAAGCATAGGAAATGACTTTATCATTTTGCATCAACACACATCCCATGGCCTTCTTCAAAGCATCACTGCATACTAAAAATTTTATCCACTTGTGGGTAGTGTGATCATGGGTGCAGTGATAAGCCTCTATTTTAACTCTTTGAATATCTCTTCACATTCATCACTCTAAGAAAACTTTACTCCCTTCTGAGTTATCTTGGTTAGAGGGTTGTAAAATCATGAGAAATTTCTCAAAAATTGGCGAGAATATCCTGCTAATCCCAGGAAGCCACAGATATTTGTTATCAATATTGGCCTCGTCCATCCCTCTATTACATCTATCTCTAATGGATCCATAAATATCCCATTGCTTGTGATGATATGATCCAAGAATGATACCGCCTTTAACCAGAACTCACACTTGATGTACTTTTCATAGATCTTATCCTTTCGCAAGGTCTCTAGTATAGTTATTAGATTCTCCTCATGATCCTCCATGATTTTGGAGTATATTAGAATATCATCTATAATGACAACTAAAAAAATATCATGGTACTATTTAAAGACACTATTCATCAAATCCATAAATATTGTTGGAGAATTAGTGAGTCTGAAAGGCATTAAAGTGAATTTATAGTGCTTGTACATTTTACGAAAATTAGTATTGGGGATATCTTCTTTATTCACCCTTACATGGTAATATCCCAACCGCAGATCCAAAATGGAGAAGTATTATATCAAACAAGTCAGTAATTCAGGGAAAAGGATACTAGTTCTTTATCAAGATTTTCTTGAGCTCATGATAATCAATGAAAAGGTGCTTTGACCCATCATTCTTCTTGAAGAAGAGGACTAGTTCACCCCATGGTAAAGCACTTGGGCATATAAACCCATTATCTAGATTCTCCTTTAGTTGTTTCTTCAACTCCTCAAGCTCTGGAATAGCCATTCTTTATATAGTATTTGATATTTTCAATTCCCCATGTATGAGGTCAATTAAGAATTCAACATCTATTCTAGGAGGAAGTCCATTAAATTCCTTGGGAAACACTTTAGAAAATTCCCTCACAATAGGAATGTCTTCAAGGATGGTTACCTACTTCAACTCAATCATCTAAGCTAGATATGCATGCTCATAGAGTGGTGATATCAATGCTTGAAATGATGGTGATAAATAAGATTCATCTTCATCCTTTCACTTGTATAGAATCAGGGGTCGATTCTCTACACGGAGAGTGATTTCCCAAGCTTGGAAATTTATGTTGGCCCTATATAGGGAAATCCAACACATGCCAAGAATTGCATCAAATTCCACCATACCTAGTATGATGAGGTTCACTAGGAAGTTCAATCCACAAATTATGATAGGGGATGAGTTATATTCTTGGGATTCAATTATTTTCCCATTTTTCATACTCACCGACATCTTTACATCTATGATTTTCGGTGGTGTTTGGATTGTGGTAGTAAACATTCAGGATACAAAAGAATGTGTATAACCAGAATAAAAAAGTATGTTCTCCTTTCGTGAATGAATAACTAGATTGCCTATCACCACTTCATTTTTGGGGTTCACTTCGGTGGTAGTGATGGCCAAAGATATCCCTTACTACCTTGGAGGTTGTTGATTGCCTCCGAAAACCCTTTTTTTAGGGCACTGATTTTCAAGGTTCCCTAGTTCTTTGTAGTTGAAGCAATAAAAAACATGTTGAGAGTCAAACAGAGCATTACACACCTCTTTCGAATCCATGGGTTATTCTTGTCTATATTTAACAGCTAGGTTCCCTTATTTTCCACAACTAAATAATTTCCTCATCCCCTTCAAGTAATTTCTAGGGTGCTTCTTCCCAAACCATTGGCAAGTGGGGTGCTGGATTTTAATTGCACCATTGTATTTATCCATCATACTACAATAATTTAATTCCACCTTATTCTTCATATCCCCATGATACGCTTGAGATTATCTGATCCCCATTTTGACCTTGAGGGCACGTTGGAATATTTTCTTCATAGATATTGAATTCACAGATCACCAGGGCTTTCCACAGGCTCGGTTTCATCCCACAAATGAAGTTGTCATCCTTGCATTCGGGGGTAATGATAATGTTGGAGGGATAACTTGAAAGCCTTTTTAAGTTTTCCGCATATTCTCTAATGGATTCGTCGTCTTTTTTTCTTGAGGGGATTAAATTCTCTTTCTATCTTAAGAGAGAGGGTGCGCGGAAATTATTTGTCAAAAAACATTTACTGGAAATCCATCCATTCCAATGATTAGTTCTCCTCCTCAAGATTCATATTTTTAATCAATGTCCACCATTGATCGGCTTCACCCTCCATACAATTAGCAGGCAGAATAACCTTCTCTTCTTCAGAACATTGAAGGATGGAGAAGATCTTTTCAAGGGAGTTGATACATTGTTTGACGATTGAGAGAACATATGATCCATTAAAAGTAGGAGGCATTTGTCTCATGAAGCTATCAATATCAACTTGTTATTTATTTGAGGGGGGGGGGGGTGGTTGAACATTCCTCTTGACACATGTTTCTATTAAATTCATGAGTTTACTGAGAGAGTATCGTGATAATGTTTGTGATTACCACACCCATTAGATTCGGCATCTCATCAGAATAGTCATCAAATTGATATTCTCATCAGTTGTTAGCATGAGTCCTCCTATTACTAACCAATGGCTGCAATAAAAGGAATGTTAGGGGTAACACATAAAGGGTAATCCAAGGGCAAAATAGGTGACTTATAAATTACTTTTATTTACTTAACTAATAAATCTACATGCTTCAATCTATGTTATCCATGATCTACTTCCCAACATATATTCATTGATGCATTTTTTTCTTTTTTATTCCCTTAATAATGGTTAATAATATGCTTAAACATTTACCAAATCATATCCCACAGGAGTGTCATAATGAAGAGTGAAGCAAGGCCCATTTTCATGTACCAGGATACCTTGGGTCAAACCCAAAACTCCTTGTCAGGGTTTTCAATCCTAGGTATATTTGTTCCAGAGCAGGATCTACCTTCTCATATTGAGACAAGTATGTATTTTCTTGATAATCCACTTACTCAATACTCACAAAAATTTAGGGATGTTTTTATTATACTTAGTCTCATCCTTAATTCTTTCACTAGGGTTTTCTAATCCAAATCCCAAATATAACTAAACATATCCTTTGATACCAACTATAACAACCCTTCTCTTTATTACGCACATAAAAATGATTTATTACATAAAATATTCACTTTATACAACATAGAAGATCGAGATGTCTAGTGTATTTGGGGATTATGAACATTACATAATGACTAAAACATGAAACACAACATCTTTATTGAAAACTTCCTTTACATGACCACTACATTCCATCGTACTTAGAATTGAATGGGATAACTTGAGGAGATGCATAAAAAATGTTGAGCTATAATGCCCAGTAAAAGAGTAAAAAACGAATAACATGAAGAATACAATACATATTAGAGAATAGGAATATCAATGGGGTATAAGATAAACATGAACATAAAGGTATGATATAACATGATTATCGTAACATGGAAATGTGGAAACAACACTTAACATGGTATTATCTTGATCCAAGGCTCATTGCAAATGGAGTATGAGTAAACCATCATTGTACTTGAATTACCATGATTAAACCCTCATTTCACTTGAATTATCATTAGTAAACTCTCATTTCACTTGATGTACCATGATACTAATCATTACCTAATGTGTTGGAGCGCTATCACATCACACCCTTCTTAATCCTTTCATTTCATGCATAAGTGTTCCACCAGATCATACAACATAGATTCATTAAACATCATAATTTAAACAAATATAAATGAATGTGGAAGAAATACATTAAACCATTCCATCAATGTGTAAATGTGTATAAAGGTGAATATCCTTGATTGATAAATGGGCATGGTATTCACTACAAAATTATTTTAGCTTTAAAAATTTCGGTGCAATTTCGACAACATAAAGTCGTGACATAAGACTTTGTAAAAATGTTTGATGAGAGAGAAAGGGGGGAATCATCATATTTACATGAAATGGAAAGTAAGTGGTTCATATAGATATATGTCCCAACATAATTAATGGAATTTAGATTCATAATACAAAATAATTGCTTGAATGTAAATGAGGAAAACCTTATGGAATTTAGGGAGAGAGAAAGAGGTCTCCCATCATTAATACATAAAGAGGGTAGTATGGGGAGCTGTGGAACCACACCCCAAAACTTGTAATAAAAAAATCAGTATAACAACATAATGAAATTTAGACAATATGAGAATGCAAGAAATCCCTTACGAAATTTCGGTATGGTAACGAGTATACATGGAAGGCATCGATGAGAGATAAAGGAGTATATCATCATTCAAATATAAATAATACTGCATAGGGGAGGTTCAAAATCTTAACCCAACATTTATAATTTAAAATAAAAGGGAATAACAATATAATGAAAAATAGAAAAAATGAGAAAGGAAGGAATCCCTTACGTAAATTCTGCATGGTAACAGGTGTCTTTGGGAGGCATTAATGAGAGAGAAAGGGGTCTCTCATTATTCAAACATAAGGAGGGATGAATAGGAGAGGTTTAAAATCATACCCAAACATTTGTAATTGATAACAAAATGGCATAACATTATAAGGAAACTTGGACATAAATAAGGAAAGTGAGAATATA
Source organism: Viscum album (assembly GCA_963277665.1). Classification (NCBI taxonomy): domain Eukaryota; kingdom Viridiplantae; phylum Streptophyta; class Magnoliopsida; order Santalales; family Viscaceae; genus Viscum; species Viscum album. Next base: position 623,903,471 of record OY728137.1, on the reverse strand, counting down.
TTACTTAGAAGTGTGATCCCAAAGGCTTGGGAGGGGATTGAGAGAGGATTCTTGGGAGATTGGGGAACCTTGGGAGGATTATAGGGAGATTAGGACAGAGTTTGGATGAAATAAAATGGCATTGTGTTAAGATTAAGTGGGATCTTGGGTGGTTTTATATATGAAATGAGAGGGAATTCTTTATTATTTAGGTTTGGGGCACCAAAAATTAAACTAATTAAAACCACAAACCAGAACATGGTTTTTTCCCATGGTTATTTCCAAAGGGAAGTCGAAAACAATATTTTATAAGTCCAATGGCCAAAATTTTTTAAATATTAGGTTTTATTATGTAGAGGTGAGCCACATTATCAATGAAATCAATTAAAAAAGAAACATGTTTAGTAAGTCTTGAAGGGTCCATTAAGGCTTTGTAAAATAAATAAAATAAACCTAAAATCACATTATTTTTATTATTATACATATATTGGCAGAAATTAATGTTTATAGTATTTTATTACTTCACTAGTGGGTCATTATTATGTCACAAAACAAATTATATAATTAAACAATATTTAATTTTTACCCAAAAATTCGATTGTCTCAGAAAATTATGGAAAACTCACCATTGGACGATTTCAACATCCTGATTCGAAAAATAATATTCATTTTATCTAAATAATTTTATAAATATGTGAATTTTTACTTTTAAAATAAAAACCTACATTTATTGAAAATTCTTGGGTTTTGACAAAAATAACTTTCAAACATTAATAAAAATCACAATTGTATTCATGAAAATTATATGATCATTTATTTTTAATAAAAAAGAATATAGTATTAATATTTTATTAAAATATTATTTAATTCAAAACTCCATTAATTCATCAAAATCGATTTCAAAGTTGAATATTAACTAAGAATAATTTTGTGATTTAGAAACTATTTACAAAGTAACAATAATAAAACGAATATATGTTATTTATTATATAAAAAATAATGCACATAATCATAGTTCTAGTGTCTCATTACATAACCCTTTAAAACACCTGCATAAGACCTTAGGGAAAGGTGTGTGATGGTGACAGGCTCTTGGGGTGGCTCAGATAACATTGCTCTGGTGGCAATCTCTATTAACTTCCACTTCTCCCGTAGGTGGTTCCGTTTGAGCTTAAAATTGTGAAGCTCGGCTTGGGCTTAGTCAAGAGTGAAGCCTAATGATGCCACCTCTTTTCCGGGCTTCGAAAAATGGGATTTGTATGGAAAAATTCTAATAGATTAGGTCATCAATTCCTTTTTCTATGTAAATTGGATTTGTTAAATCCCTATATTTATACTAATCATGTGATCATTATTCAGAAACTATATTAGCAATTTTCACAATTCTTTACGGTATTTTTATAATCCAAAAACATAAAACCAAGGAAGTTCATATTTTATATAACCATTTTACATAATAAGACATTTAATTTGATCAATAGGAATTTTCATTAATGAAATTTTGGGTCATTACATCCAATATGATCCAAATAATATATGGTAAATAGTAAATTTGGTATTTTATTTACTTCTCTTAAAGGTAAATAAGGAAATTAAAGGTTCAATTAATATAATAAAATTTTAAAATAACCATAAAACAAGCATTAATAAAATTTATTGAGTTATTATCGACCATTAACATCCTTGGGTATAAATTTTGACCATTGGAATCCACTTGGGATGTGATTATGAAATTTATAACATTAAATTTAAAGTAAAGGAAAATATTCCATAAATATGTCTCTTTTAATGAAGAAATTTTTATATGTATTTATTTAAGTTAAATATTTGACTATCTATTGTCTTTATAAATCTAAAAATATAAAATAAAAATGTAATTTTTTTTCAATTTTTTCAAATTATATAATTACATTTAATTATAAAAAATGATGTATTAAAAGATTTATTAAATAATGTATCAAATAAATTATATTGAATATATTTAAATAAATATAAATTATAAATATTTGATTCCATGCACAAAATTTATGAATTACTATAACATGTTAATATTTTTTAATGTATTTTTTCCGACTGAATCGAGTTGTTATGATATTTTTAAAAATTCGCTTATTGAATAGTGTCAAAATTGACATATTTCATATTTTAAAATATAAAATATTTAATTATATTATATTATATTTTTTTAAATTTATTTTCTATAAAAAGATAATATATCTCCAAAAATGAAATTAATGACTCATTATTTAGACATTTGGCATGATTTGGTAATTATTCTAATCCCCAAAGTGTACATTACTTGAAAAAATGGTAATAGTTAGATGTTGTTAAAATAACAATATAAGTACTAAAAAATGATATAACATATCTAATTTTCATTGTATGATTTGTTTTCTACCCATTCTAGTCATTTATTTGATATAAATGAGTTTGGACCCATTTGGAATCGATGTTGAATTTATATTAATTAAATACTTTTAATTATACCAATGATTTACCTTCCCTCTCCTATAAAAAGAAACTCATTACTCTCTGTTAAATAAACTAAAAATCCTTTTGGATCATCAAATATCTACCCAAACCCATTATTACAATCCCTACCCACATTATTGAGGCCTTATATTAGGTAGAACACCCTCCTTAGAGGTGATAAGGTTTTCGTCAAAGATGATCATCTGTAAAAGAGGTATCATTTTCATTAAGTATTTCTATTTTATTTAATCATACACTAACTTAAAATGTTATTCCAACCATATTAAATTATAAAACCAATATCCTAACTATAATTATATTTTATCATGATAATATCATCACCTAAATCCATCTCTACTACCATTAAATGCGAAAGGAATTAATTATTTTTGCATACCTGCGAATTATCTCCTCCATGAACCAATCTAATTCATGTTTCATAACGGTCACACATGACATGTTATAATAATTGATTTCATATTGATATTTTATATTCATGAAATTTATGTCTTTATAAGATAATATTATATCTATTAAAATCTTACTTTCCATGCGCATCAGAATGATAACGCCGTTCGTGCGTACGTGTGAACTATCACCTCCATGAAGTGATATAACTTGTTTTAATAAATTATATCACATGTATGATATATATAAGTATATTTAAATGATAAAAATTTTATTAATGATTTTATTTTTATTCTATAATGATAAAATAATACATAACTTCTTTCCATGATGGTCATTGAAAAATGAAAAATGTTACTCACCTGTATGTGTGGCTTATTGTCTCTATGATTACAAAATTGTTCATTTTTCATGGACACACTTCATAGTTGGATTTGAAGGTACAATTTATTTATTAAATTATAATAATTTCATGAATATTATTATTTATATGAAGTAATTATGACTACATGGAATAGAAACATTGTGAAAAGATCATTTTCGAATTAGGTACCGAATATCATCAAAACGTTTGACATTAACATAAATCATTATGTAATTGTTATAACAAGGTAATAAGTTACATAAAAAGAATAATAAACATGAAAATTTTTATCAATCTTGAATAAATTTACCAATTTTTACTATCGAGGAAGAAAAAGAAGGTACACGATGATTTCGACTCGAGGTAAGGGACTTTGTCTCAATATTATTTCATTAAGGCATATTTTGATGTCATAAAACACCTTATTTTATAAGTTATATAATAAAAACCATTTAAATTTAATTAATTACAAGGTTTTAAAAAGGAATATTTTTATATTAAATGTTTTACTTTCTTTAGAAAATGACAAAGTTAATGTCTTTTTACATATGCAGCGACAATGACTTATCCACCGGTGTAACCGTTATTTGATATTTGGTTTACTCTATAAGCCTTAATTTTTTAAATAGAAAATAAATACCTTATTTATTTTTTTGGTTATTTTGGTACTGATACATTTTATGAAAATTCATTGTCATTTTAAATATCTTGAAATTATTTCTTGTCATTAAAAATGGAATTTTATGAGTGAAAATTTTAAAATTACAATATTTTATATGTTATGATTATATATTGGTACTAGGAAATTTTATGGGTGGTTACATGATAAATTAGATATTGGTTCTTACATTATAAAAAAAATATGGGTGGTTCCAAGATAAACCAAGGATGGGTGGTTATATTATAACCTACAATGTAATGGGAATGGAAGTCATCCACATGGCTATTTCATTTGTTTGATTTTCGTGTGTGGAAGTCGACCTTATGGTTATTCCATTTAAGTATGATTATTTCCCATGTTACATTTATATGTTATATATTTCTTTATAAGTGTTTTATGGTAATTTTTTCATTACAAAAAGTGCAAGGAATGAGCTTATATTTTGTGAAGATTATTTTTTACATCCTAAAGGTGACAATTATTACTTTATGAAAAAGTATTCATTTTTTAAATTTTTTCAAAATAATTATAGTTTTCTATATTGGTGTATCCATTACTGAGCATTTTATTCTAAAACCATGTTTAGAAATGTTTCTTAGAGTTCTTAATATTGTTAAGGACAGAGACGATGTCCTGATAAAAATAATTGAGAATGTTTCAGGAAATGAAAACTTTTTTATTTTAAAAGGGTTTCCTTTGGTGGGAAATAGGAATACTTAGTGTAACTATACACCTGTAATGCATGGGTCTAAAATGTATGAGTTTTTTCAAATTCTATAAAACTCTAAACATAAAATAACCTCATATGTGATTTATAGTTTGAAAACACTATGATATGTTATGTTTTAGACTAGGTCCTTATAGTTTTCAATAATTTACCATAATATTATTAGGGAAAATTATTTTAATTAATGATAAGAAGAGATGAAAACATATTGAAAATTATATTGTTCTTTGAAATCAAATTATATTGGCTTCCCATGAATATTTATGTCTACGTGTTGACTAATTGCAATAAATTGGGGTTAAAACCATTTGAGGATATTTGGAACAATTAATATCAATAATATATATCAATGTGGAAACATGTGAACATCCCATAAGGAGGATAACTAAATAAGGTAATAGTTGTTATCATTTTTAATTGATAAATGTATATTATATCCATCTAAATTTAAAAATCATGTTTTTATACACTGCACACACCCCACACAGACTTTGAGTGAGTCAATTGAAGATATGTTGATTAAGAATTAATTGATTACATACACTACCCAGGTCATTGTATTTATTATCAATAAGTGTGTCAAAATAATTAAGAATAAATATAATGTGAATGCAATGATGAAAAAATTATAAATTAATAAACATATGGAAATATTATTTTATGGAATGTGATATTGAAAAACGAATAAAAAGGCAGAGATTATTGGTCCCACTTTAGGTTGTGTTAATTTTTTTTCAATAATTATTTGAGGATATTTGATTCCATTTTATCAATGAGTTATTTCATAGATATTATTTGAAAGTTCCCAATAATGTTGAGAATAATATGGATTTCTTATGTCTAGGTGTCGATATTTTTGAGTTGCAAAAAAATAAATATATTTGATGCATCTGGAAGCTTAAAAGTAATGAATGTTGCTTCTTCCATTTTTTGTGTGGTAAGGAGATGGTGATCCATCTATTTGTGTTGAAATATTTAATTATTTTTTAAATCAAGAAGGTCCAATTATAAGTAAACATCATAATGGTCTATGTAAAGGAAATAAAATACATAGTAATGATCAGACATATCAGCAAAAACCTGATCACTCATAAGAGTGCATGTATCTATATATCATATCATGATATATATGTATGAATTAATCATTCATATATATAATACAATAAAATATAAAATTGATCACCTATAAAAGATCCTTTTCAAAACCATCACATACATTCTATGAAAACATCTTCAGTTTCACTCTTTATAGGGCCTATATGTGCATTTAATACATTGATATGATCAATTTTCATGGTTAGTGGATTATATAGGTATTACATCCTGATTTTCTTCTCTTGGTAACTTTATGTTTGTATGGTATGTTCAGAAAGTCATTTTCAATTAAAATGTACATGAAATTAATTTTTTTACCTCTAGTGGATCCATCTATACAGTCAGTTTTCAATAGCATGGTCAATTGAAATGATTGCGTGGTCAATTTTATCTATATATAAATTTCATTTCTATCATTAGTTTTCATAATTGTATATCACCACATGATTATAGATTTTTTAGGCTTATTCAAACTATTTTCTACCTCTCCTTCAAAGAATAAATATCATAATGAAGTTTCTCATGATTGAAGCTGGAATGAGGTTGATGGTGAAAAAAAAGATAAATATGAAGAATGATAAATAGAATATGATGGTTTATAATTCATGGAGATAATTATATCATTATGATTGTAATATGTTTTTTACCATATATTAGGAAGAACCATGGTGAAAATTTTGGCTACTAAACAAGATATCAAGGAACTCCGCATCATAGACTATTTCACAGTGTTTCATGCATCCCATGAACATGTGAAAATAAAACTTATTGAAAATAAATGAGAAAAAAATAGGAAAATTATATAAGATTATTTAAAATATAAGTTACATAAATTTAGATATTGATACTCTACGAGAGTTAAATTTTGAGAAGTATGGTAATTGAGTTTTCACTCTTCAGAAAGAATGAGGAAGAATGATAATTAAATTCCAATATTTTAGGAGTCTGAATGTGTGAGAATAATGAGAAAAAATATTCATGAAATATAGATAATATATATGATATTAATAAACAAATAGAGTGCGTTATCTATTGTGTGGGTATATTGGAAATATTCTACTAGAAGAAAGAGAATGAATAAGTGTGAGGCTTGATATACTATCTACTGAAATCTGTAAAGTATCAAAGAGAGAGAAATTATGAACTAGTTATATATGGAAAGGATTCAAATTATATAATAATGAATAATAAGGATGAAAAAGAATGATATCATGTGGCATACATCAATTAATCATACACATGAGAAGTTTTTAAGAATCCCATATTTTTGTATCCATATGTTCTAAATTTCTGAAGAACACTAAGGAAACTAATTGGATTGCTTCAAGATAGATAGAAGATAAATAAAAATAGTATATAATGTAATCCATCCAACACATTTAATATTTTTCATGTAATTAAAATTCAATTATGGAGAACATAGTTATAGAAATCCCTCACATTATTTCCATTTGGTTGGTGCATTAATTTGAGTTCAATTTCATACTCTTGTTTGATATTCTATTGTAAGAAAATAGATGTTGTGTTTACATGGGATAGTAATGATAATACATTATCAACCTAGTTATACTTAGGGATGAAAGCCTCATAAATAAACACCATTTCTGTGCACATTTGAATTTTTATGTCTCTATATAAACCAATGGATAAAAATATAAATAGATATCCACTCACTATGTAACAAATGAGGTGATAAAGAGATAAATGTAAAGTTGGAATAAAAGTATACCTACAATGATTCATCCCCCAAACTCTTAGTGTTGGAAAAATCTATAGGTGATCCTAACACTTGACATTTGTTTTGTTAGAATTTTTTTATGTTGTATGTTCAAGGATCTTCTTGGTTGTGTAATTTATTGTATATATTGGCGAGGTTATAATTTTTGGTCTTTTATGGGGATTTAAATGACCATTTTTTTGTTTCTTAGTATCATTTTTATTTTGAATATTCTCAATGTTAAGTAACAATGGAATAATTACTCGAAAATTTTGTTTCCACAGTAAATGATACATTCATTGGTCATGGTATTCTAGGACATTAACAGGCAGTGGTTTCAATGAAGTTGAAGTAGTGGTATCAGTTTCTAGAATATCTTTCAAGGATTTTTTTGTTTTCATGTGGTTTTTTAAATTATTAGTATTCATTTTTATTTTTGAATTGGTATTTGATAGTTATTTTGTGTGGGTTCCCACTAAAACACTTAATTTTTTTAAAAAAATTGGTAAAAATATATTGGATGAGGGCACTCATTGGTTGTTTCCTAAAAAATTTCATACTCACTCCCTGTATGTAATTAATAATGTTCCAGTATCCCAAGGAATATGCCTTACTTCGTTACATTGATATAAAATACAAGAAATTATATCCAAAAAGGAATAACTAGTTTAGTGGACTTGGTAAACTAGACACATATTTGAAATTAAATTACATTTAAAAAAAAATCAAAAAGTATATTTTTCAGAACAACATTATTCCCCATAATTTAACCATGCATATCAATCATAATAAAATTCATGGAAAATGGGGCAAATAAATCTTATGAAATGGGTGAGAAAAAAATTCTTAGTGAAGGTTAAATACAATTGAATAAATAAAAAATCAATGAGCATAATCGATATATAAAGGAAAATATCTAAAAACAATTTCCATTTAATCAATAAGATGAGAATGAAATGAATCCATATATATTATCATAGATAAAATGATTTGGACTATGATAATTGAATACTGAAAGAAGGGATTGCTTAATTATTGAAAGTCATTTATCTAGAAGATGATACCACTACAATCATGAACATTAAAAAGGATGTTTAATATACATATAAAAATCCATTTAATTGGGTTAATTTTTTTTTCTCATGAGACCTATTAATTCATAGAGGGGTTGTATAATGTCAGGCCCCACCCATCACTGTAAGTCTAAAAAAATTATTTATATATTAAGTAAATGATTAAAAATTTGTTAAATCAATGTTTACCATAAAACATTGAATCATTTTAATAAAATTAATCTGATGATAAACATGATATTATATATGAAATGCATAGTGTGTACAACTTATAAAAGAAGGTAGGTGTATACCATCAAAATATGTCTCCATGAAAGAAGATCGAGATAAAGAACCTTAAAAATGAATCAATTATGTGTATGTGTTGTAGTTCAACATAAAAAAAGTGTAAATAGTACATGATAAAATAAAAATCATTTCACACATAACCCTATCAGTAAATCATCGATTAAATATAATATTAACCAAATAATTGAAAATTGAGTTAAGAAATATCTTACCACATTTAATGAGGTGAATCATTTTCCCCATAAAAGTAATAATTATAAAATGAAACATTTATTACCATGAATAAAATGATAGAAATAATATGTTATATCATAATGTGAGTATATACACCATACACATGTATTATGTGGTGAATAATCCATATATCTTATAGAATTAAAAAGTGCAATTAGAAAATCCTGACCTCGTAGTTCCATTTAGTATAACATTCATTAACCTCTTGAAAAATAATTCAAAAAATGTATTAACTCATTCAATTACTATATTATAATTTTTAATAGAATATATTGTCTTTTTATATCATCTTTTGATCAATTCATAAATAATAGTTCATTACTTTCATGGTTTTTGATGGGTTTATTTCATGGTTTTCATGATCGGTTTATTAGTGTATAATTATGGTTTATCTTATAAAATGGAAATTAAACTTCAAATATGAATAAAATTATATTAAAGTACATCCAATATTATAAATTTTTCTGGATATCATTTTTTCTAACATTATGGTGATTCATTTGATAAAATTTTATTTATAATTACTTAGTTAATTTTGGCAGTTTTTCCAAACACCGGAGACTATATTTGTTTTATTTACTACAGTGAGTATATATTAATTCCAAAACATAGAATATGTTATAATATACCAATAAATAAATTATTTAACCATAAATTATGTTTTATGACCATCCATGAAGGTGGTAATAAAAAAGGAATAAAAACGTTATTCACAGAGAGAATTAACCGACATAATTTTCATAATATATTAATTTCATTGAATAAAATGAAGTAATAAAAGGGATTGATATAAGATATTAAATTATAAAAATAAAAATATAGTGTTTACATGATTCTTGGAATATTATTTTTTTATTTATGAATTATATGAGGAGAAATTATATGAAGATATTAAAATAAATTAGGTGTTTTGAGAAAATTACATCTTTAATATCTCCTAATTGAGAGACCCTTAAGGAGCTTGAATAACATATTTTGGTGATACCAGAATAAATTTGACATGGTTTGATTTATAAGAAGATTTTTGGGTATATATTCGATGATATAAAAGGATTTTGAGTCTAAATTGGGAGGTGAGAGGTTGTATTTATACTCGAGGATAGGTGGGTTTAAGTGACTCAATAATGAATATTTTATAATTAAATCCAACCACATTGAGGTGAAATTAATTTAAATAAGTAAATTTATTAATTAATTCTTTTGAGGCTTTTTATGTTCAATAAGCACCTCAATAATCCATTAAATGTTGTAATTATTAGGCATGTTAATCTTTTACCTTTTATCTTTATCCCTTGTCACTATTTTACCTATACTATGATAAATGTTTTTACCATGATTACATTACATACCTAAAAATGAAATTGGGATTACAACCTATTTTTTACATTATTATGAAATATGTCGTCTCCATATTACTAAATTAAATATACACAATTGGATAATGTATATTTAAAATAATCTAACCTATACAATTGGAAATGTATTTTTATGTTTAAAAGTAAAAATGTTATGACTATTTTTATATCCAATTTCAATGTTAAATTTATTAAAATGATATAAATTGGATTTATAGATGTATGGTTGCACTAATTATAATTTGAAAAAAAAAATTAAATATAATTTATGTATATAGATAAATTATATAAAAAACCAATTTTCAAATAAAATACAATATTTCCACCATTTACCAAAAAATGAACATTATCAAAAAATTAACAAAAACTACCCTGAGTTAATTTTTTACATTAATTATTAATAAATGTATCTTATTTGTGAAATAAAACTATGAAAATTTATATTTAAAACAAGTTCACCCTCACAAGGTGTAAAATATTATTTTTAGAAAAATTTAGCTTTTTAGTATAAAATTGGATTTATTTCTTAATTTAAACCAATAGAACATAATAATTGAATTTTAAAAAAATTATTTAATATATAAAATATAAATGTAAATAATATATCTCAATAATAGTAATTAATTTAAATTTTGATGATAAAATATCATTATGGGAAAAAAATAGTATTTTATGAAAACAAAACCTTTAATAAATTTTCTTTTTATATTCATTTATAATTAATTTTTAACCAATTAAATATTTTTATAATAATTTTTTATATTTATTTCAATAAATTTGTTAATGCAATTCTTTTGTTCTATTCCAATGACTATGTTATATCAATCATAATTAATGGTTGATATTTTAATAATTTTTTAAAGTTATATGTTATGGGTAACACAAGATATCAAAGATATTGAATTAAAAAAGAGACCTACCATAAAATCATGGGGTGTTCAATTCTTGCCCCCTTTAATATATTTCATTAGCACCATTTCAAATTTAACATTTCAAATAAATTTTTTATACTTGAGAATAAATTTTTGAAAAATCTACATCATAAATAGGGTGAATGAAACATCCCTTTAATAAGAGGGAAAGGTAAATGAACAATTCACCTCATAAATAGGATTTCGAATAGAAAAAATGGAAGAGAAATAAAACTATCATGTTCTGATAGAGAGTGATAGAGAACATTCTCATTTGAATGTCTATCATCAAAAAACCATAAATCAATGATGGGTTAAATATGACATTGATTTCTAGTCAAAAAAGTAAAATGAATATGATTTTCATTATACATTTTTTTTCTTATCATTGAGGAATTATTTTACTATCCGGATAAGAAATTCGAAAAATAAAATAACATGATTTCATTCTATTTACTATGTATAATCTCATCATTTGGATATTATCCAATTTACATTCACCTCATCCTTTACAATATGAAATGAATGGTCGAATAGATTTTTTTATGTATGAATCATATTAATGGGTCATAATATCTACATGTCATTCCAACAGACTTTACATATTTATTGAAACCAAAATTGATATAGCATGATATTTAATATAACAAATAATAATTTAACCACAATAAATAATATATTATGTTCAATATAGACTTTTCTATAAGTAACAAATATTAAGGCTAGTTTTAATATTGTCTATCAATATTCAACAACCAAATGTTTACATGGTGGGTGACAAAATTTCAAAAATCTCTGAAGAATTAGAATCCAAAAAATAATAATTTTACTCTTATTTTTACATAAAAATAATATAAATTCATTAATCACTTTAAAACCTTTTTGAAAACATGATTTCATCCAAAAATAAAATTTCAAGATGTCGAATATATTATTAAATCCAAACATGCAGTGAACCATAAAATCACTAATCACCATCATGGTCACCAATGTTGTCCTATAAAAATCTTTTTGTTATCATATAAAAATTAAACACATATTTGGTGTTATTTTTTTTCCCAAATCATGTGTTTTCAAATGAGATACCCATTCCAATGAATCATTTTTTCCACTCATTGCTTCTATAGAACATGTGATCTGAAATCCTTAAATAAAAAAAGAAAATCAGCACAATCCATATAGGTTTCATGATTCCTATGACCATAATATCTTTCATGATATACGTTTTCCACAAAATTCATGTGTATAAAAACCCAAACAATTTAATTATTCTACTTTGACTATAGTAACAACATAATATTAACCTTGATCACTTTGCTTCTTTTGAGGTATAATCCCTTGATGATTTGGGAATTAATTTTCATAGTTACCCATATGCTTACCATGAAATAGTGTACATTTAAAGATTCATTATTTCCCTTACACTCACGATCCTGGTGAAATTTGTTTACACACTTTTAACAAACTCCCATTCTCATCAAGCTTGTACCGATGTGTTTATTTCCACAATTATCACATATTGTAAAATCCTTATTTCTCTTTTTTATTTCCCGGTCTCTTGATCCATCATTCCCTTATTATATTTATTTCACATCTTGTAATAATATGTATATAATTATTTCTCTTTCTTGACAGCACATGAGATTATATATTCGCATGAAGAGAATGTTTGAGAAAATAACTCCCATTAGAGGAATGTATTTAAATAATAAATAAAATAATATATATTACTCCCTATGTTAATGATGTAGTCCATATCATGTATTGATAATATTTTATACATGGATTAATTGTTATAAACATTCTCATCCTCCATTTACCTCATACTCAACAATTTTATTTTTATATCTTCTCACAATTTGTGACGGATTTTTTATGAAAAGTTACATAAAATCCATCCATTTGGTGTTTGGTATTTCTTCATGTTCCCATGGGTTTTATATTAATGAAAATTGTTACTTCACATATCAATCGATATGAAATTTTTTTATGACAACTATCTCCATTTTATTACTTCCCAAAGATAGAAATATTTTCTCTTAATATCATATCCACTTCTCAGCTATAAATGGATGCGTAGTCTTATTGAATTATGGGGGTTGTAATCACATGAAACTGTCTAAATTTGTAACATTGTGTTGTCGATAAGGCTGCTCTATATGGTCAAGGACATTTCCCATAACATAGATTAATTTTCCCAATATAATTATAATTTCTTCATCTCCAACCATAGTTCTAGCTCCAACTTCAACACTATTATCTTTCATATGATGTAAATCCCTACATGGATTATAGGAATTGATATGGTTCCCATTAATTATGCTAATAACCATTTAAAAATATTTTCATACACTATATTAGATCATAATGTTATGGAACATAATCTATATACTCTAAATTAGTGATGTACATAACATAGAATGAAAGTTTATTGAATAGATAATCTCATAATGATATACAAGATTTCCATGGAATATTCCAATTACATTGAATCGAATTTTATTAGAGGGGTGTGTTTTCTGAGATATTTGTTCTTAAATCTTGTTTCCATGGTTTCTAATTAAATTTCTATGATAAAAAATATAACATCCCTACACCCAGTAGCACGGTGATGATACCTTACGTGATTATTTTGGCATAAGATACAATAAATCGCATTCCATATGGATGGAAGATGTAGTATCCTTGATAAACTAGATATATATTTGGATTCAAATTCCATTTTAGACAAAAAATAAATAATTATTTTCATCAAGAACATCATCATTCCCCTGTAACCCTCTATATCAATCATAATAAATATAATAAAATCTTGGGGAAGATAAAAAATAAGAAATGGAAGATCTCAATTTCTTAGTAAGGGTTAAATAAAGTGCAACAAATAATGAATCAATGAGAATAATCAACATATAAAGGCGTATAACTGAAAAAACATACCATTTAATCAATAAAATGAGAAGGAATTTCATCTATAGATCTTATCATAGTGAAAATACTCAAGATTATTATAATTGAAATCTCATAGAAATTAATTCTTAATTATTAGACGTCATATATCTGTAACAAGATAACACTACCATCAATACCACTTACAAGACTAGATTAATCTACAAGTAATTAACTATTTAATTTTTCTTCATTTTTTGTCCCATGAGACCTACTAATTTCTCAAGAGGCTATATAATGTCAGGCCCCACTCATCACTACATGTCCAAAGCATTCTACAAATATGAAATAAATGATTTAAAAAAAGTTTTTTAAAATCAATGTGTCTCATTCAACATTAAAATTTTTTAATACCATGAAGAAAATGAGATTCATGATAAGATATATCAAAGAGGATGTATATACACCACATAAAATAATGTGTGTATAACATCAAAATATTCCTCAATGAAAGGAGATAAAGAAAAAATCCATTAAAAATGAATCAATTATGCTTATTAAATATAATTCCACGTGAAACAAGTTTAAATAATACGTTATAAAATAAAAAATTAAATTCACACATAACCTTATTCTGACATCATAAATGAAATAGAATTTTAACCAAATGAAAAAATGATTTAAAAAATATTTTACCAATTGTAATTAGTTGAATCATATACCTCAAAAAAGTAATAATTACCAAATAAAACATTGATTACCATTAAGATACTGAGTCTAGAGGTATAATATATAAAAATTTCATTAAATACACTATACACAAGGATATAGTGGTGAATATGTAATATATATCCCATAAGTAAAAACTGATATGAGAAAATCCATATATCACGGTTCCAGTTGACTTTTGAGTAGTTTTCATTAACCTCTAATATAATGGATTAAATAATTTTATTAAATGATTAAAAATATTAATATTTATAATACCTTATATGGTCATTTATAACATCTAATGACCCAATCATTAATATTTTTTCATTTTTTCATTTTTTTCTGGTGCATTCATTTCAATGGTTTTTATTATCTGTTCATTTGTGTATAATTATGGATTATCATGTAAAATGGGAATAAAACAAAAAATAATAATTAAATGTTATTAATTAAATTATAGGAGTATAAATGTTCATGTATATCATTTTATTTCTAACATGTGGATAATTTATTTGATAAAATGATAATGATAATTTTATAGTAAATTTTTGTGGTTTTTCCAGACACCACATACCAGTTTTTTATATCTACTATTATTATAATATATTAGATATATAAAATTACATATATTATAATATTCCTATTAAAATGTTCATTAATAATAAAAATAATTTTTTGTCTATACATGGAGTAGGTAGTGGAAAATGAAAGATAACATTAGCTAGATAGATGATTAGCTGGAATAATTAGGACAATACATTAGTTTCATTGAATAAGAGGATATAATAAAAGGTATTCATATAATATATTCCATTAGAAACATAAAAATCCAGTATTTACATTATTTTTGAATTATTATTCATTTATGAATTAATGATACAATCAGAAAGTGGAAGAATAAGTGAAAATAAGATATGTGTTTTGAGAAAATTACCTCTCAAATATCACCTTTTTGGGAGACCCTTGATGATCTAGGATTTGATATTTTGGTAAAACATGCAACAAATGGATGTAGGAACAATGATTAAAATATGTTTTGGTAGATACATGTTGAGATATAAGGCTTTCTAATTGAAATGGGGTCGTCTGATGGGGTATTTATACATCAGGAGAGGTGGGTTTAAGTGAATAAATGATTAATATTTTAAAATTAAAGACATTTTCTTCGAGGTGGAATTAAATTAGAAAATTTATATTGATAATTAATATTTTTGAGGATAGTTATGCTCAAGAAATACCTCAAAAAACCATGAAATATTTTAATTTTTATATATGTAAATATTTTACCTTATAACTTTAACTTATATCACTATTTTACTTATTTTATAGTAAAGTATTTTTTACCATGGTAAATTTTTATAATAAAAATGAAATTTATGTTAAAAAATAATTTTTACCATATTATTCCAACTATTTAATTCACTTTAATAAATTCAATTCATAGTATTTAAAAATTATATTTAGAATAATCTCATACACACAATGAAAAAGCGAGTTTCAAAATTGTAAAAGTTATAAAGTTTAAACTATCTTTATATATAATTTCAAAGTGAAATTAATTAAAAAGGATTAAATTGGATTTTTATATATATAGTGTGACTAATTATACTTTAAAATCAATTTGAAATAAAATTTAACCATAAAAATTAATTATATAAAAAAATAGTTTTCAAATAAAATTCAATATTTCTCACGCTTTATCAAAAAATGAAACTTATTAGAATAATAACAAAAATTCACCCTAAGATATTTTTTTAGTAAAATTTCAAAACAAAATTTATTTTTTCAAAAAAAACTTATTGAAGTATGAATATTTATATTTAAAACTGGTTCCCTATAAAAAGGCGACCGAATTTCATTTTAGAAAAATATAGATTTTTATATGTAAAATTGGATTTATTTCCTATCTAATGACTATAAAAAATATTGGATGAATTAATAAAAAAAATCATATATTACATATAAATGCAATTAATATCTTTAAATAATATTTTTTAATTTAATTTGTAAAGATAAAATAACATTATGGGGACAAAATTATTTTTTTTATAAAAACACATTCTTTATATTCAATTGTTTTTTGTTTTCATTTCTAATTAATTTTTAACCAATGAATTAATTTTATGGACATGTGTAAAAATTATTTCCATAATTTAGTTAACATCATTAATTAATTCCAATTTAAATGATAGTTGATAATATTAGAATTAAACAATAATATTTGAATAGTTTTTTTAAATATCATTGTTCTTTGTAACATAAGCTATCAAAGAGATTGAATTAATAATAGATATACAATATAATATTTGGGTGTTACACTGTATGTGTAATTTGGAAATTTTTTTGTCTTTATGTCTTAGTTGTGGGACAATGACAGGAATATATGATAGTTTCTTGAGATAGAGTGGGTTGGAAAAGAAAGGATATATTTACGAGGCAAGGATGAGCATCATTGGTGATAAAGTCACATATGTTTTTATTTATTTTTTATTTTTTCATCATACAGTTTATGTGGATTACCCAATAAGGTAAATCTTTTGATATATGAAAAATATGACTTGGAATGGGTTTATATGTTATTGAATAGTGTCTTGTTATTGCTTACTGTTGGATTTTACATATTACATAATATTTTAATATTTTTTTTACGTGTTATGTTTTATCTATATTATTTTAATATCACGAAGAAAAAATATGTTTTTACATGAGTTTTTTTACATTTATTTTTATGGTGAATCTAATTTAAGAGGCATAAAAAATATTTGTTTTCTTAACATCTATTATTATAACCAAAATTAAAAATATTTTATTAAACAACTTTTCTATCTGTTATTGTATATTCGACATAAGAAAATACATTTAATGTCATTTATATAAAAAAATGATGTCGAATATTTCTTATTTACACCATTTATAAAATAAATGAAGAAAAAATGTTAATTTTTATGCCTTTTTTTACATAAACAACGTAAAAATATATATATTTTAAAAAATATCACTAGATATTAATCCCTTTAATAAACATACATGATCTCTCAAGGGTAAAATATTAAAAAACCCAATGAAATCTTGAAAAACATACATAATCTATTGAATTAATTTGAATTCTTGTTGTAGCCTTTTTTGACATAGTTTTCCTCGAAGGAAAGAATTCATAAGGAATCTTAAGCTTTGTGATGGAATGAAATTTCCATTTTGATAGAAGAATTTTAATTTTAATTTGATTTAAATAATTATTATTCATTATAAAAAATAGATCATTAATAGTTTATCAATTGTGAAAATGAGTCATAAAAAATGTAAATCATGAAAAATTAATCATAACTACCATGATGAGATCACTGAAAGAAAAATGAGAGGAATGATAATTAATATAAAAAGAGTTAAATTGGTGGAATAATGATTGTTATTGAAAGAGTATATCTGACATGAATACATCTAGGGAATGAAAACATATAAATGACACTCAAAAATAAAACCACAAGATCATATTATTTAAGTGGAAATTTGAAATTTAAAAGGAACATAGTAAAAAATTTGAACATCATGGTGATGTGATGGAAAATTTTAACTTTTACATCAGTTGTATGTCAACTGAAATGAAAATAGATTTTTAACATCTTTTTTATGATAACTAAAGTTAAAATTTTAGTTTTTCACATGGAATATTAGAAAACTAACGTGTAATGTTTTTACATCAATTAATAAAAAACTGATGTTAAACATCTAATGTAAAACCAATTTTTTATACTAGTATATTGATATGTTATTAAGGTAGTAGTATCTCCATTGATTGATTTAAGATCTCATAAATAGTCAGTAGCCTCTAGCATACAATGAATCACTCCTGATATCATGGGGAATTCCTGATGAATAAGAATAAAATAAGTTATGTTTCGATATCTTATGAATAATGTAAAAATAGTTAAAAAAGGAAAAAATAATTTCACACATATTTTATAAGTAATAATTCTAAAATAATCATTATAATATTATTTAAAAAAATATTAAATAGTGGGTCAAATAATAATAATTTTTTTAAAGGTATCTATGTTTAATAAAATTACAATTACAAGAACCATTGAAATTTGATAAAAAATTGATGAAATTCATATTTACTAAAATATGTGATAGTTAATGTTAGTTTTATTTATTTTTTTCCCTTCATACCAAACACAACTTTCCATAAAATGGGGGGCCACTATTTCTTTATGGGATTTTATTATACCACCACATGCATCATGGTCTATGAAACTACACATTTCTACCCTGATAATTTATGTCATTCATAACCCCACACCCTCCAAATAAATCCTCTTATGAGTTCTTCATTTATTCTAGGTCACTGACTTCTGTAACCATGAACACATTCCTACCATTTGACACCACTACAAATCATGACCCACTATCAAAAACTACATCAATGCTCACCACATGAAACCACTATCGTCTTTCTTAACATGATCTTTCCATAGATAACCCTATAAATTGGTGAATAGAAATGGAGTTTGGGATTGACCCCCAACCCTATCGGTGCACTGGCCACTAGCTGAGAAAAATCAGCTATGGTGTTTCCTGTTATTTTTACATATATCAGATAATTAATTTTTAATTATATTAATATGAATAAATAATTACATTAAATTAATAAAATTATTTAAATTATTTGAATAAATTAAATTAAGAATAATAAAAGGGAAAAAATATAAATTTTTCATTAAAGATGTAATTAGGGGATTATAATTACCATATAGTTCTTGAACACTTTTCCATTTTATACATGTTGTGAATTAAAATAATATATATTTATATATATATATATAGATCTATAAAATATATTAAAAATAGATAATACACAATTAATGATCTTAAAATTTAAATAATATTTAAAATACTTGAAGAATATTTGAGTGACTTTTAAATTGGAATAGTGAACATCAGTTGATTTTGTAATGTAAATTATTGATTCAATATGAAGAAATATATTTCCTTTTTATATTATACTAATTTTTATGATATTAAATTTAAGAGTATAATTCCACACCTAAAGATTATTATTTTTCATGTTTATTCACTCTACTAATTATAGGGGTTAAACATTGGAGAAAATTCTATAGATTAATATGTATTCACAAATATTATCTGAGGATTAGGAAGAAATTTTATGGAAAATGATACAAATAATTAACCTATATGTACTTATTATAAGAAAATATTTATAAAAAATACAATTATAAATATTTTTATTCACAATATTTATTTTAATTTATTCAATTTTATTTAATACACCAATTCACCATTTATACCACTTAAAACACACCATATTGGAAACAAATTATTATTAGAGATGGGATCTTAAATTTGATATAATTATAACATTTAGAGTAGAAAAACAACATCCTAACCATGGTTTCTAAAAATAATAAAGACAACATAACCTTTATTGCACTTTTATTCAATGGTGAATATTATTTTCACGATATAATAATAATAATTACCATAAAAATGTTATTTTTTGTTTGGGTTTCAATTCCAAGAATAATATAGTAAAATGAAAAATTTATAAGAATGAAAATGCATTATATTATATTATTACTTATTAAAAAAATTCTATTTTTATGTTTATGTTTTCATCTTATGTCATGATTTTTTTTCTTTTTGCATAAAATTCAGATGTTAAAATTTTCTATAAACATGTTATTTCCATGTATGGAAAAAATAATGACATATAATTTATATTAAATATTCTTATTAATAAATATGATAATTTAATGTTAAATCCATTTGAAGCTATAACTCATAACTATTTATTACTAAATGAGATAGTCAACACAATTCTATCACAAAGATAAGAATCCATGATAAAGAAAAAATGTTAAAAATATAATATGCTTCAATAAAAAGGGGTAAAAATAGTCAATCTAATCCAAGATTCATATAATGTTCAAAATAATGTATAAATGTTTTATTAGAAGACATCTTTTTTATAAAACATTGTTAAAATTAACTCAAGTGGAAAATAAAGAGTATAAATTAAAATAATTCTCTTTTATCTACATTACTGAGGAAAATAAAGTGTATCTATGTTGTTCTATAAATTAATGTTGTAATATAACATGAACTAGTACATTACTCATTATGTGTAAATAATTAAGGTCATTTATATTGTAATATTTTGGTTGTTTAATTATATTTATTTTTAATAAATAATTTATTTAATGTTTATAAAAATAATATTAATTTATGAGATGATTATTAGTGAAATAAATTGAAATCAAATTCTACAACCAGTGTTTCATAAAAAATTCCATGACAAAATTTTCCACACATTGAATCTAAGTGTAATAATTATTCTATATATAGTGTTTTTTTCTAAACATTATGAAACAACATGTTACACCATGAAGGATGTTTATGAGGATTCATGTATGTGTAGAATTTATATGCTCATATTTTAGAGGATATTATACTCCTTGAAGGGGTAGAAAATGAATTTTTGTGGCTTAATCCAGGTGATACTCATGTTGTGAAGAAGAAGGTTGATCTAAAACTTGACCAATATAATACTTTAGTAATTATATTGAGGCTACCTAATATATCTCATTCAATAAGTTAAAGTGTCATGAAATTAAATACTGGTTGGTTTGGGAAGATTCAGAAGAATCACATTATGATTCATAAAGAATTTAAATGGTGATATTTAGGAGGGAAAATGTTGATTTTATTATTTACCTAGAATACTTAGTGATAATATAGATTTACTTATAATTTGAGAATTATTTTGGATTAAACATTGCGAAAAATGGATTTTAGGTCATGATTGAACTAAATAAAAAAATTACCAGAGACCAAATCTATTTCATATGTTATGAAGATTTAAGAGACTTATAACATTAAATTTTTCTCTATCATGCTGATAATTGTGACCCAAATTTTTTCATCAAAACCTTGAAACATAAAAATAATTACTTTAATTACTTATATACTCAAGACAATTTTGGTTTATAGTTATAGATAATTAGGAAAAAATATTACATAAAAAATCATATCAATGTAGACTCATAAGATATCGAAAGAAAATTTCTCCTGCTTTTCAAATAAATTCTTATTTCTTAATAGGTTATTGACGTCATCCTCGTTGCATTATTAAATTTAATATATCATTCAACACCATTATTTAAAACCCTAAGAAATGGAAATAAAAGAAGTGTGAGATCAAATTCTCAGTAAGGTTAAACATAAGTATTAATACTAAAATTCCATCAATGATAATATGATTGCATAATGGTATTATTTAATAAAAAAAGTGCATGATTTAAACATAAAATAACTCATACCCATCAATACATGTCTCATTAAATATGAAAAAATTGAAAATAAGAGTTGTCAAAATCCAAAATCACGAGCAAAGTGATATCAATATAAATAATTAGAAATATTTTAAAATCATATAAATAATAGATAAAACATGTTGGTTCCTTGGAAAATAATCTCACTGAACCCATACCAAACCCTTAAAATGGAATAACCAATATGGCTGACTTTTATCTTCGGAGTACCCAATGAATCAGATTGCTATCTAGGTTCACCAATCATATAAGCTATAACAGGATCATCCGATGCTATCTGGGCCCACCTATAATTCACAATATTGATTAACCAAATAAATAGATAATTCATCAAAACTAGTTGAAATAAATTTTATTCCATTCATAATATAATTAAAATAGATAAAGGAAAGGGGTCCATAATAATCCATTTGAAACATGAATAAAAAATAGAAAGTAAATAGGCTAAAAATATCATTGACACTTCAGTAACCCATGGAAAATAATGAGTTTAATAACCACATATTTTATACAATAGTAACCCATAGAAGAGAAATGGGTTAAATAACAATATGATTGAAACATGATTAACCGAAGTAAATGAAATGAGATAAATAACAATATCTTTGAAACACGATTAACCCATGGAAATGAAATTTATTAAATAACAATATCTTTGAGACATGATTTACACATGGAAACTAAATGGGTAAAGTAACAATTTTTTTGAAACAATATTAACCCGTGTAAACGTGATGGGTGAAATACAACTCTCTTTGCAACATCATTAACTCATGGAAGAGAAATTGGTTAAATAAAAATCTCTTTGAAAAAAATATAATACATAAAATGAACAAATCATTATAAAGTTAATAATAAATATCCCTAGTGGGAGATATCTAAAAACATGGGTTGTTGATGTTGATTAATGGGAATACTATTAAAATACAATTAATTAATTCTTGGAGAAAATAATCTTTAAACATTCCAAAGTGTCCCACTCCAATTGGAAGCATTAAAACCATTAACCCCATGAATGGAAAAAAAATCTTAGAATATTTGGAGAATAATTAGATTCATTATATAACATTTTAAAGAGGTTTTATATACATATTATATAATAATATAGGTATATAACACTACAAAACTTCACAAAAAGAAAAATTATGACAACGATCCATTACTAATGTGGTAAATTTAAAATTGTAAACCCCATGAAAGAATATTAATTTAGTAAAAAATTTATATACAATATAGATAAAATAATTCAAGATATAATATATAAAAATTATATTGAATTCACCAAAATAAAGAAGTTTGTGGGGAATATGACATTTACCCCACAGATGTAGAAAAGTGAGATGAAAATCCCTTACTACATTAGTAAATTGTGAATCATGAGATCCATGAAAGAATAAAATAAAAGAAAACATTTAATACCTTTAAATAAATTAAATTCATGATATAAATTTCTTAGTTTCAGTATATACATCAAATAAAAGAAACTAGTTATATAACAATACAATAGGCCTCAAAGATATGAAATTGACACAAAATCCATAACAATTGTGTTACCGTTTGAATTGGAAACCCAAAATGTAATAATAATCAAATGAAAAAAATAAAATTCAACAAATATAAAGGGTCTCCTAATATAATATATCAAAAGGTTCATTAGATACACTATATAAAATAATTAATTGGTGATTCTTACATTTATCTCAGAGATATAAAAAGTGAAAAGAGGATACATTACATTGGGTATGATTTCTCATGCTTGTTATCTATCATCCAAAATAATAAAATTATGTTAATTATATGCTTTATGTATAACCTTTTACATGTTTATTATTAATTTTTTTACTTTTATACATGATATATACAATTATATAATAAAAAATGTTTAAGTTGGGTGTTTTGACTATAATAGGTTTGTGTGTCCAAAATGAATTAGGTAGATCAACTATAGTCAATGGGTTCATTATTAAAATATCTCCAAAATAATAATAATAATGAAATATTTATCATATTTATACATCAATTATACTTTTGAAAACTATTCATTAATGATGGTTATGAAAAATGAACCAACATTACCATCATGGAAACGGTAGGTCGTACGTACACATGAGAAACGTTTTCATTTTTCAATAATCATTATCTAAATAAGGATAGTAACATTTATATTTAAATAATGATAATTATGTGATAAATAAAATATTATTTAATCATATATTCTTATATATACATAATTATAGTGATGTAAAAGGAATATCATAGTATTAATTAGGCGGTAGTCCACACGTCCATGAAAAACATTATCACTTTTTTAGAGTGTGAAAAGGGTAATAAATAAAATAATATATTATATCAACAGAAAATTAATTATTTAATTAAGATTATATATATTTCATTTATTTTAAATATTATTAATTAATACCATCATTATTACATTTAGTTAAATGTTGGAACGTATCAAATCACATTGAGGTGGCAGTAGTCCACATGTCAACAAATGTTTTAGTCATATTTACATCAAATAGAATTCATAAAGGTATGTGTTATATAAAAATTTAAAAAGTATTAATAAAAACTTAATTTCATATATATATTTATATATCATATATAAATATTTTTATGATCATAACTCCCAACCATGAGAGGGGGTAATGAAAAAAAACGACATTGTTACGTTAGGCGGTAGTTTTTTGTACATGAATAGTAATTTCATTAACCATTTGATGGAAGTTTGTGTAGGGGTAGGTAAAAACATGAACATTAAAAAAATTTAGTACATTTTGGATTCATTTTTATTATATAATAATTTAATAATAAGAAATTAAGTGGTAGAGAATAAAATAAAATAGAAATGAAAATTGAAGAATGCTACCTCTTTTTCGGGTAATAATTTTTGGTTTAACAAAGGGGGTTACTTGAATGGATTTATGCCCCATGTGAGGGACATATGATTTTTTGGAGTAATTTTTGCGGACTATTTAGAGAGATTCTTATGAGAAAAATTATATCGAGAGGTGTGATTAAGGGGAAGAGTGAATTCCATTTTAGAATGGTGGGGGAGTTGCATTCTTGTAAATATAAAAAGGTAACCATTATTGGGAGGTCACCATTACCTCATGTTTTTAAAAACTAGAAAAATAATGGATTAGAGTAAAATTATGGTCCAAAAAAATCTACACCACACCAAAATAAGTTCAATTTTATAATTTTGTCTGTTAGTCATTATGTTTCCTTATATTTTTCATTTTGGTTTTCATTTAGGTAACAAGCTTTCCAACCAAGGTAATTTGACAACTAAGAATAAATTAAGGTTAGATTTATTATAAAATATAAGAACACTGAATTATAAATATTATAATTAATTTTAAATATATATATGTAGTGTGTTTTTTTAATTAATTTTTAAACATGCCCATGTAATGCACAAAAACACCGCTTTAAACTAGACCGTCCTAACGATGATTTTACAATCAATGGGTGAAAATGATAATTCTAAAAGATCAATTAGTCAATAAATTGACTAAATTGGGTATTTATTGAAACCTAATGTCACTTTGAAAAAGGTATGAATTTTTATTAATTTTGAATAATTTAGAAAAATATAATTTATTATAACAGAACATTAATGTCAATTTTGACATTATTTTTTATTTTTTTTAAATATCAAAACATTATTAAAAATTAAATATATTAATTTAACATCTATTTAAAATTATATATTTATTGAAAAAAATAATGAAATATAATAATTCATTAAATATAAATTACTTTTAATGTTTTTAGCATCAGTTAACAAAATAATTCATGTGTTTGCTTTTGTTATGATTTTAATTTAATTTTATCATCTACAAAAATTAAATTAAAATTTGAATGATAAAAAAATCATTTAATTTTGAATATAATGTTTATAACTGAAGCAATTTAGCTTCTTCCATACTCTAAATCTTCATAAATGTTAAATGTAATGAAATTTATTTTGTTTTTGTATTTTTCATTAATTAAATTTTTATATGGGTCACTTTCATGAACATGTGTCCCAATAACTCATAAAATTAGAGCCAAAAGGGGGCATTGTCTTACGATTTCATCTAATGACTTTTGGACATTTTTCTTAGTCATTTTGGCTCTTATGTTTACGGTTTATTACCTTATTAGTCTTATTTTTACCTTAGTCGATGTAATTATTTTTAATTAATTTTACTAATAATTTTGGTCCAAAATAATGTTGATATTATTAAAATATAAATAGTTTACTTATTAAAATCATGTATATCGATTTTTTTCAATTCAATTCACAGAAGTGGAAAAATTAATTTTAAATCTAATCCTACAGACGTGTATAGAAAGCAGGGTTTTAATGTAAAAAAATGATCAAATTTTCATCAATACATTAAATAAAAAGTAAATATAAAAATGATTAATAAATTGAATTGACCTCGGTTACCCTCAAACCTAGCACTTAACTGAAACCCTTACATACCCAAAAGTCATTCTCGATCCCCACGAGCTGGCGACAAGCACTTGGATATTGAGCAACACGATAGAGGAAACTATTTTTTCCGACATGAAAAACCACATGACATATATATATACACCAAACATACAAAAATTATAAAAGATAAAAAATATATATATTCTATAACTGTATGAAAATAATGGAAATAAGTTACGTCAAATGTAATGAAAAACACTATTATAAGTCCATCTACAAATTCTAAAAACCTACTGGCTACTCTAAATGATGGTAGGAAAAAACTCCAATGATCACACCACTAGCTACCCGAGCAGTTGACATGAACCTCATCACCTCATAGTGGCACCGTTCCTTTCTCAGCACTATAACACAAACAATGGTCTATGCACCACCGAAGAGGTGTGTAGGGTGTGATCTAATATTCTATGTAGAATACCACTCAGGTTTTCCATATAAAGTCTCTATATAAAAATCAATGTATTCTCATTTTAAATAAAACATGGCATAATAAGTGGTAAGTAAGATTTATATAGAACATGGTAAACATTTCCCTTTTTCCACAGTTCTAAAAAAAGCATATAGATCAATTTCAAAGCACATTTTATATGTCATTTTCCACCAGAATAATCATGCATATCAAGGATAAATCAGGTAGGCAATCAATACTAAACAAAATCACATGTATCACAACACCAAGGAATATTATAGTTCTAGGCCACATACTATTCATACCACAATAAATCAAGTTCACAAATTCCTATCCAAGAACAACAGTCCTAAGAATTAAATGAATACCCCATGAGTAAACCACTCAAAATTTAAATATCAGCTCCTAGAACAAATGTCCTAGGAAATAGAGGAAATCCTCAAGAAAACACTACTTGATAATCACAAAACAATGGAATATGGTCCCAAACTAAACCTTCCACCCAAGTACCCAAGGTAACCCATGTGCTCGTTTTCACAATTCATTCCAATGATTTGAAAACCATTTCAATGGTTTAAAAATACCCATTTTCTCTCCATTTGTCAATAACCAGGGAAAACCAGTTTTTTATAAAATACCTTTTCATCACACACAAAATAATAATTCCAATTTCAATATACAAAAAAGTTTATAAAGAAAAATAATCAGTTTCTTCAGCATAGGCAAGATATGGAACCACCTACCTCAAATCTTTGGTCGCACATTCCCATAATGGAATCCAAAATCAATTAAACCCAATAACATCAATGAAATCTATAAAATCAAATTCCCATCAAGATTGATTCATTTAAGAAGACATGCGGTCGGAGGAAGAGAAGAAACCTACATAATTCAATGTAGAATGCATATCGCACTACGAACAATGGAAGAAAAGGCCTCCAGAATGATATCACTCAGTTGATATAAGAATAACCCAATAAGAATAAATATCCTTAGACTAACAGATCCAAAAAATGCCACCAAACGGTGATACCGTGATCAAAGGCATTGAATAAATAGAAAGGTTACTTACCTGGAGAGATTCACCCCAACCGCAATAGAGATCAGGTGTTTAAAAGATTCATAATGAAGTGGTTGAGTCTCTAAAAAATGGACTAGAATTTCTTTAGGATGAGAGACATGAAGAACCGATGAAGGGACTAAAACAAAACAGCCGCATGCTATTTTTAAAAATTATACATAGGTTTTTATATGATGTGAGACCCTGGTTTACAACATATAACCTCCACATCCAATATACACTGAAAAACCTATTTACCCATATTAAAAATATGTCATTAAAACCATATATGAAGTGTAATCACCATTCACAATGTGTACCAGTTCACAACATGATCATTCTTTTCATGACATATATCTATCACCTGTTACACGACATGTAACATAGTTACATGGTGTGTAACTGCTCCGCATCCTGTAGAAATGAGTAGTAATCAGTGAAATCCCAAAAAATCTCTAACATCACTATTATAGGTTTCCTCCTAATATCAATGGAGGGAAACATCATGACAAGGTTAAGGGAATACCTAATAAAATGGTAACGAGGTGTTACAAACACCCCACTATAAAGAATTTTCGTCCACAGGAAGTTATATGGTAGATTTAATCTACAGAAAGAGATGAGGCCAATTATCCCTTATAAAAAATTCATGTACCTAGTCTCATGAGAATCTGTTCCTTGTTTCTATAGCACTTTGACCAATGTAATCAAATTCCCACTAAATAGTTTCTTATGAGAGTCAACAATCTCAACCAGTTTCTCCGTAATAGAAGCATCTGGATCTAACTCCATTTCTTCCTATCTTAGAATGTGTGTGGGATCATGGTGATATTTCTTGGGATGATATAACAAAGTGAATACATATCAACTTAACCACAAATTCTAAGTGAAATGTTACTTGTTCAAGCAACTCAATGACCTCAAATAGTCTAACGTATCTCAGATCCAACTTTACCTACATTGAAATCAATGGTCACCCAACCAAGGAGAAACATTTAAGAAAACCCAATCACCTATGTAAAACTCCATAGGTTGACACTGCCAATCCACATATGATTTCTTTCAACTTTAAGATGTAAGTAGACATCGATGTAAATCCTAAATCTCCATGGACATTTCCTAAACAAAAAATGTCCAAACATAGGATACTTCACCAACCTCATCCCAACTAATAGGTGATATATGTAGGTTACCATTAAATTCCTAAAAAGGATATGTTATAATTGAATAATGGTAACTATTACTGTAAAAAAAACTCAACCAGTCTCAGATGGTTATCCTCAGATTCTCACAAATCTATCACACATGTGCAGAGCATATCTTGCAAGATCTGAATTAAAAACTCTGTCTAACCATCTTTCTATGGATTCTAACCTATGATCAACCAGATCGAAGTTCCCATTTCCACATTAAGACTCCTCCAGAACTTTGAGGTGAATCTAGGATTCCGATCTAAAACAATGGTATAAGGACTCCCATGTAACCTCACGATCTCTTGCACATATAACATACCTAGATCTTCAAACATAGTGGTATCCTTGGTCAGAAAAAAATGAGAATACATCATTACCCAATCAAAAACCACCCAGATAGAATTTTTTCCTCAGGGAGACCATGGAAATCAAACAAAAAAATCCATGGATTCCTCGTACAATTTTTAAACCAACACTAGAAGAGGATAATACAACTTAGAAAGTTTCGAGAGCTCTTCCATTATCTGTTGGTAGGTGTAACTATGGGACATAGACTCAGGGATGTCACGTTTCATACCCAACAACCATAATCATTACCTCATGTCATAATATAGCTTCTTAGTTCTTGGATGTTCGACCCAAGAAGAGCTGTGATAATCAAACAAGAAGAAACTTCTCACATATGAGGGTATGATAATTCTTTTCCCAAAGTGAAACATAAACTCTAAATATTAAGACTACCCCAAAAAAGTCTCCCCACAATAAATTCTTTCTCAAACTTTTCTAAACTCATCATAATGTTGCTAACTATGAAAAATAGACTCCATGAGAGATCATGATAACTGAAAACTATTTAGAAACATACCTGGTACATACTCCTGATCATCTAGATAAAATTGAGTGAAAATACCTATATGAATCCACTCATCCCTAAATTCTAGAACAACATGTGATAGTACATTTCTACTAGGTGTTTCTATAATAATGTTTCCCTTCCCTAGGTTGTAGGCGATATCGAAGTCAATCATTTGAAGGTATCCAAACCATTGTCTCTATCTAAGAATTATGTCCTTATGAGAAATAATTTATTTTTAGAATCTTATGAATAGAGAAGACTGTGAACCTTTCCCCAAAATGATAGTGTCTCCAACACTTAAGTGCATGCATGACTATAGAAAGATCAAAATCATGAGTGGGGTAATTCCTTTAATGCGGTCAAATATGATAAGATCCAAAAGATACCACAAGGTCATCCTACACAATCAAGAAACCCAAACCATCACCCAAAGCATATCATAAATCTATGTATCCCTTACTAGTATTAGGTAAGATCAGAATAGGGGCTGATGTCAAATTTCTTTTCAGTTCAAGGAAATAAGTCTAAAAAATTGCATCCTAGGTGAATTTCCCCATTTCCTAGTCTGAGAAGTAAAAGGTGACTCCAACGTAGATAATTTATTTACAAACCATTGGTAGTATACAACAATATCATGGAAGATTCATATCACAAAGACATTATATGGTTCCTTTCGTGAAAAAACATTCATTACCTTCTCTAGATCAATAGATAAGCCATGAAAAGAAAATATGTGCCCCATGAACTTCACTTCTTAAATCCAAAAACTAAATTTTAAAATATCTCCATACAAATGGTGAATTTTCAAAATTTCCATAACCAAACTCAAATAGTTCTCATTCTCACACTTGTATTTTTAATAAATCAGAATATCATCCATGAACACAATCAAAAAAGTGTCACAATATTGATAAAATATATGATTTATCAAAGACATAAAAACTTCAAGAGCGTTAGTCAGATGAAAAGTCATCACAATATATTTATTGTGGTCATACCTCCTCTAGAAATCTATATTTTGTATATCAGACTCCCAAACACAAAGTTGTGATAACTCGACTGAAGAACGATCTTGGAAAACCACTTTACCCATTTTAATTGACCAAACAGATAATCCACACAGGGAAAAGGATATTTTTTAATTGTTACATGGTTCAACATATGATATTCCACACATAAGAAAATTGACACATCTACTTTATTATCATAGATCATAGGGTATTACCAAAGAGAAACAATGGGGTGAACGTAGACCTTATTTAATAGGTCAACCAAATGAATATTGAGCTATTTTAGTTCTACAGGTTCCAAATGATAAGAACATATCAATATCGGTGGCATCCCTAGAACTAGATCAATTGCATATACAACCTCTATATCAAAATGAAGACCAGATAAATATTTTGGGAAATTTTAGGAATGTATCAAACAACAATGGTAAATTCAAAGATAGTAGAGAGTTAATCAGGCTCAGACAAAAGGAAGATAGTATATTCCTGAGCTATGGGTGGGAAGGTCCTCCACAACCTAACCTCAGGTCCATACTTCCCCTGAAACACATGTGAGCTCCCATTAGTAGCAATAAATAGAAAGCACTGATGATAATAATCAACCTCTATTTGATGAGTGATAAACAAATCCATACTGATGATGATTTCAAATATATATAAATAAAGAATGAGAAAATACCGGGCCAAATACATGTCACATATTGTCAACGAACAAGAAGAACACCTAAACCTCTTCTCATTCCTTATACCAAGAGGTGTTTCTAACTCCATTGTAAAGGAAATAAGTTCCATTGGATATTTAACAATATTAGAAAAACATGATGATATAAATGATTAAGAGGAACTAGAATCTGATAAATCAATTTCTACTAAATATGAAATAAGGATATTACCTCTCAATATTTCCTCAACAACATTAACTTATGTCATAATCTCATCTGGTATGTGAAAATGTATCACTCTTGAGGCCTATGGTTGGAACCTTTTAGTCTTTAGAGCTTCTAACTATATTGTAGTAGCCTTTGGAGTTGACGAACCATGACCATTACAGGTCGTATTCATAGCTGTATAAAAGAATTGTAAATAACCAACATGTTCATAAATGTTTTGCATGTTCATAGGTATAGGAAAAACATCTTCTATTTCCTCACTTTCTACAGTGATAGTTGGCCAGATGAACATTTCCCATTAAAACAGATGGTGTAGAGGAGGCCCATTGCAAGGACCCACCTCCACTGCCCATGTGCTGATCTTTCTAATTCCTCTTCTTTCCATGTGGTACACTAAAGCTACCACCTGATGGAAGAAAATAAGTGGAAAATCCAATTGTGCCTTCCACATTAATTTCTATGATCATAGATCTATCTTTCGTCTCTACATAGGTATTATTCTTTAGAATAATCACTTGTGATTTGATATCTATTTTCAAACCCTGTAGGTAATTATGACATTCAACTTGTCATTCTTCACAACCTTTGGAAAAAAATAGAAAAGATCAGCAAAAAAATTGGTCTAGGTTGACATCGAATGATGTCCCTTTTGTACATATAGTAATTCCATATACTTTTCCAGCAACAAGGACTCTGTGAAAATATAATGATAGAATATGGTTTATGAAACTCTTTTAATTCAAGCCCACATGTTAGTCTAAATGGACCATAGAATCCCACCATCGCTTGTTAGGAATCTCAAGTCTGAACACTTCACACAACACCCTGATTTTATCATTTGTATCTAGAAATTAGAGAATTTGATCGATCATGTCCATCTGGTCCTCTACCTCTTGTGGTTAGGGCATTACTTTAATGCATGGTGGTTTCTCGCATAAAAAATATGTGATCAATCTCTATATCATTTGGCTCTTGGTTGTACCTCAAACACTACGTCATGAACTCATGGTACACCTTGATCAATAGCATGGACTTCCTATAACATAGCCTCTATCAGATTCTGATCTATAGGTGGGATCCCTTGAGGAGCATCAGCTACACCTTTCCGAGGAACTCGTTGAAGATGTCTTAGAGGCATACTGATGCACACGAAAACATAAGGATGACCATACAACAGAACAAATATTAGTTCAAACTAGATATCCCATAAGAAAAAATTATGATTTTAAAAAAATTCAATACTAGAGAAACACAATCCCAACATCCCATGGAATAATAAGTCAAACTATGATAAGAGATGGCCAGTAACTTATTGTAACATACATCTCAACTACTGAAAATTATATATCTAGTCTAACAAAAGTCCCAATACATGGACTCTTGAGAACATACCATATTTGATAAAAAATTGTAATAAACTGACCCAGGTTACCCAAACACCTAGCACTCAACTTGGCCATTCACATACCTGAAATGCATTCCCAATCCCCATAGGCTGGAAAAAAGCACATGGGAATTATACAATGTAATATAGGGAATGATTTCTCCTAACCTAAAAAACCAAAATGAAAATATATATCCAAACAAGTAGAAATAGTGGAATATGAAGAAGATATATTTTCCATAACTGTAAGAAAATATCATAAATAGGTAAATGAAAATGTAGAAAAATAATGCAAGACAAGTCCAACTGTAATGGATTAAAAACCAAACAGCTAACCCAAATGATGGTAGGGACAGACTCCCACCATCTCAACACCAGTTACAAAACTAGCTGACACGAACCTTGCTGCCTCATTATAGTGCCTTTCCTTTACCTACACTGAGGAAAAACAAAGGTCTATGCACCAATAAAGAGGTGCACAGACTGTGAGATAACATCCTCTATAGGATCCAACCTAGTTGTCCTACATCAAGTCTCTATATAAAAATACATGTCTTCTCATTTTAAATAAAACATGGCATGATAAGGGGTAAAGAAGTTTTTATAGAAAATAGCCTAAACATTTCCCTTTTCTATAGTTCTAATCCAATGTTGTTGTATCAATTTTAATGCACATTTTCTAATTCAGTTTCCACAAGAATAAAAATGCATATCATGGATAACTTGGAAATCCCAGCCATAGAAAACAAAATAATATGTATCACAACCCTAAAGAATTCTACAGGTCTGAGCTAGAGAATACTCCTACCAAAATAAATCATGTGAAAAAATTCTGATCTTAGAAAAATGGGCTTAGGAATTAGAGGAATACCCCATAACTAAACGCCCAAATATGTCAATATTGGTCCCCTAGAATAATGGGCCAAGGAAATATAGGGAAGCTTAAAATCAGACATCCTTGATAATCACAAAGAAATGGATGATATCCCCAATATAAACCTTCAACATATGTACCCAAGGTAACAAGTACAATGTTTTTCTCAATAAATTATAATTCTTCAAAAATTATTTCAAACCCAATTAACAAATTCTACATCAATAATTTGAGAAAACCTATTTTTTCGCCATTTATCAATAACCTGGAGAAAAATATTTTTCAAAAAACCATCTACAAAAGAAAAATTCTTTCCTATTTCAATATACAAAAAATTTTATAAATAAAAACAATCACTTAATCAACATAGTCTAGAGACAGAAACACCTACCTCAAAACTCAAGTCACACATGCCCCCAATGGAATCCAAAATCACCGAAACTCAACAATGTCAATGCATGCCCAATAATAAACCAATATTAAGATTGATTCAATTTAGAAGTAAAGGGGTCAAAAAAATAGTGGAAACCTATACACCCCATTAAAGAATGCCTACCACACTATGAACAATGGTAGAGATGGCCTTTGGAATGAGACCACAGAAAGAATCTAGGAAAAACCAAAGGAGAATCACCATCCTTATAGATAAATATCCAAATATACCACCCAATGGTGATACTGTGATAAATTTCAATGAGGAAACAAAAATGTTATGTACCCAGAGAGATAAAATGCATCCAAATAGAGATCTAGTCTCAAAAGGATTGGTCTTGAAGGGTTTTATTCTCTCAGAAATTCCATGGAACGTGTTTAGGTTGAGATCCACGATGAACTGTGAAGGGAATAAAATAAAACAGTCGCACAATATTTTTAAAAATCTATGTGGGTCATTAAATGATGTGTAACCTAGGTTCAAGATATGTAAATTCCACATCCCATATATATCTAAAAAAACATATCTCTATGGATTAAAAATCCATCATTAAAACCATACTCAATGTGTAATCACCATTCCCCATGTTTAACCGTTCACAGTGTGGTCTTTCCTTTCACAACTTACATCCCACACCCAACAAATGACATGTAACTCCTCTACATCCTACAGAAACAAACCTTTATAAGTGAAATTCCAAAAAAACTCTGACATCACCATTATAGGTATCCTCCCAATCTCAGAGGAGTAGAAAACCAAGATGAGGTTAAGGGCGTACCTGATAAAATAGTAATTGGATGTTATAATTCTAGTTACATAAATTTGATTAGCAGTTAAATAATTTATCTATTTTTACCAAAAAAATGAAATAAAATTACAACTTATCATTAATAATTATTGAAACAAAATTTCATTGTTTAACTAAAATGTAGTATTATAAACTGATCATCAAAAAAGGAATCTTCTCACAAAATGAAAAGGTCAGACTTATGTAAAGTTTTATATTAATATTTCTGAAATGAAGTTTATTTTTTCAAATAAAAATTATAAATGTTTCTAAAATAATATTTCAAATAGGTTCACTATAAAAAGGTGGTAAAAATTCCTTTTACAATAATTGATGTTTTTATTCTTAAAATTGAATTTATTCTAATCCTAATCATATTAATCATCTTAGATGAATAACAGAAAAATTATAAACTTGTATAATATGGTTATTCTTATTCACAACCAACAATATAATGGCCAAGTAGTAGCCTCCATATTATATAATAATGTAAATAGTATTTTATTGTTTAGTAAGAATATGCCTTGTGTGTACACAAGTTATCAATGGTAAACAATGTTTCATGAAACACATGATAAACTTGTTTTTGATATGATGTAATATAAACTATGTATTGTGTATAACATAATATAATAATGAATATAAATTAAATTAAATTAATATATTTCATTAAATCTTGTGTTATTACATCCTACCCCCTTTTAAATATTTTTCACCCTAGAAATTTGTCTTGGTTATAAAATTATTAACATTTCTAGTCTTACTTTATTGAAACACAAATCATACAAAGGGTTAATAAAACAACATCTTAAAATGGATAGTTAGAAATATAAATGACATCAGAATGCATGCATAATAGAATTCCACATACGGGAAAATTTGGGGGAATGGAGGAACTGTATAAATAATTATAGACAGTGATTGAGGTCATCGATCCCAAATTAGTGAATGATCAATAGAGAGTTAAGGGTGTTTAAACATTAATATTTTATAAAAAAAACAATCGATTCATCATAATATACTGAACTAAGGTAATAATTTTTTTTCAATATTCTTTTCCTAGATTTGAATGATTTCATTACCATATAGTAAAAGAGAAGAAAATAAAATAGATATATAGTTACTTGATTAGTATACTATCATCTGTTAATCATCTTCCATGAAATTCTCATCTTTTTCCCAAGTAAGGATTTTTTCGATGTAATTCTTAATTCCTAAATCCCTAAAATAAACATTAAAATACCATATATCCATACAAGGGATACTCAAGCTATTCCAAATCTTTTTAGATTTTAACCAAAACAAAAATTTATAGCACATCATAACATAATTCTAAAATGAGTAAACATTTAAATTTTATACTAGTCATAACATTTAATAGTAAAACCTAATGTTCAAAAAAAATTATTCGATAAATATCCATCCATAATATAATTCAAACATTTTATGACTTTGTTTGAAATGCAAATATTTGAAGGATTATATTAAATATTCTCCCATGATAATAAAACCATTTTTCCTCAAATAAAATACCATATGTTTTTCAAATAAACATAATATTTACCTAAAATGTTAATACTACCCCAGACATTTTTAGGCTAGTGGTAGATCAAAAAAACCTTATCATACTTCAGTAATGGGCTCAAGCCCCACCAGCTTTTTGGACGCGACGTATTTTCTCCATGAATATAGGTTTTAACAATTTTTCATTAAAAATGAAAAAAATTCTTCTCTAAAACACCTCATTTTGATCCAAGGGGATAAAAATACCTTATCAAAAAACATATCTAAAAATATGATTAATATCTCATCACTTAGAAATTAAATGGGGTGCCTAATAATTTGAAATTATCATCATCCTTAATCTTATTGACTGATGATGGAATCCCCAACTCTTATGATAACCTCACATGATTACATTCAAATATCAAAAGTCATCTAACCTGACCATTGATATCAACTATAAGATCTTCGAACCCATACTTTTGGATCCTATGTTAATATACATGACATTAAATTTCTGGATATGATGCCAATAATTATGACCCAAATTTATCTATCAAAACCATACAAAATCAGAATGAGAACGTGGACCACATACATACTTGCGGGTCAATTTGGTTTTGACTTTTAGAGAATTTATAAAAACTCGTAAAAAAATCAGATCAACTTGGACTTATAAGTGGACAAAGTAAGATTTTTCCTATTTAAACCATATATTCTTATTTCATTATATGTCATTAACATAATCCTTGTGAAATCTTTTAAATCCATAAATCATTCCACATAATTCATTATAACCTGGGGAAGGGAAACATTTGAAGGGTGATCTAAAATTCAAAATGCAGGTAAACACCAGCATTAAAAATTAAATTTCATCAATGTGAATAAGAGAGCATAATGGTATCATGATATAATAAAAGAGAATGAGCAAATTATAAATGAAATCATACCCATCATTACCTGGACTATCAAATATGAAAACACAGAAAAGGAAAGAGTCACCAAAATGAATAGTAATGACCCATGTGATATCAATATTGACCATTAGAAACATTATAAGCACATAGAACGAATATATAAAACATGTTGTTATCTAGGATCATAATCTCATTAAATCCTAACAGAACCCTTACAAATGGAATAATCAATATGAAAGTCTTCCATATCTGAAGTGTCTAATGCATGGGAGTGCTATATGGGTGTTCCCATCATATAAGCTATAAAGGGGTCAACTAGTGCTATCTAGGAACACATTTAATTTACAATTCCCAAGAACTGAATACATATGGAATTCATCAAAACTCATTGAAATAACCCTTATTATTTTCCGATTATAATTAACCTGTGGAAAGAAAACGGGTTGCATTACAGTCCCTTTGAAACATGAATAGAACCTACAAAAAAATAGGTTAAATTACAATATAATCGATAATAAAGTAAAGAATTGAAAATAAGTGGGTTTGATAACAATATCTTTGAGACTTGATTGATCTATAGAGGAGAAATGGGTTAAATAAAAATATATTTGAAACATGATTAACCTATTGAAAAGAAATAGGTTAAATAAAAATCTCTTTGAAACAGGAATAAAAAATTGTAAAGAAATGGATTAAATAAATATATTATTTAAACATGATTAACCCTTGTCAACAAAATTGGTAAAGCAATAATTTATTTTTAATATTATTATCCCATGGAAAAGAGATGGGTTAAATAACAATCTCTTTGAAACATGATTAAACCATAGGAATGATATGGGTTAAAAAACAATCTCATTGATAGAAATATAATCCATACAATGGATGAATGAGGATGTAATCAATAAAACATATCCCCAGTGGATGAAAAAAAATTATGACATTGATGATTGGATCTACAACTAAAATCCCATTAAAATATTCTCGAGTAAAATAATCTTTATACATTCCAAAGCATCCAATACTAATTTGAATCATTTGAATCATTAACCACATTAATGTAATATTAGTAACGAAATGTATAATATATTGATAACAATGATATTTAGGATATAATGTGTCAAATAGGTAGTATATACACCTTAAACAAAGACATCAGTATATCATAACAAATGTCACAAAGAAGAAAAATTGTGACAAAAATCCATTACATATTTTCAAAATTTCAAAGTGTCAACCCCATGAACGAATATTAATTAAATGAAACATTTAAATTACATGAAGAAGAACTAATTGATGATATAATATATCAAGAGTATAATAGATACACCACATAAAAAAAGTAAGTTGTGATTTTGAAATTTATCCAATTGATGTAAAAATGAGATAAAAAACCCTTACTACATGAGTTACATTTGAATCATTAGATAAATGGATGAATAACGTCGAATAAAACTTTTAACAAAATAAAATAAATGAAATTAATGATATAAATTTCATATTATTTAAAATACACCATATAAATGACACTAGGTTCATAACAATACAATATGCCTCAATGAAATGAAATTGAGACGAAATCCCTTACTATTAAGATTTTAATTTGAAACTCAAAAAGTAATAATAATCAAATGAAACAATAAAATTACATTAATATATATTTTAAATGATATAATACATCAATATGGAAATTATATAGCTGAAAATAAATAAGTATGTGGTGGTTTAGAAATTTATCTCAGGGATGTAAAAAGTGAGATGAAAATCAATTACATCGGGTCTGATTAAAGATGATTGTTCCATATATTCTTGTATAATAATATTGTGTTATTTATATTGTTTATTTTAAAAAATCAATGTTTGTTATTAATTTCATTTTACTTTAAAACATTATACATATATAATTGCTTAATCGAAAATGTTTAAGCTTTGTGCTTTGACCACAATCAGTTTGTGTGTCCAAAACGAATTTTCCATGCCAACTATAGTTACAAAGGGTGAATTATTAGAACATTTAAAGAATAATAATAATGAAATAATTTTAATATTTATAGATAAATTAAACTTTTAAACCAATTCATATGTTATGGTTATGAAAAATGAAACAACATTACAATCATGGAGATGGTAGATCGTACGTACACATGAGTAACATTGTGCTTTTTTAATCATCAATATGGACGGAAGAAAAGTAAATTTAGTTTTTTCTAAATTATAATTATATAAAATATACTACATTATATAATAATATATAATTATATATATAATTCTTGTGATTGAAAAATAATCATATCTCATCGAGGATGGTGTAATTCAGACATCCCGAAATGATGTTTTCACTTTTTTAGTGTGTGAAAAGGGTAACAAAGAAAATGATATATTATATTTATTTAAGTGTAATTATGTCATAAATATCATATATATTCCATTTATTTAACATATTTTTAATTAATATCATCTTTAATACATTCCATGAAATGTGGGAACGTATCACATCACATTGTAGAGGTGGTAGTATACACATCCAGAAACGGTGTTGTCATATTTACACCAAATGAAACATATAAAGTTATGTGATATATAAAATTTTAAATAGTATTAATACAAAATTTATCCTTTATATATCATATAAAAATATTTTTCCCATCACAATTCCCAACCATTATTGGTGGTAATAGAAATATGAATGACATTGTGACATGAGGCAGTCGTTCTGTATAAAAAAATGACAATTTCATCACCCATTTGAGGGAAGTGTGTGTTGGTTTAGGTTGAAAAATTAACATAACATTGTTTTAAATTTTTTGAAATTTTTGTGGTACATTATAATTTTAAAAAATTAAATAAATTAATGCAGAAAAAAT
This sequence comes from Viscum album, assembly GCA_963277665.1. NCBI lineage: Eukaryota > Viridiplantae > Streptophyta > Magnoliopsida > Santalales > Viscaceae > Viscum > Viscum album. Next base: position 623,862,572 of record OY728137.1, on the reverse strand, counting down.
AAAATCATAAATGAAAATTGAAGAATGTTACCTCTATTTGGGTAACTCCTTTTAGTTTGAACAAAAATTATTACTTGGTTGGAATTATGAATAAATTTAGGCTTATATGATGAGTTTAGTGATTTATGAGTAATATTTTAGAATATTTTCGAAGATCCAAATTTTCATTATAAGTGTTAGTATAAGGAAGAGTGAATTCTTCTTTATAATTGAGGGGGAGTAACATTATTATAAATACCAAAAGATATCACTTAGTGGGAGGTCACACATACCACATGTGATTCCAAAAATGGACTAATAATGGGATAAAGTGAAATTATTTTTGATAAAAATATTCATCACTCTAAAATAACTTCATTTTTTAATTTTTCCATTAGTATTTACATTTCCTAAAATTTTTCATTTTGTTTTTTTATTTTTGTAACTAGTTTTCTAACATAAGTAATTTTAATTTTAAGAATTAATTACTATGATAATTTTTAGAAAAAAGTCCCAATTAATTATATATCTTATATCTCATTTAAAAATACAAAAAATCGAAGTGGTTTGTGAATTAATTTTAAAATATGCGCATGTAACGCACCAAAATGCTGCCTTTCTCGGATCGTGAAAACAATCTATTTTACTATATATAGGTCAATGGGTTAATTATAAAAGATAGATTGTTCCATTAATGGACCATATTTGTTAAATTGAACACATAAAAATATATTATCATAATATATAAATTTTTATTAATTTTAAATCATTTAATAAAATATTATTTACCTTAAAATAACATTAATCCCAATTTTGAGATCATTTATATAATTTTTATTTAATAAACATTAAAAATTTATTTGAAAAAAATATATTATGTAAAAAATATGGTTAAGATTATTTATTTATCCAAAAAAATAATGTGACACAATAATTCAATAAATTTACAATACTTTTACTATTTTTAGAATCAATTTTTTTATTTAATTATGAACAAAAATAAGCCATCTATTCTCATTTCTTAAGAATTTAATGCAATTATATCATATTTAAAATTTAAAGTTATGTTTTTATGATAAAAAATACTAATTTAAATTTAAAATTATTTTTTAAAACCAAATATGCATCTTCTTCCATACTCTAAATCTTGGTAAATGTTAAATGTAAGGAAAGTTACATTTTCATTTTTTTTCCTTGTTGAGATTATTATATGGTCCACTTTCATGAAAATGGGTCCCAATAACTCATAAAAGTAGAACCAAGATGGTATATGGTCTAAATATTAGCATCTAATGGATCTTTTTACATGTTTCTAGGTCATTTTTCCCTTATGTTTAAGATTTAGTCCCTTGTTAAGCTTAATTTTACCTTAATCATTCTAATTAGTTTTAATTACCTTTACTAAAATTTTTTGATAAAAAAATGTTGATAATATTATATTATAAATATTATAAATATTAAAATCATGTATTTTTTTAAACTCTACTCACATACTTGGAAAAATTATGTTTAATGCTAATCTCGCAGATAGTGCGAGAAAGCGGGTTTTTAAGGTGATAATATGTTGAAAAGTTAATTACGCATTTCTATTTATATTTAACATAAAAATTATTAAAGAAAAGTAAACCATATTAATAGATAAATAATTGATATATTTTTACCATAAAAAAATTTAAATATAATTTAATATTAATAATTATTTAAATGAAAAGGTAGTTTTTAACTAAAATGCAGTATTCTTCACTATTCATACAAAATTGATACTTCTCACAAAAATTCCAAAAATACACTATAAGTAAATTTTGATATTCCAAAATAAAAAATTTAATATTATCATTTCTTATAAATATTATAAAAATGAAAAAAAAATATCTTTACAATAGGTTCTCCATTAAAAGGCAGTAAAACTACCCATTAAAAATATACAACTTTTTAGGCAAAAATTGGATTTATTCAAATCCTAAGATTATCAAACATATTAGATTAATGTCAAATAAATTTATAAAAATGTATAATATATAAAGTATTATTCACACCCAAAAATATAATGTCCATGCTATAACTTCCAAATTAAATTATAATATCAACAATATATCTGTGTTCTATAAGACTCACTTTTTCATTTAACATAGGTTATGAAGGGGACTAGATGTTATTTGTAATGAAAGGTAAATGTTTTTTGAATATGATGAATGATAAACTATATATTTTGTGTAAGACAATATATTAAATAATTTAAATTAAATTTGAATAATATATATCATAAAATCTTAGGGTGATACACTTAGTCAATTTTGTGGTTGGATAATGATAAATTTTAAAGACACATTATGCGGCTACCGGTGGTAGGATTAATGGAACATGATTTCATTAAGACTTCTCCCAAATTTTAAAATTTGTTTCTAAATATATATTGGATTATGGAAAAAATTGAAGTTTTTAGAAGACCTAACCAAAAATGGACATCATTGAAGATTAAGATGTTAAGAATAACATGATGTTTAACACCAACACCCTTACTAGAAATATATTTATTTTTTAAAAAATACTTGTAATATATTTTTATATCACATGTTTTTATCATTTATCATAATATAGTTTATAATGATATAAGAATAGGGAGTTCCCTTGGATCAAGAATACACCCTTCTGAAATAATTATAACAACTATACATATAAAATTTACCCTTGGTTAGACAGTACAATATCGTTGTATGATACTTGGACTATCACTTGGAGTTAACCAAGTAAAACAGTTGTGTAGTCAATTTAATTCCTTAAAAAATAGTAAATGTGTGGTTGATGTTTGATAGATTTTTATTGTTTCTTATATCATTGTAACAATATTTTTAATGAAGAACAGGATATTTATGCACCCTCATTCTGCCCCTACCACTATGTTTGATATACACTAGTAGGTAAGAAATAATCAAGTTATTTCAGGAAGAATTTATTATTATTATTATAGAGACTGTTTTTAATGAATAACTATTCCCTTTGTTAAACATCTATAACAATCATATATCTAATAATCACAAGATATATCACTTATAGTTTCACAAAAATGATGTTTTCACTGGTGATTTACATGGAATACAATTCAGTGATACCAAGAGAATTTCTATAACAAATGTAGACAAGAATTTTTTTGGTAATATTGTAAAGAATGAAAAGTGTCTATCTAGAGCCTTATACAACATTATCTCCATGAATTTAATGGATTTAACTTAAAAATATATTTTGGGATAAGTGAGATAGTATCAATGAAGTGGATTGAATGGTCAAGGTGGATAAGTTGCTTTTTTTGTGTAATATATTCAACAATATGAAGATGATCTGAAATGATAACCCTGATACTTTCTTCAATATTATAAAAGTAATTTAGGCACCCATTCATGTTCTTTGTGATCAGATTAATGATATTTATATGATTTTGAAGATTCTCATAAGACTACATCCCTTGTGCATTGCTAGGGTGTCGACCCTTGAAGAATACAAACTTTCAGATTTTACTTTATATGAACTTCACAATAGGCGGATAGATTATGTTATGAGTGGAAAACCTAATAATACATCTAGTAAACAAATAAAATATCTCCCTTCCAAAGAAATGGATAATCTATAGATTAAAGAATTTAGAGTTAATAAGAGAAGATGTCATTGATGAATTTGTCTTTCATATTACAAGGTGATTTAAATGAGGAAAAGGAAGTTATGAGAATAAAAATCCATTCACATCATACAGTTTTTAAATTGTTATATATTTTTTATTAATATACCCAATTAAGGAAGACAATAATTTTGAAGAGTATGTGTATCCAACACCATAAATAAGGTTTCCTATGAGATGAAACTTTAAATCAGGAAGCATAACTAGAAAGAGATTAAAATGGAAAAACCAATTAGGAAAAGGATAAGTACACAGAGAAGTGACCTAAATGAAATAAATCTGTCACGACCCATCCCTCGCGGACCATTCCATGACTAACCCAATCCCACCTTCCATAGGTCAGGGGATAATGACTAGCACCGGAAAGGCATATCCCTAAAGCAGAAAGGCATTCCCTTTTTAACCTATACAGACACAAAGTACAAGAACACAACAAGAAGTAACCATGAAGTAAACTATTGAAGTAAAAGTGTGGTAAAATTAAAGGGTCAAAAATACATGCCCAACTAAAAGGACAAGTTCAATTGAAAAGTACAAAAGAGCTCCCAGATCGTCCACTGAGGATCCTACCTGAAGGGTAGGTACAACTCATGAACAATAGTCCCTACATCCCGTCATGCTATATGGTCCACCTCTGAGTACCTTCCAGTCCTGGCTCCCTCAGCCTCAGTCAATGTTGTCCATCATCTTTACAATACACAACAAGGCGTGGGTATAGCCCATGTAGGGGTGAGTATAATTATACTTAGTAGGGACCCTGAGACCCCCGTAGGTCTCCCAGAGTTCCACAAAGGAAATACCGCAAATCAAGACCTCAATCTCAAGCTCGATGCAATAGACATCAACTCTACATAGGTATATGACCACACATATACCTAAGTTATAAATACATACTCATAGCATACATGAGGGAAGAATACCAGAATGGTAGAAGTACCACACAGGTAAAACCATGAAGACAACACCATGCAGATAGAAGTACCACACAGGTAACCCCATGAAGTTAAAAGTACCACACAGGTAACACCATGAAGATAAAAGTACAACATATATAAAACCACAAAGATAGAAGTACCACATAGGTAACACCATGAAGGTATAAGTGACTCAGCTCACCATCAGGTATAACAAAAGTATAGAAATACATATGAATAGTCATAATGCTAGATCATCTTATTCTGTTAATTATAACTACTTCTGACCCACAGAGGATCGGTATAAGTGGACCCACACAACATCACTGAGCACTGACCCACACGGGATCTGACCTATATAGGATTGGTATGCATTGACCCACACACGATCACTGAGTGCTGACACACAGAGGATATGATAGAACCTAACCTACACAGGATCGATGTTCTTCCTTCACGTTACATCCTGCCACAAGATTCCTCACCCCCGATGCGCTTGAGTTCTGTAGAATCTGCCCCTCAGGATATCAGTCGTACCTATTCCTCCACTATGATCCACAAAATAGTAACCCAAAGGACTGTCATGTCTTAAGGGTTCCTACACAATAGATGGTGCATCAATCAGACGACCGGTCTATGAGTTATAAGCATTATAATTCCAAGGGCCCAGTGGGATTCGGGTTTGATCCAACCCAATTGTACTCTAACTATCCCCAAATCTCAAGTGAAGTATACCAAAAAGATCTTCTCGATCCAAGGATCCCAACAACGTAGATATTTTGTCAAACGGATGTCTGGTTCTCATGTTATGGACCTTTAAGAGTTTCTGGGCCTGGTCAGGCCCGTGTCTGGGACGACCTGGTTGCACTGACCCATCCCAACCCGGTCTGGGCTGGGCTGCTGTGGGCTTGGCCCATTAAACCAAAGACATGCCTGACCCGCAAGGGTGCAGCCCGACCCGCAAAGGAGGCCATGCCCGCAAGGCGGCGACCCGACCTAAAAAGGGGCTGCTCGGCCTACAAGGGGTGGCACGGCCTGTCGGTCCAACCTGCAAGGGGGCGCGGCCCACCAGGCATGCAGCCCGCTGAGCAGGCAGCCCACTGTATAGGCGGACCAGCTGCATGAGGTGCGGCCCGTAGGGGGTGCGACCTACTGTCCACCCGAGCTGGAAGGGGGGGGGGGGTGAAACCCCTGGTATTCCGAATGTCCCGGAGGCCGTTTGACTCCTCTTCAGGGGTAGCGCCATGTGGGGCTGCCAGGTGTCATGTGGGACCCACTGGAATAGGTCCTAATGATCTCTTCGTGACCGTCCGGTGTGGCAAGCAATTTCTTATGTGGCGCGCAATGACGTACCGCTCCACCACCCGTGGTTGACTGGTGTGTTAGCCACCTTCCTTCATTCCATCCTGGATGAAGAGACATGGCCTGAGTTTTTTGGCAACACATTGGTAACACCGCCCTTTCCTTCTACGGCCAACCAGTGTGCTAACCGCCTCCTCTGACTACCATGACTGACGAGCCGCTGTTGGTTGCTTCAGCATCGCTGGTGTGCCACCTCCTCCCTCATGGTCGGTCGGTTCTGACCACCTCCTTGGTCCCTTTCGGAATTGGTTGCCAGTACTGATGCGTCAGCAGTCTTTCACGGAGATTGAATGAGGTAGCAAGGTAGCGGAGGGTCCAGGATGGGTTCGTTAGGCCCCCGCCCTCCATGTTAGCATGGGAACAATATGAGGGAGGAAAAAGGATTCTACATCTCTTGATTTTAAAACCAAAAGTAAACTCTACCAGAAGAACAATGGTGAGCGTGCATTTATAGAAGCGGGTCGGTTTTCTCCATCCCCCTCAACTATCCCCCAATGACGTTGCTCGATCGTCAATATCCGGTTAGGGGTTTCAGTGTCGCTTGTCACTTTCAGCAGGTAGCGGCTCTATCCTCTAAGGGTTTGGCATCTCGACACTTTACCAAAAATTCACTTCTTGGTGAATCTGTGTAGATTCCCCTCTGCAAGATCCATATAAATAAGAGAGGTGGAGGGTAAGTAATGATGGGGAATTAATGGAGGCCCATTAATTAGGAATCTTCCTAATTCTCCAACAATGCAGTTACATAGAAATTAATGGTCAAGCCATTTGTTGGCTTGACACATCGCCGGTACCACACCCCTCTTGTCTGTTGGAGGAAAAGATAAAAGTGAAAAATAAAAATTAACTATGTTATTTTTATTATTCTTTTAAAAGTCCCAAAACATAAATTTTTTCCAGACCTACTACGGTAAAAGTAAATCCCCCCTTAAGCTAATACCAGCGCTATAGATTCGATGGTTCCCTCCGATTTTTAATCTGAACACTAGTTCAATAGTTAGAAAATGTCGCTCGCACGTTTACTGAACATACCTTAAAAAATGTTCATAAGTTCATTTCGGGCTCACCGGGCCTTAGATTCACGCGCCATCAATTTTTGCAGAATCGTAATAATTCCATATAATTAAAAAAAATTACATGGAAATCCAGGTCTTTACATTCTCCCCATCTTAGGGATTTTCATCCCCAAAAGCCACAACATAGACTAAGTAAACAAAAGGGGGTACTAAGAATGAATATAAGCCTCACACTCCCAAGTTCTCTCCTATAGGTTCCTGTGATGCTAGTGAATGTGCACTAGATGTATCGACCACCCACAAAAGACCCACTCCTGTCGATCTTCAATCTCTACTGGAACCACCATAAATGTCTCCCCGTCATCAAAGTCCAGCTCTCTGTGGTTAATGATGTGAGATGGTTCATGCATGTATATCCTCAACTGGGATACATGGAAGACTTCATGGACCCTCTCCAACTACGGTGGAAGTTCCAAGTGGTACGCCACCACGCATATCCTCCGATGTATTAGGAATGGTCCGATAAACCTCGATGATAACTTACCTCTCCAACCAAATATCTGTAGTCCCCATCGAGGAGAGAGTTGTAAGAACATGTAGTCCCCCCCTCATAGAACTCCAAAGGTATTCGCCTCCTGTCAGTATAATACTTATGTTTTCTCTATGCAGTCTTCATCCACTCCAGGATGAACTGCACCTTCTCAATGGTAGCCCATACCAACTCTGGACCCATAAGTGTTGACTCCCTTGGGTCTGTCCTGCATAGAGGTGATCTACAAGGTCGAATGTATTGGGCCTAGAATAGTGCCATACCGATGGTGGAGTGACTACTTTTGGTGTATAAAAACCTCACCAAGGGAAAGTGATCCTCTCAAGTGTGACCAAAATATAGGATGGTTGAACTAAACATGTCCCCCAGTGTCAGTATGGTCCGCTCTGTCTGACCATCCGTCTGAGGATGAAAGGCGGTGCTCAAACGCCATTGAATCCCAGAAGACTCTTGTAATACCTTCCTCAATCGGGATGTGAAATGTCTGTCATAGTCAAATACGATTGTCTATGGCACCCCATAGAGTCGTATAATCTCTTGTATGTAGAGTGGTTACATGCCCTCTACTGATCCCTACTCTCAGATAGGTAGGAAGTGGGCCGACATTGTGAGTCGGTTAATAATCACCTAGTTGGAATCATGTCCCCTAGAGGTACATGGAAGTCCTTTCACATAGTCCATGGAGATACCATCCCACATCCACTCTGGCACCTCTAGTGGCTGAGCTAAGCCTGCTGGAACCTGATGATTGGCCTTCACTTGTTGACAAGTGAGCCATCATGAAACAAACTATGCCACTTCTTTTTTCATCCCTGGCCACCTTGCTGATATCGTCGGTCCTGGTACATATTTTCCACACTATGATATACTGCAAGTGGGGAAATATGGAACTCTCTTAACACCTCCTCTCGTAGTGTCACTGGAACCATGGTACATCCTTTAAAGAGGATGACGTGCTCCCCACCTTCAGAAAATCCTTCAGGTTCCTGTCCTAAGGATATATAAGAACATCAAGCCTCACAGTCAATTCCCTTGAGTTGTGCCTCCCATACTCACTGAAGATGTGGGGGAGTGACATTCATATACTAGAGGTAAGCTTCTCCATCTCTATCCAAGAAGGATATCTACATCATGGCAAGCTACTTTTTCACCTCACTGAGCAACTGTAGACCATACCTCATGCTGAGTGCATAGACTACCACGTTCCCCTTCCCATGAGTATAGAATATCTTGAATTCATAGTCCTAGAGGAACTCTAGTCATCATTGTTGTCTCAGGATCAGGTCCTTCTGAGAGAATATATACTTGAGACTCTTATGATTAGAGTATACTATAAAACGTTCTCCCATCCAGTAATGTCGCCACATCTTCAAGGTGAAGACCAAAACTGCTAACTCTGGGTCATGGGGAGCATAGTTTTATTTGTTTTGCCTCAGCTATCATGATCTGTACACAATCACTTCTTTCTCTTGTATCAGTACACACAAAATTTTATTCCACGATGTGTCGTAGTAGACTACATACCCAACACCCTCTTCTGGTATCCTCAAGACGGGGGCTCTCATCAAAATTTTCCTCAGCTCCTGAAAACTCTGATGGCATCTCTCTATCAATACGAAGGGATATCCCTTCTTCTTCAATGCTAATAGGGGTGCCACATCTCTAGAAAATATGGGCACGAATCTCCAGTAGTATCTAGCCAACCCTAGGAAACTCTGTACCTTGGCCACACTCCTAGGTGGCTCCCAAGAAAGTACAACCTCTATCTTTACTGGATCCACTGTAACTCCAGCCTCCGAGATAACATGTTCTAGAGAGTGGACATCCCGTATCTAGAACTTTCACTTTGAGAGCTTACCATAAAGCCAGTGCTCTCGTAGTGTATCTAGAATAATTTCTAGATGACATGCATGCTCCTCCTCCGTCATTGTGTATATCAATATGTCATCAGTGAAGACCACCACAAAGTGATCGACGTATGGATGAAAGATCTTTTTCACGAGTCTCATGAACATTTTAGGGGAATTGGTCATGCCTAATGGCATAACCAAGAACTTATAGTGGTGATAACGACATCTGAAGGACATCATCAACACATCCTCATCTCGTACCCTGAGCTTATTATAGCATGATCTGAGGTCTATCTTCAAAAACAAACGAGCTCCCTTCGGCTATTCAAAAACATCATCAATCCTTATAAGTTGATACTTGTTCTTCACATTCACCAAATTCAATTACTGGTAGTCCACATAGAGTCTCAAACTCCCATCTCCCTTCTTGATGATCAAAATTGGGGCTGCCCATAGAGAAACATTGGGCCTTATGAGCCCCTTGCTTTGTAAGTCGTCCAAATGTACTTCTAACTCATGAAGCTCTGCAGAAGACATCTGATATTTTTTTGTAGATATCAGTGTCATCCCAGGGTATAGGTTGATATATAATTCTACCTCTCTTCATGGAGGTAGTCCCAGAACATCATCAGGAAAGACATTGGCACACTAGTCCACCACTAAAGGATAGCTCAGACTCTCAACATCAACTACTCCGAGGGTAAGGCTATACAACTGATGTGTGATCAGATGCACTCTCATCATGGTAAGTCCACTATATGATGCAAAGGTTCCCTTCTTGCTAGTGAAAGAAAACCTGGTCCCATACTCACGAACACACCACACTCTGTTCCTAATACAGTCAATCTAGTAGTGGACTATGGATAACCAGTCCCTAACCAAGATGGCGTCGCAAGGCCTCGACGCCGCTACTAGCAAAATCCCAGCCGAAGCTCTCAGCTCTAAGAGTAAGCTGACACTGCCAACATGAGTGTGTAATCATAGAATCTACTCTCGTAGGAGTCTCTAGCTGTAATAATTGAGCCAATGACTCCACCAGAATCTCTGAGCTTCGAAATAGGTCCATGAAAATAAAAGAGTGATTGACACCTGTGTTGATAATTACTACATTTAAGGTGTATTAGGCACATATTGTACCTCTAATAATCTCAAGAGAGCCGTGATTTTAGGCCTCAGCTTCCTAGAGCTGAGCTCGTCCCTGTCCACCAGCTCCCTTGGGTCAGGTTGGGCCACCTGGTGGTGATGGCAGTAGAACCTCGAATAGCCGCCCACCACCTGTTGCATAGCTAGCTCCTCTGCCACGTTCACATGTTGCCTATAGAATACCCTGATCTAATCTTTTCCTCTGCCTCGGTGGTCCCTGGACTGTCTATTGGTCATCCGTACGGTGCGTCGGGTAGTCGCGAGCCATGTGACCATGCTCGCCGCACATGTAGAACTATCTTCTCCTTATCTATCCTCCTCTGTCTCGTGAGCCCCACACCACCAATATTGTATCCTGAGGTCATCCACCAAAAGGCCTAGCCTGCTTGGTCCCCTACATAATCTGTCTACTGCCTGCTGCATAGGACTCTGCTACCTGATGTTCAGTGGTGGCTCCCATTGTCAGTGCATGATCGGCCTTGAATCTTTCCACAAAAAGCGCTCAGTCAAGCACCCCAAACTGCATTGGAATACTGAGCGATATCATCGATGCTATGATCTCTCAATGGAAATCCTGTTCAAAGGTCTGGGACTTGAAGGTACGGTCCCGTACGATGTTAGTGGAGTAGCGAGAGAGATCATTAAACCATGCCGAGTATTGAGCCATAGTCATGCTACCCTTTTGTAAGTACAATAGCTCATGTATACGCACTGAGCATAGAGTCGATGGGATGAACTCTCCCCTAAAAAATCCCTCATTGTCCACCCAGATGAGAGCCACCTCGTCATGTATCTGGAGCATCAAGATCCACCATATCCCGACTACTACCTAAAAAAGAGCTGATAGGATCACCATAAGGTCACATGGTGTCTGAACCAAGCAGAAGACTTTGACTACAGCCTCTAGCCAATCCTCAGCCGCCTGTGGATTTATCATGCCTCAGAACCTTAGGGGATTCTACCATTGAAATTCATGAAATGTTCTCAGTAGGCATGTGCCCTCTATTGTTGGGGGTGGTGGAAATGGTTGTCTTATGGGTAATGGTGCTGCTAGTACACTACCCGAAGGTGAAAATGCCGTAAAAGGGCCCTGCACCGAGGCCTCATTGCTTGGTGGGCCATCACCACGTACACTTAGGAATATTGGATGGATATCTACATGGAAGTATCCTAAATGAAAACATATATGCCACAATCAAAATGTTATACCTGGTGAGCTGACTCAAAGAGATCACAATAAAAACTCTTCAAAAACACACGTAATCAATGTTTCCGTGCACCAAGTCAGAAATCAGATTTCAGGGTCCTGGTGCTTGGATACGCTAGCCACCACACCAACACTGGATTCCCCATACTAAAAACCACACTCTTAACAGATAACACTATTATCACACAGACAAGATCAAAGTCCTAGTTCATTGGTAGAACCAACTCCTCTGATACCACTTTGTCACGACCCGTCCATTAGGGACCGTGCCATAACGACCCCAAGCACACCTTCCATAGACCAGGGTTTAGCGACTAGCACTGGAAAGGCGTATCCCTAAAGCGGGAAGCCATTTCCTTATTAACATATACAGACACATAGTCCAACAACACAAAAAGAAACCACTAAGAATTAAACTGTTGTAGTAAAAGTGTGTTGAAAGTAAAGGGGCCAAAATACAAGGCCAAATGAAAGTACAAGTTCTACTGAAAAGTAAAAAAGAGATCTTGGATCATCCACCGAGGATTTGACCTGAATGGTATGTAAAGCTCATGAACAGTAGTCCCTACGTCACGTCATGACAGATGGTCATCCTTTGAGTACCATCCAGTCCTGTCTCCCTCATCATCAGTCAATGTTGTATTTTTTGCACAAGACACATCAAGGTGCGGGCATAGAACATGCATGGGTGAGTATAAAGATACTCAATAGGGACACTAAGACCCCCGTAGGTCTCCCAGAGTTCCACAAAGGAAATACCACAATGAAAGACCTCAATCTCAAGCACGAAATAACATACATCAACTCTACTTAGGTATATGCCCCCACATATACCTAAGTTATCAAGACATACTCATCTCATACAAGAGGAAACAATGCCACAAAGGTAGAAGTACCCCATAGGCAACACCATGAAGACAACACCATGAAGGTATAATTATCACGCAGGTAAAACCGTGAAGTTAGAAGTACCACAATGGTAACACCACAGAGATAGAAGTACCACACAAGTAACACCACGAAGGTAAAAGTATCACACATGTAACACCATGAAGTTAGAAGTACCACAATGGTAACACCACGGAGATTGAAGTACCACACAAGTAACACCACGAAGGTAGAAGTACCGCATAGGTAACACCAAGAAGGTAGAAGTTACTCGGCTCACCATTAGGTATAACTTAAATACAGAAGTATAGATTATTAGTCATAATGCTAGATCATCATATTTTGTTAAGTAGCACTACTTCTGGCCCACACAAGATCGATAGGTAACTAACCCCCACTAACCCATACAGGATCTGTCCCACACATGATCGGTATGCACTGACCCACAGAGGATCGCTGAGTGCTGACCCACATAGGATCTGACTGACATAGGATAGGTATGCACTGAACCACACAGGATTGTTGAGCGCTGACCCACACAATATCTGATAGAAACCGACCCACACAAGATCGATGTTCTTACTTCACGTTACATCCTGCCACACGATTCCTCACCCCTGATGTGCTCGAATTCTATAGAATTTTCCCCTTGAGATATCGTTCATATATCTTCCTCCACTAAGATCCACAAAAGCACAACCCAAAGGACTTCCATGTTGTAAGGGTTCCAACACGATAGACGGTGCCTCAATCGGACGCTTGGTCTATGAGTTATAAGTGTTTTAGTTTCAAGGTCCTGGTTAGATTCAGGTTCGATCCAACCTAAAAATACCATAACTATCTCCAAATCACAAGAGGAGTATACCAAAAGGACCGTCTTGATCCAAGGATCCCAACACCATAGATAATTCATCAAATAGATGCCTACTTCTCATGATATGTCAATTTAAGTGTTTATTGGCCCGGGTCCAGTCCGACCTGGTCAGACCGAACCAGCCCGACTTGGTCTAGGCTGGGCCACAGTGGGCTCTGTCCGTTGGACCAAGGTCTAGCCTGTCCCACAAGGGCAGCCTAGCCTACCGGTCCAGCCTACAAAGGGGACGCGACTTGGTGAGCAGGCGGCCCGCTGGGCTGGCGGCCTGGCCGTTTGAGGTGCGACACGCAGAGGGTACGGCCAACTGTTCACCCGAGTTAGAAAAGGGGGGAAGGGGTTGAAACCCCATGGTATTATGAATGGCTTAGAGGCCATTCAGATCCCTCTTAGAAGTGGCGCCACGTGATGCCGACAGGTGGATTACGAGACTCGCTGGAGTAGGTCCTTCCGATCTCGGTGCGGCTGGCCGGTGTGCTGACCGACTTCTCTAGCGGAACGCGACGGCGCACCGCTCCGCCACCTGTAGCCGACAGGTTTGCCGAACACCTTCTTCTAGTCCATAGCAGCTGACGAGCTGCGGCCTGAGTACTCCAGCGACATGATGGTGACACTGCCCTCACCTCCCACGGCCGACCGGTGTGTCGGCTGCTACCTGGTACTACCTCATCTGAAGAGCCACAGATGGTTCTTCTAGCGGCACGGGTGTGCCACCTCATCCCTTCCGGCCAGCCGATGTTAGCTACCACCTTGGTCCCTACCAGCGCCGGTCATTGGTATCAATGCGTCGGCGGTCTTCCATAGAGAACGAATGAGGAATCAAGGTATCAGAGGGTCTGGGATGTTTTGTTAAGCATGTTCCCTCCACGTTAGCTTGGAAACAATACGAGGGAGGAAAAAGGATTATACAACTCTTGATTTTAAAACCAAAAGTAAGTCCAACCACATGAATGATGGTGAGCACGTGTTTATGTAAGCGGGTCGATGTTGGACTCTATAAAGACCCGTAAAATTCAAGGGAAATTTTTTCTTAATTTTCTTTGGAATTTTACAAGAGTGCGGTTTCTGACGGCACCTGATTCCGAGGCCCGGTGTTCCCGAAATCAATTTCCGAAGTTTGGCTCGGGTACGTTTAGTGAACGAACGAGCGGGTTTTTCTAACTTTTGAACTGGTGCCCGGAATCGAATTCCGAGGGCACTGATGAACTCGCAGCGCCGATATTCGCTTAAGGAGACCTTTTCTGAGGTTGCGTTTTATGTGGGATGAAAGTTAGTTTTGGGGGAAATTAAAAGATGTTAAATAAAATTGTGGAACACAATTTTATTTTTAACTTGTTGGTTATTTCCTCCCAAAGGGAGTTAGAGGTGGGACCCACATCCACATAACCTCCCTTGAGAGGATTATATGTGTTGGGGCCCACACGAGCCCTAACTCTTCAACTTCCCTTAAACCCCCCAATAACTCCACTCTAATTAATTTGACAACTTGTGTTATTAATTAAGATGAGTTACTTAATTTCAAACCTTTGAAATTCAAAGAGGTTGGGTTGTGTAAATAAAATAAGGCTTAGACTTATTTTATTTTGGTTAGTATCTTTTGCCACCTTGAGAGGATTGGGAAGCATTCTTCATCTTCTTCAACCTTGACGAAGAACGCGAAGAACACTTAGGCTCCGTCGAAGAACGCCGTCACCATAAGAAGGGAAAGACGTGTCGTCTCTTCTCTTCTCTTCTTCGCAGCCGGTGTGTTTCCGAAGATCGATGACGCCGCTTCTTTCGATCTTCTTCCCGTGTCAACGAAAGGAGACACTGCTTCCTCCTCAGGCTTTCTAGGTCAGCTTGCGAAGCTTCTCCAGCGACGTTACCTCTTCGGATGCACCTCGACGTCAACGGAATCGACGTACGATTTCCGCGACGCCCGACCTCCGCGACGCTTGTCTTCCACGGCTTGTTGGCATGCTCCGCTCTTGAAACCGAGGTAGGGGATTATTGTTATTTATTTAAATTATTTTCATTCTTGATTCTAGCATGTCGAACTTCGTGGTTAATCGACTAAATGTTATCGTTTAACGAGAGGGGGCCGGACCGCACAAACACGGCCGAACCCCCCTCCTTTTTTCATGATTGTTCCTTTGTGAATGTAACGGGATGGCGTGGTGTCGTCGCACCACGCGAGAATCACACGGAAAGTATTGCGCGGCGTCGTCGCGCCACGCCATGGAATGAAATTCAAGAACGCGACGCCGTCGCGCTGCGTTGAAGGAAATCGAAGGCGCCACGGCCGGAGCGGGGCCGCGGCGGAGGGGTGCGGTGCCGTCGCACCGCGCTGGACGACAAGGGCCGCGGCCGGTTCCGGGCCTCAGCGGAGCATGGTGACCGGCGGTCAGCCGGGCCAACGATGTCGGAGCTGGAAGGGGACCGGCCACCGCCGGTCCCGTTGAGGAGGAGCCGGCCGTCCAGGTCGGGCCGGCCGGAAATGGGGAAATCCGGGGGAATTTAATTCCCCCGGCCAGCTTGAATGGCCCCCCATTATTGAGGGGGGCCGCGGTTACAAAGAGGGGGCAGGCGCCCAGCGCGCTGCGCTGAGCCGGACCGGCGCCTGGCCGGTCCGCCAGGCCGGGCCGGGCCGCGCCCAGCCGGTCCGGGCCATGCTGGGCCGGGTCGACCCGGTTCGGGCCAGCCAGGGGGTCTCGGGCCGGGTCAGCCCAGGCCCGAAACCCCCGATACCAAACTGTTTGGGTTCAAATGCCCATAACTCGGGTTACGGACCTCCAAACGACACGTCGTCAGCAGCAATGTGATCCTTGGATCGAGACGGTCGTTTCGGTATATCGAACTCAAGGTTTCAGAATACTTTGAGTTCGGCCGGGTTGGTTCGTACACGAAACCAACCGGGCCCTCGGAGCGGAAACGCTCATATCTTGAGCTGTAGACGTCTGATTGACGTACCGTCAGCTTTGTTGAGTTCTTCTTAGTGAGATGGATCTTTTGGCATACTCCGCCCGAGGTTTGGACGCAGGTAGAGTACGGTCAGGTTGGTTTTGCCTTAAAAACCAACCGGGCCCCTGGAACGAAAAAGCCAATAACTCTCAGACCGGGCGTCCGATCGACGCGCCGTCTGCGGCGTTGAGTTCCTATTGACGATACGGAACTTTTGGATACATCAACTCTAGTCTATTTGATAGTTGATGTATCAGCCTCTCGGCTCGTGGAGCGGACCCTCCCGAACGAGCTTGCTGTGTGCGGGAACCCTAGTGCTGGCTGCGACTGCTACTGTGACTACGACGACGACTGTGCAGAGATCCTTAGTGGATTCGACGACAACGACTACAGCACTCAGCAATCCTGTGTGCATTAGTGCTACCGATCCTGTGTGGGTCTGATCCTATGTGGGTCAGCGCTCAGCGGTCCTGTGTGAACCAGCGCCTACAGATCTTGTGTGGGTCCGATCCTGTGTGGGTCTTTGCGGAGGTTAATACCTATCGATCCTTTGTGGGTCTGACGACTTAGATGGATCATTGATCATCTCTATCGTCCTCGAAGAAGTATACCTGTGTGAGCTGAATCCTGTTTGCTTTCCTGTGTGGATTGTGTTGTGCTATCCTGTGTGGATTACGTTTGCTTTCCTGTGTGGAATACATATACTTTCCTGTGTGGACTGAGTTGTACTTGGGCTCAGATGTTGGAGCATATTGGAAATGATAACTTAGGTATATGTATGGGTATATACCTAAGCAGTGTCAGTTGTTACTTAGTGATTGTATCTTTCCTTTGTGGTTTATACTTTGTGGATTTTGGGAGACCTTCGGGGGTCTCGGGGTCCCTACTGAGTAGCTTATACTCACCCCTGCACGGGCTATGCCCGCACTACGTTGTGTTGGTTGCAGATGACGGACAGCGTTGATCGTGGTTGAGGCTTGCAGAGCAGGATGGTACCTGGAGGTGGACCACTGGGCGAGACGTACACGGAGCGGACGGTGGGACCCGAGGAGCAGTGGAGCTATCTGTACCCACCCTTCAGGTGGGATTTCCAGTGGACAGCTCGGTGTAGCAGCTTTTACTTTTCAGTTGGTGTTTTCCTTTTCGAGTTGTACTTTACCTTCAGTTTGGGTTTGTATACTGGCCCATTTAATTTTCCGCACTTACTATTGTACCAGCTTTTTACTTAGTGTTTACTATTCCGCTTGTTTACTCTGATGTTCTTGTTTACTTTACAAAGGCAATGCCTTCCCTTTTTACCGGGATTTATGCCTTGGTGCTAGTCGCCATCCCCTGGCCTATGGAAGGCGGGCTTGGGGTAGTCACGGCATGGGCCCCGAGGACGGGTCGTGACAAATTGGTATCAGAGGAGTTCGGTTCTACCGCGAACTCTGATCTTTTCTATGTGAAGCAATAGTGTTTAGCATATTGAGTGTGGTTATCAGTCCAAGGAGTCCAGTGTTGGTGCGGTGGCCGACGTATCCGTACACCAGGACCCTGACTTCTGATTTCTGACTTAATGCACGAAAACATTGATTGCATGTGTGTTTCAAAGTTTTCGTTGTGATTACTTTATATCATCTCAACAGGTATACTGTTCTGATCGTGGTGCACCTGTTTCCTTTCAGGATGACCCCACGACGGCAGCCAGCTAGGGTTCTGAGAGTCGAGCGTGGCGACAGCCCACCGAGCGATGAGGCCTCGGTGCATGACCCTTTGTCAGCAGTGGCACCGGTGGTAGCTCTACCCGCCGAGCCCCCGATACTTCCAGCACCAGCCGCTGGCAATGCACGTCGCCTCAGCGCATTGCCTGAGTTTCAGCACCAGCGACCACCCAAGTTTTGTGGGGAGACGGACCCCCAAGCAGCCGAGGACTGGCTGGAGGCAGTTGTACGTGTGTTTCGGCTAGTGAGGACACCAGCAGATCTCATGGTGATCCTCGCTGCGAGTCTACTGCACGCAACAGCGGGCCGATGGTGGAGATTGATGCTCCAGGTGCACGATGAGGCATCTCTACTTTGGATGGACTTTGAGAGCCTCTTCCACTCAGAGTTCGTCCCAGCCACCCTCCATGCGGTGCGTATTCAGGAGCTTCTTCAGCTGCGGCAGGGCATCATGACTGTCGCTCAGTACTCAGCGAGATTTACTGATCTCTCGCGCTACTCGACCGATATGGTACGAGACCCCTTCTTCCGGGCCTGGACCTTTGAGCAGGGCTTGAGACACGAGATCAGGGCATCGCTGATCTCCCTCAGCATACCGACTCAGACGGGAGTACTGGAGCGGGCCCTTTTGATCGAGAGTTTTCTTGCTGAGTCTACACCAGCACCGAGACCCACCGCAGGGCGGCACGTAGCAGAGTATTTTGCAGCGGGAAGTCGACGGATGACTCCGGGGTCCAGGCAGACCAGAACCTTAGGCAGACGACCTTAGGACACTGGCTCAGCAGTGCGGGGCACACAGCGCGAAGCCAGTCTTTTGAGAGGCAGACAGTGCTACTTGTGCGGCGGGCAGGGCCACATGGCTCGTTACTGCCCAACACACCGTGCCGAGGAGCAGCAGACGGTTGAGGGACCACCGAGGCAGAGGCAGAGGGTCGACCATGGCGGTCCGCAGGGAGGAGGCGGACGAGGCATGGGAGCTGGCCGAGAAGCAGGTGGTGGGCGACGCTTTGAGGCTTTACCACCACCACCACCAGGAGGTCCACCCCGACCACAGGGAGCTGGCGGGCAGAGACAGGCACAACTCCAGGCAGCGGAGGCCTACGACCACGGCGCGCCCGAGATGATTCGAGGTACTATCTGTGTCTATTCCACCCTTGCTGTAGTACTTATAGACACATGACTGAGTCACTCTTTCATAGTCGCTGCCCTTTTTCGGAGCTCAGAGATTCCGACAGAGCCATTGGCTCAATCCTTACGACTAGAGATTCTTACGGGAGTAGACTCGACGATTACGCACTGGTGCCGGCAGTGTGAGTTTACTCTAGGAGGTGAGAGATCTGGCTGGGACCTTCTTGTAGCAGCGCCGAGGCCTTACGACGTCATCTTGGGTATGGATTGGTTATCTACGATCCATGCACAGATTGACTGTTTTAGGCGCAAGGTGCGATGTGTACGCACTGACGGGAGCAGGTTCACCTTCACCGGCGAGAAGGGAGCCTTCGCAGCACAGGATGGACTTCGGCAGAGGAGAGGACAACCCATCACTCATCAGTTGGCTAGCCTCATCCTAGGAGAAGTTGACGTGCGGAGTCCTGGTTTTCCTGTAGTGGTGGATCAGTTTGCGGATGTTTTTCCTGACGACGTCCCAGGGTTACCTCCTCGCAGGGAGGTAGACTTTTATATTGACCTGTACCCCGGGAAAACTCCGATATCGACTCCAGCATATCGGATGGCCCCCGCCGAGCTTCGAGAGCTACGGGTACAGTTGGAGGACTTGCAGGGAAAGGGGTTCATCCGACCCAGTGTTTCACCCTGGGCTTCCCCGATATTATTCGCCAAGAAGGCGGACGAGAGCTTGCGACTGTGTGTCGACTATCGTCGCCTAAACCAGGTGACAGTGAGGAACAAGTATCCGCTACCGAGGATTGATGACCTCTTTGATCAGCTCAAGGGAGCGCGGTGGTTCTCGAAGATAGACCTCAGGTCAGGTTATCACCAGCTCAGAGTTCGAGACGAGGACGTGCAGAAGACGACCTTCAGATGTCGGTATGGCCACTATGAGTTCCTAGTTATGCCTTTCGGTGTAACCAATGCTCCAGCAGTGTTCATGGACCTCATGAACAAGATCTTTTAGCCATACCTCGATCGATTTGTCGTGGTCTTCATTGACGACATTTTTATTTACTCGACGACTGAGGAGGAGCACGCCTACCACTTACGGGTTGTACTAGACACACTCTGAGAGCACCATCTTTATGGTAAGCTCACGAAGTGCCAGTTCTGGATACGTGAGGTCCACTTCTTGGGACACGTCATCTCTGAGGCGGGATTCGCAGTGGATCCTACAAAGATCGAGGCAGTGTTAGCTTGGGAGCCACCCAGGAGCGTGACAGAGGTTCAGAGTTTCTTGGGACTAGGTGGATACTACCGGAGATTCGTGCCAGATTTCTCCAGAGTTGCGGAACCACTCTAAGCTTTGACGAAGAAGGGGAAACCCTTCGTGTGGTCAGACAGATGTCATCAGAGCTTCCAGGAGATGAGACAGAGATTGACCAGCGCACCTATCTTGAGGTTGCCTGAGGAGGGAAAAGGGTACGTAGTTTACTGCGATGCATCAGGGACTGGACTTGGATGTGTCCTGATGCAGGAGCGGGCTGTGATCACCTCTGGATCACATTAGTTGAGGTCACATGAGCAGAACTACACTACCCATGACCTGGAGTTAGCAGCAGTGGTCTTCGCACTAAAGACATGGCGACACTACCTGATGGGTGAGCGCTTTACAGTCTTTTCTGATCATCAGAGTCTCAGGTACATCTTCTCGCAGAAGGACCTGAACCTGAGATAGCGGTGATGGCTCGAGTTCCTCCAGGACTATGACTTTGAGATAGTCTATACTCATGGGAAGGGGAACGTAGTAGCCGATGCCCTCAGCAGGAGGACGGGCATTCAGCTACTTGAGGAGGCGACGTAGCAGCTAGCCTCTTTGTAGATATCCTTCGTGGATAGAGATGGAGCAGCCTTCCTTCAGTCTCTCACAGTCACTCCTCCACTACTGCAGCGGGTCAGAGAGGCACAACGTGGGGACGCTGACTGTGAGACGCGGCGTGCACATATATCCTCAGGACAGACACCTGATGGTTTCTCCTTTGGAGCAGAGCACGACATCCTTTTCAGAGGACGTACCATGGTACCAGTTGCTTTACGGGAGGAGGTGCTGAGAGAGTTTCACACTTCTCCCTTGGCGGTACATCCCGGAGTGGCGAAGATGTACCAAGATCTCAGACAACAGCACTGGTGGCCAGGCATGAAGAAGGATGTGGCAGAGTTCGTTTCTCGATGCCTCACCTGCCAGCAGGTGAAGGCTGAGCATCAGGTACCACCAGTCTTGGTTCAGCCCTTGGAGGTTCCGGAGTGGAAGTGGGACGACATATCTATGGAGTTCGTGACTGGACTTCCACACACTTCCAGATGTCACGACTCCATCTGGGTGATTGTCGACTGACTCACCAAGTCGGCTCACTTCTTACCCATCTGAGAGCAGGGCTCAGTGGAGATCTTGGGATGTCTTTACGTTCAGGAGATTGTACAACTTCACGGTGTGCCATCATCTATCATCTCTGATCGAGATGCTCACTTTACTTCCCGGCTATGGAAGGGATTACAGGAGGTGTTCGGGACACAACTACGTTTGAGCACAGCCTTTCATCCTCAAACAGATGGTCAGATGGAGAGGACCATTCAGACTCTCGAGGACATGTACCGCGCATGTGTCCTCGACTTTGGTCGTAGCTGGGAGGACCACCTACCCTTGGTGGAGTTTGCGTACAACAACAGCTACCACTCCACCATCAGAATGGTACCATACGAGGCATTGTACGGCCGACCTTGCAGATCACCGCTGTGCTGGACAGACCCTGGGGAGTCAGCACTTGTGGGACCAGAGATGGTCCAGGCCACGACAGAGAAGGTCCAGGTCATCCAGGAGCGGATGAGGACAGCTCAGAGCCAGCAGAAGTCTTATGCTGACAGGAGGCAGAGGCCACTGGAGTTCGAGGATGGCGACTACGTCTTCTTGCGTGTCTCACCTCAACGTGGATTATGGAGATTTGGCCGAGGCGGAAAGTTATCCCCATGCTTCATCGGACCCTTCCAGGTCCTCAGTAGGATAGGCTATGTGGCTTATCGTCTGGCTCTACCACCTCAGTTGTACCAGGTGCACGAAGTTTTCCACGTATCTCAGCTGAGGAGATACGTGCACGACCCGACACACATCATTGACCATGGGGAGCTTGACGTTGACAATGAGGCGACTTTTATGGAGGTTCCAGTGGAGATCGAGGATCGACAGGATCAGGTTCTACGTGGACGGTCGATTCCTCTTGTGCACATCAGATGGCAGCACGAGAACCTCCAGGAGAGCACTTGGGAGCAGGAGGCTCAGATGCGTGCTCAGTACCCTCATTTGTTTCCCTAGTTTTGTTGTATCTTTACGGGGACGTAAAGCCCTGAGGTGGGAGTAATTTAAAGACCTGTAAAATTCAAGGGAAATTTTTTCTTAATTTTCTTTGGAATTTTAAAAGAGCGTGGTTTCTGACGGCACCTGATTCCGAGGCCCGGTGTGCCCGGAATCAATTTCCGAAGTTTGGCTCGGGTAAGTTCAGTGAACGAACATGCGGGTTTTTCTAACTTTTGAACCGGTGCCCGAAATCAAATTCTGAGGGCACTAATGAACTCGCAGCGCCGATATTATCTTAAGGAGACCTTTTCCGAGGTTGCGTTTTATGCGGGATGAAAGTTAGTTTTGGGGGAAATTAAAAGAAGTTAAATAAAATTGTGGAACACAATTTTATTTTTAACTTGTTGGTTATTTACTCCCAAAGGGAGTTAGAGGTGGGACCCACATCCACATAACCTCCCTTGAGAGGATTATATGTGTTGGGGCCCACACGAGCCCTAACTCTTCAACTTCCCTTAAACCCCCCAATAACTCCACTCTAATTAATTTGACAACTTGTGTTATTAATTAAGATGAGTCACTTAATTTCAAACCTTTGAAATTCAAAGAGGTTGGGTTGTGTAAATAAAATAAGGCTTAGACTTATTTTATTTTGGTTAGTATCTTTTGCCACCTTGAGAGGATTGGGAAGCATTCTTCATCTTCTTTATCCTTGATGAAGAACGCAAAGAACACTTAGGCTCTGACGAAGAACGCCGTCACCATAAGAAGGGAAAGACGTGTTGTCTCTTCTCTTCTCTTCTTCGCAGCCGGTGTATTTCCGAAGATCGAAGACGCCGCTTCTTTCGATCTTCTTCCCATGTCAACGAAAGGAGATGCCGCTTCCTCCTTGGGATTTCTTCGTCAGCTTGCGAAGCTTCTCCAGCGACGTTACCTCTTCGGACGCACCTCAACGTCAATAGAATCGACGTACGATTCCTGCGACGCCCGACCTCCGTGACGCTTGCCTTCCGCAGCTTGTTGGCGTGCTCTTCTCTTGAAACCGAGGTAGGGGATTATTGTTATTTATTTAAATTATTTCCATTCTTGATTCTAGCTTGTCGAACTTTGTGGTTAATCGACTAAATGTTATCATTTAACGAGAGGGGGCCGGACCGCACAAACATGGCCGAACCCCCCTACTTTGTTCATGATTGTTCCATTGTGAATGGAATGGGATGGCGTGGTGCCGTCGCACCACGCAGGAATCACACGGAAAGTATTGCGCGGCGCCGTCTCGCCGCGCCGTGGAAATAAATTCAAGAACGCGACGTTGTCGTGCCGCATTGAAGGAAATCGAAGGCGCCACTGCCGGAGCGGGGCCGTTGCGGAGGGGCGCGGTGTCGTCGCACCGCGCCGGACGACAAGGGCCGCGGTTGGTTCCGGGCCGCGGCGGAGCATGGTGACCGGTGGCCAGCCAGGCCTCCGGTGTCGGAGCTGGAAGGGGACCGGCCACCGCCGGTCCCGTTGAGGAGGAGCCGGCCGGCCAGGTCGGGCCGACTGGAAATGGGGAATGCCGGGGGAATTAAATTCCCCCAGCCAGCTTGAATGGCCCCCCATTATTGAGGGGGGGGGGGGGCGCAGTTACAAAGGGGGGGCAGGCGCCCCCCGTTTTTCCAATAGCTCGGCCGAAGGCCGAGCTGGCAGCACGCCCAGCGTGCTGCGCTGAGCCGGACCGGCGCCTGGCCGGTCCGCCAGGCCAGACCGAGCCCAGCTGGGCCGGGCCGCGCCGCGCCGGGCCGGGCCGCGCCTAGCCAGGCCGGGCCGTGCCGGGCTGGGCCGACTCTGTCTTGGGCGGGTCGACCCGGTTCGGGCCAGCCGGGGGGTCTCGGGCCGGGTCGGCCCGAGCCCGAAACCCCCGATACCGAACTGTTTGGGTTCAAATGCCCATAACTCAGGTTACGGACCTGAAAACGACGCGCCGTCAGCGGAAATGCGATCCTTGGATCGAGACGGTCGTTTCAGTATATCACATTCAAGGTTTCGGAATACTTTGAGTTCGGCCGGGTTGGTTCGTACACGAAACCAACCGGGCCCTCGGAGCGGAAACGCTCATATCTTGAGCTACGGGCGTCCGATTGACGTGCCGTGAGCTTTGTTGAGTTCCTCTTAGTGATACGGATCTTTTGGCATACTCCGCCCGAGGTTTGGACGTATGTGGAGTATGGTCGGGTTGGTTTTTCCTTAAAAACCAACCGGGCCCCTGGAACGAAAAAGCCAATAACTCTCAGACCGGGCGTCCGATCGACGCGCCGTCTGCGACGTTGAGTTCCTGTTGACGATACAGAACTTTTGGATACATCAACTCTGGTCTATGTGAAAGTTGATGTATCAGCCTCTCGGCTCGTGGAGCAGACCCTCCCGAACGAGCTTGTTGTGTGCGAGAACCCTAGTGCTGGTTGCGACTGCTACTGTGACTGCGACGACGACTGTGCAGAGATCCTTAGTGGATTCGACGACAACGACGACTACAGCACTCAGCGATCCTGTGTGGATCAGTGCTACCAATCCTGTGTGGGTCTGATCCTGTGTGGGTCAGCGCTAAGTGGTCCTGTGTGAACCAACGCCTACAGATCCTGTGTGGGTCCAATCCTGTGTGGGTCTTTGCGGGGGTTAGTACCTATAGATCCTTTGTGGGTCCGACGACTTAGATGGATCAGTGATCATCTCTATCATCCTCGAAGAAGTATACCTGTGTGAGCTGAATCCTATTTTCTTTCCTGTGTGGATTGTGTTGTGCTATCCTGTGTGGATTACGTTTGCTTTCCTGTGTGGAATACATATACTTTCCTGTGTGGACTGAGTTGTACTTGGGCTCGGAGGTTGGAGCGTATTGGAAATGATGACTTAGGTATATGTATGGGCATATACCTAAGCAGTGTCGGTTGTTACTTCGTGATTGTATCTTTCCTTTGTGGTTTATCCTTTGTGGATTTTGGGAGACCTTCGGGGGTCTCGGGGTCCCTACTGAGTAGCTTATACTCACCCCTGCACGGGCTATGCCCGCACTACGTTGTGTTGGTTGCAGACGACGGACAACGTTGATCGTGGTTGAGGCTTGCAGAGCAGGACGGTACCTGGAGGTGGACCACTGGGCGAGATGTACTCGGAGTGGACGGTGGGTCCCGAGGAGCAGTGGAGCTATCTGTACCCACCCTTCAGGTGGGATTTCCAGTGGACAGCTCGGCGTAGTAGCTTTTACTTTTCTGTTGCTGTTTACTTTTCGAGTTGTACTTTACCTTCAGTTTGGGTTTGTATACTGGCCCATTTACTTTTCCGCACTTACTGTTGTACCAGCTTTTTACTTAGTGTTTACTTTTCCGCTTGTTTACTCTGAGGTGCTTGTTTACTTTACAAAGGCAATGCCTTACCTTTTTACCGGGATTTACGCCTTGGTGCTAGTCGCCAGCCCCTGGCCTATGGAAGTTGGGCTTGGGGTAGTCATGGCACAGGCCCCAAGGACGGGTCGTGACAGACTCCCCCCCAACTAGCCTCCAAGGACATCACTCGATCTTCGATCTCCGGTGTGGGGTTTCGGTGTTGCTTGTCACCTCCCGCTGGTACCGGCTTAGTCCTATAAGGGTTTGGCAGCTCGACACTTTACTAGCACTTCGCTTCTTGGTGAACCTGTGTAGATACCTCTACCCAAGATATATATAAATAAGAGAGGGGGAGGGTAAGTAACGATGAGGAATTAATGGACGCCCATTAATTGGGAATCTTCCTAATTCCCCTAATGGGTCAGTTACTTAGAAATTAAAGGTCAATCCATTTATTTCCTTGACACGTCGCTGGTCCCACACTTCGCTTGTCCATTGGAGGAAAAGATAAAAGAGAAAAAGAAAAATTAACTTAGTTAATTTCATTATTCTTTTTAATGTCCCAAAACATACCGTTTTCCCCAGACCTACTACTGTGAAAATGAAGCCTCCCTTAAGTGAATCCGAGCACTGTGGATTCAACAGTGCCCACAAATTTTTAATCCAAGCACCGGTTCAAAAGTTAGAAAATTCCACTCGTGCGTTTACTGAACGTACCTTAAAAAAAGTTCCGAAATTAATTCTGAGCACATCGGGCCACAGAATCACATGCCGACAATTTTGGAAGACTCATAATAATTCCATATAATTTTTAACAACCCAAATTTTCATATTATGTTATTTCTTCAAAGTAATTCAATAGCTTACGCTACACGCAACACCGAGTTCGAGCACACCACGACTTACCAAACTAGATGTTCAAAAAAGAAGTTATGAATAGTATTATCTACATTTTGAATTTTATATATTTTATATATTTTTAACATCCATATTATGTGTTTCTTAGACATAATATAAGAACTAACTCAATTTGTTTAGATAAAGAATTTTTTTTTCATAAAATGCAATTTTTCCGCCTTTTAATGTAGAACCCTTTTTTAATCCAATATTTAACACTTGTATATATATAGTTTGACAAAAAAACTTTTCTTTTGAATGGGGACATAAAAATTTAGTTTTGATAAATTTTTGGTGTTTTTCTAATAACTTTCATATTTTGGTGAATAATGCAAAATACTAAATTTTAATTGAATAAAATTTTTTAAATAAAAATAATTTATAATGTAAAATTATACATTTGAATGGTTTGGAAGTATAATTAGATTATATTTTATCATTTAATACAATGTAGGTCATTATAAGTAATTTCAGATTTAAATTTAACATAAACACATGTCAATCTTTTGATAGTTTTTCTTTCTAAAAATCCCTTTTTTAGTTTTGACAATGATAATTAATTTTAAATTAATTAATGCTACTTCTATTTTTTGAATTTGTTAAAATATAATTCATTTTTTAATTTGGAATATCAAAATTATCATAGAGTGAATTTTTTGGTATTTTTCTGAAAACATTAAATTTTTGATGAATAGTGAAAAACATTGTGTTATTTTTAAAAAACAAAAATTTTATTTAAATAATTATTTATTATATTTTTTTTCAATATAGATACAGAATACCTAAATTAGTTCAATTTAATTCATTGGATTCATTATTATAATAAAATTAGATGTATAAAATTTTATTGAACTTCTTTACTCTCTTTTACCCATCTTATAGGAGCATTTACAAATTTGCATAAAACATAATTTCACCTCTTATGTGAGTTGAATCTCAAAAATCCAAGAGACACGGTTGACATCAGTAATTAAAATGTGGTTCAATGGAATAAAAATAATTTTTGGTGAATAGTAACTTTTAACTTTCATTTACCACTATTAAAAGTAAATTGGGAAATTGAAGGTAAAAATGATATTATACATACCCTAACACATGCCATAATTCTATTTGATAAGTGTATTTAGACCAAAATAAACCATAGGAATAAAATATGATCCTTTAGGTCCACTTGTATTAGATTAGTACATTTATTATTATTTTATTTAAAGAAGAGTTAAATGTGTTAAATTCAATGCATAATAACTAAACCATTTTTAATATAGGGTTATACATAAGATAAATTTGACTAAAAACATTCATTATAAATATAAAAATATTTCCTACATAATTTTCTTTTATTTATAATTTTTAGACATTAAATAATTAAATTTAATTATGACACAACGATGATGCAGTAATTACCTTCTTAATGAAATATTAAAATAATTGATATTATAAATATTAAAATAAAAATAATTTGAAAGTTTTGATGCCATGGACTAATTTTATAGGTGAATATGACATGTTAGGGTTGATTTTTTTTGAATTAATCAAGTTGTGATGACTTTCACAAAAACCAAATACTAAATAGTGTCTAAATTGACATAAATAGGTTTTTAAAACAAATATTATATTATTAAATTATATATTATTCTTAAATATAGAAGGTCCTTAAAAAGGAAATATATAATAAAAATATATCATAAATGAACCACTTGGGGTTCTCTTGTCATTTTATAGTAAGTTTATTAACCATTTATTATAATAATACAAGAGGACATTGTAAAAGTTAAACTTTTTATCTTTGAGTTAAATCTAAAATATAGGGTTAATATTGCGACCTAAACTTATCTAAAACCTATTAATTGAGAGGATTTGGACCCATCCCCACATTATCTTCGAAATAAATCAATTTGGAGCTGTTAAAAATTGAAAATAATTTTATAATAAAATAATTTTTCAAAATTTTCCTAAAGTGACCCTCACCTCTTTTATAAAAGGGTACTTCCCTTCTCTAAAAATCACACCTCCAAAGCCATTTGTTCAGCATCCCCTGCCAAAATCTCATCCCAACTTCCATCACTTCAACCTAGAGGCCTTTCCTTGAGCACAAATCCAACCTAATGATCCCTTTTGATCAAATCAAAAGGAAGAACCCGAAGAAGAGGTAAATATTTTGTCACCTCTTTTAATTTCTTTTCATCTTCCGTTTTCTCTTTCTCTATTATTTCCATACCAAAATAATAACTCAAGTACCTTATACATACTTTGATTTTATTATAAGTATGTTACAACCATATTCATTATTCTATCCATCCTATTAATGATAAATTCACCATGTGTGCGTACGTACGACATACGGTCTCCACGTCGTGGTGTAGTTTGTTATTCAAACACTTCATTATTTGGATGGGTATAATAATGAGCATAACTGATGTAAATAATAAATATAATATGTTAATGATTATTTATGTATGATATATCATCAAATTACATATGATTTCATAGTCAATATAATGATATTTTTGCTCGTGCGTACGTATGGATTACCACCTCCACGAACGCGATGTGATTAATTCCCCATCGTAATAATTCAAGAATAAATATCATTTTTTGAATAAAAATAATGTTTATGAACTTAATTATCACTACGGATATTAATAAAATACATTCTATCCATAAAAAACATGGAATACATAACCAAGCATATAAAAAAAACGAATCAGTTAACACCCGAAACGATGATACTACTGAAATATTGTTAACAAAGAAATATTAGAGGATCATATACGATATCATATTTATGTATATAGTTCATGTATAATTTAATAACTATGTTTTTACTATTATATAGGAGGTTGAAATACCATCGACTAAGGAAACGTACAAGGTAAGGGTTTATTTTACAATCTCTTTACTTATCTGATGTTGTTAATTCGTAAGTATCTACTAGGACCTCTTAATCATCAACATTCGTGTTTTCTTAAAAAGGTATTTCAAAGTATTTTTACTATTTACTAGACTATGGGTTAAAGTAATTTATACCCTTTTTTGACCTTATATGTTTTTAAAGGAATCTTTCTGTCATTTTCCAAATAAGGTACTTTATGACCTTTTCGACAAAATTAAGGTAAGAATGTTTTCTTAACTTATACAGCGGGTGCATCTATTTTCTGCCATTATAAAATTTTCGAATGTTCCCTTACAAGATTATAAGAATATTTTCAAAATAAATGTTTTCTTTTATATTTTTGTGACACTTAAATGATTTCAAAATAGAATGTTATATTTCTCTCAAATACTTTTGATTTTATCTATGTCAACATCCTTTGATAAATATTAAACTTTTTTGAAGTTAAATTATTATGATAAAAATCATCCATATTTTATTTAAGGTTTTCTGATTTGTTTAAATGTGGATGTGTTGTTTTTATACCATTATGTTTTATGGTTAAAGTATTGACATTTTGTATGATAGTTTTAATATGAATGTTTAACTTATGTTTCAACCTTTTCATATGAACAATGTATTGGACTTATTAATTGACAGGTGGAGCCCTCTACAGCTCCTCGGTGAAATGGTATGTCTCATGAGACAATTAGATGTGGAATTGGCCGAGGCCATTCCCAATTTGATATATGGCTTTGTCCAAGGCCTTTATCATTTTTATACGTCTTGGATGAGGCCTTGATAAATTGTTTCAGAATGTACCGCAATATATATTTCCTCATTATGAAAATAATATTGATGGTTCATGTGGTTATTCTACTAGTAGAGTATCCATGACTATGTTTTATTATGGTATTATTTAGTCAGCTCATATTCCTACCATAAAATTTTCATGTTTATTATTTATAAAGGCATGTGTTTTAAATTATTCACCATGCCTAATTTTTATGTTATCTTCCCCTGTATTACTTACTCTTACTGAGTGTTTGAGCTCACCCATTTCGTATGTTTTATTTTCCCAGGATTTCTATAAGTACATTGTGATTGATATGTAGGGTTAATATACGGTAATAATTTAGTTTTGAAAGGATTATTTAGGTTGTGTTTTATGTTTTAATGTGTAATGTAATATTCATGTATGTAATCTATTTTCCAAGACTACTAAATTGATCGGTCATTTGGGACTTGATTCTTTGCAATCATGCCAATGTATTAAAATAATGCACTAGCTACAGGATTCTGGGGTCAGGGCATTACATTTGGTATCAGATTAAGTTTAGCAACAACCTTGGAAATAGATTTAGAAAAACTCTGATTAGATAAAATTAATAGAAGGTAAACATTGAGGATTGGTATAGAATAACTTTCTAGAATTTTGTTAATGTAGATATTTTTGTGAGTTTTCCAAGAAATACATTCATTTCTGGATACGAGTAGGCATAGGCACCTCTAGCACACATGTACCTAGGAGTGAAAACTCGGACAAGGAGTTTCAAGATAGACCTAGGGTATCCTAGAACACGATAACGAGCCTTGCTATACTATTGGTTACGACACACTCGAGTGATATGCTTAGGATAATTTACATTTTAATTACAAGCCAATATGAAGGATTTATGAGTAAATACTTCTTGAAAGAAAATATTTATTTTATGATTATAGATTATAAGAATATACTTTTCAATTTATGTTAGGTATTTTACAAGTTTTGAATAATGCATTGTGATTCATAAAATATCCTAGTGTATTCCATTGTTTAGAAAAGGCGCCCAGTAGAAGGAATGAGAACTCTGGAAATATGCATGATCCAAAGAGTAAGAATGGTCATATTTTTCATGTTATTAGGCCAAATTTTATAAGGGAAATATTCTCCCTTGTATTCTCATCGTATGAAAGAATAGTATCATGTGTTTATAATATAAGTAAAGAATTATCTATGTCCTAAGGCTTTGAAGGGAAAGAAGAGAAGTAAAGGATGGTAGAGGGATAGATAGATAAAGGGAGGAGGGGAAATAACGATTTTCCAATATTTGATAATTGTGGAAAGAATCACCTTGGTAAATGCTTGAAGGGAATGATATTTTGTTATAAGTGTGGACAAAAGGACAACATGTACGTGATTTTAAGGGTATGAAAAAGGTTTTAAATGTACAAAAGTTTCATCTTCAAGGAGTTGGGACACTATGTGAATCAATGTTGAAATCATCAAAGTATACCCCAAATGCTACTATTGGATAATAATTAAGTTATGATACTACCACAGATGAAGAGGAATGATTAGTGTTCTTATGTTGTTATTAAATAATTGTGTCATTTGAGTATTTTATTAATGATGTATAGGTTATAATAATTATAAAGTATATAAGGATTGTACTACAATATGTTTTCATTATAGATTTGAGATTTTATGGTATCAAGTAAAATGTCATTGTTTCAAGGTAAAAATTTTAGAAAATATATGGTTGGGGGAAACATAACCCTTTATATTTTTCTGAAACTAAGATAATGATTTGGGAATAATATATAATTGATTTGGATAATGTATATTGTTTATTATTGACTACCTTAGAACTAATTAATTATTTGTTAATTCCATCATTGTTGGAGTTAACAACATTTTTTGGATTTAAGGAGTATATATGGTATCCATCATTGTTGGAGTTAACAACATTTTTTGGATTTAAGGAGTATATATGGTATTCAACAAGGAACAAAAGAGAATAAATGTATTCAATAGGGTTTTATGGTAATTAATGGTGTTATAATGTTTTAAAAGAATACATGATAAAGGTATTAACATGTTATTACGTGGAAAAAAGATCTTCATTGTGTTTACATACCTTATAAATTTTGGATTATGAGTTTGGACAGAAGTATTTTGGATATGAATAAAGGTTTGAATAGATTAATATTGACATTGGATACTATTATCAAGGTTAAATAATTTCCTAATATTATTTTTGTTTTCTTATAAAAAGGAATACCTGAAGGTCGGGCGACAACCCGTCGCGTCAGGCATGGCTGCGAGACTTAAACTCGTAACCGATGGACGCAAGGGTGCATCACCTACCACTAGCATAAGTGATGTCCTGGTTATGTAATGTGTTTTTTTAAATTTTATGAAAAGTTAATTATAAATTAATTATTTTTGGAACCCTATACGATTACAATAAATAGAATATTTTTGAATTATATTATCTTTTGGAGTGAAGAATGAGTTCATGGTAGGAATTAGTTGAAGGATGAAACTCTACTTATCATGTATATTTTTCTCTCTCTTATTATTTGAATAAATTAATTCTTAAACATTAGGGAAGGGATATTAAAGCAAAAAATGTGTTATCCTAATACCTTATGTTTTTTTGAACCGAAGATATTTTAAATCACCATAGATTGATGGCTTTGAGGCGCTCAATTTTATACTAATTTGTGATTGATTACCTCAATAACTCCCTATAATTATATACATTTTCCTCCAATTATGTGTCACTAATTGACACCAATGTTCTCTTAATTGAGATCATAATTTGGTGGTGACTTTTTCATTACCCTTTCCCTCTTATTAAGAATGAATTTTATTAACCCAATTTCTGATGTGGGTTTTCCACAAAGGTATTTTTCTATTTTTAACCTTTTATTTTCAAAAACCTATTTCTAATTGTGAAGAAGAAATTTATTGAAGTATGGGAGAATGTAACACCCCAATATTTCATAGTATGTTATTTCATCAAAGTAATTCAATAGCTTACGCTACACGAAATACCACGTTCGAGCGCACCATGACTTACAAAACTAGCCGTTCAAAAAAGAGATTATGAATAGTATTATATTCATTATGAATTTTATAAATTCTGTATAATTTTAACATCAATATTATGTGTTTCTTAGACATAATATAAGAACAAATTCAATTTTTCAGATAAAGGGAGTATTTTTATGAAAATACAATTTTACCACCTTTTAATGGAGAACCCTTTTTAAATAAAATATTTTACACTTTTATCTATTAAATTTGAAAAAACAAACTTTATCTTTAGAATCATGACATATAAATTTATTTTCAATAAAGTCTGGCTATTTTTCTGATAACTTTCATATTTTGGGAAATAGTGAAAAGTATTATATTTTAATTGAAAACAACTTTTTTTATCAAAATAATTTAAATTGTTAAATTATAAATTTTAATGGTTTGGATGTAAAATTAGATTATTTTTTTATCATTTAATACAATTTTGGTCATTATAAGTAATTTCACATTTAAATTTGACATAAACACATGCCAATCTTTTGATAGTTTTTACTTTTTAAAAACCCGCTTTTTGGTTTTGACAACAAGAATTAAATTTAATTTAATTAATGATACTTCTATGTTTTGAATTTGGTAAAATATAATTCATTTTTGAATTTATAATATCAAAATTAGCATAGGGTGAATTTTTGGTATTTTTCTGAAAACATTCAATTTTTGATTAATATTGAAAAACAATACATTATTGTTTAAAACATGAATTTTTAATTAAATTGGTATTTATTTTATATAAATTTATTTTAATTAAATATATATACATAATACATATATTAGTTCAATGATATTCATTGGAGTTATTTTTATTATAAAATTAGATGTATAATATTTTATTGAACTTTTTTGCTGTCTTTTACCCACCTTCTAGGACCATTTGTTAATTTGCATAATACATAATTTTACCAATTCTGTGAGTTTAATTTTAAAAATCCAAGAGATATGGCTGAAATTAGTATGTTAAATTTGGTTAAATGGGATGAAAATAATATTTGATTAATATTATCTTTTAACTTTCCTTTACCATGGTTAAAAGTAAATAGGGTAATTAAAGGTAAAAATGATATTATAATTACCCCAACACAAGTCATAATTCTATTGGATAACTGTATTTCGACCAAAATAAACCTGAGGAATAAAATATGACACTTTATGTCCACTTATATTAGATGAGGACATTTATCATTATTTTATTTAAATAAGAGTTAAAAGTGTTAAATTCAAAGTTTAATAAATAAACCATTTTTAATATAGTGTTATACATAATATAAATTCAACTATAAATATTCATTAGAAAGATAAATTTATTTCCTACATAATAGTTTTTTATTTATAATTTTTAGACATTAAATAGTTAAATTTATATATGAATCAATGATGATGTTGTAATTATCATCTTAATGAAATATTAAAATAATTCAAATTATAAATACTAAAATAAATATAATTTGAATTTTTTGATGCCATACCCAAAATTTAATGGTTAATATGAAATTTTAGGGTTGATTTAATTTATTTGGTTTGAAAAAATAATGTTGCGATGACTTTCACAAAATCCAAATACTAAATAGTATCAAAATTTACATAAATGAGTTTTTAAAACAAATATTATATTATTAAATTATATAATATTCCTAAAAATCTAAGGTTCTTCCAAAAAACATATATAATGATTCATATGTTATTAATGAACCACTTGGTGTTCTCTTGGAATTTTATAGTATATTTATTAACCATTTATTATAATAACACATGAAAACATTGTAGAAGTTAAACTTTTTAAGTAAGAGTAAAATCTAAATGATAGGGTTAATATGGTGAAATAAACATGTATAAAAAAATTGGTTGAGAGGATTTATTCCCATCCCCACCATAACTTATAAATAAATCAATTTCAGGCCATTATAAACTGAAAATTATTTTATAATAAAATAATATTTCAATCTTTTCCTAAAGTGACAATCATGTATCTTATAGAAGGGTACTTCTCCTTCTCTCAAAATCACACCTCCAAATCCATTTTGGCTCAGCCAAACCCCGCAAAAATATCCTCCCAACTTCCATAACTTCATCATAGAGGCCTTACCTTGTGTAGAATGCCAACCTAAGGATCCTTTTTGATCAAATCAAAAGGAAGAACCCGAAGAAGAGGTAAACATTTCATCACCTCTTTGAAGTTCTTTTCTTCTTCCACTTTCTCTTTATTCAGTATTTCCATACCAAAATAATAAATCATGTATATTATAAATTCCTTGATGTTAATATAAATATGGTACACCCATATTAATTATTCTATCCATTCTATTAATGATAAATTCACCATGCGTGCATACGTACGGCTTACCGTCTCCATGTCGTGGGGTAGTTTTTTATTCAAACACTTAATTATTTGGATGGGTATAATAATGAATATAACTGATGTAAATAATAAATATAACATGTTAATCAGTCTATTTTTATTTTATATACCATCCAATTACAAACTATTTAACCTTCAATGTAATGATATTGTCGCTCGTGCGTACGTACGAATT
This sequence comes from Viscum album, assembly GCA_963277665.1. Lineage (NCBI taxonomy): Eukaryota > Viridiplantae > Streptophyta > Magnoliopsida > Santalales > Viscaceae > Viscum > Viscum album. Next base: position 623,826,496 of record OY728137.1, on the reverse strand, counting down.
ACCGTTTCCACGAATGTGATGACATTCATTCCCCATCGTAATCATTCAAGAATAATTTGCATTTTATGAATAAAAATAATTTTTAAGAAATTCAAGTAATTATGTATATAAATAAAATACATCATATCCCTAATAAACATGGCTTATGTAACCAAGCATATGAAGGGAAATGAATCAGTTATCACCCGAACCGATTATACTACAGAAATATTATTAACAAAGCAATATTAGAAGATCATATATGATATCATATTTATGAATATAATTCTTGTATAATTTCATAAAAATGTTTTAACTACTATACATGAGGTTAACATACTATTGACTAAGGAAAATTACAAGGTAAGGGTTAATTTTACAGTCTTTGTACTTATCTGAGGCTGTCAATACGTAAGTATCTTCTAAGACCTCTTTATCATCCACATCCATATTTTCTTAGTAATATATTTCCAAATATTTTTAATAGACTATGGTTTATATTCATTTATACCCTAATTTGTCCTTATATGTTTTTAAAGGAATCTTTCTATCGTTTTACAAACAAGGTACTTTATGACCTTTTCGACAAAATTAAGGTATGAATGTTTTTTTAACTTATTCAGTGTGTGTGGCTATTTTATGTCACTATAACATCGTCGAAGATTCCCTTACAAGCATATAAGAATATTTTCAATATAAATATTTTCTTTTAAAATTATGTGTCTCTTAAATTATTTCAAAAAAGAATGATATATTTCTCTCAAATAGTTTTGATTTCATCTATGTCAACATCTTTTGATATTTTTTTACACGTGTTTGATGTTTATTTATTATGATAAAAATCTTCCATATTGTATTTAAGGTTTTTTTTGATAAGTTTTACAATGTATATGTTATTTTTATACCATTCATGGTTTATGGTTAAATTATTGACATTATGTATCCCAGTTTTAATATGAATGCTTATCTTTTATTTCAACCTTTTCATATGAGGATTGTATTGGACTTTGTAAGTGATGGGTGTAGCTCACTATAGCTCTTCAATGCACCGGTAGGTCTAATGAGATAATTATATGGGGAATTGGTCGAGGCATTTCCCTATTTGATATATGGTTTTGGCTGAGGCATTAATCATTTTTAGAATTCTTGGCCGAGGCCTTGACAATGTGTTTCAGAATGTCCCGCACTATACATTCCCTCATTATGAAAATAATATTGATGGTTCATGTGGTTATTTGACTACTATAATACCCATCACTATGTTTTATTATGACATTATTTACTCAGCTCATACTCCTACCATAAAGTGTTCATGTTTATTATTTGTAAAGGCATGTGTTTTCAATTATTCAACAAACCTAATGTTTATGTTATCTTATGCTATCTTACTTACTCTTACTTAGCATCTAATCTCACCCCTTTATTATGTTTTATTTTAATAGGATTCCAAGATTTGAATTGTCATTGATATGAAGGGTTAAGCTAGGGTAATAATGGCATTCTCAATGTATTATTTATGTTGTGTTTTATGTTTAAAAATGTAATGTAACGTTAATGTTTGTAATCTATTTTCCATGACTGCTAAACTAATTAGTCCTTCAGGACTGTATTCCTTGTAATCATTCTAATGTATTAAAATAACACACCGGCTCTGGGCTTCTGGGGTCAGAGTGTTACATAATTAAAAAATTTACTTGGAAATCTAGGTCTTTACAAAATCTGATTTCATATTATAATTATAATATGTTATGATGGATTTGAATTAATGAAATAAGGTTTAATATGAGAAATATGACCCACATGAAGTTGTAGTTAACTTGAAAATCAAAAATTAAGGACCACATGAGGATATGAACATTCAATGAAATGTAAATGAAATGAAATGTGGGTTTCTAAAAGGATCAATATAATATTTTTATCAACATGATGATAAAAGTACTCATACAAAGAGTGTTTTGGAAGATATTGAGATCTCTCAAACTATATATGAAGAAGTGATTGATTTAAAGGTAAAAGTTCCAAAAATGTGAAAATAATTAATTACCTTGATAGGTACTTGGAGTAAAGAAATAAGAGAGTATAATCTATTTAGAAAGATGTTTTATAGTTTAGTAATATGTTTTATATTGATGTAAATGTATATATAGACAAAATGAAGATATAATTATGTAAAAAAATTCGAAAAACAAGTGATAGAATGAGAAGAAATAGGAGAATGGATTATGAAAATATTATTAATGAACATATACTTATTATAATAGGAAATTATAGACATATATGGGATGATAATACATTCTAATATCATTAAATTGATTGATAAAATAATGGAAAATAAAATTTTACTAAAAATACTCAATCATAAAGGCCACACCAACAACCCAAAAATTACACAAAATATGGAAATATGTGTATATGAAGTGATAGAATGATTTTTCCATTGATGAAATTCCAAATATGTGGCTATAATTGATATATTTTGACTCATTGTTAAGAAATTGGATGTTGTTTAAGAGAACATACTGAGAGTTGGAAATAATGGATATGACCATATCATATATCTCAAATTCAAAACTCTTTCTATGATTTTTATTATAATTGTTCTCGTTTTGGAAACAAGTTGGTGGATTTCATGTAAATTATAAGTAAAACTGATTAAAATGATAATATAAGAAGAGAAAGGAAACTCAATATCTAAACAATATTTTATAATCAAAAACCATATATTAATTGGAGGATGAAGAGTATGAACATGCAGTTTATAATCAAGAAAAGGATGAGAATCCATTTTGTTTTTCAACTAAATTATGAATATTGTAAATGGTGAAAAAGAAAATTGAAAAGATGATAATAGTGGATATTACTACAAATGTTACTAAAACGAGTATCACCTATATCATTTACAATGTTTACTCATCCCATATGACGAGTAATATAAATCATCAGATTAATATAAATATTTTTTGGAAGAAATAATTTGATTTGAAAATTATATAGTTTTACAAATCAATATATGTGGAAAATGAGGAAAGATAAATATGAATTGAAAAAAATACTATTGTTAATTGAGTTGATATCCTTTGACATAATCTTCTCAATTTGAAACCTCATTATGAATCTAAATTATAAGTATTGATTAATCTGATGGTTTTTTGTATCAAAGAAAGAAAAAAGATTCTTTATTGAATTGATCGATAACCAATGGAAATATTTATATTTTAGTTTTGACCACACATTATGGGTTTTTTAATACTTGTTTTGAATGTACATGGAATGTTAACATGATGCAAATATGTAAATCAATATGTTGTTCATAAAATATTGTTGGGATGTATAGTGACCCTACTTTATCATACATGATTATTACACCATTTTAAAGATAAAGACCTTATAACATTACAAATCAAGGATCCAAAGGTTTAGTGTCTTTGGAAAAATAGATCCATACATAATATGTGAATATGAAAACAAAAACATTTATTTAAAAATAATCTTCTTTATCCCTTTAATGATCATGATCTCCTTAGTACACTTAGTCACTTGAGGATATACATCAATGATAGGGGAGAGATAAAATCCCATTAAGTGGAAAAATAATTACACATACCAATATAAAAAGGGTGAGAATAATGATTGTAATCACAAATTAAGAATAGTATCATCATCATAATCATTATATAATCATTATATAATGGCATGTAATATGGCAACATATAAAAATGAAACATCATGTCTTAGTGGTCAAATACCAGTCATAGTTGTGATTAAAGACAACATCATGTTCATACGTAATATATGTGAATAATCATAACATAACCACTATGAAAAAATATATAATCATTTTATCATATGATAAACATCATATCTTGATATACATAACATTACCCAATTCATTGGAGGTAAATATAATTCGAGCCCATCCATCATATCATAACATTTACATAATCATTCCTTCCACATAGTACCTATATCAATCAAATTCATGAAGTATCCCATGGAAAAAATGGGGTTAATAATAATTAAATAAGGCATAAATTCATGAAAATACATTGTATTTACCAAATTTATAATTTAAAATAACATGTTTGGTAATGTAATTATCATTTTTAGCGAAGAAGAAATAACTCAAGAGGAGTCAGGAGGTTCTTTAGAAAAAACTTTTATTTTTTAAAATATTTTTAATTGTCATTAAATCATATTGGAAACATGTATGTACACAAAAATGAAATTTAGTGTTTATTAAAAAATATATCCACACAAAAATTTGGAAAGAAATAGTAATAACCAAAAGAAAGGGAGTTGGGTTCAAGAATCCCCATACCTTATATCTGAATGATTTAATCACATACAATAAATATCTAGGATTATCCAATTAAATTAATTAATTAATAAATACATAACCTCTTATATAGGTATTTAATTTACTCTAATTTTATTAAGTTCTTTTATGGGAATTTTTATGTGTTATAGAGTTCAATTTATTTGTTCAATGAGGGTTTATTTTCTTGGTTTTGATGATCTGTTCACTTGTATACAAGTATAAAAGTTCATGTAGAATGAGAATACTTTTATATAATTGAGAATATATGATATTTAATATCTTCAAGTAGTTTATATTTTCTTATATAACATTTAACTATATGTTATGAAAATGATTAATTAGATAAAATGTCGATGAAAATGTTTTAATTTATTTTGCCATTTTTTTCAACCATAAAAAAAAATATCATTTTATTAAATATCATGATTATATATTTGTTATAGTTCATGATAAAAGGTATTATATGTATATTAAAATATTATTTAATCATATTAGTGGTCTTATGACCATCCTTGAATGTGTTAATGGATAAAATAAAACTTATTGTCCATTAAGTTTCGAAACCAACACATCACATACAATATTTTCATTTTTTGAATAAAAAATCTGAAGAAAATATTAGATCATGTATTTTAAATTTTAAAAATAGAATTAATTTATATATAATATAATAGTGTTATCATGAAACTTTGTATTTTGTAGGTAAGGAGTTGATAAGAGAATAAAATAAATTAAAAGAGAAAGAAGGATTTAACCTATTGAATTTTATCACCCTGAGAACGTCATTAAGGAACATCAATTTGGTATTTTGTTGAGACTAGAATATCCTGAAAATGGGAAAGAGTATTGGTGTAGAATTATCCATAATTTATAGAATATATAGGGCATGTATGGTGGGACATAAATAGGTGGTGAGGGGTGGTATTTATAGAGAAGGAGATGGGCATTTTTATAATTGTATTCATTAGTTTATTATTGTGGTCCAGGACTATCAATAGTGTTGATATTCATCACTAAATACAAAAAATAGATATGTAAATTTCTATATAATTGTGCTTACATAATTCATACATCAATAACAACTCAGGAATTCATGTATTTGGAATATATCGTAAATTATAGAATTTCACTATTCACCAAAAAAAGATAATATATTTGAAAAATTCAAAAAATTCACCCACACAATTTTTCAAAGTGTAGAATTAAAAAATTAAATCCATTTTATGAAGATAATGTACTTAATATGGGAAATTTAAAATCATAATTTATTCAAAAAATAATTATTTTAATGGTATAACTGATTATATGACACATTGAAAAATTAATTAAGGTCTCATAAAATATCCTTATAATTATAAGACAAAAAATATTAATTTTTGAATATATTTTATGAAAATAAATGTTATTTTAAATCCATAAATTATTTATAAAATTATATCTAATCATTTGTGATTTACAAAATACTAAAACTTAATTTATCAATTTCAAAACAGTTATTTACTTATACCAAGATATAATTACATCAAATTTTTATTTATAATGGTCTTATATTTTATTATTATAGTAGTAGGTGAGGATAATATTCTATTGGCTTGATTAATGTTATTAATGGTCATATTATTATTCTGATGGTCCTGTTACTAATTCATCTTTATAGGTTCATTAATTTCTATAAATATCACTCATTTGAAACTTAATTTAAGTGAATGACTTTGTTTAATTTATCTATGTGATGCATTTTTTTATGACATAATTATAAGAAGCTAAATTCCATTGATAAAAATTTGGGTCATTACATTATACCCCCTTCCAAAATTTTACACTCAAAATTTCATTTTAAAAACTAAGGGGTAAATAGGTGATGATATTTCTCCTTCATCACAAAATGTGGTTCCCATGTCACCTTTGAATATTTATGATTCCTATACAAAACGTTTACAAGGTGATTTATTTTTTTCATAAGAATTTTCCTCTACAGCACACAATCTTCATTGGGTGCTCTTCATATGATAGTTTGTTCTCAAATTGTACAACCATTAGATTTTACACAAGTGAGGGATCATGTGTGTAAAATCTCAGGAGAGATAAAAGGAACTATTTATGAATTTGAGTCATATTTGGTGGAAGTTTTGGCTGATAGGCCACCACTCCTATGTGATCAGGGATCTCAAAAGGGCCAATGGACCTTTGGTTATGCTTCCCTATCATTCCAAACTGCATGACTATTTTCAATGGTGATATTTTATAGAATACATCATCTCCAACATCGAACTCCATGTCCCGTGAATAGTTGTCACCTATATTTATTTTTGACTTTGGTCAGATTTGATATTTTATGAATATCTTAATGCTTCTCTATTATATCTTTCACAAGATCAATTTGAAATAGCTTTCATTTTCCAACTACATCCCAACAAGTTGCAGTTCTACATCGCTTCTCGTATAAATATTCATATGGATCCATTTGAATACTTGAGTTGAAGATATAGTTATATAATAACACTAATAATGGTAGATTTTGAGCCCATCCTCAATTTAATTCCATTGATCATTCTCTCAGTATGTCCTAATTTTTTGGAAAATTCCTTTCATATTTACCATCAGTTTGGTGGTAATTGTTAATGGTAAAAAGAAACTTAGTTCTTAAATAATGTTGAGTACTTCTCAAGAATTTAAATTTTAACCTAGGATCATGATCATAGATGATTTAAATAGGAACCACATGCATCCTCACCCCTTCGGTTACATATATTATGTAGTGTTGTTCAAAAAAGAACTCTTCTTGAAGATCGATAAAGTGGGAAGTCTCTATGATTCAATCCAATATAACCCACATCACGTTGTTTCCTTTGGATTTAATTTGGAGACCAGTGAAAAGGTATATATTGATGTTATAACATTTCCACATGGGTATAAGGAATGGTTTCATAATCCCCTTGGACTTCAGTCGCTCTTATTTAACTTGCTCACATACCGAACACCTTGAGATATACTCCACAAAATCCTTTTTCATGTTTTCCACTAGAAGTAATCTCAAGGATCACAGTACATCTTGGTTGTTCCCTGATGGATATAGAAAGGTGATATATGTGCATTATCAAATAGCTCCTTCCTTATCCTAGGTGATGAGTTCATAGTGGGGCTTTTTCTAAACTATAACACACCATCATCAATTTTATGGAAATCTTGTAACATACCATTAAATCTTTCACTTTATTTTGTAACTCATGATCATCAATTTGTTCCTACTTGATATTATCTTGGATATATTCTTGGGAAATAATTTGGTAAAGGCATGACATATTCCATACCATTATGATTTCCAAATCCATTCTTTTCATAACCATGATTATAGGGTCTTTCTCAATCCACATAAACTATTGAGTAGCATGTTCTTTTCCACTAAGAGAATAAGCTAACTTGTTCTCCTTTCTTAGATGGTAGTGAATATATCAATCATATTTCTTTATTATCACTAAAAATATTCTTTGATGCATGTTGGGAACCGTATATGTGAATATATACTTTAGACTCTTGTTATCAATAAATATGTCCCACTTCTCTCCTTAGAGGTAGTGCTACCACATTTTCATTGAAAATATCACAACTGATAGCTCGAAATCATATGTTAGTTGTTCTTATCATAGACAATTGGCATTTATAAGTATTATGATATCACATTATCCTTATACATGAGTATAAAAACCAATTAATTCTATGAAAAATCATTTTATATCAAAATCCTTTCTCCACTTATTTGTAGTGAGGGTATAGGTGTAGTGATCATCGTATTCTATATCTCTCTGACTCTTTCCTCACATTCTTCCATCCATATATATATTAATCCTTTCCTTGTTGAATTAATTGTCAAGAGAGGAAATAATGAGAAATTTATCACAAAACATTGGTTGTATCCTACTAATCTAAGAAAACTATGTATTTTTGTGACACAAGTGGGTCGGTTCCATTCCTCGATTGCCTTTGTTTTTTTAGGGTCCACAAAAATTAAATAACTTGTGATCTCATGTCCCAAAAATTTGAATTTCATTATCTAAAAGTCACAATTTTTATACATGACACAAAATTTATAATTCAATAATGTATCCAACACAATCCTTATATTTTCATCATGTTACTCTATCCTCTTGGAGTAGATGATAATATAATTGATAAAAATACCACAATATTTTCAAGGAAGTGTCTTAAAACTCCATTCATTAAATTCATAAAGATTTTAGGGGAAATAGTATATCCATAGGGAATTAGTAGAAACTCATAGTCTCCAAACACTGTATTGAAATAATTCTTTTGAATAAATTTATTCTTCACTTATAGTTGATGATATCTATAAGAATGATCCACCTTTGATAAGTATTGTTCTCCTCATGGTTAATCAAACAAGTCATAAATCCTTAGAATTTGATACTTTTTACATATAGTGGTTTTATTGAGTTCCCAATAATCGATACAAATCTACATTAATCAATCCTTTTTCTTTACAAAGAGAACAACACACCCCCATGTTATTCACATTGGTGTATGAAATCTTTGTCCAAATTATATTGCATATGATTCTTTAACTTTGATAGTTTTATTGGGGATATCAAATAGGGTCATTTTGAGAAATGAGTATCTCCGGGTATGAGTTATGTTGAGATCACTACCTCATGATCTGGGGGAATTCTTGGTAATTAAATGAGAAACACATCACTATATTATATCACAAAAGAAATTTCCTCAAGGTTGATACCTTCCACTAAATCAACCATTTGAGCATCATATTCTTCTTCATAGGGCATCAAAACCCACACTATTAAGGTGTTTTCCAAAGTAGATTTATGATCTTTATTTAATTTTTATAGGATAATGTGATGGTTTATAATTTGAAAAGATATTTCCATTTCATAAAAATTGATGCGTGATCTATATAATGAGAGACAATCTATGCCCAATAAATCATAAAATTCAACCAAGGGACGTATTATGAGATTTTCTAGAAGAATATTCCAACATATACCAATGGGATAAGAGTCCAAAAAATGTGGGTAAATGACCATAGAACAATGTGTTTTAATGGATATCTCTATTTCAAAGATTTGAGGTTTTGATTTAACGGTTTTATTAAACTTTATGGATATAAAGGAATTCATTAAACCAAAATCAAATAATACATTTTCACTTCTTGAGTGAACAAGAAGTGTACCTTGAAAAACTTCATTTTATTACTCAACTTCAGCCGTAGTGATGGAATAAGTATTCCTTTTACCCGTTGGATTTGGTGGATGATGATGTTGATTTCCCTCATGTGTTGAGGATCAGAGTACTTGCTTGAATATTTCCCTTTCTCTTTACAGTTTATGAATTAAACCATGGTCAGTTCTCTACTTTCCTCCATCATGTTGAATGGATTCTTCATGTATCTTCAAAATTCATGATTTAGGTAGCCTTCTATCCCAAACTTGAATCATATCCCCATCTCTTTAAGAAAATTCCCAGGATATTTCTTACTAAAATTTTTACACATTGGTGGTTGGATTCTCTTTCCTCTTATTCAATTTAACCATCAAGCCTAAAAATCCATTCTTATTTTCTTTTCTCCATAATCATGGGATTATTCTCCAAAATCTATCACTAATTTGAGATCACATTAGACCACCTCTTCATAACTTTGAAAGTCTTGGAGAACTAGATAATTTCAAAGGTTTTTGTTTAAACCACTAAACAATCTCTCTATCTATATATGATTACTGATAATAAAACCAAAGATGTACCTTGAAAGACTCGTGATGTTTGCTTCCGAAACCATGATTTATTCACCTTCCTTTTTATTTAACTCTATGAATTATCTCTCTATCATTGTATGAATATTTCATGGGAAATACTTGATCTGAATTAGTTTCATAAATTCTTCTCACTCCATATCTTAAATTTCTTCCTTTATTTTGGATTTATTTATCACATTCCACCATTAATCAGCTTCTACATCTCAACGATAGACATCCCGAGTCATATTTTTCTTCTTATAGTAATGGAGAACAAAAAATATATTCTCCATTAAGTTAAAAAATTTCTTTGAAATGAGTATATTAGAATATCTATTAAATTTCTATGGTAATTTTCAGGAAAATAACTCAGTTGATAAATTCTCATTCTAATGTGAGAGTTTATGATCCATGTGGTTCATTTCATTGTTCATAGAATGAGACAAATGTGTATGAATTTATATAATTCTTTCAACTCCACCACCTATGGAATTATGGATGGCATTCAGATCATAGATTCATTTTCCACCACATGAGTTATTGGATTGGTTTCTCCTTGTTACAACCATTTTCAAAAATATAAATTGTTTGAACAAAAAATAAGTCAACAAAGCATGAATAATTTATCCCTTTACAAAATTAAAATTAAATGTATATCTTATGGTACCCCTATCTTAAGAACTTTTCTAGATAAATCGTCCTATACATATTCTAATCCAAAGAGTTTTCCCCAACATTATCTAGTCCTAATTTCAAACAATAACTAAACTATGATCTAATACCAACTATAGAGACCCTACATTTTCTTTCATGATTATTACATCATTTTAATGAAAAATTATATCATAATGTTACAAATATATGATCCAAAGGTTTACTGTCTAGTTACAATTAGTACAATAAATCACATATCCATAATAAAACATAAATTTTTATTTAAAAATAATCATCTTTATTCCTTATAATCTCACATTATCATTAGTTTACATAGTCACCTAGGGATATATATCAATGAAATTGGTGAGATAAACATCTAGTAAGAGGACATATAAGGAAATGAATCAGTATAACATGGCTGAGTTTAATCATCTTCATTACATAATCATAAGATAATCATCATAACCATAAGAGGAAGAATTATAAAATTCATGGAATATGGAAATGAATAAAAAATTAAACATTATATCTTTGTGGTCAGATACCACACATAGTTGTGAACAATGTTATCATCATATTCAGGAATAAAATATGTTCATAATCTTACCATCATTATTATGAACAAAACTACCATAATGTTCAAACATTATTCACATATTCGCATGAGATACATCACATTACATAATGCCATGGAGGATTATATAATTCTAGGCCCACCCATCACATTATAACATTCACATAGTCATGTATTCCACATAGAACATATATCAATCAAAGTATTGATGTAACCTATGGGAATTACTGAATTTATAAGAATTTAATAATGCATAAATTCATGAAAAAACATTGGGGTTCCCAAATTAAAAATATAAAAGAACATATTTGGTATAATAATCAACATTTTTGAGTGAACAAGAAATAAATCAAGAGTAGACGAGAGGTGTTTTTAAAAGAAGTGTTTTTTGTAAAATCATTATATTTTTTTAAAAAAAATTAGAAAATTGTATATTCTCAAAAAGAAAAGGTAAAAAAAATTAAAATATATTTAAGGAGTCATAAAATAATACCCACCTTGAAATTTTTCATGATAGATGAATAACCAGAAGAAACATAGTTGGGTTCGAGAATCACCTAACCTTATGTCTGAATGATTTCTTCACATGAACATAATATCATAGATAATCAAATTAGATTCATTAATGTCAAAATATAGAACCTATTATAGATATATTTTATTTATTATAATTTTATTATGTTCTTTATATCCATTTTGATGAGTGATAGAGTTCAATTTCATCTTTCTCGAACTATTATTTTTCTTGGTTTTCATGATTAGTTCACTTCTATACATGTATAAAATATATTGTAAAATCAGAATATCTCTCCAAAACTATAATTACATGTTATTAATGATATTATAGTAGATTAAATTTTATAATATACCATTTGTATATATGGTATGAAGATGATTCCTTAGATAAGATGTTGTTAATTTTTTTAATTTTTTTAAGATTTTTTATAACAATCATAATATTGTATTATTTAATTAAATATCATGATTATATATTAGTTAAAGTACACGATTAAAGTTAAAAAATATACATTAAAATCTAATTTTACAATAATAATGGTTTTATGACTAGCCTTGCATATAGTTTGGGAAAACAAAAACTCATCCTCTAGAATGGTGGTGAATCGACACATCACATACAATGTTTTCATTTTTATTAATAAAAATATACAATAGATTTTTGAAGATGGATATTACATTTAGAAAATAAAATTCAAAAATATATTCGATACTGGAGTTATAATTCTACTTTGGATATGGTATGTAATTAAAAGATAATAAAAGAAAATAAATTAAAAGATAAAGGAGGACGATTTTACCTCTTGAACATTCTCTCCTTTAGAACATCCTAAAAGCATATCTATTTGGTATTTTGTCATGAAAATAATCCACTAGACATGGGGAAGAAGCATGGGGATGGAATTGGGAAGATTTTAGGCAATATAAAATTCATAGAAGGTCTGAGGAGAAGAGGTGGTGAGGTATGGTATTTATAGGGGAGGAGAGGGGTGTTTTTTTATTTAATTCATTAGTTTATTATTTTGGACCAAGCCTATCCATAGGGTTGATTACCTATGATAAATACAAAAAAAAGAGAAGGATTTTTTTAGATAATGGTTATTAGATCACCCATTCATCAATAATGACATAAAATTTCATGTATTTAACTTATATTGTAAAATATCACATTTAACTACTCACGAGAGATTCACCTACTTTAGAAAAATCTAAAAAAATCACCATGACCATTTTTTGCCATGTAAAAATTAAAAAATTAAATTCATTTTATGAAAATATTTTTAAAATATGAGAAATCCAAAATAATCATTTACTAAGAAAATACATATTTTAATATTATAACTGATTTTATGATACTTTGAAAAATTAACTAAGGCCTCATAAAATTAACTCGTAATTATAAGACACAAAATATTAATTTTTTTATCGATTTTATGGAAATAATTTTTCTTCTTAAACATTATATTAATTATTAAATTATAATAATTCATTTATGTTTTAAAAAATACCAATACTTAATGTATCTTTTTTAAAACATTTATTTACAAATACAATGATATAATTATATCATATTTTTATATATAAGGTGCATAAATTTTATTTACAATTATATAGGTGAGGTGACTATTCTATATATAAATTTCTATTCCTAGTGTTTATATTACTATTCCAACAGTTAAGTCACTATTTCATCAGAATAGGTTCCTTAATTTCAATAAATATCACTCATTTCATTTATTGTTTTTCAAAATAAATATTTTATTATATTCCCTATATAATGATTGTATTTTATTAAATAATTTTAAGATGGAAAATTACATTGATAATAGTTTGGGTACTTATAGGATTCCCATGAATGTTGAGAGAATGAATGAAGTTCCCAAGAAAGGTATTTCAGTTGGGAATTTAGTATATAGTAATAGTCTTCAATAATTAATAATAATTCACAAATGGGAAAGAAATTTGACAAAACATTACATGGAAAATTTATATTTTCTAATTAATCATCTATATAGAGAAATTTTTGAATCATACAGTAGAAAAATATTTTTTTTGGGGTAAGTGGTTTATCTATAAATTCTACAATGTGATTTATTGGAGGTGCTTTATATTGAATACTATTTAGAGATGAATTTTTGTGAGTTATGGAAATGGTTTCAGATTCATATAGATTAAAAATAAAATTCATATGATTTATGATTTAATTATACATAACATTTATAAGAATTTAATATTTTTTTTGGTATTTTTTATTCAGTAAGACTTCGGAATATTAGTATGTAGAAAGAAAGATCTAACTGTTATCCAGCTTAATCTACTATAGAACCTATCCCCCATTGTCAGCTGACCAAGTACATATCCAAGAACTATCTGAAACTGGCATAAAGGTAACATAGAACTAGAATTTTTGGGTGTTGGTATGATAATAAATGTAGGTGAAGGGTGCTTAGAATCCCAATTTTTGGGGTTATAATGACGTGTCATAAGATAGAACCATCTCCCATCAAAATTCAACATGCCACTAAGGGATAATGATTGCATGTTATGAAGCCTAACCCAAAATTATTATATAATTGAGGATTGAATAAAAATCACTTCACATATATTTGAAATATAGAAATATGAATAATACTAATCAAAATGAAATTTCTTTTCTTCATCCTCATGTGAAATAATCTTTAATTTTTCTTAAATAAACCAAGCCATCAACATATGGAATGATCACTATGTGATAACACAAGAATCATTCCATATATCATTTTAAATCCATGAGATTATTATATAAAATAGTGAAAATATTTTCATATTTAATGATCATTAGAATAATTTGGTGTATGTTACATATGATAACTAAATTATGTATTTATAAAGTGAATAAATAAGATAAACAACCATTTCTGGAATTTTCATCAAGGATTCAATATCACAATGAGATTGAAACTCTTTGTGATATAATATGAGTTATTCAATAATTTACAAACAAAATTCAATTTCAATAGGTTCACACTATAAAACAATGCATATGTGGAGATGCGTAAATTGAAATATGAGAGAAGATACTCTACACTAATGATCGTGGTGCATGTAAAATGGTAAAAAGACTCTAACCATGTTGTGGTGATGATAATTTCAGTTTATTTTCATCAATTAGTTCAATTAAAAAATGGGGATAGAATTAACACCATGTCATAACAATGGAACATTTACATGAGAATACTACTTGTGAGAAATAAAATGGTTGATCACGTCATTGTTCATTATTATTGACTATTTTGATATCCCTTTGATGCATGAAGTTTTTTGAGTCCGAAAAATAACTATTTAATGTTATGGAAATTCATTCTATGAGTTACCATGAATAATTTGAATGAGAATATGTGTATTTAATGGAAGATTTTAATGGATAAGATGATTAATTGTTTACCTCTCTCTCATGGGGATTCTATGATTACAAACAATCACCTTTTTCCTAGTTTTTATATTTAAATGGTGTTAGGGTAGTCTTTATGATATCATATCATGTTATCTTAAGAACTATAAAACAGAATTAAATATGTCTTAATGAATATTTTTCATCCATGGATGATATCTAGAAGAAGAAATGAAGGTTATTAATTGAAGTGGATGAGAAAATTGTTGATGTTTTAGAAAAAACATGCCAAAACAATCAATTCCTAGTCATGGTGGACCTGTTACAGGGTGTGTTGGACCTAGTAATGGGTATGGTGAAGTTGGGAATGGTTGAAAGGAAGATTTTGATATCAAAAAAGATAATTTTAAGTGAATAAAATGATAGTGTTGGCTATTTTGAAGGCCAAAACTTCAAGGAATTTCTCACCAGGGCATGGTGCAATATATTTTTCCCATGATAAGCTTTATGATACTTTTAATGATAGTAAACCCTAATTACCTCCAATATTAAATTACATCATTTCCCTTCCGAGAATTAAAAAGGATTTCTATTGTTTTTTAAGACTATAAAATAGAGGCTTTGGGTGAATTGATCTCTATAATAAACGATTTCTTTAACAATATCATCAAATGAATCCCTAAATTTCTCTTAGGAGGTCTCTTTTTCAAAATACCCTATTCTCCAACTAATAGTGTTCTCCAATTATTGTATCATTATCACTCTAAAACTTTTCTCATTCTCTCATATTGTTTTGTTATATTCTGTTTAGAGAGTCAATAAAAATCTAAAATGTTATATATTATAAGGTATTATCTCTCTTCCTCCTCTTTCTTCTAATTTTTGTTTACTAACATTAATGCGAGGGAATAATGATTATTAACAAAACCACTAGAAGAAAAGGGGTTTCATATTTTTGGATTCTATTTATAAAAATAAAAAATACTATTTTAATTTCATTTCTTACTTCTTGTTACAATCGTAAAAGGAATGGATGTTTGGTGTATTGTCTAAAGATAAAGACAATAGCCTAAAATATTAAATCCCTATTAACTTGAGGTAGTAGATGCTTGGGAAATTTATGAGTTAATATCGACCATTATTAACAAATATTTTTTTCATAGTTTACTTTTATCCTTTTATTTAATAATTTCATTATTATAATCTCGATATTCATATATTTCATAAATATATTATTTTCACTCTGCAATCTATATAATCAGTTATTTTACATTTATATTAACTTTATTATGAGGAATTGAATTATTCATTTAACTTTCAATTGATTTCATAAAATTATATAACATATATATTTTTAATCAAAAATTTTAATTTCTTTATAACATTAATTTTTATAAGGAAATTCACCCCCAGTAATTCCATTTTTACCTTCTACTCCAACAAAAAATTTGGTATCAAAGGAGTGCATTGTGTTTTAATAAAAAAATTATTGTTTTCAAAATTATATTTATTTTAGAAATCACATTTTATAAATGCTTTTTAATTCCATTATAACTATATTTGATATCAAAAGAGATAGTTTTTTCATTCAAAACCTTATTTTTAAAAAATTTATTTGATTTTCAAAATATTTGTCTATTTCAAAGAATATTTTTGAAATGGAATTATCCTATTATACTCATGATCCTTCCCATTATTTTTTGAATTATTTATATTGGAAAACATTTATGTCTATTTTACATTGAATAATTGGTTTTTTTATAAATTGGTCATGCATGGTTATACCCCTGTAAATAAACTAAAATATAAATGGACACCTCAAGATATTTTATCTTTTGAGTTAAATGGTATGGATATGAGCATAAGTAATTTTGGTTTAGATCAACACAAGTTAAATATAATATCAACCTCTAAAATGGTTCATGAATTCTTGAATCTCTTGAAGAAACACACATAGGCACAAATAGAGTTAAACATACTACACATAATTAATTTACATTAGAATTTGAATTTATTTACATGCATTCAAATTTCTCTATTTCTGAAATTTTTATTATAGTTTAAGATATTAATAATTCTAAAAAAATATCATAGTGATGGGTTATCCATTGAAATTCGTGTAAGAAAATAATATGGGTTATACCTAGATTCTGGTCACCCGAAGTCACCATATTCTAACAATAAAAGGAGAAATGGAATTTGTTTCTCAAATAAGTCAAGTAATATATTATGACATATAAACGTTTAGTGAAGATAAAAATTATAAATGAATCTATATATTTCAATAAAACTAAGAATACCATATTTTAATGAAATAAAGAATTTTTATTCTTTTGAAGGTGACTCTAATAATGAAAGTTACATTGAACACTTGAATAGAAGATTTAACAAATTAAACAAGATAAAAAAAGAATAAATACTTCTTATGATCTAAAAAACAATATAATATTATAATTCTTAATGTTATTTAATTTCTTTGAAAAAATATGACTCACATAAAATCGTAATGTCCCTAAAACAAAATGTCTAAATACAAGATGAAATGTAAGAAGGCACCAAAATTATTGACAAGAAATGAAAGAAAAGACACAATTTCAACTTATAAAACTAGAAACACAATTCATAAATGCCTCATTGATCAACATGATTTTGTTGAAGAGGTTATTTTTCACATTCCTTATCATTTTTATTCTCCTTCTTAATCCTATTATACATCTCCTTATACCTCATCTTCTCCCTATTATTATTTAGAAAATGAACTTAGAATAATCTTTTATATAATAATAAAAGATTCATTTATGAGAAAACTCCTCTTTATAATGATAATGTTTTTATTTTAAAATAAAAATTTTATTCTGATTTCAAATTAAAAATTAATCAACCAGGGGTTGATGTTTTTTAATATTAATTCAAGTATCTCAAAATATCCCATTCCAAAGTAACTGAATGTGATAAAAATACTAACAAGATAATTGGTTCTCAAAATGGTTATATAAATTATCATGCTTATTATTTTCCTAATAATGAACTCTCATTGAAAAATAAAACCTTTATAAAAGATGTTTCCCAAAATCAGTTATGTAATTATGATCATAAAATTTCTCATTTAATTTAGAAATTAAATTATAAAAATAGTAGATATAGAATATCGAAATACATTCGTCTTTCTTATCAATTTTAGAAAATGAAATTTCATTGTAATGAATTTTGGGTTTTAAAATTCTTACTAATGAATATTAATGGAAAAAAATTCTACATCTTAGCATTTATTAGCTAAAATTTTCTAACCCTCATGGGTACCAAAAGAAACATTCTAAAGAGATATTGTAGGATTATACAACCAATATATGCTGATGAGTAATTTTTTTTAACCATAAAAATGAACCTTTCAACTGTTAAAATGATTGATATTTCATTTTAAATCACAAAAACTATACATAATTCTCCAATGGTGGGGGTGTTTATCTCTTCTATATAAAGATAAATTAGGACATAAAAATTAATATACTTGGGAAAATTGTTTACTCAAATTTTAATATTTTTTACCTCTGGAACATTATTTCTATTTACATATACTATCTCTCACTATTATACATACTTTATCAAAAGGGTATATTCCATTTTTTTTTGACTTTTCTCATTTATTATACTATTTAGTTTCTTAATAATTTAAATATTTATTCATTTCATTTTCAGAATTTTCACTTATTGGCCATTTTAAATTTCTATTTTTTATCTTTTTAAAAAATTAATTTTCCAATAATTTTCATACATTCCATTCTTTCCTTTTTATAAATATTCATTTCATATATTCTTTAAAATTTCTTTTGATTCCTTTTTTCAAGAAATGTTTTGATATATTTTAAAATTTCTTTTTTCATTCTATGAACCTCATTATTATATGGTCTATTTTTTATATAGGGGTATTTGTTTTAATGTTTAATTTTCCTCCAAAACCTTATCTAGGATCGTTATTATTATTTTATATTTTTCTATGAATATTTCATCAATAGAATAATTTGTTACAAGCATGTGTGGAATATCTATGTCATGGTCTAACCTTGTCTTATACCATCCTTATTTTATTTTTGATAATCCCAAAGGGGGTTTTGTTGGTTTATTGGTTATTAGTAATTTTATGTTAGAGAGTTATATGTCCCTTTATTTTTAGGGATAATTTGATTTTTGTTCTTGTTCTTATTTTTTATATCACTTATTTCATGAGAATGTTTTATATCTAAATTATATATTGATCATATTGAATATCAGTTATCTAAGAATAATGTTTCATTTCTTTATATATTAATACAATATTTAATTTAATTGATATTTCTTTAACTCTATAATTACATTTAATATATATTTTATCTTTATTATTTGTGATCATCTAAAAGAGAAATATTGTTTTACCTTTATCTCACTTTGTTTATGGTTTCATGAACAAAAAAATTCTCCATTGATTCTAATGTTTTAATTTTTCATTGTTTTAGTTATTCTATATGAGGTCATTTTATGGTATTTTAATAACATTAACATATCCCTAATGATTTAAAATGGTGGTTTTAGAGCCTTAGAAGAATTCTAAGAGAATATTATAATGTAGTTATTTGATGTGGAGGAGGAATTTATTGATGATTCATGCAATTATATAGAAAATAAATTACTAAATCATGGTGGACTAGGAATAGGTTTTGGGGAAGCTGGGAGTGGTGCAAAGGAAGGGTCCCAGATCAAAAGTTCTAATTAGACGGTCTTGGGTTTTTTAAAGGCCAAAATAACCAATAATGTTTCACCACAGTGTGGTGTAAGAAGTTTTTTCCAATGAAGAACATAAGGATATTTTAATGATGTTAAAACCTTATTAAATGTAATATTCAATGACACCATTGATTCTAAAATAACATCAGAATATTTACAAAGGTTGTGAGGTGATAAATAAAGGCCTTGGTTCCTTGGATCTACACAATGAACTTTTTCATGAAATTTATCATCAATTGTTCAAAAAATATCTCTCATGATCTATCCTTGTATAAATACTCCATTCTATAGTCTTGGGTGTTCCCAAATTGAAGTATCATAACCATTTTCATCAATTTATTATTTTCCAATAGTGTTTTTTATATTAATTTTATATAATAAAGACTTAGCTAAATCACGATTACTTATATAAACTCATTTATCTTCCACCTCATTAATCTAATTATTTATCAATACCATTTAAGTGAGGGATTAGGGTTTTATTTCTATAATTGATTAATGAAAATGAAAAATTCTGTTTGAGGTTTTTATCAATTCCCATTTAATATCTAGTGACTATTGAATTTTTGGATTCTTGCTAAAACCTTAAAAGAAAATGGAGTTTTAATATCTTGGATACCATTTAATAAAATGGAATAGTATATTCAATTCTATTATAGACATGGTTGAAGACATAGGGGATCTTTTATATTTATTATGTAACATCTTTGCCATTTGTTTCCTCTTATGTACTTTCTTCTTTTTATTTATTAATTTCATAAATCTAATATCAATACATATAATATTCATAAATTTGAATTTTTCTCCTTCTATTTTCCTTAGTATCATATTTATCATTTATATTAACTTTATTAACATGAATATAATTTATTATTTATCACCATGTATATTTTACATCATTAATCACTATATCCTATCAATTGTTTTTAAATCTGAAATTTCCCAATGTATTAATCTATTTAATTTTTAAAAGGAAATTAATACCCTCCACTCTCTTACTATTTTTACTGTATTCATTACCCTAAAAACATAAATATTAGAAAATATAATAATGAATTGAAAAAATAGGATAATTCAGGGAGACCGAGGAATAGGGATAACATAAGATGAAAGATTTTGGGGCAATAAATTTTTTGGATTTATTGGAATTTTAATTTTTAAATTTTGGAACAATAATCAAATATAATGAATATAAATATAGAATAATATGAAAGAAATAATTTTGGATTGACCACACCATGTTAGATATTCTATAATACAATTAAGAGTGAAGGTGATCAGATACTACTCTATGTCATATAACCATAGTATTAGAGAATGAAGAATTGGTCTGACTCCACATATATAGTATATCTATAATATTTGTTGATAATTTAAGCTAATTTAGTGATACTATTAATATTATTATCATCATTCTGTAAAAAAGTATAATAAGATGAAAATTTGAGAGACATTCATCAGTTGATCATATTCACGTCAAAAATTTGATAATTCCTAATTATAAAATCCTGACATAGAATTGTAAATATATTGAGAAACCCTATGTTAATATTAATATTGAGTAAAAATTTTACCTTTATAAGACCCAAATAATTTTCTCTATATTTATCTGAAAATAGGTACTATGTTGAATAGCTTGTAACTCCAGCACACCAAAAAAATGACTCGGAACATATTACAATTACAAGAAGAATAAACCATTATTAACTATGAATATAATAATAAATTATTATACTTACGTTTTTTAATTTTTTTTGATTGAAAAAATTGAGTGGCTATAAAATATGTGATTACTCTCATATAACTAAAATCATTTATAATTAAAATGTGTATTTTTCAAAGAAATTTATTGTAGTGTTGCGTGTTTTTATAAATATAAGACTTTTAAAATAATTAAATGTATGGACTATTATAATAAAAATAAATTAATTATAAACTAACATGAAATAATATTAGTAACACATGGAGTTTAATCTAGTCATTTTCTTATAAATGATGTTTTAATTTATATTTAATATTCTAAATTAAAAGATAAATTTATATATTTTATAAATGAATTTGAATAAATGAGCATAATTCATTAATTTAGAGGGATAATATTTTTTAAGGTGAATTTTGGGTATTTTTCTTCATTGTTGTCATTTTGGTGAAAAGTAAAAAACACTGATTTTTCAAATACAGTAATATTTATTAATTATTATATGATTATAATTAACTAAATGTTTGTAATAAAATTTATAGTCCATTTATATATTTAGAAAGTAAAATAAATTTTTTGAAAATATTATTTTGAATTTAGAAAAACATGTTTTACATTTTAAAACATAAGTGATATTTTATTTTAATAAAAAAAACTATTTTGAATAAATTTCATTGATTCTATAATTAAATAGTTCATTTTGGTTTTAGATTTAATTTCATGAAACATAAATATAATTTTTTAATTTATAACCCAATTAAATTCATGAGAATCAATTATAGATATGATTTTGGTAGAAATAAGTTCTTATAATTAAGAGTAGATTTTTCTAAAAAATCATTTTTCATTTCATGTTGCTTGTATAAATTAAAAATAAATATTTAAAAACAACATAAACTAAATATTTTAAATTTAATTCCATTTTTTGAATCATAATATTCTAATTATTTAAAACATCCTCTATCATTTTTTGTCATAATGAATAGTTATCAAGGTAAAAGTTTTCCACTATGGTAAGGGTTATAACGGTTGAAGAGGGATTTAAACTAAGAGATAAGGATTAAAATTTCACTAAAAGTTGTATAAATTTTATTATTTTGGTAAAATTGGACATTAAAATATCCTATATTGAAATATTTTCCAATTTTTTCTACCTTTCCTTGGAAATGACTTTATATTTTTTTAATGTTTGTAACATTTATAAATGTGAGACCCCACTCATTTATAAAATGGTAAATTATCATGTCACTAATATAGTAATATTAAGCCCCATTTATTAACCAAGATCTACCCAAATACCTTCCCAATAATGATATCCAAAACCTTTAGGTTCTTTTATTCCAAAAATATGCCCACAATAATTTTTAATGTGTTTTCCAATGAATATTATCCAAGGAATAGGTATATATTCTTACCACATTTTTTCAAGATCTATTATTCATATAAATCCACAAAAATACTATAAAAACATACAATAAAAAGTATATATAATTTATATAATTAAATTTTATTATGTTAATGCTCCAACAATTTTCTATCTCATTTCCAAATAGTGGAAAATAAAAAAAATTATTGATGTGAAGACTACTGCCTCTATGAAGAAACATATTTTATCATTTCATAAAGACCTCAAAAGGATAGGTATATAGATATATTTATTGAATAAATACAATATTTTTGTCATAATTATTGTTCTGTAAAGATATCTCATTATCTACATCTAATGTCCCTGACTCGGATTCTATTGAATGGTGCCCCGAACCTAATAGGAAACATTGACTCAATTACTTCTCCCCAAATACTAGAGGTTGGTGACTAGAATTCAGGGCCTATTTAGGTTAGTTGTGAGACTATTTCCTCATCAACATAGTGTAGAATAATAGAATACAATGTCATATAAGTAGTGGAAGCAGTAAATCAGCTATAAAATTGATAAACAACAGGAATAGATAACAATACAAAAATTAAATCTCTTATAAAGATGATGATGATGATGATACATGTCATATGTTTTTAATAATGTAGGAAAAATATGTATACATGGTAGGTGTTGGATTTTAGAGTTCGTTCCCTAGAACCAATTATTTGTACTTTTTTCACATGAATATTTGAGGTGTAAAATATTAAATTAAACATCTTATTACTTATTGTTCATTATTGGCCATGAATGAAATATTATAATGTCCTATATTATTTTTCCCATTGATAAGGTCATAGTAGTTCCCTAATATAATGAGAACCTTGAATTTTTGTGACCATATTATTAATATTTTTCTGTGGTTGGATAATATACTATGATGGGACACATGGTATATAGACTCTCAGGTGTGAGTACTCGTAAGAAGTTGAGACTTATTCTCACAAAGTTTGCACTTGGTAATCTCTAAGATGTGAGATTATGTGAATAGACTCACAAAAAATAATTCCTTATATTTATTTTGTCATCATATATTCTTATCTGGGAGCATGTGTAATGGTCCTTAGACTTTAGTATTATCATTAATGAACGTCACGTCCAGCGCACTTAGATTTTCTGACTAAATATGTTGTGCCATATGTTGGTAGGAGGCAGGGTAGATTAGGGGTATCACAAATGACATGTTTTTAATGGATAAGTCAAGAAAGGATTTTTTCCCTTTCATATTTATAGATTTTGATATCTTGTCCCTTTGATTGTAATAAAACATTCTCCCTAAATTCCATGTCCATGGTGTATCAATGAGTTTATTTTAGATAGTCAAAAAATGTTGTATCAATAATATAGGTTGATGATGCCATCATGTCACCTTCTTGATGGGATTATATAATAAAGGGATTATATTACACAATGAACATTTGTTTGTGGTTGTCATCTTTTTCATGTTAAGTTCTTTCCCCTCGGTACCATGTACCGTTAGTAGATAGTAATCTTGGACTTTAGGTAAGCCTACCTAATTTCAACAAGAAATAATCCTAGAGGGCCAAACACTTAGTGTTTTAGGTGGTCCCGATTAAATTTTATTTGAATTTAATTAATGGAATAAACATTATTATCAAGACCAAGGAATAATTTTATTTAATTTTAACTGATCATATAAATTAAATAAATATTTATTCACTAGATTTTGAATAAAATATATTTATTTACATTATATAAGATTCAATAAATATTTAATTACTAGTTTTTGAATAAAATATTTTTTTGATAGAATTAAATATTTATTTGGTTGTTCAATAAATCCAATAGTAGTTTGAATAGACCAAGACTGTGTCCACTGATAAAATAATTATTTACAATTCTGTAAATATAATTTATCCATTTTGTACTAGTTGGTGAACCTAAAAATAAAAATATTATTATTTTTATTATTATGTGGCATGGGATTTCATAAATAGTAATAATTATATTTAATGGTTATTATGAAATCAGGTTTTGTAATTGAAATTACATCTCTATAAATATACTTCTATATCAATTGTGTAATTCATTCGAAACCAATTCCACATTTGGAAATAGAGAATGGTTTTCCAAAAGGAAAATTTTCTCGATTCCTTGTCATATATCCCTCTCATGAACAATAAACCCAAGAGAGAATTTTTTCTAGAATGAAGAATGAGCAATCAACAATAAAAAACACTGGTTATTCAATTCACCACACTAGCTCTCATATAATGAGTAGTATTGTTCAGAGACCATTAAAGCACATCTGAATCATCTCTAGGGGGATTCTACACTTGGATCCTCACATCCTCAATGAAGGAAATCAGAAATAGCCTTTTTGGATGTTCATAAATCATCAATGAAGAATGGTCCTAATACAAGGTATTTATTTCTTCTTATATTAAAAAAAATTATTTATAAATTTTACCTGAAATATCCTCTCTCCTGTTTTTGGGAAATAATTATTAAATGAAATTTGAATATATCACCAACCACCACATGATTCTACTATGCGTGAAACCAAAAAATGTAATTAGATTGGTCACATATAATTTTATAATTGTTTATTTGATTATTGATCAATTCTAAATTGTGGTTAGATTTTATTACATGTTATTTTTTCAATAATATGATTTTAATTAAAACATTATAGAAAAATTAATCATGTTCGTTAAGTGTTTCACTTTATTAAAGGTTTAAGAATAACTGAATAATGACTTAATATGACATCATGAAGTGCCAAATCATTGATAAGAAAAACTAGGTTACACGAAAAGCGACCAGAGAATATGCTATATTCCTATGCGCAATGTATTTAGATGCACCAAATAATTTACTACATGTTGTGATTTTAATACACACCATGTATTGACTAGGACAACCTAGCATAGGGAAATCAGATATAGGTTGTCTAATTAGCATGTAAACACCACATAGTCTGGCCGAGTCAACTTGCTGAATCTCCAAGAATGTGACTTGAATATACAGAAAAAAAGGTACATTGCATGTAGTTAAATTTACAAGCCATGTAGTCACCTATTAATGGAAAAAATTAAAATTACATTAAATTTTACATTACATCAATAAAACATTGTTATATTTATTAGCTCATTGTTGTGTGTTTGAAAACGTAATAATAGTTTTAAAATAATTTTAAAATTCTCAATTAATTTATTGTAATTAATATGTAATTATTGGTTATGTTGTTTATTTTACATGAATTACATTAATGACAGATATATAAAACTAATATCATCTCATCATTAAGATGAAAGGAAATTTATTTATTTATTTATTTATTTATTAATGAAATCATTTTTATCTTAAATAATAAAAGAACAAATAAATGAACGATAGATGTTTACTTTGGTGTATTCATTGTATGTGTGACCATTAATGAGCTTGACCAAGACCTACGTATGTGTTGGAATTTATTTAATTAAATTTATTTCATCAATTTTGAATTATTTCATATTAAATTAAAATATGGCTTGTGATTCATCCCTCTCTCCATTTTTATATGTGACCTACAAATCTAGGGATATTTATACAATTAGATTTAACTAATGCTTTTGTTCCCCTCACCTGCTAGTGAGTAAAAAAGATTTTTAATTTTTGGATCATCCCAGATTGCATGTGGATAGTTCAAGATAGAACTATAATGATTCCAACTCGGTGATACATAGGTGGACACGAGGAATGTTTTAGCTCATGACAGGCTTGGTATAAGAAGTCACTTCCCATAACTCAAAGGTTGATATAATGTCCCCTTATTAAATAAACCATTAGATAAGATAATGACGAATTCATTCAATTATTTATTTATTTTCATCCTAAATCATTATAATTATATTAATTGATGCAAGACCATGATCACGTAAATGCATGAATTAATTTAAAAAATATGCAATTTATATAAAATTATTTATGGGTAAATGTTTTATCCAAAAATGGTTAATTAATTAAGTAAACATCTAATTACATACTAACAAGATAGTTAAATTATAGCAAAAGATAAAAGTTTATGCATAATAAATAAAAATCCCTTATTCTAATATTATGTTAGACTAATCCTTCCATTACATGAATTAGAACAAAACTCAATAGAACAATGTTTTTGACCAACCCTTATTAGGAAACATACTTTTATAAGGTGAATTAATATTAATGTTTCAATTTAACTTAACCATTTTACATAAATAATAGTATCCCTTTCTATACATGGATTAATTTGGAGTCAAGTGTTGGGAAAATCCCAGACATGATTTATGGATTAGAATGTCCATTAAACGGATCAAGGAGCTGCAAAATCAAAGTTGGAAAAGGATTACCTCCCTAAATACCTTGAAAATATCTTGAACATCCCTTTTGGGTTATAATAAGGGGAATATGGATCCTTTCAACTGTAATATACTAGAACTAGACATTCCATGTTCAATGGAGAGGGATATTTGGACTTGAAAAAATAGTGGTAGATTTAATAAAATCAACTAATTATTTCCCAAAAAATCTTTAGTCATGTGAATCAATAATAATATTCTCTCTTAATGGTCGAATAAAATGAAAATACCACTATACCATTGATCAATATTATATAAATACAATATCCATATTGACAATAAGTTATTGGAGTGGTTTAGATACCTTTAGGTTGTTCTATGCCATGAATGGAGATCTTACATGCTTGAATCATCAATGTATGATATTCCCACTCAAGAGGTGAGTGATAAAGAGTTCCTAGACTATGAAAAAAATATTAATGTCATGGTCAAAGATCAATTTTTGATGCTTTCATCTATGTATAGATAACTCATGATGTTTCCCAAAAACATGGATGTGTATATCATGCTTGATAACCATTGTGGTATATACCAGGATTGATCTAGAAATGAATAGTTTGATATTTCCAAGGTGATTTTTAGAGATGTCGTGGTGATTTTTCCCCTTCTAGGCCTCATGTAGTCAAAATAATTTTCTACATTGAGTTCCTAGAGGTTATAAGGTTTAAAATCCTGGAGTAAATGGTCTCTGATCTCATTCTATAATCACTCCCTCGGAGCTTCTCTAGTTTTTTTAAATTTTAATATGAAAAAAATTGAGAAGTCTCTACCATATCTTCTTATCCTCGTTCACCAAGTACATAATTTTATGAAGTATGAAAATACTTCTATTGGTATGGTGAAAAAATAGAAAGGGAAAGAAAATAGATTTAATCACAAAGCTTCTTCACACCCATCCAAGAAGAATAAGATCAAAGGGGAAGAAAGGGAATAGGATATTGTATGTTTTTCATGTTGAAAGAAGATCCACTAGAAGAAAACATTCACCCAGCTAAAGAAGCAAGGGAAAGCTTTAGTTTCATTTGTTGTCGAGTTCAAATTACCTTTTTCTACAATTTGGGTATTAAATACATCTTTTGGTGCTCACATATGTATTGAAATATAGGAACAAAGTAGATTCAATAAAATTGACCAAGGGGAGGTAGATCGACAAGAATATAACATAACTAAACTTGATGTTGTAGTAATCAGGGACTACCACCTGAAAATGACAACCAGAATGATCTTGGATTTGAATGATTTTTATTATGCACCTTCATTTACCAGAAACATTATTTCTATATCCAGACAACATATAGATGGATTCATTTTTAATTTTGAAATTAATGTTTCTTCTTTTAGAAATATAGAATTTGTTATTGTATGTCACATTTACATAACGGTCTTTATGAAGTTAATTCACTTGAATCATTCTATACCCAACATTGGAATCAATTCCTATGTAATGTAAATGAAAAATGATTGAAAACATTACATCAAGAATCATATTGGTATTCTTTCAAATTAAATCCACTTAGGGTATGTCACACATGTTTACAAGGAAAAATGACTGAATCTGAATTGATTGGGAAAGGATAAAGGGATAAAGATATTAATGAATTAGTTCATACTAATGTGTGTGGAACATTTCTTATTGAATAAATGGTTGGTACTCAAAATTCATAACATTTATTAATGATTTTTGTGTATTTGGATATATTTAATTAATGAGTTATAATTCAGATTCATTTGATAAATTCAATGAATACAATATTGATGTTGAGAACCATCTTGGTAGGAAGATTAAGAAGAAATTCTCAGACTGATGTGGATAATTTATTAATTAAGACTTCATTGATTACTTATGGGAATTTGGTATCATATCCCAACTCACTCCTCCTTACACGCCTCAATTGAATGGTGTAAGTGAAAGGATGAACCAGAACTTATTAAACATGGTGTGATCAATGATGAGTCATGAGAGTCCTCCATTACCCTTTTGAGTATATGAATTAAAAACAGTGGCACACATACTAAACCAAGTACCAACTAAATCAATAAATGGGATTCTATACGAATTTTGGTGTGTCAGAAAAATAATGTTATTGAATTTACATGTGTGGGGATGTAAAGTGTTTTTAAAGGCCTCTTAGAGTAACAAACAAGCACCTCAAGGCACAAGTTATACCTTTATATGATACGCCATGGAAATAAGGGGATATTACTCATACGACCACTTAGAAAAATAGGGTTATAGTGGCAAGACACTCCATATTCCTTGAGAGATAGTACATATCCAAAATTGATAGTGGAAGAGAGATAAAAGTTGATGAATTCAAGGCTCAAGGAATGCAAGATTTGGTACAAGATCATACTCAAGAAAGAATTCTAGAAGAAGAAAATATTCCAAAGATACAAGAACTACATATGAGTACAATAGAGGTTATATAACCTAAATGATATGGTTTTATAGTTATAGAGGATTTTGACTCATTATTTGTAGATAATAATTATCTGCCAACCAACAAGGAAGTAGTTAGCGACACTAATTATTCCTTATGTAAGGAATCCATTATTTTTTAAATGGATTCCATGTACCCAAACCATGTATGAATTTTGGTAGATCCTCTGGTGGATGTAATGCATGTTGGTCGAAAATGGTTATTAAAGAATAATTTGAACAAAGAAGGAAGAGTTAGTGCCTATAAGGCATTATTGGTTACAAAAAGGTTTGAAGAACGTCAATGTATTAACAATGATGAAACCTTTTCACCAGTTTCAATGATGAAATACATTATAATTATACATTCTATTGTGTCTTACCATAACTATGAAATTTCTAAAATGAATGTCAAAATAGCCTTTCTTAAAGAGAACCTTAATGAAGATGTATACATGACACAACCTAAGGGTTTTGTGAATAAAAAAGAATTAAAATAAGATATAAAATATATGAAATCAATTTATGGATTAAAGAAAACATCCAATTCATGAAACATTCATTTTGATGAATCCATAATAGAATTTGGTTTTATAAAGAAAAAATGTGATCATTGTGCCTAAAAATGGTTTAGTGGGAGAGCATTCATTTTCATAATAGTATATGTTGATGGAATATTACTTATTGGAAATCAAATACTAGTCTCATAGTCTATAAAGTCATGGTTGAATAAATGCTTTTACATTAAAGACGTGAGTGAGACAACATATATTATTGGGATCAAGTACCATCATGATATATCCAAGAAGTTTGTCGTCCTATGTCATCCCATAGGAAGAAGGTGAATGGAAAGAGTTTTAGAGCATTAACACCCTAATGTTTAGTGATTAGATGACTAGAAAGAAGTTCAATTTGACTCATTGCATCCTCAATTCAGTATAGAACAATCCTGGAGGGGATTGTTTCTAGTGACACATAAAATTCATCATTCCAGGAAAATTTGTCCTCAGAACAATTTGGAATGAAATAGAATGGAAAGTATTACACACACATAAGTTATTGGGTCAGTCGTGGACGTTATAATATTTACTAGGATACATGTCACCTATGCATTAAGTATGGTAGGAAAATATCCAACTAATCCGAGTGAATTTCATTGGATTGAATTCAAGACTATCCATAAATTTCTAAGGTGTACTAAGGATATGTTCATGGTATATAGAGAAGATGAGGAACTATTTATCATAGGATATGTATATTCTAGTTTCCATATAGTTCAAGATGAAATGAAGTAAAAAACGGGATATATATTCACTCTCAATGTATGTGTTGTGATCTCGAAGGGCTCAAAGAAGGGTGTGATTTTAGATTATACAGTAGAGTATAAGTATATTATATATTTTGAGGTAGGTAAATAAGAAGTTTGGATGCAAAATTTCGTTCAAGAGGTTGATGTGGAACCTAGTAGTAATGATCACATCACACTCTATAGTGATAATACTACAACGGTGGATCTGGAAAAAGAGATAGGGTCAGATATATGGATGAAGCACATACATCAAAATTATCATCTCTTGAGGTTTTTTATTAGATAGTTGAAATTAAAATTACTAGTATTTACATGGATGAAAACACAGTGGAGCCCTTGACTAAATATTCGACTTAACATGAAACACGATTATTATGTGAGGTCTAGCATATGGAATGTTAAACACAGTTGGCTCTTGTCCAATTGGGAGTTTGTTAGAGTTGGTGTCCTAGAACCAACTATTTCTACTTGGATTAAATGAATATTTTAGGTAATAAATTTTAAATTAAACATCGTACTATATATTATTCATTGTTCCCCATGACCATAATATGATAATTTCCTAGAGTATTTGTCTTAATGATAAGGTCATAGTAGTTTCCCAGAATTCTGAGAACCTTCATGTTCTATGACAATTCTTTTAATATTTTTCCTTGGTTGTATAACATACTATGATGGGACATATTATATATAGATCATGAGGAGAGAGTACTCATAAGTAGATAAGACGTCTCCTCATGAAGATCACACTTGGTAATCTCGAAGATGAGATATTATAAGAACAATCCTCCCTCTAAGAATTCCACATATTTTGGTGTCACCATATATTTCTATCTACGAGCAAATTTGATGGTTCTTAGATGTTATTATTTTCATTAATGCATGTAACAACTCACAATATAATATTTTATAACAAAAAGTGTCATGAAATATGTTAACGGGAAGTAGGGTGCATCAAAAATGACATGTTATTAATGGATATGCCAAGAAAGTATTTTTTACATCCATATTTATGGATGTTGATATCTCATCACTTGGATTGAAATAGAACCATCACCCTAAATTCCATGGCCATGGGATAACTACGAGTTTTTTCTCAGATAGTCAAAGAATTATTATCAAGCATATAGGTTGAAGACATAATGATGGAACCATCTTTATGAGATTATGTAACAAAGGGATTATATTTCACAGTGAACATTCTTTTGTGGTTGTCTTCTTTGTGCATTTAACTTCTTTGTCTTGGGTTCCATTACCCATTTCTAGATAGTAATTTTTGACTCCAGGATATCCAACCCAGTACCAACTAAAAAAATACCAGTGGTTCACACACTAAGTGAATCTGGTGGTCTCAATTAAATTCTATTTGATATAATTAATGGAATAAATATTATTCTCTAGACTGAGGAATAATTTTATTTATGTTATATTAATCACATAAATGTAATTAATATTTATTCTCCAGATTGTGAATAAAATATATTTATTTATTTTATTGAATATTTAATATAAAAATTTACTACATTGCGAATAAATTTTTTATTTAAGATAATAATTCATTTATTTAGGCGATCAATAAAAATAAGATGAGCTTAAACAGAACAAGACTATGTCCGGTGATAAAATAATTATTTATGAGTCGGTAAATATTATTTATACATTTTGTGAAAGTCGGTGCAAGAAAAAAAATATTGTTATTAACACTAGTTTGTGGTATGTGATTCCATTAATGGTTATAATTATATTTAATGTAAATTATGCAATTAAATTTGGTAATGGGAATCCCATCTCATTAAACAGACATCTACATCTATTGTGGAATTCATTCTTAACCAAATCCAGGTTTTGGAACAGAAATGTTTTTCACTCAATAAATTTTCTATCAAATCCTCCTCCTATAACCCTTTCAATAAAGGGAAATCCAAGAAAATTTTCTTCTAGACTAAAGAATGAATGGCCAATAAAAAAAATGCAAGACATTTGACTCGTCATGTTAGAACCTAGAGAATGAT
Organism: Viscum album; assembly: GCA_963277665.1. Lineage (NCBI taxonomy): Eukaryota > Viridiplantae > Streptophyta > Magnoliopsida > Santalales > Viscaceae > Viscum > Viscum album. Next base: position 623,793,363 of record OY728137.1, on the reverse strand, counting down.
TGTTGTTGTTCGAAGACTATTGAAGTATGTTTGGATCATTGCTAGAGGTATTATACCCTTGAATACTCACAAGAGAAATGAAGGATCTGGAAGGGAATTTTTAGAAAATCAACAACGATCAATGAATAATGTTCCCAAGATCAGGTATTTATTTCTTCAGATGTTTAATAAATTAATTATAAATATGAAGGGAAATATTGTCTCTATTGGTTTTTGGGAAATTATTATTAAAAGAAATTTTAATATATCAACCACCAATGCATGCTTCCACTATGACCAAAACCTACATATGATACATGTAACAAAAGTAAAAAATGGAAAAAATTTTCTTATCCAGCAACATGAGCCTCAGCTCAGTCCCATTCCCCCTGCTCCTATGTAAAAACAAGAACATATATCAGGGATCTTGACCATATCAATTCCTACAATCATATAGTTTATTCGAGTACCATTGGCAGCCCAAACTCGGTGTGCGATATAATCATATTAGGAAACTACCAAAGGCCTAGTGTCATCCATTCAAAGAATATATAATTTCAAAAGTTTGTAGGTAGTAATAGAATATTAATGGAAGTTCTAAAAGTAAATATCCTATAAAGTAAGGGTTCTCAATTATTAACAAAATCATTTACATAAATTTTATTTTTATATTTTGTCTCTAAATAAATATTCAGGCTTGTTTCATGTATAATAAAGTAATTTAATTATCAAACCTCACTTAAATAATATGTCTCAGTACCTGGAAAGTAGTATAATATTACCCATAAAGATAAGTAATAAAAAGATGCATAAAAAGGACATATATAAGTTATATGTCTCTTAATTAGTCCAATATTTTTGTTTGGCATGAGAGACACGTCATTTAAATCATTTCATTCATTAATCAGTTATGAACTTGAGCTCATCCTTGGATTTCCAAATTTTTAGTATAGGTATCACTATACATATATCCTGAACAAATCACCATTCAAGTCCTTCCTATTAATTCCTCATTGGAACCTATGCATCTCTCTAGGTTTGGTTTAATGTCAATCCAACATGATTTCATCCTTGGATTTCCACTATGGGAGCCCAAGTACCACCAATGGAATATACGATCATCTTCCCTCTCCATCCATCCTCATAAATTCATAAGGATTCCAAGTATCAATCGGAATTTAATTGGTATCCCCCATGTTTTTTTCATGGAAATGTGTATAAGGAGTCCATGTGTCACTCTAGTGTATGAAATGTAGAATCCATATGAGTCTATCCATGGAGTTTTTATATGAACCCATGATTCACCTAATGAATATAAGTAGTCAATCAATCAATTCCATTCAATAAATATCATTTTCTATGTCAATGTCATGACTATGAGAATTTCATTTAAAACACACCATAGAATTTGACTTAAGTCAATGGATAAGCTTAAACTGCTTATCCTTTATTTAACCCACATGGAATTTAAATTTTAAAAAGGAAACTCAAGATTAAGAATTCAAATGCATGTCATAGCTTAGTTGCATTGTCATCCCATACCTTTCCTTTAATAAATTTCAAATACATTTTTAGTTCAATTGAAATTTATAATTCAATAATAAACATCCCATGGAAAGGGGTATAAGGCAAAACCAAAGGTATTCATTCCCAATCCACCCATGGTGGTCCATTTAATTATAAAACACACCCAAAGGGGTGGTTCCAATTAATTGTCTATAATCATTATTAATTATAAATAAGTATCATAAATTAATTAGGTCATACCTATAAATATAATCCATGGATTAAAATCTATTTCAAGGAAGAATATCCTAGAATTGGGCACACAATACAATGATATATATATATATATATACAGTTTTACTTGAATATAAAATAAGGATAACACCTACTGTAGGTCCGTAGTGGATAGTTCATCCAATAAAATCTCATGATTCGACTCAGATCAATAGAAAATTGAAGAATGGATGATGAACCTAATAATATAGAAAATTAACTTACTCCTAAAAAGCACAGCTCATACGAAATCAGATGAGTAATAAAAATAATAATCAAGAACTCACTGATGCAGATCCAACGAGACCAATGGTTCCTGATTCTGTGATTTGATGGACAGTCAGTAAAAAATACTAATTTAGATATTCAATGGAGCTCCCATAAGATCAAGATGTTGACCTATTAAGAATTGGGAAAATTAGGGTTGAAATAATATTTATTTAATGGTATTTTCATAATTTCACCAATAATATATAGTCGCATTATTTGAGAAGATGTTTAGCTGAACCGTGCACCACCCATCCATGTTTTATATAGAGAGAATAACTAAAAATGTTTTATACGCATGGTTAGAATAACTGTGCATAATGAATGAAAAACTACACTTAAAAAATTGAATACATCATCACAATGGTGCATTCCCCAAATTTAATGGTATATCAAACTATGTGGATTGTTACCTACAACTATCAAGCACATAACCATTACAAATAAACATGTGATATTCACCTCACTATTTTTACTAACCATGAGATTAGCCTTTTTCTTCCCAAAGATTGGGATCAGAGTTTTGAACAGACCCCCGAAAACCCTGATACCTCCATGAAGTCATAGGGAATTCATATTAGGCCATATTTATGCATTTAAAATAAAAATTAACTAAAAAATATTCATACCATACTGAAAAGTCATGTTCTTAAAAAAATTCTTCCATAATGTATTTTTTCCATGAATTTCCCTTCCAATGGTGGTGAAGTGTACGATATGAACAACCCAAGACACTACGATCTTACATCAGCCACCAACTCCTAGGACTATTCCTGTACATGGTTGTGCTTCCATAACACCCATACTAAAGTAAAATAATGGCCTCTGATAACATTTTTACTATGATCCTCAATACATATTATATTATCCTCAAACGACACATATACTTTTAACTCAACATCCTTGGGTTGAAAATCATGAGACAAATTTGAATGATAGTGGAAAATATATGATACATGGAAGATGTTGTGCATGGATCAATACCTATGAGGTAACAATTATTGATATACTACCAGACTTACTCCCTCCAAAATATCAAATGAACCGATATATCTTTGTGAATGTTTACCTTGTATATTGATCCTGCTATGTTCTAGACTTTGCAAGACACATAAAAGGACCTAATCCCTAACCTTGAACTCTATAGGATTTTTGTGGTGATTAGTGTATGATTTCTATTGAGATTTTACAGTAGTCGTTTTCTTCTGAATCAACTAAACATGTTATATTTTCTCCTAAATGATTTGAGGACTAAGAATAGATGTCTTTCCAACCTCTAACCAACACTGGAGTGATTCTCATAACATATCATACAAGACCTCATATAGAGCCATCCTAATAGTATCCTAAAAGCTAATATTGTAGGATAATTCATATAGTGGTATGTGCCTCTCCCAAGATAACCCAAAATACAATACTCATTATCCAAGTATTTCCTTAGAAGAACCTATACCCCATTACCTTTATAACTTTTTCTAGAACAATGAATTAATTCGTGCAACCCTATTTGAAATAATATAATGAATGACACTGTGAAGTCATAATATCTCTCAGATATACAACCATCCAATTTCATCAACATTCAAGGATTCCTTGATCATATAAAACGTGAATCCTTCATGAGGGTATCAATAAAAACCCAAATAGATTCATTTAATCATAGTGATCTTGGTAAAATAGTCAAAAAATCCATAATGACATTATTCAATTTCCACCCAGGAATGGTTAGTTATTGTAAAAGTCTTGTCGTTCACTAGTGTTCCACCTTTAACTACTCATACGTGTGACATCTCATGAAAAAACTATCTATGTATCTTTTCATAGCTGTACACCAGTACTAATTATGTAAATATTAATACATCTTGCAGATTCTAGGATACACAGTCAAAGATAAAGCATGAAAGTACCACATAATCTCATAACACATGTCTAATAAAACCAATACACTACCATGTATATGATGAATTTCATCATTTCCTATGTTTCATCCAGGGGGGAGAGTCCTCACCTACCACACTCTCCCATAAGACTAGGACTGTGGAATACGAAAGATACCTCATCCTTATCCAATACAGAAAAGTATAGATAACATATAAGGATGATTGAATGGTCTTCCCCTAATTTTCCTTCACATCCATGTGAATCTTAGAGAACAAATCCATAAGCTTCCACTCAATACTTGGTTTCTCAACTGCCTACAAATGTGTAATCATAATCAGTTCCACAAACATTGTATTTCTTTTACTAGGCATGTAGGAATTCTCGATGTTAAAATACCATAGGTACTCCACCCAACATTTCTACCTCATATTTAGGTCTACACTATGTAAATATGTACCATAATATTTTTTGGTCATTATTCACCTATAACTTCTCTCTATGTAATTTCTCTAATAGCACAATGCGTGAATAACTACAGCTAACTCAAGATCACACATCAATTAATTGTTCTTGTGTGGAATCAACTACCAAGACTCGTACATCATGTATTTATCTCCCTACATAAGAACTTATCCTAGCCCAAAAACGGATGCATCACCTTAAACAGTGTAACTCTGTCCTGGCTCTTGAAAAACATGTATGGAACTAATGTTAATCTCCCTTTATGCTCCTAAAAGTCCATTTCATAGGTATCTAACCATAGAAACTTCACAACCTTCTTACACAAGCCCATCAATTGAACTACTATTCATAGGAAGTCTTGTATGAAACAACTATAGTAACCGAGTAGCACCAAGAAACTACGTACCACAAAGGAGATCTTGGGATCTTCTTGAGAGACTACACCCCTCAACTTATTTGGGTCAATTTATACTCCTGTATCTAAGATAATGTGCCATAAGAAGTGAATATAATCCATTTAGAAGTGTAAATTTCTGATCATTTAATATAAATGATTCCCTATTAGTGTATAAAATATGATCTCAACAGTTTTTCATTTTTTTTATTATGAGAATACATGATAATATCTTTCATGAAAACCACCAAAAACAAATCCAGATAAGGATAGAAGACTTGTTTCATCAGTTCCATGAATAATTATCGCATGTTCATGAGACCTAATGACATAAAAAAATTATTTTATAGATTATACCTTTTATGAAAGGATGTGTGAGGTATGCATGATGGTATAAAACACACCGGATGATAAACAAATCTCAATTCAATATTTGATAATACACATGATCCTCGAAGCAGGTTGAGGATATCATGTATCTGTGGTAGTGGATGTCAGTTCTTAACTATCAGCAGGTTCAATTTCTATTAATCCACAGATATCCTAAGAGTTACATTCACCTTTTTTGAATAAAGGATGGGTGAACCCCATAGATAACTACTCGGTCAGAAGAACCCATTTTCCTCTAAATACCCTATATGCCTCTTAAGATCATGCATTTTAGTTGTAACAATCCTATAAGTATTAATGGATAATGGTGTAACTCATAGAACTATCTCAAAATAGAATCCTACCAATTTCATTAGTGGTAATCATAAAAATTCGTCTTGGAATACAACCCTAAAATGATTAACCACCAGTGGGAAATCTTTGTAACATGTCCCAGGGCTATCAAGATACAAACTTATAATTTGGATTATCATCTCCACCATCCCATGATGCTTGGGTCCAGCTCAAATCTCCTAGACATCCCATTCAACATTGTGAATGAACTCTCTACCCTCTAGTGATGTGAAGGCCACCCTTCGGTGATAGAAATCAATGAAATAATTAAAGGAAACTAAATATTACATCTCAAGAATAATGTTTCAATCTTACAACTCAAGGAAAAAGTGGTCCCATTTGAATTGACACCTGCTAATCTCAAGGGGTCACTCCCCACACATATGCACGTCCTTCATTGTAATTCCCAATGGAGAATCAAGAGTCAAAAATCCATCATAACGTTGAACACCAATCCAATTTTCCCCCAATACAATAACATATATAAAGCAAAGAGAATCCCATGTATCAAAAAGAGATGATGATAAAGTAAAGGATACTAAAATATTCCCTCTTACTATAGAAGGTTTGGGATTCTAATTCTCAAGGTTCAATTTCACTGAATGTATCTAGCATGATATGTGGCCCTACAATACTTCTTAGATTCCCTGAACAGATCTTCTATACTTTTATTCTAGCACTAGGGCCTGAATACAATGTCCATATACACTAGCTCGGCCAGATTAGCCTTCAATACTTCAACTCCCTACATGATGAGAATTTGGTGTCTCCACATTTGTACACGGAGTCAGTGCCTACCCTCTATCATTGGCTACCAGAGGAAATTTTCTACAAATGTGTTGTAGATGGACTATCATTCCACAAGATCAGCACTTGAATGGATCCCTCATACATTAAGGCCTTACATTTCCTGGTTTACATCATTGGTATAACCTCACGTATATACTTGAGTTTGTTCAATTGAAACTTATTTCACTACATGGAATCACTAGATGATGCTTCCTACCAATATTTGATATAGTACTAGATCATGGTGCTAAGCTACCCTGGATCTCATTCCCAACCTCTCCCATGTTACACAATGTGATAAGCATGTGATTTACTATTATTGAAATGGTAGTCATTCAAAATAAAATCATCAGTATTCAAATATCATACTAGAGACCATCCATGAATCTCCTTGCTTTAGATAACTCGTCACCCATCAGAATAAGTGAGAAGCGTCAGAGAATATTAAAATAGGTTGAGTAATTCATAGTTGATAGTGCACCCCTCTCAAGGTGCATGAACAATCAGGCTCTATTGGACCTAAATGTCTTAGGATAGATGTAATCATATAATTTAATATGAAAATAACACCAATACATCTCTTGATGATGATATGTCTATGTAATCACCTCACACTATCTCTTAGAAGAATCACATGTCATATATATATATAGAGGGTTACCCTCCTCTCAAAAGGTGTCTCTAGATTCTCAATGACAGATAGCATGGACTCTAGCCGTGACTCTATAACATGTGGCCTTTTATCCCATCAAAACATCAGAGGAAGTTTCTATTGGATCTCACATGTTAACTCTACCAAAGTTAGTGAAGGTCATGGTGCAACCTAAATGGTCTATATGAATCGCATAAAACCTCTATAGAACTATGCCTTGGTACACTTGACCTTAATTACTATTGATTCCTTAGCTAGCATTACTATATGATCCAATTATAGCCCATGTCCCATCACCTCTAGAGTGTGGTCTCCACCACCCTCCTTGTATACAACTAGGGTTCATCATGATGTAAGGCCTCTTAATTTACAAACACAGGTATTAGATAGGGGTATTATCATATTTTATTGCTAAAAGTGTAGATACTAAAATAGTATAGTTATAAGACATACTATATAAGAAAAAACCCCTTTAACTACTCCTTTTGTATGGTTGGAGCGATGTATAGATCATGTATAAGAAACAAAAACTACCTGATACCCATTACTATGGTCGGTTCTCAGTTAAGTTCTCTATAATTTCAAATTTTAGTTATCATTTTTTTTCATATAACCAATTTCATTTTACCACAATTAATATGAAAATTTTGAACTGAATGGTTCACTAAATTCCAATCCATGAGGGCCAATACTATAAGTCCACAGCCTTAAACCTTACTTAATCTTGAGTTATTACAAGATTACACATTGAGGATCTTTTCAGGTTTAGAGTTTTAGAGAATTAGATCATAAAACTTGCATTACATTCCACATATAAACAAAGTGGTTACATAAAGATAGTATTCTTCATTCCCATCAATGGAAACATATTTAAAATAAAACATGGATTCTTTCTTGGCACTTCCTTGACACTATCATCATATCATGTACCCTTCCCTTGACCTGTGAAAAACATTTCAAAAAAACTTGGGATGAGCATAAAAAGCTCAGTATGGGTTATAAAAACATGGAAAGGAAACATGGGTACATATATACATAAGAGTGAAATCATACTTTACCCATAAAACATAAGCACATTAACATACCTCATCAAATCATGAGTAAATCATTGAAATCATAAGACATAAAGGTAACTTGATGCATTCATAACATTCTTACGTAGGGAGTAACCCTCTTGGTTACGTTTGGAATACCCATCACAGTATATTCCCTAAATCTCTTAGGAGAAACCTTAACGTTTCACTCCTTCGTGTTACCCAATGCATTGGAGAGCTATATCGAGCTCACCCGCCCTTAGTTTATCACGGAACCACCCGTCTTCATAATAATTCCCAAGAACCATAACATAATCGTATCACATAAAACATGCATAAAGGAAACATAACATTTCCACATTTCAATCACAAGATATCAATACAACACAAAAAACATTGTGAAAACCATTTTCAATACCAAAATAAAAGAAAAGTAAAACATGGTATTTATTTTTCTTTTAAAAAAAAGGGATGGCTTGTAGAGGAAGCCAAAACTCAAATAACGGTCACGACGGCGGAGAAGTCGTTGTCGCCGCATACGTACGACAAAAACATTCCCTTTTTGTCGTTTAGTAAACGCTTCGTATAAAAAAGATTCCTTTTGAATAAACGTAAAAGTCAAAGGGGTTTATACAACGTATAAAAGAAAGTTGTGTATAAAATAAAATATGCCTCAATGAAAGGAGATTGAGACGAAGTCTCATACCTCGTATCCGACTTGACCCGACCGTTCTTTAATCTCCTGAATAATAAACTTGAGTTAATCTATACTTTATTATGAACCTTTTTCAAGTTCATTATTCCTTTTATACCATTTTATGAAAATCATGTAATCATTTAAGTTAATAATGTTCATTTTGTCGGTATTTGGTTCTTAAGTCAAAAATAGACTTCTTACACTTACATGTTGTTAATTTGATCAAAGGTTCGTTATATCCAGAATTATATTAATGATTTGGATAACATATATATCATATATATTCATCATATACATGTATTTATAATATTACATCACATTTAGAGGTAAGAAATGAAATGCACCGTTCATGGAGACGGTAAGCTGTACGTACGCATGAACGCTACTTCCGTTTCTATTTCGTATTTTCCGGAATGGAATCATAATGATATAAGAGTATATTATAATTACAGTATAATAAAATATATAATATCATTAACTTTATCCTTTACACATCCCACATATGGTATTAACGAATCAAATCACTTTTAGGGGGCGGTAGTCCGCACTTCCTAAAATGAAGATATCGTGTTTACCCATAATGGAAACCATAAAGGTATGCCCAAAATGAAAAAAAAATAGAAGCTTAAGGAAAACATAAACATATTATATATAATATATAAAAGTAGTGACATCATAATGTCCACCTTTGAAGGTGTTAAATGAGTATTGAACAATCATCGTTTCGGGAGGCAGAATTTCTCCATCCATGGAAACCGTATGTTCTTTAACCATTTGATGTAGTTGTGTGAGAGTGTAGCTCAAATAAATCTTATAACAACATCCTAGTATATTTAAGATACTGTTGTTGTTATAAAAGAAGTAAATAAAAAAAGTTTAGGGGGTTGGAGAAGCAAAATAAAACAAATGAACATGAGAGAATGAATTACCTTTAAAAGTGTAACTCCTTTTGATTTGAGCCTAAAGGCTTCCTTTGAAAGGATTATGCCCAAAGGGAATCCTCTAGGATGAGGAGAGGTATTTGGATAGAGTAAATGGGCAGGGGTTGGCCGATCCAAAGGCTTGAGGAGTGTGTGAAATGAGGTAGAGGTGGGGGCCTTTTATAAGAGGAGAGGAGGGGCACTTTTGGAAAGTAAAAATAAGTTACTTTATTTAAAAAGAGTTTCGGATTAAAAAGGTCCCACATTGCTATAATTCTAGGATAAGGTGACAGGTATTCTAAATCAACTCATCCAATTGTTTTTTTCCATGTGTAGGTTTTAGATTTTTCATTATCTTTCCATTTTATTTAAATCGTTAAATAATGAGGTCATCGCTGCATCATCATGATGTCATAAATAATTTAATTTATTTAAAGTCTAAAAATTACAAAAAAAATACTACGATGTAGGAAATATTTTTATCTTTCCAATGAATATTTATAACCAAAAATCGGACTTGTATAACCCCATGTAAAAATTGTTTTAGTAAAACATCTCTTGTTTGTGTCATTTTTACTTTAACATTTAATAAAAAGTTATTTATGTCATTTCCCAACCAAAGTGTCTCCATGGGGTACCCAAGTTGACCCATGGATTTTCTTGGTCTGACATGACACAACCAATAAGGTTGAGACATGTGTCTAGGTCATTTCATATTATTAAAGCATTATTTATACCTCAAATTACCCTAATTACCACTAATCGCGATTAAAAACTTAATAAGTTACTATACATAAAAAAATTATTTTAATCCCATTGAACCAAATTTTACTTCTTAATGACAACCATTTATGTCTGATTTTTTAAATTCAAAACACAATGATGGCAAAATTTCATTTAAACGGAAAAATCAGTTTTTATAAGTACCACTTAGTGGTTTCACTATTCATCAAAAATTGAAGTTTTTCAGAAAATTACCAAAAATCCACCCTAAGCTATATTTGATATTCTGAATTCAAAAATGAAGTCTATTTTAAAAAATTCAAAAAATATAAGTCACATTAATTAATTTAATAATTAATTCCCGCTGTCAGAGCAAATAGCATGTTTTTATGAAACAATAAGTATCAAAAGATTGACACCAATTTAAGTCCAATTTCAAAGTGAAATTGATTCCAATGACCACCATTGGATTAAATGGTAAAAATATATTCTAATTTCACTTCAAAACCTATTCAAAAGATAATATAATCATATAAATAAAGTAGATTAAAAAGCAGTTTTGATGTAAAATGCAGTATTTTTCACTATTCATTAAAAAGTGAACATTGTCAGAAAAATACCAAAAATTCACACAAATTAAATTTTGATGTCCCAATAATAAATAATAAGTTTATTTTGACAAACATAGTTTATAAAATTGTTAAAAGATAGATTTAAAAAGGGTTTTCCATCATAAGGCAGTAAAACAATCTTTTAAGAGTATTAGTGTATTCCATGCTTAAGATTGGATTTATTTTCATTTTAAGCCTCTAAAACACTATCTTAATCATTAATAGACGTAGATAAAAATATATATTATTCATTACTTACTTGGGATGTTACATCCTTCCCCCCTTTAGAAAATTGTGTCCCCGCAATTTATTTACTTATCAAATAAATGGGGGTACTTATCTCTCATTGCATTTTCAGATTCCCATGTTGCCTCTTCAATCATGTGGTTTTTCCACAAAACCTTTACCTGGTGAATCACCTTATTCCGTAACACTTGCTCCCTGTGGTCAAGAATCTGGACCGGTTGTTCCTCATAAGATAGGTTCTCTTCCAGCTGAACTACCTCTGGACTCAAAAATGAGGTGGATCTGGCATATACTTTCTCACCATCGAAACGTGAAAAATATTGTGTACCTGAGATAAACTCGGAGGTAAAGCCACTCGGTATGCAAATGATCCAACTCTCTCTAGAATTTCGTATGGTCCAATGAACCTTGGACTTAGCTTTCCTTTCTTACCAAATCTCATCACACTTTTCCAAGGAGAAACCTTGAGAAAAACATGATCACCTACCTCAAAAGAGAGATCCTTCCTCCGGTTATCCGCATAATTCTTATGCCTGCTCGGAGCTGTTCTCATGTGATTCTGAATCAGCTGAACTTTTTCTACCATCTCTTCTACCAATTTTGGTCCCATAAACTTCCTTTCACCCACTTCATCCCAGAAAGCTGGAGTTCGACACCGCTTCCCATATAATGCCTGAAATGGTGCCATCTGTATACTGGAATGAAAACTGTTCTTATATGAAAATTCAACCAAAGAAAGATGTTGGTCCCAACTTACCTGATAATCCATAGAACAAGCTCGTAGCATATCCTCCAAGGTCTGAATTGTTCGTTCTGACTGCCCATCTGATTGAGGATGAAAAGCTGTACTAAAATTTAATTCAGTACCCAACGACTTCTGAAGGCCTTTCCAAAAGTTAGAAGTAAACCTGGGATCACGATCCGATACAATGGAGAGAGGAACTCCATGTAACCTGACTATCTCTTTAATATACAAACGGGAAAGTTGATCAAGAGAGAAATTATCTCGTATAGCAAGTAAATGAGCAGATTTGGTCAAGCGATCAAAAATAACCCAGATTGCATTATTACCTCAAGATATCTTCAGTAATCCAACAACAAAGTCCATGGATATATTCTCCCATTTCCACTCTGGCACTAGTAAAGGCTGAAGCATCTCTTTCGGTAACTGCCGCTCTGCTTTAACCTGCTTACAAGTCAAACACTTCACAGTAAAATCAGCAATATCTCTTTTCATTCCATCCCACCAGTAATACTCCCGTAGATCTCTATACATCTTAGTACTGCCCGGATGAACTGAAAACGGAGAACTATGAGCTTCACATAACAACTCTCTCTTCAAATGTGAATCACAAGGCACACACAATCTCTTCCCAAATCTCAAAACACAATCATTATCAATGTTGAATTCAGGCAACTTACCTTTCTGAACCAGCTCTACCTTTTTCTACAACTCACTGTCTTGCTTCTGTGCTTGCTTGATTCTATCTGATAGAGAAGATCTCACTGATACCTGAAACAAAACAGAAGGACTTCCTGCACCAATAACTTCTATGCCAAAGTTCATCAAATCCTTAACCAAAGGATCACGTTCCAAACACAACATTGTTAATGAAGCATTACTTTTTCTACTCAAAGCATCAACCACTTTATTTGCTTTTCCCGGATGGTAATGAATTGTAAAATCATAATCCTTGATTAATTCTAACCATCTCCTCTGTATCATGTTTAACTCTTTCTGAGTGAATATATACTTTAAACTTTTGTGATCAGTATATATTTCACACTTTACTCCATACAAATGATGCCTCCAAATTTTTAATGCAAAAACAACAGCAGCTAATTCCAAATCATGTGTAGGGTAATTTACCTCATGAGTTTTCAACTGTCGTGAAGCATAAGCAATTACCTGATCATTCTGCATTAGGAAGCAACCAAGTCCTTTCAATGAAGCATCACTGTATATAACACACTCACCATTCCTGGAAGGTAGTGCCAAAACTGGAGCATTCACCAATCTTCTTTTCAATTCCTGAAAACAATCATCACATTCTTTTGTTTAGATAAACTTAACACCCTTCCGAGTTAGCTTAGTCATTGGACTAGATAACTGTGAAAAATTTCTAACAAAACTTCGGTAATAGCCCGCCAAACCAAGGAAGCTACGAATCTCGGTTACATTTGTGGGTCTTGTCCATTCTTCCACAACTTTTGTTTTTGCAGGATCAACAGTTATTCCATCTTTAGAAACAATGTGACCAAGGAAAGAAATTTGTTGCAACCAAAACTCACACTTGATGAATTTCCCATACAGTTTCTTTTCTTTTAAGGTTTGCAAGATAACCCTTAAATGTCTTTTATGCTCCTCTTTACTTTTTGAAACACCAAAATATCATCAATGAAAACCACCACAAACTTATCCAAGAACTCATGGAAAATTCTATTCATTAAGTCCATGAATACAGTAGGTGCATTGGTTAGACCAAAAAGCATTACTACAAATTCATAATGGCCATATCTCGTACAGAATGCGGTCTTCGTAATATCTGCCTCCTTTACCTTCAGTTGATGGTACCCCGATCTCAGGTCAATCTTTGAAAAAAACTGATCTCCCTGGAGCTGATCAAACAAATCATCGATATGAGGCAAAGGATATTTGTTCTTAACAATGATGTTATTCAAGGCTCTATAATCAATGCAAAGTCTCATAGAACCATCTTTCTTTTTAACAAACAAAACAGGAGCACCCCATGGTGATGTGATAGGTCTAATGAAACCTTTCTCTAATAAATCTTGCAATTTCTCCTTCAACTCTAAAAGTTCAATTTGTGCCATTCGATAAGGGGGTTTTGAAATTGGCTTAGCATCAGGAACTAAGTCAACAGTAAACTCAACTTCCCGATCTGGTATTATTCCAGGCAACTCATCAGGAAAAACATCAGGATACTCATTTACCACTGGCACATCATTAATCTGAACAGTTCCTTTATTTTCAACGACGTGTTCAAGGTAACATTCATTTCCATATTTTACAATTTTCTCGGCCTATTGATATGTTATCAAAAGTAAGGGTTCATTCTTGTACACAAACTGAAAGTCTTTCTGAAAAGAAACTTCTTTAGATCTACAGTCAATCTTAGCATGGTAAATAGAGATCCAATCCATACCCAGGATAACATCAAACTCTACTAGAGGTAGAATAATAAGGTTTGCAGGTAGGTTCTTTCCACAGATAAGGATAGGAAGATTCTTATAAATTCTTTTTGCCTCAACATTCCCCCCAGGTGTTTTTACCAAAATTTCAGGAGTCATTTCTTGAGATGGTGTTCCCATTTTACTAGAAAAGGTTTCAGAGATGAAAGAATGTGTAGACCTCAAATCAAACAACACACTGGCATAATCTGAAAAAACAAACAAAGTACCTAATACAACTTCATTTGATGGCCCGACATCTTCTGAAGTAGTTGCAAAGGATTTCACCACCCCTTTCTGCTTGTAGTCTAACTGCTTCACATCACTCAAGCTCTTTGTCGGACACTCCTTTGCATAGTGACCCATCTCATTCCACTTATAACATTTCACTAACTATAAATCAAATTTGTTCTTACCTTCACCTTGATACTTTTCAGTGCAATCACGAGCCTTATGTCCCATCTTAACACATCGGTATCACTTTCCAGAATTCAGAAGACATTCCCCAGCATGCCTTTTTTCCACATTTATCACAAACTGGAAACTTAGTTCTCTTACCATCAGACCTTTTTTGAAGAATTCTTACCTTTCTCCTGCCACCTCGGTCTCTTCTTCTACTTGTTGTTATAGAACACTTGGTCATCGGCAAACTCCATTTCCACCTTCTCAGCACATCAAACAAGCTTTTCATAACTTTTAAACTCACGAGAAGCTAATGAACTTCGATATTTTGGCTTTAATCCTAAGTAAAAACGATTGATTTTACTATCAAGGTCTCGGATAAAATTTGGAGCATACCTTGCCAATCGAGTGATCCTTTCTTCATAGGCAGCCACTGAGTCTTCCTCTTGCCTCAATTCCAAGAATTGTTTTTCCATCCTAAGTCAAACATCCTTAGGAAAATACTTCTCAAGAAACATACCTTTGAATTCATCCCAGTCAAGAGCATCAATCTCATCAGTGTCCCTGATATTTTTAACCATAGACCACCACTGATCTGCTTCACCCTCTAAACGACAAATAGCAAGACTAACATTTTGACTTTCTGAACACCCCATGACATCAAAAATCTTCTTCAATGCTTTAATCCACCCTTAAGCTAGCACAGGGTCAGATGATCCTCTGAATGATGGTGGATGTTGCCTCATGAAATGTTCCACCACTGACATGTTCCTCTGCGGTTGATCTGGCTGATCTCGTGCATGGATACCACAACCATTTATCGCTTGAGTCAACTGTGCCATTAATGCAACAAACTGTTCAGTTCCAATTCCGACCATTTCTGGATGCTGATTCGGAAGGTTATTTCCTTTTGTATGCCTTCCTAGCACTGCTTCCTTGTTTCCTCTGCGGAAAACCATTCTGAACAAACATGTCTTAGATGAAACAACATGGTAATCTTCAAATGCTATATCAATTCAATTTAACCATAAAAAAATATTTTTGGATAATCATTTAATATAATTCTAACTACTAAAGTTATCTAAACCGGCCTCTGATACCAACTATAAGGCCCCAGCCTTAAACCTTACTTAATCTTGAGTTATTACAAGATTACACATTGAGGATCTTTTCAGGTTTAGAGTTTTAGAGAATTAGATCATAAAACTTGCATTACATTCCACATATAAACAAAGTGGTTACACAAAGATAGTATTCTTCATTCCCATCAATGGAAACATATTTAAAATAAAACATGGATTCTTTCTTGACACTTCCTTGACACTATCATCATATCATGTACCCTTCCCTTGACCTGTGAAAAACATTTCAAAAAAACTTGGGATGAGCATAAAGAGATCAGTATGGGTTATAAAAACATGGAAAGGAAACATGGGTACATATATACATAAGAGTGAAATAATACTTTACCCATAAAACATAAGCACATTAACATACCTTATCAAATCATGAGTAAATCATTGAAATCATAAGACATAAAGGTAACTTGAGGAATTCATAACATTCTTACGTAGGGAGTAACCCTCTTGGTTACGTTTGGAATACCCATCATAGTATATTCCCTAAATATCTTCGGAGAAACCTTAACGTTTCACTCCTTCGCATTACCCAATGCATTGGAGAGCTATATCGGGCTCACCCGCCCTTAGTTTATCAAAGAACCACCTGTCTTCATAATAATGCCCAAGAACCATAACATAATCGTATCACATAAAACATGCATAAAGGAAACATAACATTTCCACATTTCAATCACAAGATATCAATACAACAAAAAAAAACATTGTGAAAACCATTTTCAATACCAAAATAAAAGAAAAGTAAAACATGGTATTTATTTTTCTTTTAAAAAGAAGGTATGGCTTGTAGAGGAAGCCGAAACTCAAATAACGGTCATGACGGCGGAGAAGTCGTTGTCGCCGCATACGTACGACAAAAACATTCCCTTTTTGTCATTTAGTAAACGCTTCGTATAAAAAAGATTCCTTTTGAATAAACGTAAAAGTCAAAGGGGTTTATACACCGTATAAAAGAAAGTTGTGTATAAAATAAAATATGCCTCAATGAAAGGAGATTGAGACGAAGTCCCATACCTCGTATCAGACTTGACCCGACCGTTCTTTAATCTCCTGAATAATAAACTTGAGTTAATCTCTACTTGCTTAAGAACCTTTTTAAAGTTCATTATTCCTTTTATACCATGTTATTAACATCATGTAATCATTTAAGTTAATAATGTTCATTTTGACGGTATTTGGTTCTTAAGTCAAAAATAGACTTCTTACACTTACATGTTGTTAATTTGGTCAAAGGTTCGTTATATCCAGAATTATATTAATGATTTCGATAAAATATATATCATATATATTCATCATATACATGTATTTATAATATTACATCACATTTAGAGGTAAGAAATGAAATGCACCGTTCATGGAGACGGTAAACTGTACGTACGCATGAATGCTACTTCCATTTCTATTTCGTATTTTCCGGAATGGAATCATAATGATATAAGAGTATATTATAATTCCAGTATAATAACATATATAATATCATTAACTTTATACTTTACACATCTCACATATGGTATTAACGAATCAAATCATTTTCAGGGGGCGGTAGTCCGCACTTCCTAAAATGAAGATATCGTGTTTACCCATAATGGAAACCATAAAGGTATGCCCAAAATGAAAAAAACAGAAGCTTAAGGAAAACATAAACATATTATATATCATATATAAAAATAGTGACATCATAATGGCCACCTTTGAAGGTGTTAAATGAGTATTGAACAATCATCGTTTCGGGAGGCAGAATTTCGCCATCCACAGAAACCGTATGTTCTTTAACCATTTGATGTAGTTGTGTGAGAGTGTAGCTCAAATAAATCTTATAAAAACATCCTAGTATATTGAAGATACTGGTTTTGTTACAAAATATGTAAATAAAAAGAGTTTAGGGGGTTGGAGAAGCAAAATAAAACAAATGAACATTAGAGAATGAATTACCTTTAAAAGTGTAACTCCTTTTGATTTGAGCCTAAAGGCTTCCTTTGAAAGGTTTATTCCCAAAGGGAATCCTCTAGGATGAGGAGAGGGATTTGGATAGAGTAAATGGGCAGGGTTTGGACGAGCCAAAGGCTTGAGGAGTGTGTGAAATGAGGTAGAGGTGGAGGCCTTTTATAAGAGGAGAGGAGGGGCACTTTTGGAAAGTAAAGATAAGTTACTTTATTTAAAAAGTGTTTCGGATTCAAAAGGTCCCACATTGATATAATTATAGGATAAGGTGATAGGTCTTATAAATACACTCATCCAATTGTTTTAGTCCATGTGTAGGTTTTAGATTTTTCATTATCTTTCCATTTTATTTAAATCGTTAAATAATGAGGTCATCGCTGCATCATCATGATGTCATAAATTATTTAATTTATTTAAAGTCTAAAAATTACAAAAAAAATACTATGATGTAAGAAATATTTTTATCTTTCCAATTAATATTTATAATCAAAAATCTGACTTTTATAACCCCATGTAAAAATTGTTTTAGTAAAACATCTCTTGTTTGTGTCATTTTTACTTTAACATTTAATAAAAAGTTCTTTATGTCATTTCCCAACCAAAGTGTCTCCATGGGGTCCCCAAGTTGACCAATGGATTGTCTTGGTCGGCCATGACACAACCAATAAGGTTGGGACATGTGTCTAGGTCATTTCATATTATTAAAGCATTATTTATACCTTAAATTACCCTAATTACCACTAATCGCGATTAAAAACTTAATAAGTTACTATTCACCAAAAATTTATTTTAATCCCATTGAACCACATTTCACTTCTTAATTACAACCATGTATGTCGGATTTTTGAAATTCAAAACACAATGATGGAAAAATTTCATTTAAACGGAAAAATCAGTTTTTATAAGTACCACTTAGTGGTTTCACTATTAATCAAAAATTGAAGTTTTTCAGAAAATTACCAAAAATCCACCCTAAGCTATATTTGATATTCCGAATTCAAAAATGAAGCCTATTTTAAAAAATTAAAAACATATAAGTCACATTAATTAATTTAATAATTAATTCCCGCTGTCAGAGAAAATAGCGTGTTTTTATGAAACAATAAGTATCAAAAGATTGACACCAATTTAAGTCCAATTTCAAAGTGAAATTGATTCCAATGACCACCATTGGATTAAATGGTAAAAATATATTCTAATTTCACTTCAAAACCAATTCAAAAGATAATATAATCATATAAATATATTAGATTAAAAAGCAGTTTTGATGTAAAATGCAGTATTTTTCACTATTCATTAAAAAAGTGAACATTGTCAGAAAAATAGCAAAAATTCACACAAAGTAAATTTTTATGTCCCAATCATAAATAATAAGTTTAATTTGACAAACATAGTTTATAAAATTGTCAAAAGATATATTTAAAAAGGGTTTTCCATCATAAGGCAGTAAAACAATCTTTTAAGAATATTAGTGTATTCCATGCTTAAGATTGGATTGATTTTCATTTTAAGCCTCTAAAACACTATCTTAATCATTAATAGACATAGATAAAAATATAGATTATTCATTACTTACTTGGGATGTTACAAATACTCCTCATGAACTAAAATATGGCATCAACCTAATTCACACCATAACATATTCCATAATACCTATCCCAATAGGATGTATATCTATATCCGGGAACATACGACACAACATGAAATTAGAAATGTATCCTAAATTGCATGGAATAATTTAGGGATAGTGATTTATTATAAAGTGTCTAAAATGATGCAAGAGAGGGAGTATCCTCATCCCATCGGGTTTCAATACAATAAAACCCACAATCATGTTAGTAATGACATATCAATTCAAGTGCATCCCCAAGGAGTGGGTTCAAATGAATCCAAATAATTAAATTTGGAAAAAAATTGATTCTATGATATTCAGATACTTCCAGTATGTAGATCAACTATTCCAAGGAACAACACATTACCTAATTCCATTTCTTTCCATTAACATTTTATTGTCTCCAAATCATTAATCAAATTAGAAGAGAATGATTTGATACCACTTTGTAAGGTCCCAAACCTGGGTGCCAAATAATGGTGCCCAGAGCCCAGAAGACCACATGGAATCAACCGCATCACCCCAAAAACCATAGGATACCGACTAGAATCAAAAGAATAAGTGTGTTATTATGAAGATAATGCCCGAATCTCTAGAGTGTACCACAATGAAAAATAATATCATATAAGTAGAGGAAGCTTCAAATCAACTAGAAAATAGATAAACATTAGGAATGGATAATAATACAAAAAATGAGTCTCATATACTGATGATGATTATTCGTGACATGTGTTTCAAATAAATCATCTTGAATAAGTATACATGAATGGTGTATGATATGTGTGAAAAAAGTAAAAAAATATATAAAATGTATCCCACCTAGTATCAAGAGTATCTACTCGGTCCCATGCTCCCATAATCCTTTGAATTAGTCATGAACATGTATTGGGGAGCTTCCCCTTATCCATACATGTAGTCATATATTTTGTTCGAGTAACATCAGTGGATTGAACATTGTGTTAGATATATTCCTAGAAGAAAATCCCCCAAGGTACAGTACCATACATTTAGTGAATATATAATATCAATAGTGTGATGTAAGTAATAGTATATAAATGGAAGTACTAAAAATAAACATCCTACAAATTCTAGGTTTTCATTTAATAACCAAACAATTTACATCTATTTCATTTGGAAATGTAGTCTCAGAATTAGCATTCATGCCTATGTCATTTATAATCATGTTATTAAACAAGACAATATCATTTAATTAATAAGTCTTAGGACCCAAAACATATACCCAAATCACTCATATAGATAATTGATCAAAATATTCCAAATAGTCCATCTATAAGGTATATGTATCTAAATTAATCTAATATTGTGCTTTGGCTTGGCAGACATGTCATATAGTCATTTCATTCATTAATAATGTAAGAACCTAAGACCATCCATGGAATTAATAATTTGGAATCCAATTATCTCTTTAGGTTTATCATTAACTGAGAACCATTCAATATTTTCCTAGGAATTCCTAATTGGAATTCTAGTATCATCCTAGGTGTGGTATAACATCAATTCCACACTTGTTTGTCATTGGTGGTCTACTAAGGGATCCCAAATATCACCACTGGCATATACGATCAACTTCCCTCCAATTACAACCATGTAAATACATAATTATTCCATTTATAACTAGTTGTATAATAGTCAACCCCCATGAATCCGTCTTTGGAAATCTGTATAAGGAGTCTAAGTTTCATTCGTGCGTAAGCAATATAGAAGAAAAATGATTCCATCCATTGTGTACGTATATGAACCCATGGGTCACCAACAGAATATAATAATTATATCAATAAATAAAATTCAATCATTATAATTTACTATGTTTAGGACATCACCAAGAACATTTCATTTAAAACTCACCTCAGATGGAGAATCATGTCATGGGCTAAGCTTAAAAGGCTTTGATTATTTTCAAATCACATAGAATTTCAATTTAAAAACGAAACTAAAGACTAAGAATTCAATTTCATGTCATATCCTAGGTTCATGTTCATACTATAACATTCCTTTAATCCATTTAAAATAAAATTTATAATTCAATTACAGTTGACAATTCAATATTACTCATCCCATGGAAAAGGATAAAAGAAACACCAAAAGGAATTCAATTCCAAGACAACCATGGTGGTCAATTTAATTAAAAAACACACCCAATGGGGTGATCCAATTCATGTTCTATATCCTTTACAAATTATAAAAGGGTATCATCAATTAAAAAAGTAATACCTATAAACATAAACCATGGATTATACACCATTTCAAGGGCGATGCTCTGAGAATTGGGTGAAAGGTGGAACATAATATATATAAACACTTTCAAATAAATGGAAAAGAATGAGAATAGCTATTGTAGTTATATATTGGATATATCATTTATATATTCTCCTAATTCTACTAAGATTGGGAAAAATTGATGAATGGGAAAGGAACCTATTAATAGTGGTAATTAGCTTTCACTAAATAGAAGAGATTTTATCAACTAAAACTAGGAATTACACCAAAAGAATCATGAAATCTCTTATGTGAGTCTAATGGGAAAAATATTTCTTTTTTCGGATATCGAACAAAAATTTAGTGATAAATCCTAATTTAGAGCTTCAAATGAGCTCTCAAAAACTCAAGAATCCTACTGATATAGAATAGATAAAATTTGGGTAGAAATAAGACTTAATGAAGGATAGTTTTGTAATTTCACCCAAAATATAAGGTATCATGATTTGGATTATTTTTTTTAATACATGTTCCATTCATGCACACATTGTTGTATGGAAGGGCACCCCCACACATTTTATATACATGGTTTGACAAACCGTGCATAAACCATGAAAAACTCCACTGTCTAAATTGTAGAAATTCTCGCATGGGTATACAACCAAAATCACATGGTTTATCAAATTGTGCATCCTATTGGATTCCACTATCTGGCTTAGCACTATTAGAATTAAACATATATATTCCCCTTACATGGTTTGTACGAACTGTGCAGTAGTCCATTTTCATCACAAAAGGTGGGATCTGGGCTCCAAACTTGCCCTTGACACCCCTGATTCTCCATGACCATAAAGGGAATTAATATTAAGACATATTTATGAATTTAAAATTATAATTGATTTAAATAAAAATATATATAGGTAAAATAAGAACATGTTTCTTACACAACCTTCCCTTCCTTCCTTTGAAAAATGAAAACATCACCCATGTGTATGTTTGGACTACTGCCTCTATGAAGGATGTATACCATCTTTCATAATTTCCATAAATAGATATTTATAAAAGTATATTTAATTTAATAATATTATATATATAATTATTAATTTTCTTTAGGTGATTAAAACATGACCAAGGTTTAAGGACCGAAACTACCAAATCAAAAAATTTCCCGAGAAACAGAATGTTTAACACATAAATAATTAAATATAAAAACTAATTTTGAGTAAATGGTTTAAAATAATGTTAATAATAAATAATATATATTAAGAAAGAAATAAAATATTGATCCTTATTAGATTAATAATAAATTTAAATTTAGATTTTGAGAGCTTTGAACGCATTTACCAAGTGACAATCCAGGTTTAGGGTTTGTACTATAATCTCATTTTTAATAAATATTGTTTATGTATAATGACCTAGGATTTTCATACATGGATTATATATATTTATAAATTAATATTCATTTCATTACACAAACAATTGATAAATATCTAAATTATTTTAGTGCTTATGGAATCCTAGAACATATTCTTCTAATTTGGTGGAAGATTTTCAACATATCCCATTAATATCTTCCCTTTTAATATTTCTACCTAAAATCGTTCTTTATAATATGGTGAAAAGCAACATATGAAAAGGATAATATCATATTCTCAATAATGGTTAAAGGGGAATATATCAAGAAAACATGATCATAAGAATGTAAAAACAAGAACATAAAATTCATATAATAATTTTGAGTCAAGTAATAAATCTTGGCAGTTCATAAGACTTAAACCCTAAAGAAACACGAGTCACAAAAAATATAATTTTCCTAAAACATGGAATTGTGGAAGAAAAATGATAATATAAAATAATTTCTATATTATTCATGTATCATTTCCATGACCATCATAGTAGATAAATTCCTTTACTAAACTGGGTTCGGTACCCATTCCATCTATATATTACTAAAACGAGTTTAGTTATATTCCTGTAAAATTTTACATAACTAGGATAACTTCCCATTCAAATCATATATATCTCATGAGATATAAATAATTACCCATTTAATTATAGGTATATATATCCACCAAACATAACATAATAAAAATTGTACATATGTGTGCAACAAGAACATTGATCATTCATCATATTTGTACCCATGGAATAAAATGGGTTTCATAAACATCATTCAATCATAACATAACCTATGGAAAAGAAATGGGTTTCATAAATATAATTACATCATAATAATATACTCTTATTAGAAAGAATAATAATTATATCATTGAATAATATCACCAGTAAAACATTAGTAACATCAAATAATGTATTCTGAAATGAAAAATGACTTTGTATTATCATTTCAAACAAATCATAAAGAAAATATCATTTCTTATTTGACAAATACTTTTTAAATCGTAAAACATTTATAAAATATTTTTCAATTAAATTTTACATTAAAAACTATAAATTATGGATTGAAATCTCCTTTAATCATCATTTAAATCCCTTTCCTTGAAAATTCATGAAAGATCATTTAAAATACTTTTAAAACAATTTTAGAAAACATTATTTTGAAAGAACATAGATTTTAAAGTTAAGGGATAATAACATTAAATTAAACAGATTTAATCATTATTAAAATGATATTAATGATATAACATGTCCAAGGGTAGTATATACACTTCATAAAATAAAATAGCTTCATAACATAACATGTGTCTGAAGGATGGAAAATTTGGACAAAACTCCCTTACTGATATGGTATGTTTTAGTACATAAACCCCATGAAAGAGAGATCATAAAATGGATATGTAAATAACAATAAATTTAAGGATAAGGATAACCTAATAAATTAATGGGTAGTGTATACATCACAGAAAATAAACAAGTGATGAATATGGAATAAGTCTCTTATAAATAAAGGTGATACTATAAATCCCCTTAACTTGTGTCTTCACTCTCTGCGTACTCATGAAAAAATTCTATATAATAAATAAATGTTTACTATAAATCTATTAATTAAATTTATTAAATTATATCATGCAATAATTATTTAATTATGGCATTATATTACCCGTTTATAAATTATTTAATGTTAATGTTGCGTTTTTGGTAATAATTGCTTTTTTTCTCATGTGTTCTGATTTTTTATAGTTTTTCCTCTTAATTATATCATGATTTTATAATCTATATTATTATTTACATGATATAAATATCATATATTCATTATATAAGTACTTATAATAACCTGTAAAAGATAGAAATGAAATACACCATTCATGGAGATGGTAGGTTTACATACACATGAACGTTGTTTTCATTTCCTTGTCAAATTTAACGAAATAAAATTATAAGAAATATCATCAAATAAGAATAAATTTTAAATTATATATATATCATATATATTAATAAAATTAATCTTTGTTACTATATAATTGAAATATATTAGAAAAATGATTCACCTCGCATCGTGGAGAATGTAAGCCATACTAATGCACGAGTGACGTTATCATTTCTGAAAATATTATGGGCTGAAAACATTAATATGAAATTAGCATTACAAAAGATTAATGTTTTCATAAATATAATATATAAATATTAAATCCATTATATTTCCAAATAATAAATTATGGTGATGGAAAATTAATTTTATCGCTACATGGAGATGGTATGTTATACGTATGTACGAGTGATACTTTCCCTTCTTATTCAATTGGAAAGGGGTTGTATAGTGGTGTGTTCATAATAAAAATAACATTCTAGAATATTCAATATTATGAATTTATTATTTTAAGATATATATATCATATATTTAGAGGAGTTATTAATGTGTAGAAAAAGAGAGTGATCGGTAAAAGCGATTAACTCTTCTTTGAAGAGGATCCATTAAATCTTCTCAAAAGGACTCTACAGTTGGTTCTTTGGGAGTACGAGAACCTCTAGAATGAATAAAGGTAATTTTAAAAGAGAATTTGGTAGATGTTTTTCGATCTAGAAGGTTCAAAGTAGGGTACTGAGTTTTGGGAGGAGGTGTCCTTTTACAATGAATGTGATTGGAACTTTAGGAATTTCCCGAAATGATTAATATATAATAAATTAAATCTCAACAAAAATAAATAATAATGTAAATTAAATCAATGATAAGGTGGTATAGTGTTTATATCCCATCAAAAAAGTGATTTTAAGAATGTTTTTTATAAATATAAACCTTATATTTTTTTTAACCCTTTTATAACATATTTTAATTTTAACAACACTAATTTTTTTTTAATATTAAAACATTGATTTTTTAACTTATATGGTTTCAATTGACCTTAAATATTAAATTTACTAAATTGTATAACTTATCATAATCAGTTTATTTTTTTAACAACTTTCATATGTTTTATATAATTTATTAAATTATTATTTTCATTAAATATGATTAGTTCCGATTTTTATACTATTCATTATATTGGTATTAAGAAAATATAAATATAAATATAACTTAAAACCAAATTATTTAACACACCCATAATATATAATAATCAACTATAAAAATTTTATATTATATTAATAAATTAATTTTAAATTTACTTTAATATTTTTAAAGTCATTTATTAGCTTTTTTAAATAGTTGAATAATTACTGCATCATAATTGTGTGATCATTTAAGGTAATTATCTGTTCACAAAAAATTATAAATAAATGACTATGATTATAATAACTCATTTATATTTCCAAATAATGTTTATAGTCTAATATAGATTCTAGAAATCCATATATTAAAAATATAATATTTATTAAAAACATGAATGTGACAACATTGACATCACTTGAAATAAAATATTGTAAATATCATAATTTCATCTAAGTTACACAAATAGTCAAAAAATCATTAAAATATGTATATTAACATAAAAATTACCATCATATTCATTCATAAAATAACTTTCCCCCCATGTGGACACATAATCGATATTAAAGACAAAAAATTGACATTATTTACTTTATTGGATTAAATATTATATAAGTTATTATCATGTAAAAGTTTCCATTAAACAACATAATTTTAATCCTTATATCTTTAGGTCTAAAATATCTTCATTTAGTAGAATATTCTTGTAACACCTTGATATTTTATGAGAAGTATTTTTTTTATGTCTTATGTTATACACAACATCAAATAAATCTTTCACAGCACACAACACTAGCTTAGCTTGCGTTACACGCAATCACGACCTTCCTCGATAGCGTGTGTAGTACGCAATACCGAGTTCCACTAAACAACGATATATTAATATAATATTATAAACTATACATTATGAATATTCTTAACTGAATTTTAAATCTTATAACATTATTATTCATCTTAAATATTTTCTAGAACATGTTATGAGAACAAAATAAAATTTTTGGGTAAAATAAGTATTTTTCAAAAAATGCAGTTTTGCCGCCTTTTGATGGAACACCCACATCAAATCTAGTTTTTGACAAGTTTATAAGGTAAATTTGACAAAATATAATTCTTCTTTAGAATCAGGATATAAAAATTTACTTTGGATAAATTTTTCATATTATTCTGATAACTTTCATATTTTAATGAATATTAAAAACACGCTATATTTTAATTAAAAAAAACTTCTTTCATCGCAATTATTTATATGGTTAAATTATAATATTTAATGGTTTTAAAGAATAAATATAATATATTTTTACCATATAATATAATTTATGTCATTTTCATTAATTTTACATTGAATTCATAGGTAAAAACATTTCAATCTTTGGCATTGTTTTAACTTTTAAAAACCCATTTGCTTAACAACAAGATTAATTTTAAAATTAATTAATGCCACTTCTATGTTTTGAATTTGAAAAAATGGACCTCATTTTTGAATTAATAATATCAAATATATCTTAGGATGAATTTTTGGTATTTTTCTGAAAAACATCAATTTTTGATGAATAGTGAAACCACTTAGTGGTAGTTAAAAAAACTGAATCTTCAATTTAAATGAAATTTTACCACTTCTGTGAATTAAATTTCAAAAATCTGACATAAATGGTTGTTTTCATGAAGTAAAATGTGGTTCAATAAGATGAAATTAATTTTTTATGAATAGTAATTTTTGACTTTTATTTACTGCGGTTAAAGGTAAATAGTGTAATTCAAGGTTAAAAAAACATTATAATAATTCAAAATTACCTTAAAACATTTCCAATCCTTATTGGATGAGTAATGGCCGACCATGGTCATCCTTGGGTCGATTTTGGGACCCCATGGAGCCACTTAACAAAGACAATGACACATTAGATTAATTAATTTAATGTAAAGACAAAATTGGCATTAAAAACAATCTTTTAGTAATTAATTTTTATAAGGAGTTATATAGATTATATTTTGTGACTATAAATATTAATTGGAAATATAAAAATATTTCCTACATGATGATATTTTTTTTATAATTTTTAGACATCAAATAAATAAAATTATTTATGACACAATAATGATACAGTATTTACCTCATTAATAAATGATTTAAATAAATAAGATTATAATGATTAAAATATTTTTCCAAAATATGTCCCATTCTGATTGGATGATTTTATTTCTACCATGAGTCATCTTATATTCATCTTTAATGATTTTTTTAACTTCTGAAACCGAAGATAAGTTTATAATAAAATAATATTTTCAAACTTTCCAAAGGTGCCCCTCTCTTCCCTTATAAAAGGGCACCTCCTCCCTCTCCTCCTCACACCACTTTGAGCCATAAAGCTCGGCCAAAACCTGCCAATTTCTATTCTCCACTTCCCTAGAAACATCCTATAGGTCCTTTTATTCTTCAAAGACCAACCCTAGGGCCCTAAGAGGAGGTTGAGAAGAGGCGCGTCAAATAAGAGGTAATATCAATTACCGATCCTTTCCAATTTCTTTCTTCTTCAACTTCCTCTTCTTTAGTTGTTTCATTAGGAAGTAATAACATCAGTATTACTTATATACTGATATGTTATTATAAATATGAAACAACCCCATTTCAACTATTATCCATCCTACGGAAAACGAAATCACCGCGTGTGCGTACGTACAGAATACCGTCTCCACGCCGTGGTGTAATCAGTTTTTCCACCACCACATTAATTGGATGTGTATAATGGTGTAAAGAATAACTATATATGATTATTGTAAAGTGATATTGATTTTGAAATAGTATACATACACTTCAATACAATTCCACGATCAAGGGAACGATATCATCGCTCGTGCGTACGTACGGCCTACCGTCTCCACGATGTGATGCGACTCGTTCTACCAGATCTTCATTGCATAATGATTATATAAATTAATTGAATGACTAAATATGATATATATTACACTAATACCAATATGTAAATGAGGTATCTATAACCTAAAAAGAAGAATAAGAATTTATTCGACAAAACACACATAAGAACATAAAGCAATAAACACCCGAATAACAAGTTAAAATTAAATATTACTAATAAGAAGCTCAGAATATGACCATATATTATATCATAACAATTATTAAGATTTTGTAATAAGTAAATAACATTATTTAAATCATTATAGAGGAGTTTCATACACGTACGAAGCAAATCGGACCTAAGGTAAGGGAAAATCTCACAATCTCATTTTTAGCTGAGATTGTTTATACTTTGGTATTTACTGGGGTGTATTTATTATCTACATCCATGTTTCTCAATATTTAATATTATTTCTATCCTCCTAAAATTGTTTAAAACAAATTTTACCCTTCGGTGTGTTTTTAGTAAAAGATATTAAAGGAATATTTTTTCATTTTTCATACAAAGTACTTTTTGACTTTTTCGGCCAAAGTATGGGATGAATGATTTTTTAACTTATACAACATGAATGGATTTTTATGATTTCATATAACATTATTTACATGAAACTTCCTTTAAAAGATTTCAAGTTTATTTTTAATCAACTTCTTTAAGTTTAAAACTGTATGACATGTTAAGAAGGGAAAAATGTTTTTGAAGTAGAAAAGATATTTTCCTCAAGAATGGAGTTCAAGTGTTTTATCAAAATTATTTTACATCTAAGATAATGTGGGATTCTGTTTCTATCCCTATTTTTACATCGATTTGATTATGTTATGATGGAATTATTTTTATGATGTCCTTTTATCTTATATGGATTATGTTATGATGGCATGACGTTGAAGAATCCCATTTTTTATTACATAGGTTATGATATGATGTATGAATTATGATTTTGTGGTACACATAAGAATGGTTTAATTATGAGATGGGTGGGACCTATATCTCCCTCCAATGCATTTGGTAATGATTTATATCTCATGATATAGACATGGCTGGAATGTAAAGTTAAACTGGTTCAGTGATACAGGACTGGAACGAGGAGTGAACTCAGTTCAGTAATGGACTTTGTCCGCTATGATAGTCTTGGATATGTGTATTGACTAATATGAAATGATTTTTTATGATTATGTGTGTATGCCAAAAAGTATCATGTTTTATGTTATGATTATTTGGGATTACATTTCACCACTATGATTTATCCCATGTTGTGATATTATGATCTCTTTTGCAGGTTAAGATATTCAAAATGTTATGTTCTTATGCATATGATATGATTGATATTTCTTTTGGTTACCCTTACTGAGCATTTGAGATCACCCTTTTTTATGTTTTCTTTTCCCCAGTTCTGGATGAAGTTATTAAGTAAAATATGCCAAAAGGGACTCTAGATATGATGAAATAAATGGGAGACAACTTAGATGATTTATGAACCAGTTGTTTATGTTTCCTAGTTTCTAAAGACACAATACCTATACGGTCCTTTCAAGGTTTTGTTATATGTTGTAATAAGTATGCTTCAATTTTTGAAGTAATAACCATGTATGTAAATTATGTGTTGTTATAGTTAGTATCATGAGAAAGGTATAGTCAACCTTTTGAAACTAGGATGTGAAAGCCCTAGTAAGAACCCTAAGGATATGTCTAAGAATAGAACACCATATTAGTGTTTTAGAAATGGCCATGAATAACCTATGGTAATACCTTAAGTGTAAAATATTATTCTTGATTATGTGGTTTTCCTATTATGATTAGTGTTTCTCAAACTATGCTTATTGGTTTTAGTCAATGGCTGGAACCCAAAGGAATCGTGTTAATGCTGAATGTGACGGGCAATGCAATGATTGTCCCCCTGAGCAACCAAATGTTATGGGAGCTGGAATGAAAAATATTGTATCCATGATCACACAACATTCTCAAGATATGAACCATGCAGGACTTCCAAACGAACAAAGGAAGGAGAAACATTCTATTGAATCCTTCATGAGGCAGCATCCACCTTCATTCAGCAGGTCTTCTGATGCATTTGTGGCTGAACAATGGATTAATACCACTGAAAAGATGTTTTCAGTTCTACAATGCTCTGAACATGACAGTCATCTTAGCAGTGTATCGTTTGGAAGGTGATGCTAATCAATGGTGGAATCTTATCCAGAATACGAGGCAAAGAGATGAAATTGAGTCCATGGAATGGGACGAGTTCAAGAACTTATTTTTCAATAAGTACTTCCCTTGTATTCTTTGAACAAAGATGGAGCAGGAGTTTCTTGAAGTGAAGCAAAAGGATGATGAATCTATTGGTACCTACGAAGAAAATTTTACAAGACTTGCAAGGTACCCTTATGGAATTATTATCCAACCTGAGAGTAAAATAGATCGATTCTTTAGTGGATTAAAACCAATTCTTCGAAAGGAATTAGCCATAAGGGACTTCAATATCTATGAAGAAATGGTTTGATGTTATCTCAAGGTTGAGACGGAGATTGGAGTAACCCATTAGTCATATGGGTTTGATAAGAAGAGGAAAATGGAATTCAAAGGAAAATCTAAAGACCACGCTGAAAAGAAGATGAGTTTTCCTTTATACTCAAATTGTGGAAAGAAACATGGAGGGAATTGTCTTAAAGGGACAATCAAATGTTTTAAGTGTGGAAAAAAAGGTCATCAGGTAGTTGAATATCGAAATAATGGGAAGAAGATGTCTAATGATGCGAACAAAGAAAGGGATACACAGAATTCACCTCCCACACTTCAATGTTTCAAGTGCAAGGAGATGGGGCATTATGCCAATCAATGCCTAAATCCAAGGGTTGTTGATGATGATCGATGTCAACAAACTCTTAAGGACAAAGACAAAATAAAGTCACATGTAATTACTATCAGCGATGTGGAGTACAATAACAAAGTGATGAAAGGTACACTTACCATCCACTCTAAAGTAGAAAATGTTTTATTTGATTCTAGATCCACCCACTCTTTTATTTCTGATGAATTTTCTAAGGGTATCGCTGAATTACCTCAACAATTAGATGTTGAGTTAGCTGTGACAACCCCTAATGGCACAACAGTCGCATCAAAAGTTTACAATTATTCTCCGATTGAAGATTTTGGGAAAGTGCTTCCTACAAATCTTGTGATCCTTCCTATAGTGGAATTCGATGTGATTCTAGGCATGTATTGGCTTTCTTTATATGGATCTCATATCAATTTCCAAAGAAGGGAAGTCACATTTCCTATTCCAGATCAATCTATGATCGTCTATCGATGGAAGGATGAACATAACCTTCCAATGGAAATTTCTTCCATCTTATGGGTCTTGATTCCACTAAATGAAGTTTGTTTATCTCAAATGGTTGGAGAGAAACTCATGATTAAGAATATGCCCATTGTATGGGAGTTTGATGATGTCTTTCCAGAGGAACGTTCAGGTCTTCCACCAAATAATGAAGTTGATTTTTCAATAGAACTCATACCAGGTGCTATGACTGTGTCAAAGACACCTTATATAATGGCCCCAATTGAGTTGCAGAATTGAAGAAGCAACTCCAAGAGAATCTTGATAAGGGATTCATACGACCTAGTGCATCACCTTGGGGAGCAACTGTTCTATTTGTTAAGAAGAAAGATGGATCAATGAGACTCTGCATTGATTATCGAGAACTTAACAAGATCACTATTAAGAACAAATATCATCTCCCATGCATTGATGACTTATTTGATCAACTACGTGGAGCTCAATAATTTTCCATGATTGATCTTCGTTCAGGGTATCATCAATTAAGGGTCAAAAAAGAGGATATACCAAAGACAGATTTCTGTACAAGGTATGAACACTATGAATTTATAGTGATGCCATTTGTTCTTACTAATGCCCCTGCTATCTTCATGAATCTAATGAATATAGTCTTTAGAGACTATCTTGATCAGTTTGTGGTAGTCTTTATAGACAATATTCTTGTATATTCAAATACCAAGGAAGAACATGAAGATCATTTGGGAATTGTATTGAAGACCCTGAGAAAGGATAAGATTTATTCCAAATTTACCAAGTGTGAATTTTGGCTTAAAAAAGTTTCATTTTGGGGTCACATAATCTCAAAAGAGGGGATATCTATGGATCTAGCAAAAATAGAGGTTATCAAAAGATGGTTGAGACCAAAAACAGTCCCTGAGATCCGATGTTTTCTTGGTTTGGCTAGATATTATCGACGTTTTGTGAATGATTTTTCATGATTATCTAATCCACTCACTAGGTTAACTAGAAAAGGAGTTAAGTTCGTTTGGATGGAGGAGTGTGAGGAGAATTTCAAGGAGTTGAAAAGAAGGTTATCCAGTGCACCTGTGCTCACACTGCCTTGTAGTGTAGAATAATTTGTGATCTACAGTGATGCATCCAAGATGGGATTGGGGTGTGTTCTCATGAAAAATGATATGGTGATAGCTTATGCCTCACGACAATTGAAAATCCATGAGAAAAATTACCCAACTCATGATTTGGAGTTAGCTGCAGTAATCTTTGCATTAATGATTTGGAGGCATTATCTTTATGGTGAACGGTGTGATATTTATACTGATCATAAAAGTTTAAATTATATTTTCACACAAAAGTAGCTGAATATGCATCAAAGGAGATGGTTGGAGCTGATTAAGGATTATGATTGTTCAATTCATTACCACCCTGGAAAAGCATACAAGGTGGCAGACGCATTAAGTCGACAAGACCATACTAGCTTATCCATGATGAGGATCACAAAAGATCCAATATTTATGGATTTAAAAAGGATGGATCTTGGAATTATAATGGAAGGGGAAAAGTATTATCTTTCTCAAATGAATGTTCAACCATCTATACATGTGAAGATTAAATAGGAACAAAAAGAAGATGTAGAGTTACAAAAGAAAGTGAGAAATGTTCCTGAATTCAACCTTGATTGTGATGGGATAATAAGGTTCAGGAATCAGGTTTGTGTTCCTCCCATCCTAGAATTATTGAAGGAGCTACTAGATGAGGCTCATAGTTTTTTATTCTCTATTCATCCTGGAAGCATGAAGATGTATAGGGACCTAAAAGAGTACTTCTGGTGGGATGGCATGAAAAGAGATGTTGCTGAATATGTCTCTCGATGCTTGGTTTGTTAGAAAGTTAAAGCTGAGAGAAAGAAGTATAAGGGGATGTTACAACCATTACCCATACCCAAATGGAAATGGGAAAACATCACTATGGACTTTATCACAGGACTTCATAAAACATCCAAAGGCAATAATGCTATTTGGGTCATAGTTGATCGTCTTACGAAGTCAGCACACTTCATTGCTATTAGAGAAGATTTATATCGGGATCATCTTTCCTGGATATATGTAAAGGATGTGGTAAGATTACATGGATTTCCACTTTCCATTATATCTAATCGGGATCTGAGGTTTACCTCGAATTTCTGGTGAAGTCTTCAGTATACTCTAGATACAGAGTTCAGTTTCAGCACTGCTTATCATCCTCAGATAGACGGTCAGTCTAAGAGAACAATTCAAACTCTAGAAGACATGTTGAGAGCTTGATATATGGATTTCAAAGGTGGTTGGGATCAACACCTACCTTTGGTGGAATTTTCTTATAATAATATCTTTCACACCAGCATTCAGATGGATCTTTATGAAGCTCTCTATGGAAAGAAATGTCAAACTCTAACTTGCTAGGATGAAGTTGGGGAAAGAAAGCTATTAGGACCTGATTTTGTTGATGTGATGGTAGAAAAGCTCAGATCTATTCGAAAACACATAAGAGCAGCTCAGAGTCGACAAAAAAGTTATGCCGACAACTGAAGAAAAGACCTAGAGTTTGAAGTGGTTGATAAAGTGTTCTTATGAATATCTCCATGGATGAGAGTAATGAGATTTGGAAAGAAGGGAAAGTTGAGCCCTAGGTATATCAGTCCTTTTGAAATACTGGATTGTGTTGGGAAGGTTGATTACCAATTGGTGATTCCACCGAATCTCTCTCAAGTTCACGATGTGTTCCACGTATCTCTCCTAAGAAAGTACATACCTGATCCTTCACATGTACTCTGCTCAGAAGTTGTACCGCTGGAGAAAGATCTTTCTTATGAAGAACTGCTGATAGAGATTCTGGATCATAGAGAAAAAGTTCTACAGAACAAGACCACTTACTTGGTTAATGTTTTATGGGGGAACCACCAATTAGAAGAAGCTACATGCGAGCTTGAGGATATGATGAGGGAGAGGTATCCTCATCTATTTGTTACGAAGTGATGAATTTCGAGGGCGAAATTCATTTTGAGGGGGATAGAATGTAACACCCTGATATTTTATGAGAAGTATTTTTTTATGTCTTATGTTATATGCAACATCAAAGGAATCTTTCATGGCACACAACACTAGCCTGTCTTGCGTTACACGCAATCGCGACCTTCCTCGATAGCGTGTGTAGTACACAATACTGAGTTCCACTAAACAACGATATATTAATATAATATTATAAACTAGCCGTTATGAATAGTATTAAGTAAATTTTAAATCTTATAACATTATTATTCATCTTACATATTTTCTAGAACATGTTATGAGAACAAAATAAATTTTTTCGGGTAAAATAAGTATTTTTCAGAAGATGCAGTTTTGTCGCCTTTTGATGGCACACCCACATTAAATCTAGTTTTTGACAAGTTTATAAGACCAATTTGACCAAATATAATTCTTATTTATAATCAGGATATAAAAATTTACTTTGGATGAAATTTTCATATTTTTCTGATAACTTTCATATTTTAATGAATAGTAAAAACACGCTATATTTTAATTAAAAATAACTTTTTTCATCACAATGCTTTATATCGTTAAATTGTAAAATTTAATGTTTTTAAAGTATAAATAGAATATATTTTTACTATTTAATATAATTTATGTCATTATCATTAATTTTACATTGAATTCATAGGTAAAAACATTTCAATCTTTGGCAATGTTTTAACTTTTAAAAACTCATTTGCTTAACAACGAGATTAATTTTAAAATTAATTAATGCCACTTCTATGGTTTTAATTTGGAAAAATGGATCTCATTTTTGAATTCGGAATATCAAATATAGCTTTGGATGAATTTTTGGTATTTTTCTGAAAAACATCAATTTTTGATGAATAGTGAAACCACTTAGTGGTAGTTAAAAAAAACTGAATCTTTCATTTAAATGAAATTTTAACACTTATGTGAATTGAATTTCAAAAATCCGACATACATGGTTGTTATCAAGAAGTAAAATGTGGTTCAATAAGATGAAAATAATTTTTGGTGAATAGTAACTTTTGACTTTTATTTACTGCGGTTAAAGGTAAATAGGGTAATTCAAGGTTAAAAGAATATTATAATAATTCAAAATTACCTTAACACTTTTCCAATCCTTATTGGATGAGTAATGGCCGACCATGGGCATCCTTGGGTCGATTTTGGTACCCCAGGGAGCCACTTAAGAGAGACAGTGACACATTAGATTAATTAATTTAATGTAAAGAAAAAATTGGCATTAAAAAAAATCTTTTAGTAATTAATTTTTATAAGGAGTTATATAAATTATATTTTAGACTATAAATATTAATTGGAAAGCTAAAAATATTTCCTACATGATGATAGTTTTTTTATAATTTTTAGACATCATATAAATTAAATTATTTATGACACAATAATGATGCAGTATTTACCTCATTAATAAATGATTTAATTAAATAAGATTATAATGACTAAAATATTTTCCAAAACATGTCCAATTCTGATTGGATGATTTTATTTATACCATTAGTCATCTTATCTTCATATTTAATTATTTTTGGACCTTTTGAAATTGAAGATAATTTTATAATAAAATAATATTTTCACACTTTCCAAAGGTGCCCCTCTCCTCCCTTATAAAAGGGCACCTCCTCTCTCTCCTCCGCACACCAATTTGAGCCATCAAGCTCGGCCAAACCCTACCAATTTATCTTCTCCACTTCCCTAGAAACATCCTAGTGGTCCTGTTATTCTTCAAAGACCAACCCTAGTGCCCTAAGAGGAGGTTAAGAAGAGGCACGTTAAAGAAGAGGTAATATCAATTATCGATCCCTTCCAATTTCATTCTTCTTCAACTTCTTCTTATTTAGTTGTTTCATTATGAAGTAATAACATCAGTATTACGTATATACTAATATTTTTTATAAATATCAAACAACCCCATTTCACCTACTATCCATCCTACAGAAAATGAAATCACCGCGCGTGCGTACGTACGAAATACCGTCTCCACGCCGTGGTGTAATCAGTTTTTCCACCAACACCTTACTTGGATGGGTATAATGGTGTAAATAATAACTATATATGATTATTTTAAAGTTATATTTATTCTGAAAAATTATACATACACTTCAATACAATTCCACGATCATGGGAACAATATCATCGCTTGTGCGTACGTACGGCCTACCGTCTCCACGATGTGATGCGACTCGTTCTACCAGATATTCATTGCATAATGTTTATATAAATTAATTGAATGACTAGATATGATATATATTACACTAATACCATTCTATAAATTAGGTATCTTTAACCTAAAAAGAATAATAAGAATTTATTCAACAAAACACGCATAAGAACATAAAGCAATAAACACCCGAACAACAAGTAGCAATGAAATATTACTAATAAGAAGCTCAGAATATGACCATATATGATATCATAACAGTGAGTAAGATTCGAGAATAAGTAAATAACATTATTTAAATCATTATACTGGAGGCTTGGACACGTACAGAGAAAATTGGACCTAGGGTAAGGGAAAATCTCACAATCTCATTTTTAGCCGAGATTGTTTATACTTTGGTATTTAATGGGGTGTATTTATCATCCAGATCCATATTTCCTCAATATGTAATATTATTTCTATCCTCCTACAATTTTTTAAAACCAATTTTACCCTTTGGTGAGTTTTTAGTAAATGATATGAAAGGAATATTTTTTCGTTTTTCGTACAAAGTACTTTTTGACTTTTTTAGCCAAAGTACGAGAAGAATGTTTTTTTAACTTATACAGCATGAATGGATTTTTATGATTTCATATAACATAATTTCCATTAAGATTCCTTTACAAGTTTTCAAGTTTATTTTTAATCTACTTCTTTTAGTTTAAAATTGTACGACATGTTAAGAAAGGAAAAAATGTTTTTGAAGTTGAAAGGATATTTTCCTCAAGAATGAAGTTCAAGTGTTTTATCAAAATTAATTTCCATCTAAGATAATGTGGGGTTCTGTTTCTATCCATATTTTTACATTGATTTGATTATGTTATGATGGAATTATTTTTATTATGTCCTTTTATCTTATATGGATTATGTTATGATGGCATGACGTTTAAGAATCCCATTTTTTATTACATGGGTTATGCTATGATGTATGAATTATGATTTTGTGGAACACATAAGAATGGTTTTATTATGAGATGGGTGCGACCTATATCTACCTTCAATGCATTGGGTAAATATTTATATCTCATGAGATAGACATGGCTGGAACGGCAAGTTAAACCGGTTCAGTGATACAGGACTGGAACGAGGAGTGAACTCGGTTCAGTAATGGACTTTGTCCACTATGATAGTCTTGAAATGTATCTTGACTAATATGAAATGATTTTCTATGATTATGTGTGTATGCCACAAAGTATCATGTTTTATGTTATGATTATTTGGGATTACATTTCACCACTATGATTTATCCCATGTTATGATATTATGATCTCTTCTGTAGGTTAAGATATTCAAAATGTTATGTTTTTATGAATATGATATGATTGACATTTCTTTTGTTTACCCTTACTGAGCATTTGAGCTCACCCATTTGTAAGTTTTCTTTTCCCAAGGTCTGGATGAAGGGTATTATGTAGAATATTCCAAAAGGGACTCTAGATATGATGAAATGAATGGGAGACAACGTAGATGATTTATGAACCAGTTGTTTATGTTTCCCAGTTTCTAAAGACACTATACCTATATGGTCCTTTCATGGTTTTGTTATATGTTGTAATAAGTATGCTTCAATTTTTAAAGTAATAACCATGTATGTAATGTATGGGTCGTTATAATTCTAGTGTTTTAGGGTAATTAGAGAGTCTTCATAATTTAATTTTTAACAAAAATAACTCAATTTACCCTTTACCGTGTTAACAAAATTTACTAAGCTTTCGATTAATATTGACCAAACATAAAAGATACATATTTAAAACATTTTGATATTCTGGAACTAAATTTTTCATCAATTTTTTATAACTAAAAATACATAAGTTTTAGAATTTAATTTAAAATTAAACCAGTAAAACAACATTAAAAATAATTTTTCAAAAAAATTTCCTTTTAAAACATAAACTGATTTTATAATTAATATATATTTATAACCCTTTCAAAAAAAATATTTTATAATTTTAAATTAAAATTAACTAATTAAAACCAATCCATCACATAAATTTTTCTTTATATAATTTAATATAAAATACCATTTTTATTAAGAATCAGAAAATTCATTATTCAACAAAAGTTGAACATTTTCTTAAAAACGCCAAAAATTCACCCTAAGAAATTTTTTTACATTTTAAATTGAAAAATGAATTCTATTTTTTCAAATATTATTTATAAATGTTTGAAAACTTTTTTCTAAAAGCGGTTCACCTTTAAAAGGTGATTAAAATGCCTTTAGAAAAATATTTCTTTTTTTGCTTGAAAATGGATTTATTCTTATCTTATGTCTATAAAATATATTAGTTGAATTTAAAAATATTTGATTGAATAAATATACATAAATTTCATTTCACTATTAATAATATTAATTCTTTCCAATTTAACAGATATGTTATAATTGATCTTTTTAAATAATTAGAATAAAATGTAGTTTCGTAGAAACTCTGTGTTGTGTGCAACGCAAGCTAAGACAGTGTTGTAAGTAATTCATGGTTATCAATTTTTTGCATTAAATTAAATATATTAAATAAATACATTTTAGAACAATCTCATGGTGCTACATTTAACCCCCCCCCCCACAAAATCAATTTACCCCTCGAAATTCATCGGGTTCATCAACAATTTAATACTTGAATGTTCCTTTCATAGAAACCAACATCCTAAAACGGAATATAAAAATGACCTTTAAAAAGAAAAATTTAGAAAAATAATTGTCCCCCAATGTTACTCATAATTACATTTCCACATATAAGATCATACATGGATACTGAAAACATAGACATGGAAGAGAAATCAAACTATCATGCTCTGATGGAGAGTGATATAGAACATGGCCAAGAGAATGTTAAGAATAAAAAATCCATAAATCGGAAATGATTCAAGGGTCCATTTGATTCCTTGAAAAATATGTCACTAGGGAAACTTTTTGGGATTAAATATCATTTTTCTAGTGTTGAACGATTTTCAACTGAAGATATACTTACTTGATTTCATTACATTTTATAAACACAATCTCATCCATTCATTATACCATGGTAAATTTACACTTCATTTATTATTCCAATAAATGAAGGTGATTTTTTCATTCCTAAAGCATTATAAGATCATGAGATCCATATAATTATTGGTTTTTTTATATATCTTAACATTATAGAAAAAAGGTTAACATAGGTTATCAAATATTCATAAATCCTTATATGGAGAGATAATAATTTTATCTCTAAAACCTCATCCAACATTAAAGGTAAAAAATTTAATAAATGTTTACCATTATGATTCTTTTAATATATTAAAATACAAAATAATCAAAAAAAGTTAACTAATTTCCAAAAATTAAATTATCATTATAACCCCAAACATCTTGATGTATCTCTTACTTGTAACACACAAAAAATGTGAAGACCATTATCATGTATTCTCATTAAATGTCGTAAAACCCCAAATCACTATAAAACATGAGTGAAAGAATACATGATTTATAAAATTAACTCTTTCCTCACACCATAAATCCAAAAATATTATAAGATTTATCAATAATGTCATAAACTACTTTTTCATCATATCATTTCCATGTTTAATAATATTATCCCATTTATTTTATCACAATCGAACATATTTTTATTTTAATATCCCTACATCATGGGAATATTATTGGTTATCCTTACCTTAATCATGTGTTTACCAAAAAAATCTCCTTACAATGAGAATCACTTCTCATGGTTACCAGTACCATTCAACATATTCTCTTAAATGATTATTGAAAAACTATAATTCACCAATACATAGATTTTTCATTATTCCATAATATCATAAAAGAAAATTTAAAATATTTTAGATAAATCCAAATACAAAAATACTTTAATCCTTTTATATCATTGATTCTTATGAAATAGACCCTTTATTTATCTAGAAGTTTATCCTTAGGTTAAGGAAATGAGTGGGATAATTCTCATGCTCCCCAAAAAAAATACATTAAACTCATAGACAATTTTTCACCCTATAAATTTATATTCCACATAGAAA
The DNA here is from genome assembly GCA_963277665.1 of Viscum album. NCBI lineage: Eukaryota > Viridiplantae > Streptophyta > Magnoliopsida > Santalales > Viscaceae > Viscum > Viscum album. Next base: position 623,751,857 of record OY728137.1, on the reverse strand, counting down.
ACATCTTACCCTTAATGTGAGATATCACTTTATACCTTCTTCCTTCCTTCTTGAAATAATGGTAGTCAAATAATCATTCCTCTATGTTAATAACCCCAAGAACAATCATAAATGTATGTATTCCTCCAATTTGATGAGTTAGGAATATCACTACGGTTCACATTGTTAATTATATATTGTGATAGATTATTAGGAATAATCATAATATATTTCTCTACATTCATAATCCAGTTTGGTTACTCATAGTCAGGAAACATTTTATTAGATTGAATGTTAAGATGATTCCTTCTTGTTCTAGCCATCAACTAACACCAAAGAAATAATGTGATAAAAACTAATCATATTTATAAAGCCACATAATATAGGGATATTACATATAAAACATCAATCTATAAAACCATAGTTTTAATCCATGATTATTCATGACCATTATGAAAACTCTTATTTTTCAACCTGTACTTATATATACCATATGGTAAATCACTAGACATATCCTTAGAAATATCTCTATGGATCTCAAAAATGTTTTTCATCATAGTTTCAAAATGACGACTAAACATTTTCTTTGATACCATCTACAATGTCAATGGATTTTCATACATGTATATTACCATATTTTAGATGAATATCATTTTATTACACAAAAACACACCCAAGGACTATCTTAGTTTTGTTCTATTGGTATCTTTGAACACATTCAATTGATTTAGTGAAAGATATTCATCATTTACCATAAAGATATTCAATTATTGTATTCTTGTCTAAGAACATTTATTATCACATGGAGAAAAGAAAAATATGAAAAGGGAGAGATCATATGTTAAATAAGGTTAAAAAAAATAACATATCAAGTAAAATAGAATCATAATAATATAAAAACATGAACATAACTTTCATATAATACCCTTGAGTCAATGAAAAAAATCCTGGCAGTTCATGTGACATAAATCATAATGGAAAAAAAGTCTTGATAAAATAGTATTTTCATTAAACATGGAATTTTTTGAAAAACATAAGAATAGAAAATCATTTCCATAATATTTAACTCTCATTTCCAAGACCATCATAGAGGAAAAATTCATTTATTGAAGCATGTTCAGTCTTCATTCCATCCATGTACTACTGAATCAAGATTCATATAATTAGTGTCTTTTATTACAAACCGAGTTCATATCCATTTATAGTCCTATCTATCTCATGAGATAGAAATCATTATAGAATGTATTGGTGGGAGTTATAGTTCCCACTCATCACATAACAAAAACCATTCATATGTGTGTTATAGGAACATATATCATTCAACATATCAGAACACATTGAATGAAATAGGTTTCATAAACATCATTCAATCTTAACATAGTACTTGGAAAAGAAAAGTGTTTCATAAATAATATTCCATCATAAATTGGAGAAATTCTTAAAAATAATAAAAAGTGGATCATTGAATCATATCCCTAGTAAAACATAAGTAACATAAATTAATTTTATCTTAAATGTAAAATGATTTAGAAATATAATTTGAATAAAACATGAGGAAAAGAACCCTTACACTTTGAAAAGAACTTTTTAAAACATAAAACATTTATCAAACAATTTTAATTTAAAATGATTTTGAAAAATAATAGATGAAACATAAAAAATTAATTTAAACATCATTGAATTCATTTTCCTTGAAAATTTATAGAACATCATTTGAAACCCATTTAAAATATTTTTTGAAAACATGGTTCTGAAGGAAAAAATGATTTTTGACTGAGGAGAGAATAAAATTACCCGATACTTATATTATTATAGAAAAAATGAGATTCATAATACAAAATTTTGAATTTCAATATATACGCCTCATAAAAAAATATAGTTGTGAAACATAACATGTGTCCCAAAGGATTAAAATTGGGATAATACTCCCTTAAAGATATGGAAAATTTGGAACCATAAACCCCAAGAATGGGATATCATAAAATTGATATTTAAATACCCATAAATTTAAGGATAAATATCATTGAATAAATTCATAAGTATTATATACATTATGGAAAAGAAACTTGTAGTTAATAAGGCTTAAGTCTCCCTGAAATAAAAGTTAGACTTAAAATCCACTTACCTTATTTCTTGACTCTCATCGTACTTTAGAAACCTCTTGTATAATAAATATAATTTTTCTATACATATATTAAAGAACCTTTTAAATCATATCATATAATTTATTATTTAATTATCTCATTCTATTTCCAAATTATTAAAAATATCATGTTAAATTTATTGTTCTGGAAAAAACCTCATTGTTTTTTTCATGGGTTTAGATTTATAATATTTTTGTTACTCTTAATTATATCATGATTTTATCATGTACAAGATGATAAACATGATATAAATATTATGTATTAGTTATATAATTATTTATAATAATCTATAAAATATATAAATAAAATACATCATTTATGGATATTATAGGTCGTATGTACGTATGAATACAGTTCTCATTTCATTATCATCTTACCAGAAACCAAACTATATGATATATAATCCTTAAAGAATCATTTTTATGTTTTATATAACATATATATTTATAAACATCATCTTTATTGTCATCCATGTGAAATATAGTTGAAAAATGAATCACCTTTCATCGTGGAGATGGTAAGTCGTATGTACGCATGAGCAACATTATCATGTCCAAAAATATTAGGTATAAAATATAGATATTATATTATCATTTCAATAGTATAATTTTTCCACAAAATATAATATATAAAAATTAAATTTTTCATAATCCCCTCTCATAAAATATGGGGATGGAGTATGAATTGCATCATTACGTGAAGACAGTAAATCGTACGTATGCACGAGCACTAATTTTACTTCTCATTCAATAAAAAAAGAAATTTATAGCGGTCAGTTCATAATAATAATAATATTTCATCATATTTAGGATTATATTTTTATTATTTTATTATATAAATATCTTATATTTATAGGAGGTATAAAAAAGTTGAAAATGAGAGTGATCGGTTAGACTGATTATCTTTTCTTCAAAACGACTCCTTTTGATCTCCATTAGAGGACTCTAAAGTTAGTAATTTGGAATGAAAAAACTATAAATTATATCTATTGAATCTTAGGACATAATTTGGAAAAATAATTGGTTGATATAGAAGGATAAAATTGGTTAAATGAGATGAGGGAGGAGGTGTCTTTTATCATGAAGGCGAGGGGAACTTTCAAAATTTCTTAAAAGATTAATTTATAATAAATTAAATATAAATCCAAATACATCAATATGGAAATTAATTGTAACCTAATTTAGGGTAGGGTAGACATACCATACAATAATGAATTTTAGAAATGTTTTTCAATAATTTAAAACTTTATCATTTTTATTAACCCTTAGTTAACCTATTTTTTGTTTACTTATGTTTACACATTATTTAATATTAAAAAAATTTAATGTTAACTTATATGGTTAAAATTGTCCAAAAATATTTAAATTAAGAAATTTTAGTACTTATCATAACAACTTTATATTTTTATGGATTTATTTGTATTTTTATATAATATAATAAAAATATTGTTTAAAAAAATACCATTACTTTAAATTTTTATACTATTAATTATATTAAAATAAAGAAATTATAAAAAGAAATATTTTTCAAAAAAACTATTTAATGCAACCAAAATATGTCATATTCACCTATATAATTAATGTATCTCCTTAATTAATTAATATTATATTTATTTTAATAATTTTAATATCATTTATATTATTTTTACATTAGTTGAATAATTATTGTATGACAATGGTGTAATTATTTAAGGTAATTATTTCATCACTAAAAATTATAAATATTTGAAAATAATTCATTTTTATTTAAAAACAATACTTATAGTCAAATATATCATAAATAAAACCCTACGTTTAAATTTTTATATTTATTAAAAACATGAATGTTACTGCATTGACTCTAAAGAAAATATTAGAAAGAACATAGTTTTATATAAGTGAACCAAAAAGTCAAAAATATATTTATATAATGAAAATATGTTTATTCATTTAATAAATTGATGTTATATTCACTTGTGAAATAAATTTTTCCAATTTGGACATATAAGTGATGTTAAAGAAAAATAATGTCACAATTTGAGACTTACATTAATTTAAAAATTATATAAGTCTTTTTAATGGAAAATTTCCCATTAAACAACTTAGTTCACATACTTATATGTTAATTTTTGAATGATCTCCATCTAATAGAATCAGTTCATGTGTTAGGGTCATTCTATAGTCTTTATAATTTTATTTTGACAGAAATTAAACAATCTACCATTTACTGTGTCATCAAAATTTACCAAGATTTCTATTCATGTTGGGAAAAAAGTGTCATATTTAATAAATTTGGATATTATGAATAAAAAATTTTCATCCATTTTTCTAAATTTAAGACACATAATATGATGAATTTAAATTATAATAAATCTATAAAAACACCATGAAAAATAGTTTTTTAGAGAAATGCCATTATATAACAAAAAATATCTTCATAATAAAGTCATGTATAAAATACATAGAATAATGGATAGTTTTAAATTAATATTAACTAATTAAAACTAATCCAAAACCTAATTTGACCATTTAAATACATTTAAAATAAAATAAATTATTCAATAAAAAAAGTTATTTTTAGTATTTTCCAAATGATGAAACTTTTCATAAAAATGTAAATAATTGAGGTTAAGATATTTCTTACATTATTCTTTCAAAAATATAGTTTATTTTTTAAAATATAATTTTTCAAAGTGCCAAATTATAGTTTCTAAATTGGTGCGTCATTAAAAGGAGATAAAACTCTCTTTAGAAAAAATATAAATTTTTATGCATAATATTGGATATATTGATATCTCATGTCTATAAAATCTATTAGACGAATGAAAAACTGTTTAATTGAATAAATATGTATAAATTTTAAGGTGTGGTTCATACTATTTATTTCCACCAATTTAATGGCCAGGTTGTAATTTTATTATATAAATAATTAGTATAAAATGATTTTTTGTTGAAACTCAGTATTTTGTGTAAATAAAGCTATGCATTTGTTGTGTGTAATGAAATATTTACGTTGTGTATCATGTAATAAGATATATTAAATAAATATATTTCATAAAAATATCAGGGTGTTTCCTAATTTTTCTATTGGTGTAATTATATTATATTTCATTCCTAAACCCCATATATATTCTTATACATTGATTAATTCAAAGGATTTCACATATTACTTCAATTTTACACTATTTTATTTAGTTAACATTTAACTAATGTTAAATATATCCATGTTTTTATGTTATCAATTACTCTACATCCCTCACTTGATATTATTCTTCTCCATCATTTCCATGTTATTTGATAATATGGATATGTTTAACATTATTTCAATGTCCACTAAATCATATAACCATTGTTAAATATAGTTTTAATTTATGTATGATTTATATTAATGTTTTTCCAATGACTGTGGAAATAATGGCATGCTTTATTAGTGAATTCAATATATATATATATATACATATATATTATTCCTAAGGAATGTTTTTGATGAATTATATTGTTCATTAAATATATGGGTAATGAATTGGACATGTTCAAGTTGTGGGAGGGTAATTTTATAGAACATTTATTCATTGGTAGGTATCAATAGACAAACAAGAATGTGAATATTTTGTTTTATGATAGCCTATGTATGTAAGGAGTCATATAATGAGTCCATGATGTTAAAATCGTGATGTCTTGGAAAAAGTCTATGAAGTAAATATTGTTATGTCTTTATAGGATCTCTTGAAAGTAATATCATGATGTATTCTAAAGAGGTATTGATTTAAATATCATGATGTCTTGGAAGGATACCTTATGTATAAGATCATGATGTCTGAGAATGAGGCCTTGAGAATAATATCATGGGGTCTTAGATAAAGAAATAATATTTCTAATATGATACATTTCATCATTATTAAATCAATTATTGGTTTCCTTATGAATATTTACATTGTTATATTTATTTATTATTCACCCTTCTATATTTTTTTACTATATGTATTAATGATATCTTTTTCTCTCTATAATCCCCTACTAAGCATCTTCACTCACCGTTTTCAATGTTTTTCATCTTCTAGGGTACCAAGAAGGTATCATTAAATGATTTAAATATTGTTTTAAATAAAAGAGGAATTTTATTATAAATTTTACTTATTATTCTATATTTTTTCAAGGTATTGTGGGAATAATATATTAATATAGTCTCTTAATAAGGATAAAATATTTCGATCTTTATGATGTGATCTATATTATCTTATATTAATTTAATAAATTAAACACTATGTATGGGTTACTAGAATTTATATTATTAAAATTAGCCTCAATTATTGTTTTTTAACACAGAAAAATATTTTTTATAAAAATATATAAAGAATAAGAATTATGGTAAATAACTAAAATAATAATGAATTTATTAAATATTTTTATATCATGGCTCAATATTCATAATGATTTAACCTAATGAACTACACAATATTATATATAGATATATCTAAGTCAAAGTAATGGAAGTATTACAAAAATATATAATAAATGTAGGTATTTCCCTACCATGATAGTTAAAAAGGATCATGTTAGAGCTTTGAAAATCAAGAATATATTAGTTTAATTGACTTAGATTATGACCAATAACCATGATTGTATAGAGAAACTTGTTTCTTCCACTGATGATGAAATGATGTTCTACTGCATTATATAGTAATAAAACTTCACATTTTAATTGAACTACTAATACCTTGATATCAAAATAATAGTTCAAGATCCTTAAAATTAATTTTTTTGGATTTGGGAATCACTACAAGTGAAATGGTTATCATGATAGTTTATTATTTAAAGGGAGATTCTGATCAATGGTGGTCATCGAGTCAAAATACAATGTATATAGACGAGATAGAAGGAATTGAATGGAATACATTTAAGGAGATGTTATTTGATAAATATTTTCCTTGAGATAAATGAGTTAAAATTGAAATAAAATTCATTAATTTATGATGGAAGGGGAAAACATTTTTTAGTATGAGGAAAAATTTATGAAATTAGAAATTAATTTTTTTAATATGTATGTAATCTAGAAATTAATTTTTAATTTTTATTTTATGGGATTAATCTTGGTATCTTATTGGAACTAGTCTCCAAAATGATGATATTATATTATGATATGGTGTCATGTGTCATCGAGATAGAGAAATAATTCTATAAGTATTATATTTTTAATATAAAACAGTAGAATAAGAGGACAACTAAGAACTAAGGATAAATTAATAAAGAAAATGAGAAGAAGGGAAGGAAATAACATAAAACATATAGTAGTTTGAGAAATACATGCCATGATACTTTATTAAGGGTAATTGGAGTTTGTTAGATGTGTGAAGATAAGGCCCATCTGGATCTTGAATAAAAAGGAAAAAATAACAACCAACATCAAGTGTTTCACTAAAAAGAGATGGAAAACTATTCAAGCCAATTCCCCAATCATCAAGGGAAATTACTTCAGAGGATTTTAGGTGAGAAATTCCAAGTTTATGTAATTACAACAATTAATTTTAAAGTCCCTTGTGTTGTGATGGCAGGTACTTTGACCATAGAATCTTTCTTTATTTTATTCTAGAGCTACAAACTCTATTATTTTTCATGGATATTAAATCATACTCTAAAACTCAGAGTTTGGATTTCACAATTAATACACCTAATGTTAATGTGATTATAATGAAAATATAATTTTTATTCTCTATTTAGATTTTAACTTACTCCCTAATTGCAGGTATGGTTGTTATACCTAGGATTTACTTTGATAGAATCCTAATTTTTTACGTTTAATTAATCTTTAAGGTTTAATAATTAATAAATAATGTATTTAATTAATTATTTAGAATTAGTGTTCTTGTATATAATAAATAATTTAAAGGTTAAAATTTATTTAATTGTGGTTTTACTAACATTATTCATTTTGTTCTTCTATGTGGCTCAAGATAGGTCAAAAAACATTTAATTATTTTATGGATCATATGATTTATTAAAATATTATTTTTATACTTCAATAATGTATAATTCCTCATGTTTATTATTAACTTAGATTATGATAAGAATAAAAAATTAAAAACTTTTCAAAACATAATCCAAGGATAAAATAATTCCTATAGAACAGAAATAGATCAAATAAGTGTATTTCTAATATTTTATATTTTTATAGTAAAATAATTCCTCAAAATCTAACAAGAGGAATACCAATTGACCAAGCCTTATATAATAATTATCACTCCACTATTAAGGTATTCCTTTAGAGACACATTCAAAATTATGGTCTTATATTGATATATACAAGGTTACAGAAATATTTAGTTATAAAATACTAAGATTTCTATTATTAACTTAGGACTTACATATCAAGATAAAAATATACATATATTTTTATACCAATTTTAAAATACATTTATTTTAGTAAATCGAAATAAAATTATTTTGATGTAATTTATTTAAGGGGGAGAATATAACACCCCAAGATTTTAGTATGCACTTTCCATTAAGTAAGTTCATATATTAAATAGATTTTACAACAAAAAACACTAAACTAAAAAAATTCAATTCATATTTGAAGAAAAATAAGAATAAAACGTAATTAAATGAAAAAATAGTATTCAATTACGTTAATTACATTGAATTATTTTATTTTTAGAGATTAAATTTAATGACTAGAAAATCAATAACTAATATGTTATGATTAAAATCAATGAGTGTTAAAATTTGGTATTTAATAAATAAATTTTTTGATGTTTTTTTTATTATAATGAACTAATAACTGTTAAAATACTTAATTTTTTGGTCTAATAAAATAACACTCAATTAATTTTTTTATTTATATGAAACATTATTATCATTATTTTGATATTTAAAATTCATTTTTCAATAATTTTTTTCTCTAGGATTAATATTTTATTTTCACAGAAAAATATATATATCTAATAATTTTAATTTTAATAAATTTACAAAAAAATTTAATTTATAATATCATAATTATCTTAGAGTTAAATTTTTAGATTTTTCTAAAAATATTTTTTAGGTGAAAAGTGAAACAATAATGATTTTACAAGCATAGTATCTCTTACAAAATAATTATGGTATAAGAATGGATTAAATGTTTTTTAAATAATTATACCCAAAATATTTATTTATGAATTGAAATTAATCATTTTAAAATATTCATCCTAATTTATAAAACCACATTTTAGATTTTAAAACCAAAATGATGTTTTATTGTAATAATAGAACTAATCTAATAATTTTCTCAAATTTAGTAATTATAATGTTATATTCAGTTTTTCATTGAATTTAAATTAAAATAACTCCTATTTATTATTTATAAACCAATAAATTTCCTGATGATAAATTCTATAACTGATTTTGATATAAATTTATTTTAATGCTTAAAAAGTTATTTCTATAAAAGAAGTTATTTTTCATTGATTTATACGTATATATTTTAAAATATATAATAACCAATATGAATCAAATATTATAAAATGGATTCCATATTTGAAATTATCATATTCAAGATATGAAATAATTTTTATTTCATTTTTCATAATAATGAATAGTTATCATGGTAAAAAAAATTCACTAGAGTAAGGGATATAACGGATAATGAGGGGTTTAATCTAAGAGAAAAGCATAAAAATATCACTAAAATGCCTAAAAATGATTTTTTTGAGTATTTAGACTATAAAGTAAACTGTAATTTAAAATTATATCATTTGGTTCCACATTCCCATGAAAATTACTTTATATTAGTCTAATGATTTGAGTCTTTACAAAAGTATCACCCATCTCACTTATAAAAGTGAACCACTTCAACTCACTTTTTCACACATATTTATCCCCTCATCATAACCAATACTTAACTAAATAATTTAATAAATCCTTATAGATGTTCAAAAGGTTCTTTTCATCCAAAAAATACCCATCAAATATTCCTTAAGATATTTTTCGAAGAGGAATATCAAATGAATAGGCATTCATTATTAACAATAATTTTCAAGTTTATTTGTCCTTAAACCTCTTATGAATCTAATATAAACTTATAAAAATAAAGAAATATGTGTATTTGATATATTATAATGTTATTATTTTATTTTCCCATCCAATTTCGATCTTCTTTATTTCCAACGGAAAATATAAATGTTGTATATGTGTATGTGTGGACTACCACCTCCATGAAGTGACATATTCTCATTTTTCATCACTGCCTCACAAGACGGGTTATATGGATGTATTTAATGAATAAAATGGTATTTATAAATTAATTTAGGTTATATAATTATAAACCACTATCAATCATCTTTTCTTTCCATCCATTGATAAATTAAAATGGCACTCATGCGTAAGTGTTGATTGATATTTTCAAGAACGTTGTATTTAAATTTTCATTAATTCCTACTGTGCATGGTTATAAAAGTGTATTTAATGTATAAATATTATATATATGTATACATATATTCCTTATCATTATATTGGTTAAAAAACCATTACGACAGTGCAATGTCAAGAACCACATAATCAAATCCAGTAAGTAAAAAAGACAATTGAAACCTAAATAAATTATTTTAATAAAGAACTCTTAGTAAATTTGTAAAAAATGAAGTTAGGAATAAATGATATCCAGATATATACACATAATATACATCTAATATAGAATAAATATAGATATTAATTAATTTTTCAAGAGTTTCTAATGCATCTGATCAAGCGGGAATCTAAGGTAACGGTTTATTTTACAGTCTAATTTTTATTTGTGATTTTTATGCTTCCATTGGGGGAATTATATAATATTTATATCATAAAACAAATCTATTTTCTACTTAATTGATTAATTATGGGGTTTTAGATTATTTTTTTCAAAACAAATCATTTTTAATGAAATCCCTTAAATTGTTTTTATTATAAAATTCAACATTATTTATTCTTTTTGGTTTATAATATTTTCCCTACATATAAAAATTCTTTATCTTACTTCAAAATGTTCCTTTTTATAATTAAATGGTTTAAAAATGTCAGTTTCAACATTCTTTGACATTATTTTTTAAAAAAATAAATATACTTAATGTTGGTCATATAATCCCTTATAGATTTCTTTTTAAAAGTGTGAAAGTAATAGTTTTTTATTATTTTCAACATTAATGAATATTTATGATGTCTTGAAAAATCCCCATTATTTATATTTTTTCAAGGACATTATGGGTTTATAAATTACAATATAATCCCATTGTTATGATAATTTTTCATTTTTATATAAAATAAAAAGTTATTGGTCAATTAAATGATTTGACAGGGATTTCATTTCACTTATGTCACAACTCCCTCCCTATAATGGTGACCTAATTACAACAATAATGAATATATATTGATAATTCCCCCTAAATCATACTTCCAATAAGATAGGGGTTGGTGATTGGAACCATGATAATATCAATCTCACACATTGGAAGAATTACTTTCTATATTGTCTATGGCATATAAGGTAGTGTAAGATGACCAACCAACACCGTCAATAAATATTGAATCGATACCAATACATAATTTGATGTCATAAATATACTAATACAACTAAAAAGAAGACTACATATACAAAAATTAAATCCTCATTAGTGACCATGATGCTCCAATAGCTCCTAAAAACTATTTAAACTAGTATCGACTAGCATGATCAATAATCAGCTCCAAAATACCTGAACATAGACTATATAACTAGTTTGAGCATTAAATTTTTACTCAATAGGATCCTCCATGGAACCTATGATGATAAAAATGAATGAATCATGCTAATAAAAAATGATTAAAAAATGAAACTAACTCATCACCTAAATAGGTAGCACTTGTTTCTCATCGCCAACATGGATCACTCACTAAGTAACACAAAGAAGTAAAGTATTCTTATCAACATAATTATATATATATATACATATATTTAAATAAAAGTATCATGATTCACCTATCCACTGGTTTTTATCTCTCGTGCACCAATGGTTATATCTTATACTCATCCCATACATAAGTAAAATCATCCATGCTGTGAGTCGAGTATTAAAACCACATACCACATTCTCATTAATGTCCTAACATCACAGGTTGGAATTAGTCAGTATATCAATATCTTCATCCAATATAGAAGCTCATGCAACCATCTCAATTATAACTGGGTAGTCATCTTGGAGTCACCAAAGCTGATGTAAATGAATTATTTCTCAAGTAATCATAGCCCATGAAGGTACACTCAAGGGAATGCATAACCACCACATATCAATAAGAGTATGTTCTATATTACAATCCATTACAACCCATACAAAATTATATAGTGAAACCAGTAGACATCATAGCTCAATATGGAATACATCCCATGTTGTAAGCCATTATAGCCCAGGATACGTTTAATCATAACTAATTCTGATGGGAAAATGGGGGAGAGGGAAGATTAATCCATGTGTTACCTCTCTTTCCTATATGTTGGATAAAACACCCCAATTATTTTTTAACCAGTTTCCCTACTGGCATGGGTGATACAGCATATGAAATCAATAAATATAAATCATATCACACACATTCACACCAGCTGAAACTACCTAGCCTTAAACTCATATGCTTCAACCATCACGTTGGACCCCTATCTATCAATACTAAGGATCAAGTCTCAAGAAATCACATAAGCATAAATTTTTTAATTAAACAATTAATTATCAATTAATTAATAATATTCAATAATAATTTTCTAGTATTAACAATTTAATCTCCTAATACAATATTTAATGAAACTATTACCATTATTAATATTCTAAAGTATTTCATAGTCATTTAAAAACACAATGAACTATCCTAAGTAATTTATTAGTTAAATTATCAATTCTTAAACATCTAGGTACTCCATTACTCAATTTGAAAGACCAATTTAGGTATACATTTTTAGTTAATAGAATTTACCTACATCAAGGATTTGGAAGATAAAAATATAAATAAAATTTTTCTATCTAAAAACCATTAAAACATAATGAAATATTAAACATATCAATAATAAATCCTCATTTTGAAATCATCCCAACTATCCCTATGTCATTCCCAGTCCATTATCCATAGTCAAATTTGTCTTACCATGACAGAAATTGACCATCACTACATCCCGGGCTCCTAACCCACTAGGGGTAAAAGGTTTCCCACCCAAATAACATTTTAAAAAATAAATCAAATAACATAAATTAACTAATAACATTAGATATCACATACACATAAACTATAAGTTTTACACACACAATAATGCAACTAAGCCAACTCTATCAATTCATTGAAGCATCATGTAATAAGAAATGGGACAGTTAATCCTCCCAAAATTATTCCTCAGAAAAAATACATGTTAATTTTATGTCAAATTAACAATTTTATTATGTATAGGTTTTAGACAATAGGTAAACCAATAATAGGTATTTATAAATTTTTATATAATAATGAAACATGGATCACACATTATTTCCTTGTTTAGAAAATTCCAATATGTGTACTAACTATATTTATTATACCTCTTTAATTTTATTATATTTCCATATTGACATAATAATGATTTAAATTTTCAATATATTTTCAACACCAAATAGAAAATACAATAAAACATGGGAATATTACACTACCAAATAAACTGCAAGAGGAAGCATCAAGGAAATATAAACCATATGTGGTCAAAATCCTAACAATTAATTTAATCCTCAACAATATGTATTCATTTTATTTGAAATATTATAATCCCTATTTCCATACTATATCTTATAGAATTATATAAATAATTATCATCATAATATATTATGTAGCTTATCACAAAATATATGTAATTGTTGTGTCACCTCTCATGGATAATCTCTATAATAATAATAGTTATTTAACAACATGTATATTTTTAAATAGTATTATTGAAATTTCATTCCAAAAAATTAATAATATACATATATATATATATATATATATATTTCATCATATGATTTTGGGATTTTTGATATAATCATATTTCTCTACAATATATGATTATTTCCAAAAAATAAATTTCTCATAATAATGTGATTTAAAAGTTATAAATATAAACATATTTCTCTATAGAATTTTACTTTTTGTAATTAAATTATTGAATTAATAATTACTAAATAAATTACATGTAAGCGATAAACATCGATGAATATTTTCAAATAGTACCATATAATAATTCGTCTTCTCCTTATTCATATTCATATATTATTAGATTGAAAGTATTCACCAGATTGTTTTCTAGATTATTATCTGATTTGGTTAATAAAATTAATTTAAAAAAAGGAATATAAATTATGGTTCAAACACAATTTATATAAATAGAAGTATAAGAAACAGATCCCCTACCTAGAAAAAGGACGTCATGTGACCTAATGATCAAGTGTTGATGTTGGTTTTCTTGAACCAACAATATATAATTTGGACTACATGTATATTCCAATAAGATAATATTAATTTTGAAAAACATATTAAATAATTTTCATTGTTCATCATAAATTTATTGTCTTAATTTCCAAGTGTATTTATCTCATTGAAAAGTTAATAGTAGTTCTCCACAATGATGAGAACCTTTAAATTTCATGATTATATTCTTAAAACCAGTTTTATGGTCAATTAACATTCTAAAACTGTGAATATAGTATATTAACTATTATTTGTGAGTAATATAAGGTAGGTGATATTTCAACTCATAATGTTCACACTTAGTAATCTCCAAGATTGTATATTATGAGAAAATACCCACAAATAGTAATTTTACATGTTTATATCTTGTAAAATATTCATATCTAAAAATATTTATAACGATCCTTATGCTTTACGATTATTATTAATGCATGCCATGACTCAAACACTTTTATTTACTAACCAAAATTATGACTCAATATGTTCTCAGGATGTAGAGTATATTGGGTACATCATTAATGACATGTTATTAATAAATAAATGATTAAAGGTTTTCCCTTCCATATTTATAAGAATTTATATCTCATCTTGTTGATTGAAATAAAACTGATGCATTAAATTCCATTCCCATGGTGTAATGAAGATATTTTATTAAATAGTAAAACAAATACTTATCAATCATTTAGGTAATGATAGGAGTGTGAAACATTCTTAATAATGGATAATATTACACAGAGAGTTATCATATGTGATTATTGATACAGTAAAATTAACTACATTATTTTGGGTTTCGTAATTCACTACCAAAAATAAATCTTGGACTTTATGTAAGAGTAATTAATGGTAAATAAGTCAAAAGGGCCACACACTTAGTGTTTATATTAATCCCACTTAATTTTTACTAATATAACTATTAGAAGAAATATTATCCTCTAGAACGATTAATAGTCTTATTAAATAATTACTGATCTCGAAAATTATTTAAATATTTATTCACAAGGTAATAATTATATTAAAAATACTTATATTATTTATTTATTTATTTATTGAAAAAATATTTTTTCAATTAATTCCAGTATTTAAAAAGCCCAAGTAGGATGAGAAGACTGCATTTGTCTTTACTGATAAAAATAAATTTTCATACTGGTAAAAATATTATTCTTCCATGTGCCAGTTAGTGAATGCCTTATGAGAATAATATTATTGTAATTATATGGAATGGGTTCATATAAGGTTTAATATATTATTTAATGTTTATTTTACAATAAAATATTATCTTAACCCAAACTTAACCTCTGTAAATATATGATTATGTATATTTTTTAGAGATTTATTGAATTTTAGAATTGTGGTGACCACTAAAATCTTGAGCTATCTCTCAAGATAAAAGAATTCTCTTGAGGTTACCCACACCCAAATTCTTCCACTCAAGAAAGAGACTGAATGGAAATTTATTTATCCTAGAGTAATTGTCACAACGATCAAGACAAACCCTTCCAGGTGACCGATTTTACATGCTAGCACCCAAAAACCCAGTGTCATTGTTCTTGAATCAAAGAGAACACATGGATAACTTATAGAGTGATTCTACACTACTATATTACAATTGAAATATTGGTAATACAAAATGAATTCTTGATAATCAAAATAATTATTGAATAGAGATTCCATAAATGTAACAAGAAATGGCTTCATTCTCACCTAGTTTGTGCTCTTGGGTGCTTTCTTCATCCTCCTAGGGTTTCTTCTTTGCCACTGCAATTCTCACTCATCTCTCTCCCTTCTATGTTGGGTTATTCATCATATTTCCATCCATGCACTCCCTATGACCTCACTACGTGGATTTTCTTCATTCTTTCTACTCATTTCATCTTCCTGGGTCTATAACAATGTTTTCCTCAATTTTTTTGGTGCATTTTCCCCTCCCATGCCAGATCTGATTCAGATTTGGGTTGCTCTATCATTTAAGTGGTTGTGGAGATGACTTCTTCTTATTGTTTTCAGGAGTTAGTATATCAGGTATCCTTCAGCCCCATCCTCTTCCCCTTCATCCACATTCTTTAAGGTTTTTGTAGTTCCTACCAGAATGACGGAACTCCTTCTTTGATGGGCTTCGATTTTTCCTCCGTTCCTCTTTTTTACAATATGTACTTGTTTTCTGGTGATGGAGTGCCCATGATTCCTTTGGTTCTCTTCTTAAAGACGATGTCGTGGTATGTTTTTGTCTGAAGAAATCATCTGATGGTGATGATGTTTCCTAGTGTTTTGGTTTAGCATGCTATTTTCATTCTTGGTGGTGGTGTTTGTTCGACCATTGTTTTCATGGTGGTTTTTTTTCAAAGGTAGGTTTGGTGGCCATGGTGATCTGAACCCACTATAAAATCCTTGGTCCACTCAATGCACTACTCTTGCTCCTACACTCCATTTTTCTTCTCCTAGTCAGAGTTGTGTGGTGGTGTTCAATGTATTTTGGGTTGTGGGCCTATGCAGTTGACAACCTTCCCTGTGGAGTCTCTCATGGTGGCCTCTTCTCTGTCATTGGGTTCTCTTGGGCTTTAAATTTGTGATAGTTGTCTAGATTCATCAACTGGTGGTTCTCGTGGACTTTTTGGTGTATTTTTTGGAGGTTATGCAGCAACGATGTTGGTTTGAGGTGGGAAGTTATCAGCTGAGTCTGGTATGGATAAGGAATGGTGTTGGTCAGGGTGTGAGATATGAGTCATATCATCAACCGAGGTGGTGATATTGGTTTCTATTTGAATGCTGAAATTTGAATTTTTTTAAATATTTACATGGTTCTCAATGGACTGCATAGGGGATGTTGAATATGCTTGGATTGGATTATTGTGGTGTGGAAATGATTGTGATGTAGACCTCTCAACACATCCATTCATACATTGTTTTCAAGGTTTAAGTTTAAATTTTGTGCTCATTATGTTTTGATTTATGTTTTGAATTATATTTTTAATTTTGAAATGTCTGAAGATCTTTGAGGTTACCACTCATCCTAAAAGTGGCTTTTGAAAATATGAAAAAAATGGATTTGTTTGAAGAAAGATTCCAAGAATAAGGAATTATTTCTTATGATATATTTAAATTAATTAAAAATTTAACATAAAAATGATATTCACCTAGTTATGGAATCCTTTCTTTAAAATATTTGATTAGAATAAAATTGGTCATGAATTTTACATATTTCATAATTTGAAAATTATTCATCAAATATGATATTTTCTTATTGGGATCATCCCTAATAAGTTCTTCCACTACACCTAGAACCATCAAGTTGTATTAGAGGGGTAAAATTAAAATTTATAATTATTTATTTTTTTGTTGATCATAATTAATTTAAAATTTAAAATTCATTTCAAGTATTAATTCATTCTTGAGTTTTCATCAACATATCTTATTCCTTTTATTCATGTATCTCTAATATTAAAAATATTTATTAATAAATAACTTATAAATAATCTAACTAAATGTGATAAGAATTATCGATGGATAATATAGGACTACACGACATGTACTTTATTGTTTCTCTTTGTGTTTAATTTTTTATTGTGCAAGGATTCCCATGTATATTTTGAGTTTTCATGTAATTAATACACATCATGTGCAATAAATTCCTCATGTATTGACCAGATAGGATTGTGCATGTATTTTCCAGAGTACATGATCTTTATATAACCACACACAATGTAGTCTACATGCTTTCAAGGTGGAAAACATGGGATCAAACTATTTCATGTAATTAATACACCATGTGTATTAAATACATGTTTTTTATAAACTGGAAGCCATGCAACTTGATGTACACATCAAAAATTCATTCTACACACCATGTACAACATTATTGTCAATGATAAGTTTATACTGAGTCTCTAGGACAATACAATTGATATCTAGTGAATTGAAGTACATACCTTATGGCAAGCTTAAACAAGTCTTGTACATTACCTGTTTCCTTGAAAATATTAAATTTAATTTATTATTCCATTAAAAATTATTAACTAGACTTCCATGGGTTATTGAATTAATGGAACACACTTATCATTAGGTTTTATATTTTATTAAATTCTTAATTTATTCTTTGAAATATTCAAAACTCTAAATCATGTATGGTTATTATATATTAAATAATCGATGCATAAAATTGTACATGCCATGTAATTTTCATGTGTTCTCTATGGAATTAAATTTTAATTACATTCCATGAAACTACGACAAAGAACATGTAAAAGATATGTCATATGAGTTTATTTTTTTCAATTCAAACCATAATGAATAGTTCAGACAGGCACTCAATGAGTTGATTCCTTGTACATTATTGTGTTCTGTTTAATTGATTTTTTATATAAAATATAATTATTTGTTTTATTTACAATCATAACTTATTGTATTTTCAAGATGATATGATGAAATAAGATAAAATTAATTAATTGATTAATAAGACATTTAATTGGATTAATTCAAGTGTTTTTATCTTATCAAAGAAAACATTTAAGTGAATGCTATTAATTTGATTTAAATGAATAAAAATTTCATGTGTATTACCAATCATGAGTTTGACCTAACCTATGAATGTGTTAATTTTAATTTAAAATAATTTTTTTGAATGATTATGTAATTAAATATTTTTATATTAAATAAGATGTCATGTCATTCATCCCTCACACACTTATTATCTAGGACATGTGTGTCCAATGTTTATTTATGTAATTATTCATAACAAGTCATTTGGTTCCCCTCACCTACATGTTAGTTATAAAATATATTTAATAAATGAGTTTCATAAGAAGAATTTAGTTGGTTAAAGACATATCTGTGTCAGAGGTTGTTCATGATGGAGTCGATACAAATCCAATCACGGAGATACAAAAGTAGATAAGCTGGAAGACACAACTCATTCTATAACAAGAAAAATTAGTTTAGCCCATATGTTCATAGGGGTATTTTTTGTTCATTTTTTAAATCTACCATTTGATAATTCCTATGATCTTTCAATTTAATTATTTATTTTATTTTTATCTTAAGAATGATTTATTTTATGGATCTGAAACCATAATGACATTAATAAATATATGAATATGAAAATATATATTTAAAGTAAATTGATTTCGTAAAATTTTTTTATCTTAAAATCATAATAAATAAAGTAAAATAAAATATAAGTTAATAGTAAATGTAAAGGAATAAATAAGAAAAGAAATATTTACACATAATAAATAAAATCTCTTGACTTAATATTAAGTCAGATCAAGAGTTTCATTACATGATTATCTATAAAAACATAGAACTATGTTTTTGAAACACCCTTGTTAAGACACATTCATTTATTTGGCAGTTCATAGTAATGCTTTGGGTTGAATTAATGATTTTACATCAAGAGGAGTATCCATCACGAGGCATGATGTAACTTGGAGGAAAGTGGTGAGTAAATATATATATAAGGGTTTCTCAATTCTGAAGTCCACTCAATGGATCAAGGAGCTACAAGAATATAGATAAAAAACACAATCCTACCTAAATATCATAAAGTAATTTATTGATCCCCCACATGAGTTATGATAATGGGAATATAGATCCTCTTCACTAGAATGTTTTAGAAATAAGGAATTTTAATTCCAATGGTGAGGGATATTGGGAATTGATATAATAGTTATAGACATGATATAATTAAATTTCTTATTTTATCTCACATTAACAGTAATCAAATAAAGTACTAATAATATGATCTTTTAATATTATATAATAATGAAAAACTCATAACCCACATTATAATATTGATCTATTTTAGCGAAATACCATGTCATTATCTTATATAATTTTAATGAATGGTTGAAACATCTATGAGTCGTATTATGCCATGAATCAATGTATTAAGTGACATAATCCTTAATGCTTGGTCTTCTTGTACAAAAGTTTAGTGTTGAGGTATTCTCTATCAATGATAAAATTTGGAGTGATGTTGTCGATGTTTAGTGTATAATGTTTTCATCCATGTCTAATGAAATAATGAATTCACATTAATACATAGATTATTATAATAGGCTCTATCATCTATATGGTCTTTATTGAAATATATCTAGATAGGACCAATTTGGTATATCCAAATCACTCTTTAAAATTAAACATGTAAAATCTTCTCTAGGTGAGACTCACATAGACAAACTCATTATCTACATTGAGTGCCTAGATGTTCAAGGGTTTATTCTTCCTAATAAACATCACATATATCTCATTATTTCATCACTCTATTAAATATAATCTAGATACTTTTTCAATTTCAACATGAACAACATAGAGAAGTAACTCCAAGATATTCTGATTCTAGTGAACCAAATTTACAAGGATATAAATTATAAAAATCGTTCAATCCTTATAGTGAATAAATTGATAGTTCATGATAAGAAATTTATGTCCGAAGTTTCTTCTCAACACACATATAATAAAATAATGATCATGGTAAATCATGGGAATACGATTATATTTATTTCTCATGTGAAATGTATGCCTAATAGAAGATAAATTGAAAATATAAAATGATGTAAATAAATGCATCATGTTATTTTCTCAATGAGTGAAATTTATTGGTTTCTATAAATTTGTTGATAAAAAAACATGTGATTCTCACATATATATTTAAATATTGTAACCATTTAAATTCTAAAAGATTTTACAGGGTGTGTTAGATTTTTTAGAATCCAAACGATCAAGACATCCTATTTAGGCTGTTGGGGACTGCCACCTTACATTTTTGACAGGAATGATGTGGGTTTTAAAAGAAGTTTATTATGTGCCTGCTGTCTCTAAAAAAATTATTCCCGTATAAACACATGAAACATACATATTTATTTTAAAATTAAAGTATAAATTATGGTTCTTTTTTAAAGAAATCATATTTTATGGTATTCCATATATGAATTATATTCTCATATTTTTGGATTATATGTACCATGTAATGTAAATCAATAATGAAACTACTTCACATGACACATACAACACCCAAATATGGAATCACCAGCAAGTTCAAGTAAAATAAATGTGTTTGAACAAATTAAACTAAGATGGATATTTAGATTCATTTGAACTAAATCCATTTGGTATATTTCATGAATATTTACATGAAAAATTATCCAAATCTCTATATAGAAAGAAATATGAGATAACCAAATATCTTCTTGAATTTTTTTATACCAATGTGTGTAGACCATTTCTACTGGAAGAAATGGGTGGGTACTCATACTTCATAACTATTACTAAATATTTTAATAGTTATGGATATGTCTACAAGATGAGTTTTTAGTTAGAGTCTTTTGATAAATTATATGAATATAAGAATGATGTTGGGAAATATATTAGTATGAAGATTAAGAATCACCACTCAGATAATAGTGGATAGTATCTTAATAAATTCTTTATTGATTATTTATGGGATTTTTTAGATTATATCTCAACTCAGTCCACATTATATAGCTCAATAGAACGATGTAGTGAAAGCATGAACCACACCTTATTAGAACTGGTGAGATCAATAATGATTCATGTCTATATTATATTATATTTTTGGGGACACATGTTATAGAACATGGAAAAAATACTAAAGCATGTTACAACTAAAGAGGAAGATGATATTACAATATAATGACATAGTGGAAGGAAACCATTTTTTTCATCCCTATATGTTTGGAAGTGTGAATCATTTTGTCAGGCCTATTTTGGAAACAAACATACACACCTATGATCAAAGTGTACATTCATATGATACCATAATGAAACATGGGGATATTCCCTATTAATCCTCATATATAAAAATTTAATTATAAAAATACATTACATAACCCTTGATATGGAGAACCTCTCTATAAGTGAGAGTTCAAGTGAGATATAATATGATGAATTCCAAGATCAATGCATAGAAGAGATGGAATAGGAACAAATTACAGAAATCTATGTATAAGATGATATTATAGATACAAAATTATTGTATATGAGAATAAGAGTGGTTAGAGATCCTGAAAGATATGGTTTCTTAATCATCAAGGATGGTGAATTGTTCAATATTGATGTTAATAATCTTGTAACCTACAAGTAAGTGGAATGTGGAAAAATTAATACAGTGAGTAAGGAATATATAAATTTTTAAATGGATTCCATTTATCAAAATTGAAATTGTATTTTGGAAGAACCACGGGTGGCTATAATGTTTATTGAATGAAAATCAATATTAAATAAGAAACCTGAAATGGATGGATAAGTTGGTACTTATAAAGATGAAATGGTTATAAAAAGGTTCAAACATCATCAATTCATAAAATATACTATGGAACCTTTTCACTAGATTCAATACTAAAATACATTAAAATTATACCTTCCATAGTGTATTGCCATGAATATGATATTCAAAATTTAGAACTCAAAACTGCCATCCTTAATATGAACCTTCATGTATATTTCCATATGAGAATAACTAAAGGGATTGTGACTCCAATGGTTTCCAACAAGGTATGAAAATTACAATGACCCATTTAAGGATTAAATAAATCATCTAGGTACAAGAACATTCTATTTGATGAATTTATAAGAAAATTTGGATTTATAAATAATGAATATATGCCTTAACTCTATAAATGGTTTAGTGGGAGTGTGGTCATTTTCATAATTGTTTATATTGCTAACATACTGCTTATGGGAAATGGGATACCAATCATACAACATTGTAAATATTAGTTAAATACATTATTCTCCGTGAAGGGATTATATTAGGTGTAATGTATTCCTGGGAACAAAATCCATCCTGATCGATCTAAGAGACTACTTTTTTCTAGGTCAAAGTATGTATATTGACAAGATACTAAAGGGATTAATTAAATAAAAATTTAATATTTTATTGTTTCTAGTGACACTTGGAATATTTCTTCCCAAGAAAATTTGTCCTCAGACACATGAAGAAAGATAAAGGATGGAATGGATTCCATACCAATCGATGATTGAGCCAATCATGCGTGATATACAATAAACTATTATAGATTTCGCTGATACCTTAAGTATGGAAAGAAGATAATAAGCTGAACCAAGTGACTGTCAATGAATGTATCCCAATACTATCAAAATTTATATAAGATGAACAATGGATATTTTCCCTTTCTATGGTTGATATGAGAAACAATTCATTATAGGATATGCATATGAGAGTGTCCAAATAGATCAAGATGCTCTAAAATCGTAGTTAGGAGGCATCATCACCCTTAATTTAGGTTTTTGATCTTGAAGATATCAAAGATAGCTATGCTCATAAATTTTGTAGTAGAGTTTTAGAATATTGTAGATTTTGAGTAAGCTAAAGGATCAGTTTGGAATAAAATCTTCATCAACGAGGTTGATGCGAACCTAATTGTAATGACCCCATCACACTCAATTGTGAAAATACAATAGTGGTGGATCCTATAAAGGATCCATTGTCTCATAAAAAGTTGATGCACAAACTTAAATGTTATATTCTCAAGAGGGGTTATACTTAGAAAGGTGAAGTTTTAATGAGAATAGTCTCCCTGAATGAAAAATTGGTAGTCCACTTAACTAAATCCTTAACTCAGTAAAAACAAGATCTTCATGTGAGTCCTAGTGGAATGAGTGTCATGGGAAGTTAGATCTAGTCCAAGTTAGAGTCTATTGGAGTTGGTTTCCTTGAACAAAAAGTTATACATTATATTACTTGAATATTTGAATACGTGAATATTAATTAAAAATATTATTAAATACAATTCATTATTCTTAAAGACCTTAATTTAATATTGTCTTAATGTATTTTTCGCATTGAAAATTAAATAATAGTTACCCACATTGTTGAGAAACATAAAATGACAAGATGATATTCTTAATCCTAGATCTATGTTAAAATAACATTCTATGATGGGGTAAATTAGATTTTGACTATCATATTTGAGTGATCATAAGATGTTGAGACTTCATATCATGAATTTCACACTTGATAATCTCTAACATAGGAGATTATAAAAATAAACCTACGAGAATTAATTATAAATGTTTATATTTCATCAGGTATTCAAATATGTGAGTGTTTGTAATGGTCCATAGACTTTATTATTATTATAAATGCATGTCATTACTTGTGGACATATATTTACATACCAAAACTCTAATTACATATGTTAACTAGAAATAAGATGCATTGGGTGTGTCCTTAATGATATGTTTTTAATGAGCAGGTTTAGGAATGACATGTACCTTATATATTTATTGAAGTCGATATCTCATCCATTTGATTAAAATAGAACCATCTCTTTAAATTCTATATCTATGGTGCACCAATGATTTTATTTTAGATAGTCAAAAAAACCAGTATCAACCATGTACGTTGATGACACATGTATACAACTTACATGATTATATATTATTAAAATGGAATATATTACATTCCATGTGATCAAAAGTGGTTGTTAACATTAAAACATTAACTTCTTTCTCATGAGTTTATTGGAACATTACAAGAAGTAATCATTGTCTTTAAGAAATATTGTTAAATTACAACAAGAATATAGACTATAGGGTCACATACTATGTGTTTTCAAGGATATTAATTAAATTATATTTTATTTTAATTGTTGGAATAAATATATTTCTCAAGATAAAAGAATAATTCTATTCAAGAATTAATGATCTCATAAATTTAATAAATATTTATTCTCAAGGAAATCATTGATTTACTTTTACATATAATATTTATTTATTTGTTCATTTATTGGATATTTTTATTTATTTATTTAGATAATCAATAAAAACCATGAAAAGTGAGAGGACCACGTTTTTACACAGTGATAAATATTAATATGTAAGTAAGTAAAAGAATTATTATTCAGACAGCAATTAGTAAATTTTATGTGAAATAATATTGTTATTATTATTACAAGTAATGGGGACATATAAGGTTTATTATATTATTTACTATTCATTGGGAGATTAAATAATTTGTTAACGCTAATTTTACCTTTTTAAATATAATATTATGCCTATTATTTTGAGACTTATCTAATTTTATAATCATTGTGCATAACGAATTATAGAGATATCTATCAATACTGAATAGAATTTTAGATATTATCCTCCCACCTTCATGATATCAAGAACAATAGTATAAGGGTATTATATTATGCCCAAAATAATTATCATAGTGATCGATATGAACACTACAATATGACTGATATATCTTCCTAATACTCAACTATCCATCAGTGTTGTTTGGAGATCAAAAGAGAAAATGTGGATCAATTCTAGATGCATTGTACACATGAATCCTACAAGTAAAATGATGGTAAATTGAAAAGGGTTTCAGATGATTCAAAAATAGAATAAATATCCCAAGACTGATGTATTAATTCATCTGATCTATTAAAATTAAATATAAATTTATCATGAAAAATATCATCTCATGGTTTCAGTTTCCATTATTGTAAATATTTTAGGGGAAAAAATTCATTGGTCATGATCTTTAAATCTGTTACAATATGCGAATAATCCATAAAATTTTATATTATATTACTAAGATAATCCCCAATAGAAAAATTATTTGTGACTAGAACCATCATCAAGATTAAGAATGAGATAGAGAGATAGGTGAGCTTAGGTCTGAAAAAATATAGGAGAACCCTCTGATTAATTTTATAAGACTCCATTTGATTGAATGTTATGGTTGAATCATTCAAAATCAAGGAATATATAATGTAAAATGAGTGAATGTGATTCTCTAGTTCTATAATTGAACATTTAATTCTTGTATATCTCATAAAACTCTATTATATTTTCCCGTTCAACTTCAAATTAAATTTAGTTTATATATAACTTCTCACACCAATTTATTTTAATCTCCATTTTTTTGGAAAGTCAAATATCTCCCTTAAAAAATTGATATATTTTAAACCCTAAAATTTCACATAATTTCTCATTATTTTCCAATAAAATAAATTTTTATGTCATCATATGAAGGAGAAAATGAACATGTTTTAAACAAAACACTACCCTTACACATAATTCATGCTATGTGTAAGGGTAGTGTTGTTTTAAACTTACACATTCAACTACCATAATGTTATTATTAAAAAATACTCATGTATTTACATGACTAATGGATTACCTAAACATGGTGTTTTAACAACCATTAACCATTTTGTGGAGAAAGATTAAACTCTATGAAATCACACCCAACATACCTAAATACTTAGCATGGTATATCAATCTTGTTAAGTGGACTTACCCATACACAATATGGGTATTTTGGTAAGTGTAAAATAAAATTTAAAAGAATTAAATTATAAATAAGTAGACATATATCATATGTAGAAATAAGTGTCTAAGAAGCCTCTAAACTATGTTATTCTTTTAAAAACACGAAGGAAGTTTTTTTAAATATAGGTCCATACAAACTTATGTACATTGTTTCATCCAATACATATTTTATTACATAATAATTTTTTATTTTAATGATTCATTTTTATAAAATATACTAATAATAGTGTTGTTAAAATTATTCTTTACACCATATGTAATGCGTTCAAGAGGTGGTTTATAACTTCAATTTAAAATAAATTTTAAAAAGTATTAAGAATGTTATTTTCAATGCATCACTTCCATTTTAATATCTTATTTTTTAAAGTACATGAATTTATTACAAAACCTTATTTTTTAATGAATTCATGGTATCCTTTAAATCGTTACTAATTTATGTTTTATAAGTCATTTTTCTCACAATAACTTATTCTTATATCTTAAATTTCTTGAAGTTATGTCATTTATTACTATTCATATAACTCTTAACATTTATCATTGTCATTAATTTCTATGTTATTTTGTTCCATTAATATATTTAACATAAATTAAATGTTTACTATATAGTATACATATTAATATTTTTGGTGTGAATTAAAGGAATATTTATAAGAATGTTATTCTTTTAATTTGGGAAATGTTGAAATTTAGTATTACATTATTCAATAAAGATATTTTATGATAGCTAAGTAACTATGATGATCAATTATATTATTCATTCAATAAATGATAAGATTATTGGACATGTGTCAGTGACTGGTGGGGTCCATTATATCCTTTCAATGCATTAGGAGGTCTCCTAAGACAAATATTAATTATTATAACTTGTTTTAATCTATCCCATATATATAAGTTATCATGGAATAATTAATTTATGGAATTTTTTGGATTTATTATTATGTGGCCTTTTATATAAGACTATGAAGTCATGTTCAGATACAATGATATTAGGATCATAATGTATTAGCGTGAGGTTTTTATGGTTGGATCACGATGCCTTGTATTGAGAATAAAGATGTTCAACATTATACATTCAATAGTTATGAAATTATTTAATGTATTACATATAATTATTTAAATTTTTATCATACATAAGTTATTGATTATGTGGAACATTTTTATCTTATAGACCCCAACATATTTATTATTCTTTAATTAATCATGATTTATTCCCTTATATAAAATCCCTTACTGAATAACTTAGATCACCATTTATTTTTATTCTTTTACCTAGGGTACCAAAAAAGGACATTTAAATTATTTTAAGGATTTAATGAAGAAACTAATAGTGTTTTTCTGAATTTTATATTATATTCCTTATGTTTCCAATGTGTTATGGGAATCATGCATATATATAGTCTCCAAATACTTATAAACTATATAATACCTTACGATTTTCTCAATTTTAACTTAT
Organism: Viscum album; assembly: GCA_963277665.1. Classification (NCBI taxonomy): domain Eukaryota; kingdom Viridiplantae; phylum Streptophyta; class Magnoliopsida; order Santalales; family Viscaceae; genus Viscum; species Viscum album. Next base: position 623,723,565 of record OY728137.1, on the reverse strand, counting down.
AAAAATGTAATAAAGTAAACATCAGCTTTGGGTTAATAGATTTGGTGTTGTTACAAAAGTTTTTGTCTAGGAGGGACAAGAGACTCACGTTTCTAATCTACTTCACTCGATGATGTCCAAGTCCTATATTCTGTAAAACATAATTGACTAGAAATCCACTACATAATTTTTATATAATTACCTAGTCTTTATTAGTCATATTTTTTCTTAAATAAATAAATATTATATTAAATTATAATTTAATATACACTTATAACACATAGAGAAACAAAAAAGTCATTCTTTCATTAATAAATATTGTTGCATTAATCATAAACTAAAACAATTAAATTTAAAAACATTATAAGAGAATAAAAATATATAATATAAAAAATTAAATGGGAAAATTTTGATCCCACAAATTTTTTAGAATCCTTTCCCCCATGAAAAACACTATATAAAGAAACAAAAAATTTAGTAAATCCATGAAAATCATAAAAAATAAAAATATAGAACCATAGGAGAAATTTTAGTGAATGTTAAATTAAATAATGAATTTTTATTTATAGGAGGTAATGTGACAATTATAATAGTAATATTACTATTGGAATAAAAACATGATCTTTAGGAAGAGTAACCTTATAGTTATGAATAGAAAATTGACCACTGGGAAAAGTAAATTGGCCTCAGAATAATAAAAATTAATTTAATTTTTTTTATCATCACTAATTTAATAAAATATAAAAATTATAATTCATTGAAACAAATATCAATATTAAAAACTCAAACTAAATATCTGAACATTTATAAGAGACTTTTTTTTACGAATTTTATAAAAATCATAACATTATATTAAAAATTTTAAAAACGTTTTTTATAAAATTTATTTTTAAAAAAAGAATGAAATATTTAGAATCATCATATTGAAATTGACTAAGGGGGGTTTTAATTATTCTCTAACAACTTCATTTTTTATGTGAATATTGATAATACTCTTATTCAAATAATACATGTTTTATGGCATAATGATGATGTAATAATTAGTTAAAAAATGATATATTGGCAATTTAATACCAAAATAAATTTAAAAGGATATATGGTTCATTTAAATGTACTATTATTAATTTAAGAACCTAAAAATTATTTTCCTAAAACTTAAAGTCTATTGTACCCCATCAAAAATACTTTTTTTTTCATTTTTTTCATTTAATTTTCTTTAAAATATTAAATTACAATTATAAAGTGATTCAAATCCCTAAAATCATGTTATTTTATTCAAATATATTTTATACTATCAATAATGTTATTATTCAATGGTTTGCCTTGGATATTTTATTATATCCTTAAAATATAACTCTCATAATGTATAAATACTCATTCCCCCCTAAAAACCCACTCCTGCATCACTTCCCAAGGATACATCACTACTCAAATACCCTGTCACAATCCCCTTTGAATTAATAGTCACATTATAAAGTAATCTAACTTGATTAATAAAGGGATTTTAGTGTCATACTATATATGAAACACTGAGAAAATATTAAGTTTCTATCAACCCTTCAATCATTTCCCTCTTCTCTTCCCCTTTTTCCCAATTCCATTCAAAAAAATCTATGATAAATTAATTTTTATGGTAACGATATATTATTAATTTTAACCTTATAAAAAAATTATATTTATGAATTATTTATATTTCATACATCCCTTTCCTCTTATTTTTACAATATTCAATTAGTAGTTGGTTAACCACCAACTAGTAAATTTTCGATTCTTTTCTTATCACCAAAACTATGGTGGGATATAATATAATATGTATGATATATAAATTTATAAATATTATTAATTCAAATTTAGGAATTAGTTCTACTTATATATAACTAACTATGAATAGAAATAATAGAATGGAATCAAAACGAGATATTTAAAAAATATATGATATCAAAACATTTAAATATTAATGATGGGAATTATGGAATATACTGTACTTATAATAGTTGATAAATAGTAAAAAAGAATTCACATTTGGTTCCATTTTTTAAAAACCCTATTTTTATTATTTAGGATTTGGAAAAGAAAAAATATAAAGAAGGATATAACGTAAGGGGTTTCATAGACCCAACTCCTTATTTTTTTGGTTATTTCACTTTCACATCAATGTCACTATGGATATTCCTCTAATGAATGACTATCTACTAAATGAGGCTAATATTCATTGTTAATATACATAATATTCATGTTATTTATTATTCATAAACACCATTTTAGTGCATTTTAGACTTTGAACATCATTTCACATTATGATTGTAATACCTTCTTAAAATGCACTATTATGTGGTACATTTTTTAACATCATTTAAAGTACCCAACGATTCATATGATTTTAAGGATTGTAATTATCCATATTTTAATTTGATATTTAGGAAACTATATCTACACTTAAATATTAACATTTTTTATTCAGGGAATAATGGAGGATTCATAAAGGATGATGGAGATATTTGGAGATGAATGGAAGCAATTCTAGAGAAGGCAGATTGGACACCATCCCACTGATTCAAATGTGGGGCCCAACATACAGGCTTAATGAATCCCAAATTTCGCGGGGTTATATAAGAAATATATAGTAACAAATCACTCTTCATGATCCAATGATAATTCTGCCTCCATAGTGTCCATATAGGCGTCCCAAGTTAGAGATAAAATTATGGGCCAGATTCTACGGCCCAGAAAAACAACCCACTAATATGATCATATCTCGTAATCCACAACTCCAAAATGGGCCCAAATTTTACAGAGTACTAGAAGAAATCATGATAACCATTTTCGTCTTCTATGGACCACTCTACTTTGGCCATCGAGAAGGATTTCCAAGCGCGTTTGGTCGGTGAAGGAAAGATGGCATGTCACCTCAGGTCAAGTTGGAAAAGTCTCCTCTCCCTTACTTTCCACCCACCTATGGCCTACCAAAATTAATTGAGGAGACTTGAAATGTTGTAGGCTCGACCCAAGGGCTCAAAAATGCCTATTTAAGGCAGTGGTGGTGAAGTAGTTGAGAATCTTGGATGCTTTGTTCCATTGTAATGTTATGCTGCGATTTTGTTGTCTCAAATTTGTCTTTCACTTGTAAGTTGTTCAATTGACTTTAGTTTCTTAATTAAAGTTCTTCTTATACTCTTGTTTTGTTGTTCTACATCTCACTTTTATACCGTTTCCTCAATGTGTGAATTTATTTACACAAAATGTTGTGAAATTATTCACACAACGGTGGAGTGATCATTTTATTTTTGTTGTTTTCTTTACTTCTCCATGTCCTCCCTCATGAGTCTACTTTCTGCTTCCATTGAAACCATAGAATCAATGTAGGGCTAACCCACTTATGGGTTGATCCAAGGGAGTAGAAAGGGGATGTATTGGATGTTATTTATAACCCAATTAATGTATAATCACTTCTTTAATTGAGATTTTTATTTGATGATTTTTAAACTCCATCGTCCTTGTTGAAATTAAAGCCACACACTTCATGTGCTAATACGAAACTTTACCATGAAGTGATCAAAACATTGATCCTTAAAGTGTATATATGATTAGTATTAAATGTTTTAGGCATTAAACCAATAATTGATGATGTTGTTTTATCTCCTTAAATGAACCCATCTCAAATATAAGAAATTGAAATCATTGACAAGGAAATACATACAATCCACCCCGAGCGATAACCTACGATAAACTCATTATTTTAAATTGAATTTAATTAAATCTATTAGTGATCCTTTAAAAACATCTAAAATCAACCCATGTTGGCCACTTTATAGCCAAAAACAGTCCTTAGAATGTGCGTGTCTATAGGTTACTTCTTAGGTCTCTGTGGATTCGACAACCCAAGCTAGACTACAAGGATCGTTCTACCTTCATATCTTGGCTAAATTTGAGCGAGAATCAAATTTTGGCACCGTTGCAGGGGACCTAAGTAATTCATCTAAACACCCATTCTATTCTCCCCCATTTTTCCATTTCTCACCCCACTTCTCTAATCTCACCCCCAATTTCATTCCTATGGAAAAACCTTTTGAACAAATCCATTCATAGGGAACCTCTCCTTACATTGATCACTCCACACCAAGTGTGATGTACAATGAACATCCTAATTTCTACGGGTGGGATAATCAACAATCTATTGAGCCACAATTTTTTAACTCTTATTCTCCACAAAACATTAAAACCTATTATGAGTTCCAATCCTAACAAGTCCAATCGGAACATCCTCCTATGGAATTCCAACAACTTAATTATCCTCTTAGAATAGACCATATGTCCCAACACCTTGACCATCTTGATCCAGAACCATTACTTGAAAAATTGTGTCAACACATGGAGAAAATGAATATTGAGGTTTCATCATTGAGGTTAGAAATACAAAGCATTAAAACTTGCGAGGAACCTGTCCCTACACAAACTGTCCCTTCCATAACCTTATGTGAAGTGTCTAGTTTCCCACAAACCTCTCATGAATTTACTAAAGAGAAAACAATTGGATTTGGGGAAGATTATGGGGATCAAGGAATTGTTGATAGGTGTTTAAATCAAGAGGAAACTGATTTTTTGTATTCACAAGAGGAGAATTTGACATCATGGATTGAGTCTCCTAAGGATAAATCCATTGATGATTTTTCAAAAACACTAATCACTGAAACATTGAGAGAAGTCACAAACATTGAGTCTATACCCATTCCTAACACCGATCTTTCCAATTTTTTGGTTGAATATTCTTTTAAAAAGGAACTGATTCTATTGAGAAATTTGGAAAATGAAATTGTGTTAGATTCAAAATCTCAACCTGTGTATAAATGTCCTCTCCAACCCGATCTCAAAATTATTATCCTTCCTTACCCAATCAAGTATTCATTCATAGGGTATAACAATGACCTTTCAATTGGAATTCATTCTTCTCTTGAAACCAAAAATGTTGGAATGATCATTGATGTCTTAGGAAACACTATAGAGGAAACTGGATCAACTATTTCTGATATTCCTTTGATTTTACCACTCATTTTAGAACATAGGTTTATGCATGAAACAAATTATAAAAATATAATGAATCTCAACCTAGTAGAAGTGGTGAAAAATTTGGTCCTTAAAATGTTGAAAATCGGTATTGGGTAAGTTAGGGGATCCATGTCGGGCTAACAACGTTAAACAAAGCACTGCATGGGAGGCAACCCATGGTTTTCAAGTTTCTAATAATTTTGTTGTTTTAATCAACTTTATATTTTAAATAGGATTAATGAGACATTTTGATATTTCTAAATAAAAAAAATTAACTATTGACCTGTTCTCCTATAATGAGTATGGATGGGTACGAAAGGGGAGCACCATATTCATCTGTGTCACATGGTGTGATCCTTGAGTAATACCTTACCCAGAAATTTAAAAATAATACAATGTATCATCAGTTTAGTTAACTTTATTTTTAAGTGTTTGTAGGTTAAAAAATAAAAATACAAAAAAATAAACAAAAATATAATAATAAAAGAATTCCACATCATAGGTCGTGGGGAAAACCCCATCACAACCGGCGAAGCCGCAAGGATTCGAACCCGAGACTGAAGGGAGACAGGGGCGCGCACTTACCACTGACCTACGGCTTCTTGTGCTTCCTTATTCTATAATTTTTATATATATAATTATATTTTACTTCCTTTATTATATATATATATATATATATATATATTATTTGTTTTGTTTGTTTTGTTTTTCCTTTTTCTACTAGGGAACTCTAAAAGTGACATGGATATTAGAGGATTAAAAGGAAGCAGCAAGAATTTCAACTTCAACCACCAGGTGACTTCATTCCATGACCCTAATTTTCAATTTCCTTTTTGAACTTTCATTCTCTACTTCTACCCCCTTCTAAATTTTCTTTTCTTTAAACACTGGGGACAGTGTTGTTTTATGTTGGGGGGGAGATAAAATAAAAAAAATGCTTTTGTGTCAAAAAAATGAATGATTTGAAAAAAAAAGTGTAAATAGAAGGAAAAATTCCTTTAACTTTGAACATGTTAATACACATTTCACACTTTAAAACTGGATATCAAATAATTTAGCATGCCCTGATTCTGATTTTAATCCTTTTATAATTTCATGAGCATATATTTTGGAATGTGTTGCTGTCCAATGTGATATTTCATTGTTTATATTTTCATCCAAATAAAAAAAATCACAATGCACGTCCTTTGGATAGTGGGGTATTAGTTTGAGTTCACGGGGTCCCCCAAATAAATAGCATAGGTTTGGTGATTATTTTAGTTTAATATCAGTATTCAAAAAAAAAATAATAAAAATAAAAATTTGCGCGTAGAGCAATGAAATGACCTAATGTGTGGATTTCGATACTTGGGGATCGTGACTCCATAGTTGTCTGGCCCTGTGTTTGTAATTTTATCTCTATTTTTTCATAATTTGAATTTTTTTTGACTGAGTTAACTTGTGATGATGCCCGAGTATGTGGGCTTCACTTGGTGCCCTATGGTCTTTGAGCCTGGGAGTCATCGGCAAAGTCTCGCTATAGGGGTTGACTCTTTTGAGTGCAACTTCAATTACCATGGCAAAATTTCAAAAATAGACAAAAAAAACAAAAATAAAAAAATAAAAAAATGAATACTCATATTAATATTGAAATTTGATTCCACCTAGCGCTTCCATCATTTTCCCCTTGAATAAAGATGAACCCCCCATGTCTATTGTGACAGACAACACATCCTCATACTTAATTGATATTGGATGAAATATGGAAATGAATTTGAACAAAGGAATGGGCTTGAGATTTGGATCTTCTTATGAAACTATCTTGTATTAAAATATTTTTATGGGTTTCATGATTGTTTGGTATAAGGTTTTCTAGTGATCACTGTGTATTCAAATGTTTTTGGAAAAGGGAATTTGAATTTCATATTGTTGAGATATATTTTTCTCGGGACTAGAAAAACTCAAGTTGGGGGGTGTGATTAGCCACTAAATGAGGACAATATTAATTTTTAATATACATAATATTCATGTTCTTTATTCTTCATAAACACCATTTTTGTGCATTTTACACTTTGAACATCATTTCACATTATGATTGTAATACCTTCTTAAAATGCACTATTATGTGGTACATTTTTGAACATCATTTAAAGTACCCAATGATTCATCTGATTTTAAGGAATAAAATAATCCATATTTTAATTTTATATTTTGGGAACTGTATCTAAACTTAAATATGAACATGTTTCATTCAGAGAATAATGGAGGATTCATAAAGGATGATGGAGATATTTGGAGATGAATGGAAGCAATTCTAGAGAAGGCATATTGGACACCCGCCCACTAATTCGAATGTGGGGCCCAACATACAGGCCCAATGAATCATAAATTTCGTGTGGTTCTAGAAAAAATATATAGGAACAAATAACCCATCAAGATCAAATGCTAATTAGGCCTCCATGGTGTCTATATAGGCGGCCCAAGTTATAGATAAAATTCTGGGCCAGATTCTGCGGCTTAGAAAAACTGCCCACTAATATGATCATATATCGGAATAAAAAACTTCAAATGGGCCCAAATTTTACATGGGACTAGAAGATATCCGGGGCTCCATTTCGTTCTTCTATGGCCCACTATGATTTGGCTATATAGAAGGTCTTACAAGCGCGTCTGTTCGGTAAAAGAAAGATGGCTGCCACCTCAGGTCAAGTTGGAAAAGTCTCATCTCCCTTACTTTCCACCCACCTATGGCCTACCAAAATTAATTGACGAGACTTGGACTGTTGGAGGCTCTACCCAAGGGATCAAAAATTACTATTTAAGGTAGTGGTGGTGAAGGAGTTGAGAATTCTGGATGCTTTGTTCAATTGTAATGTTATGCTGCGATTTTGTTGTCTCAAATTTGTTTTTCACTTGTAAGTTGTTCAATTAATTTTAGTTTCTTATTAAAAGTTTTTCTTCTCCTATTATTCTATTGTTCTACATCTCACTTTGATATCGTTTCCTCAATGTGTGAATTTATTCACACCAAATCTTGTAAAATTATTCACACAACGGTGGAGTGATCATTTTATTTTTGTTGTTTTCTTTACTTCTCCATGTCCTCCCTCATGAGTCTACTTTCCACTTCCATTGAAACCATAGAATCAATGGAGGGATAACCCACTTATGGGTTGATACAAGGGAGTATCAAGGGGATGTATTGGATGTTATTTATCACCCCATTAATTTATAATCATTTCTTTAATTGATATTTTTATTTGATGATTTTTAAACTCCATTGTCCTTGTTGAAATTAAAGCCACACACTTCAAGTGCTAATACGAACCTTTACCTTGAAGTGCTAAAAACTTTTATCCTTCAAGTGTATAGGGGATTATTATTAAAGGGTGTAGGAATTAAACCAGTAAGTGATTCTGTTGTTTTATCTCCTTAAATGAACCCATCTCAAATATAAGAAATTGAAATCATTGAAAAGGAAATATGTCCAATCCACCCCGAGCGATAACCTAAGATCAACTCATTATTTTAAATTGAATTTACTTAAATATGTTAGTGATCCTTTAAAACCATCTAAAATCAACCCAAGTCGGCCACTTCATAGCCAAAAACTGTCCTTAGAATGTGCGTGTCTGTAGGTTGCTTCTTAGGTCTCTATGGATTTGACAACCCAAGTTAGACTACAAGAACCGTTCTACCTTCATATATTTGGTAAATTTGAGAAAGAATCAAATTTTGAACATGGTAATACACATTTCACACTTTGAAACTGAATATCAAATAATTTAGCATGCCCTGATTCTGATTTTAATCCTTGTATAATTTCATGAGCATAGATTTTGGAAAGTGTGGCTATCCAATGTGATATGTCATTTTTTATATTTTCATCAAAATAAAAAAAAAGATCACAATGCACATCCTTTGGATAGTGGGGTATTATTTTGAGTTCATGGGGTCCCGCAAATAAATATCATAGGTTTGGTGATCATTTTAGTTTAATATGAGTATTCAAAAAAAATAAAAATAAAATAAAATAAATAAAAATTTATGCGTAGAGCAATGAAATTACCTAATGCGTGGCTTTCGACACTTGGGGATCGTGACTCCATAGTTGTCTGGACAAGAGTTAGTAATTTCATCTCTATTTTTGGTAATTTTAATTTTTTTTGACTGAGTTAACTCGATTTGATGCCCGAGTATGTGGGCTTCACTTGGTGCCCTAAGGTCTTTGAGCTTGGGAGTCATCGGCAAAGTCTCATTATAGGGGTTGACTCTTTTGAGTGCAACTTCAATTACCATGGAAAAATTGCAAAAAAAAACAATAAAAAACAATAAAAAAATGAGTACTCATATTAATATTGAAATGTGATTCCACATTGTGCTTCCATCATTTTCCCCTTGAATAAAGATGAACCCCCTTGTCTATTATGATTCCCAACACATCCTCATACTTAATTGATATTGGATGAAATATGGAAATGAATTTGAACAAAGGAATGGGCTTGGGATTGGGATATGATTATGAAAATATCTTGTATTAAAATATTTTTATGGGTTTCATGATTGTTTGGTATAAGGGTTTATGGTGATCATTGTGTATTAAAATGTTTTTGGAAAAGGGAATTTGAATTTCATATTGTTGAGATATATTTTGCTCGGGACTAGAAAAACTCAAGTTGGGGGGTGTGATTAGCCACTAAATGAGGCTAATATTCATTTTTATTATACATAATATTAATGTTATTTATTATTCATAAACACCATTTTAGTTCATTTTACACTTTGAACATCATTTCACATTATGCTTGTAATACCTTCTTAAAATGCACTATTATGTGGTACATTTTTTAACATCATTTAAAGTACCCAACGATTCATCTGATTTTAAGGAATATAATTATACATATTTTAATTTGATATTTTTGTAACAGTATATACACTTAAATATGAACATTTTTCATTCAGGGAATAATGGAGGATTCATAAAGGATGATGGAGATATTTGGAGATGAATGGAAGCAATTCTAGAGATGGCAGATTGGACACCAGCCTACTGATTCGAATGTGGGGCCCAACATACAGGCCCAATGAATACCAACTTTTTTGGGGTGCTATAATACCTATTTTGGAACAAATAACTCTGAATGATCCAATTCTAATTCGGCCTACATGGTGTCCATATAGGCTACCCAAATTAGAGATAAAATTCTGGGCCAGATTCTGCGGCCCAGAAACACAGCCCACTAATATGATCATATCTCGTAATCCACTACTCCAAATGGGCCCAAATTTTACAGAAGACTATAAGAAATATGGAGATACATTTTATCTTCTATGGACTACTCTGATTCAGCCATATAAAAGGTCTTACACGTGCGTCTGTTCGGTTAAGGAAAGATGGCTGCCACCTCGGGTCAAGTTGGAAAAGTCTCCTCTCCCTTACTTTCCACCCACCTATGGCCTACCACAATTAATTGAGGAGACTTGGACTGTTGGAGGATCGACCCATGGGCTCAAAAATTCATATTTAAGGCAGTGTTGGTGAAGGAGTTGATAATCTTGGATGCTTTGTTCAATTGTAATGTTATGCTGCGATTTTGTTGTCTCAAATTTGTCTTTCACGTGTAAGTTGTTCAATTAACTTTAGTTTCTTAATAAAAATTCTTCTTATCCAATTATTATGTTGTTATAAATCTCACTTTGATACCGTTGCCTCAATGTTTGAATTTATTCACACCAAGTCTTGTGAAATTATTGACACAACAGTGGAGTGATCATTTTATTTTTGTTGTTTTCTTTACTACTCCATGTCCTCCCTCATGAGTCTACTTTCCGCTTCCATTGAAACCATAGAATAAATGGAGGGCTATCCCACATATGGGTTGATCCAAGGGAGTATAAAGGGTCTATATTGGATTTTATTTATCACCCCATTAATGTATAATCAATTCTTTAATTGAGATTTTTATTTGATGATTTTTAAACTCCATCGTCCTTGTTGTAATTAAAGCCACACACTTCAAGTGCTAATACGAACCTTTACCTTGAAGTGATCAAAAATTTGATCCTTAAAGTGTATAGATGATTAGTATTAAAGGGTGTAGTCATTAAACTAGTAATTGATGATGTTGTTTTATCTCCTTAAATGAACCCATCTCAAATATAAGAAATTGAAATCATTGACAAGGAAATACGTCCAATCCACCCTGAGTGATAACCTAGGATCAACTCATTATTTTAAATTGAATTTACTTAAATATATTAGTGATCCTTTAAACCCATATAAAATAAACCAAAGTTTGCCACTTCATAGCCAAAAACAGTCCTTAGAATGTGCGTGTCTATAGGTTACTTCTTAGGTCTCTATGGATTCGACAACCCAAACTAGACTACAAGGACTGTTCTACCTTCATATCTTGGGTAAATTTGAGCGAGAATCAATGACCCAAAAATTAATTGTTTCTATCCTTATATATTCATTCTATTATATACATTTTATTAACCTATAAAAACTATTTTTAATCCTATTTCATAGATTCATCAAATTTACTTTATTTTCCAAAAAAACATCACATTGACTCTTATTGATTTTTTTATTCTCCACTCAAGAATAAAACTGTTTCAAAAAAATATGATCTCCCATATTAATTTGGTAACTGAAAAAATCTATTTTTTAATGTTTTAATTATGATACCTTTATAAAACCCATACCTTTTACATGAATATTTCATGGTGGTGATTGGTGTATGTTATATTACCATTTAGGATGCATAACTATGAGCATTTGTGATGTGGATGGTGGGAGAAATATTATATAACCTTGTAATGTGTTGGGTAATGTGATATATCTTAGGATATTGTGTGTATTATTTAGGAACATGATTTTATATTTATTAATTATTATGATTTTATGATTTATGCACATATATTATAAGTGAACATTATGTAAACATAGTTCACAACTATGTGTGGTATTTGACTATGATGTTATGATGTTTAACTATTATGAATATTCCTCACTAAATTACTTTGCCAAATGTTTCTCCCATGTAGACAATGATATTACCATACTTAAGAAATAATGATGATGGTTATGATCTCTCACAAACTATTGATTCTTGTCTCTTATTCATACTATGTTATCCCCTGCTCTATTGGAATTTTAGATCACCCCTCTCATTGATGTTTTTCCTTTGATAAAAACATATAATAAATATATTTTGAGATCTTTTATAAGGACAACAGAGACTTATTTAATTAAATTTTTATGTTTTATTTTTTATAAGTGATGCATGTGAATAATTTTCCCAAATTATTAAACCTTGGGATCTTGAATTATATCATTATTATGTTGTTTCTCTTAAAAGTGATGTAATAGTAATGTATGAAAATTTTAATTTACTGTAGTTTTTATATGATAATTATTTCATTTATTTTTGATTTAGTATTTGAAAATTTTAGATTTACCTTAAGTATATGTATAGGAATTAGAAACAATAATGTGTTTTGGTAAAATATAATAATGTCTGGTTTATGGGTAATACAATCTATGTCTATATGCAGTAAGGGCATGTAGATGTATTACAGTTTTACTAAGGGGTAATAACCCTAAAAAGGTTTTATTAGACATGAATCGATCATCACATAATGCATGAGTATAAGTCCACATTGCACACCTTTTTTGAAACTCTTAAGAGATATGCTTTGATTAATCATTAAATCTATACAAAACATTATAAGATATATATAATAAATTAATTAATCTACTTAAATATAGAAATTCAATTAAATTAATTTATCCTAGGAGACTTGTTTGAGAAAATGATAAACATAAGGATCCCAAAAATGTGTTTTCAGTATTAAGTTTTTTCATAAGAATAAATTATTTATTCATCTTGTATTGAATTATGTTTGTTAAAACACTTAATATGAATGGTGGTAATCTAGAGAAATCAAACCCCTATTCCATATGAGGGAAAATATAGTAATTTTTCGAATAACTTATTCAGTTCCATAACAAGTGTAGGTAAAAAAATCATTTGGATTATTACCCAGTTATCTTAGGTTATGACCAATAAAATATATAATGTGTAATTTATAAAATCACCTAAGAAGTAAAAAACAATCTGTTGTGTCTTTTTTGAGGCAAAAACAATCCATTTTTTTGTATATTATGATTCACATTTCATGGAATTGTAGGATAACTAAATGAAGAAGATATATTTTTAGTCTACTTCCTAAGAAAGAGAATGTGACTCTAACCATCAATTATTTAAATAAGGAGGCTGGTTAATGGTGTCTATTGATAAATAATAACATTTCCATGGTTGAAATTGAAGAGATGGATGAGGAAGTATTTAAGAAAATATTTCTAAAAAAGTATTTATCTTTATTTTTTGTATAAAAATTAAGATATAATTCTTAGATCCTAATAATATGGATGTTGAATCTGTCATGAAATGTGGTTAATCATTCACAGGTCTTTCAAGATACACCTTGGTTTTTTCAATCTACAATGATTAAAAAAATTGGATAGAATGTTTATTATTTTAAAACCACACCATTGAAAGGATCTATCTATATGATGCTTTTAGAGTTACAAACACATACTCTGATGGGAATTCAAAGTAGAGTTGGAGTTTATATAATGGTATCATGGTTATGAATATAGGAAATTAAAATTGGAGTCTCATAATGGTGAATAAAATGAAAAAGGATGAAATAATATCTAACTACCCTCATTCCAAAAATGTGGGAAGAAGAGTCCATATAGTTTCCTCAAATGGATAACGAAATGAACCTTTTCCATGATAAAATGACATCAGACCCATGGATATTTAAGATAAATGAATAATTCATCTAATGTGATCGAATAAAAGAAGGCACTACATCTTGATAAATGTTTAAAATATATAGAGAAATGAAACTATGAAATTCAGTTAAAAAAATAGTGGGTATTTGTGGTTAATCCACATTTGTAACCTCTAGAGATGATCAAGAAAGGGAAATAGTATTCCATCACCACAGGTGAGTTGGAACATGAAAATTATTATTATAAGATACACATCCTTTTCAATCATGAAAGTAGAAGGTTTTTTTTTTAATTTCGGTTCTACACATTCTTATATATCCTACATGTGATAGACACTTATCCTATCAGAGTATGTGGTAATATTCTTCCAGGGAATCTCACAATCCTTTGGTTGAAATTGATGTTATACTAGGTATAGATTTTATCTAATTATATAGAGCTCACATCAACTATCAGGAAAAAGAAGATTCATTTTATATTCTGAACCATACAATACTCCTCTAAAAACTTATATAATATTCTTAAACAAACTTATAGAATCCGTCAATGATGTGGGTGCTGATACCCAATGAATATGTATCACATTCCCAAATTTTGGAGTTGAAGGAAATTATCATAATTGAGGAGGTTCACATTGTTATGGAATAAAAAGATATGTTAAACATCGAGTTACTATTCCATCACCCAGATCATGAGGTAGAGCTCTCAATAGAGATTATACTCAGATCCACTCATATCTCTAAATTAAATTTTGAGGATAAACCATATCAAACAAGAGGAGTTAAAGAAACAGTTTAAAGAGTATTCAGAAAAATAGTTCATAAACATATTTTATCACATTGGGGTTTAAAAATTCTCATTATAATGAAAAAGTATGGATCAATGCAGGTTTTTATCGATTACGAGGAGATTAAAAAGGTCACCATAAAGAACATGTATCCCCTTATATGGATTTTTACTTGTTCAATTAGCTAAAAGGACCTTAGTACTTATCAATTGTGTATGTTCATTCTAGATATCATCTACTGTAGGTGATGAAGGAAGATATTTAGAATATAGATTTCCACACAAGGTATGGAGATATTATGAAAGGATGGAATTATAATATACTCTAAGGGAATGTTGGAACATTATTAGAATTTATGAGTTGTTCGTGAGATATTATGAAAGGAGAAAATATATACTATATTTATCATGTGATACTTTTGGATACAATAAGTCACCTTCATGGGGAATATGATCACAAGTGAGGGGATTTCTATGGAACCTTCAATGATTATGGTAATTATGGATTAACCCAGATCCTCATGTTTTAATATAATTCATATTTTATCCATATTAGTTGTGTAGTACCAAAATTTTGTAATATATTTATCAATATTTTATAACTTACTATATATATTGTGATAAATATCGTAAAATATGTCTTAATGGAATAAATTTCTCATTGGCATATCTTTACCCTTTAGAGATAGAAATACATCATGAAATTTAGGGGAATATATGCATCCTATTAGGAAAGAAATTCATATATTAGTATGAATAATCTATATATCATAGGATAACATTCATAGAATCTCATGAATCTATGTAAATCTTAGTGGGAGATGTTCCCCATCTGAATTAACTCAGAGAACACACCATGATAAGGTAGTAATTCTACCCAAACCTATCACAAAATATGATGTCGCCCTCTCAAGTGTATGAAATATCATAGGATATATAGGTATATTTGACATACAATGTCAATTTAGAGTCTAAAGAGGAACCCTGAAAAATCACAAATCATTTCCCTTAAACTCGCACACCACCCAACCCCTAGTGTTAAATGAACACCATGGAACCCATCATCGTCCCTGAGGTTACCACATAATAAATTCACCTATCTTGGGATCCTATATATCAATATATAACTCTAAGTACAAGCCTATCATTTAGTTTTTATAATATCCATTGGTATCATCATAATCCCATCCCAACTTCATTGGACTCATATAATAAGACTCATTGGTATCTTTCTCAAGAGATGGCACACTTACTATGTCACACCCCAAGCCTCCTTAGTTCATAACTTTCACCAAACCTATTTTTAGTCTACCTAGTGAATACCTTCCTAGGTACTCTCATCTTAGTGGGGGTGGAACACTCACCTCAGGCTCATATCAACATTCCCAAAGGTATTGAGGCATCTAAAAACTCTTGCGTGGACAATACCTAGGGTAGCTATAACAATTCATCACTCACCTCTACCTAGAGGTCCCTAATGGAACCTATCACTAGGGACACAACTTCTCATTATTTTAATTCATTTATACTCTCACCCATATGGGTCTGTATATTATACGACAGAGTGTTAAAATAAAGGTCATCACCATCAACATCCAAGGAATATATCTAAGGAAAATTTTTCCATTATGGTCATTTGAAATTTTTTTACTCTATACATGTCAATTTAATTTAAATTAAATAGTTTATAAAATTTTAACAATAAAAATTGTCTTAGAGGAAGGAACTTACATATAACATGTCATGTAATTCATGCATAAAATAATAGGGAAAATTAAATAATGGAAACATATCTCAAATAAATAGTTACCCTCCTTTAACTATACCCCACAAACTCTAGTTAGAGCTCATCCATGTCCAACCATCCATCTCCCATTATTAAGAGGCCCTAAATACATCAAAAAAATCTATCATAGTTAATTAAAATCAAATTATAGTTTATTAAAAAATTAAATAAAATTTTATATTAAAATAAATTAAGGATAAACTCCAAAAAACTCATGAAGTGGACTCATCACATTTAAATCATGACTAAACATATTTGGAAGGCCCATGGCATATTTCCAACATAATCTTCAGAAAAATCCCTATAATTATTCTATCATTACATAACTTATTTTTTTATCTTATTAAAAAACAATGAATAAATTTACACAATTACACAGTGATAAACCATCAACAAAATTCCAATACATGAATTTCCATCACCATCATGGGAGATCCTAAATCCATAAAACATAGAATACATTTTTTATAGGGAGGATTACAATAAGATCTACGATAATCATTAATGAAACCCTAAGTCGATCAACCAAAATAATAAGGATAATAAGAAAATGAATCAAGGAGGATGGATGTGGGAGTCTCGCATTGAATCACCATATAATATTCATCGAAAACCACCACCAATTAATGTGTATAGAAGGAGAAAATGGTGTACTTCCCTTGGTTAATCGCACATGAGTAAGGAATATTAGTGCAGTGGTTTATATAAATTTGAAATTGAAAAATAGGTCCCCCATTATAAGAAATTAGAAGACACCATGACATTAACCACCACATTCCCTATGTTTTGACGCAACCCTCAATATCCCCTGGCGTTCTTGGTAAAACAATCTGATCCTTACACCTCTCACTATTTTTAGCAAGTGTACCCACTCCCCCAAACTCGAGGCTGATCAAAATAGCCTATAATAATTCTATACCAAAATTTTTTTCTCCCTTATTCTCTTAGTTGTACCATGAAGGCACCTTAATCATAATATCCACACATAAATCCAATCCATGGAGACTATTGTGTATGGAGATTTCTCAAGGTCCAACTTGTTCACCCGGAATAGTTGAGACTGGGTTTTTTTGACGTCTATGACAATCCCCACACACCCACGACCAACACACAATGTTAAACGGTCAACCTGGGCATTTTAACCTTTATCATTTTCTAAATTTGGTTTCCCTCAGCTACCCCAATAATTAAAATTAACAACAATAAAATCTTTCCATAGACATTTTGCACCAGATGGAACCCTAGGATCCATTACAACTAAGGGCACCACTCAATCCACAATGCCTAGATCCAATAGTTCCATGAAATAAAAAAACCCCCAACATGATGAGCATTGATTTTTCCATTTCTTATATAGACAGGCCTTAGGTTTCACTTTCTCTCCCATCCTTTCTTAAATGTATAATAAATCACCAAGAACACATAATTGTCCTCAGTAAACATCCAAAAACATCCCCTTGATTTTTAGACAATATGGAACCCTAGTCTGAGTCCTGATTCTCAAATAATCCATCTCTAGGAACAAAAATTAAAATTCTCCCTGAATTTCTCAACCCATATAGATGTGATTTGTTAAAGCCTCCCCACTATATAATTTATCAACTTAAATAATATTTAATGATCTATCAACCATGAATCTTGATCAACATGGGTCATCAATTCATAAGCAACTCATTATGTTATTATATGAAATGATAATCAAGCTCCTGTAATGTGACTCTAAACTCAATGATCACTATTCACTAGAAATGAAGCTACTAATAATCACCATAAAAAATAATTGATTTTGAGCTCAAACACAATCATCTACCCTAAGACACCATGGTGTATTTAACTAATTCTTTCTTGAGTTTATGGTTCTCCCCACCATAGGCAATAACTCATAAATTCTAGTTTTGAGATATAATTCTAATTATTATCTGAATCGCTAATCAAAACACATTATGAATGGAAAAAAGACATACTCTATGTGGTTTCCATCTCACCTAAAATAATTTCATATGAAAATACCACTTGGTACTCCACAAGTTGACCATTAAAAAAACTTAATCTCTGCCACTAATGTGTGATCACATCTCACAATCATACTTCCTAAAAACCAAAAGGTATAATGAGATCCTCTAAATACCCATGAAAAAGTCCAAATACATATTTAAATGAATTTACATGGTTAAATAATCAACCATAAAAATTCATCATCATAATCCACTAATGAGAACTATTGCTTCTCCAAACTGATTCATGATTAGATCTCATCCCAAAAATCCTAAGCATGATGCCAACACATGGTCCCTGCCTAACACAACAACCAAATTTTTTATGAGGAACCAGATAAAAATCATATTCATCATGTAAAATTTATCTAAATACCATATTAATCATCCAAAAACCATTTCCACCACACCCATGACCATTTCCATATAAATTCATTACTACATACCCCACACTTTATCTATTATCGCACTTAATGACTGGATGTGGTTGACCAGCTCATATCCATACACAATCACAGAACGAAAATAATTATTTATTCCTGAATCACTTTGAAAATATTTTATATAATCCATTGAAATTATATTAATAATTATTTCCACACCCTATATCAATTGATGGTTAAATCCCCACCATGCATATTACTTTATACTTCTCCATGGGTGAAACCTCAAAAGGTTTCATTATGATACACATATTTCTCATATTGATCCAATTCACTGAAACTTTAAACTATTAAAAACATGCCATACATGGTGTCATCATCACTATAGATGAACATTTTATCTTAACAAGTTTTCTAACCAATCCGAAAATCATTTCTTCAAATCCATTAGCCCTCAGACTTCACAAAACTTCCCACTAAACAAAAACTCAATCTACCTCATATAACCAGTGTGTACCATATTAATCTCATCTAAAACAAATAGATGTGTGATATCATACCACTTGATTATAGAAAACTAAATCATTATTCCATGAGTCATTTTAATAAATTATAGGTTTTCATGAATAAAATGCCTAACATTATTATCGCTTGTAAATTCATCAAACCAAATTCTCCCATTATGATCCTCTTCAAAATTGGGCACCTTACTCTTGCTATGTCCTACAACATGATATCTCACCAACTCGGTATCATTATAAAATTAGAATTGTATATTAATGATCCTAAAACACAATTGAAATTGAATCCAAAAACAAAATATTCAATCATCCTACTCATTAATCCCTCATAATCCAACATTTATTCAAAAACACATTGAGTGCTTTACATCATGAAACTGAAGGGAATCCCCATGTATGTTTCATATTCTCAGTAGCATCTCCCTTTAACCAATATCATTAACTAAACCATCTATCAGTGATTTTATCTATAATGGAGCTCATAATGAGGGGATAACCTCACTCTCAAGTTACCCACACATATATCACTCAGCTCACCAATATCCTAAGTCATGTATCATGGACACTAGTCTCTACCACCTATCCATGAAAACAAAACTTACATGGGACACTACTCATTGAGAACACATATTTTTTATCATATCAATCATTGAAAGGAAACACATATTCCAAAACACCAAATCTAGCGTCCTCAAATATATTTTTCTCGAATCACATGCCAACTTATCAATCTAATAGCTAAATTATTCTCACTGGGAATATATATATGATATTATACCCTTGAGAGACACGATCCAATATATCATTGTATAATGAAATATTCATATAATGATATATTTTGATTATACCACACTCGTATAATATCATTAAACATAATTCCATTGATAATATATAAGGGAAAAGAACAACGAGGATTTTGTTGAAAGATTAAATAAATAATCCTATTTTATTTTTATAAATAGTATCATAATTTCTCACAAGCATCAAATCATAAAGCCACCCAATTCATGTATTATACCACTAAGTGTCACTAAGCATACCTTACATGAGAGACTTCATAATAATAATCTAAGAAAATCCCTCCCTAGAATCAACATGGCCAATCATCAGAAGATACATGTTGTAGTTCAGATGAGTAGAATGTCAATAAAAATTTATATAGTAAAACACATAATATGTTTTTGTCAAAACATTAAATAGATGAACCCACATAGTCAATCATATCAATCGGACATAGGCATGTGTATTTAATTTGAATCCTTTGTGGAAATAATGATGCATGTACACAAACCTCTTACCAACAGCCAAGAGACGAGACCCATAAATTATAAATCTCAAAAACTAATGTGTGTAATGCTGGGTGAAATAAATAAATCATAAAATCAAAAATAAATAACTGTAATCTCATTCTCCTGGTAACATGGACATCCCATTGGAAAAGTTGGTCATGAAACACTACTTTGACGTCTATTAAAAGATCCAACACAATCCAATATCACCTATATAATATCTCCACCAATATTAAAAAAAATATCTTATATACTCTGTGATATCAGTCACATAAAAACACTTATAACACTTGGGAACATCCTCCCATAGTTTGTGTACATTGAGTGGTTCCCAATATAGTGAAGTTTCTTCATAACCTCAGGCATGCCTCTCCACACCATGTATGCTACTAACTAGAAGTGGCGGTATAGGTTGATACTATGGAAATAAAATATATGAATTTAAATGTGTTAAATAGCTACAAAAATAAGAAAAAAATATCCACAATAACACATCAGCATATACCAACGTAATAAAACAATATAACATCTATATCAAATTTTATACGGAAACATACAATTATAAGAATAATGGTCAACCTAGTATAAAAAAACCTAATATACCATCCAGAAAATCACATGTACAAAATAAATAAAATAATAAAAAATTGGGCTCTTGTACCACTAATCCACATCACTTTCTAGTCTCCACTCTATCCTAGCTTTCCTATTCGATCATGAAATTTGAGGCCACTTCCAAACCAAAACCTGAGATCAGTGAAGACTGCTCAAGTACCCATGTGATATGGTCATATGAGTAAGGGGTGAGTACAATTATATAGTAAACCACCTATTGTTTGTCATGACCCATCCCCCAGGGCCCGTGTCATGACTACGCCAAGCCCACCTTCAATAATCCAGGGGCTGGAAACTAGCATCGAAGGCGTATTCCCGTAAACTTGGAAAGCATTGCCTTCATAACCTATAAACTCATGCAACGAAGCATACAGAAAGATAAAAACACAAGTAAACTGAATAGTAAAAAGATTGTGTACAGTAATTAAAAATGGGCCAGAATACAATCCCATATAGAAAGTTCAAGAAAACTAAAATGTACAAATAAATTTAAACATATCTTGTGATCACCCACCAAGGATCCAACCTAAAGGGTAGGTACAGCTCTCGAACAGTCGTCTCTGTGGTACGCCTCGTCTAATGTCCACCTCTGAGCTACCTCCAGTCTAGGTACTCTCATCCTTAGTCAGTGTTGTCCGTCGTCTGCACCAAACACAACAAGGTGTAGGAATAGCCCATGCAAGGTTGAGTATAACGTTACTCAGTAGGGACCCCGAGACCCTTAGGGAATCACAAAATCCACAAAGGATAGACCAAAAAGCATGAAATCAAATTACAACCCTACATAGGTATATGCCCATACATATACCTAAGTAATCAAGTAAAACCATCTCAATCATGAGGAAACACAAGGTACAACTCAAAATCCCAAATATCGACTGTTCCGAAATGGAAGGAATGCCACAAAGGTAGGTACCACATTGGTATGCCACACTGAAGAATACCTCCAAGGTATTACCATAAAGGAAAGTACCACACAGGTATAGACTCAGCTCAAACCATGTATAAATTCGGTATAGTAGTAGAGATAATTAGATGTAACCACTAATTCATCTTACTCTGTTAAGAGGAAGACCCACAAAGGATCTTAAATCATCATCAGACCCATAGAGGATCGTAGTACATCGTCAGACCCACACAGGATCCTTGTACCTTATCAGACCCACACAGGATCCTAGTTCATTGTCAGACCCAAACAAGAACCTAGTACTTCATCAGACCCACACAAGATCCTAGTACATCGTCAGACCCACAAATGATCCTTGTACTTCATTAGTACGTCATCAGACCCACACATGATCCAAGTACATCGTCTATACATCGTCAAACCCACAAAAAATCCTAGTACATTGTCAGCACGTTGCTAGAACCATACAGGATCCTAGTACATCCTCAGTACGTCCTCAGACCCACACAGGATCCTAGTACATTTTCAGTATGTCGTCGGACCCACACAGGATCCTAGTACATCGTCACAACCACCTACAGGGTTACCACACTATGCTCTCTTGATTATGTGATGATCCACTCCTCAAGCCAAATTTCGATACTCCAACTATGACAAAGTCCCATGAAGAAGCCTCCGAAAGGACCGTCATGTAAAAGGGGTCTCAATGCAATAGACGATGCATTAATCGGACGCCCGATCTGTGAGTTATAAGTGTCTTAGTGCTGAGGGCCCAGTTGGATTCGAGTATGATCCAACTCATCCAAACTCCAACTTTCTCCGAAAGTCGCATGGATTATCTCAAAAGGACCTCCTCGTCTCAAGGATTTCAATGCCGTAGATGGTTCTTCATTTCGACATCGTATGAGGAAGATAAGTCGAATACATGATCCCACAATAATAATAATAATAATAATAATAATAATAATAATAATATGGGGTGTTTTTTGGACCAGAGCCACAAACCAGAATCTAATATTCAACATTAGACTTAAATCGACCATCTTAATGTTTGGATCACCTCGCCACTTACGGTAAGTCAATCAAATGTTGCATGCAGGAGTTATAAAGGGTCGAAGATTAAATTTTGATAATAATATGTTATTATTATTAGATCGTTTCAGGTTCTCGATCCAAAAACCTGAAAAAGACAACCAATATTGGACTCATAATTTCTGTCTCGAAGTTAGGGTTGTACTACAGCTGATGGTTTGTAAAACCGAGGTCGTACAGATAAGCTACAGTCAAAAAAGTGTTTTATCTACAAAACTAATAATAAAAATATTTTATTATTATTATTAATTACATATTTCATTAACTCCAAATTCAATCATGCATGGGGCATTCATTTGGTGAACGCAGCTTCAACATGGTGCCTCCTCCACTCTTACATGTTTTTTTTATTTTTCTTTTTATTTCATCTCTATAATTTTCTCTCTCCAATCAATCCTTTCTTATTCCACGATTTTCTCATGATCTATTTAACTCCTTTCCCAAATATTTGGCTTCCTCTGCACATTCAAAACCGATGCCACCACCTCCGGCTAGTCGCACCTCCTAGACGCTACCTTTCGTCTGTCCTTCTCTACTGCATGTCGCACCCTCTACCTCAACTGGATCCATGCCCTGAACACACACTAGAAATCACACCGACATGTCACCCATTCCATGGGCCACCGCATCTTCATTATATTCCTAAAAAATATGACGATCGCATATTCACAATCCTCAACTCGATGCCCCACATCTATATGTTGTGTCAAAAAAATATTGTGTTTCTAGTGTGCTTAATTATTTGGCGTTGATGGATGCACGAAGAATGCGTAAAAGAACAAATGAAAAAGGGGCAAGGAATATGCGTGGGATGATGACCATGTTAGTTTGTCCATCATCATAGAAAATCTCGAATATAAATAATTAAAAAAAATTCAATAATAATTTAAATTTAAACCCCTACCTCGATTTCTCATTGGTGTCAGCATGAGGAATGAGATTATGTTGTTGACGTTGGCGTTTGTCGCTCCCACACCATGCTCCCGAAGTTGGTTCCACATTTCTCGATTCGGAGAATGATTCTTCATTGAAGAGGTTCTTTTTTTGGAGGATGTTCTTCTCAGTTCATTGAGGCTCTCCCAAATCCCTTTTTCCAACGATCTCCACCAAAACGATGAGGAGCCAATTTTAATTGAGTTAAGTCTATTAACTCAATTAATTGTTAGCACATTAATTAAAGTAAAGTTGGCACATTTGGTTTGGGGGAGAAACCAGTTGTTTACTCACATTAAAGAGGGAGTTCAAGAGGGTTGGGTGGTCCCAACCACTGCACATACAAATTGGAATGTTTTCAAAATAAAATAAAAGTTTTTCTTTATTTTATTTTTACTCTTTTAACTCTTCCAAAAAAATCACGAAAACTAACCTTCATCTTCGAACTACTCCAGTCAAGATGAATGTATAATTAAGAGAATATCAATGCTGTGAGTTCAATGGTGCCCTCATAATTCAATTCTGAGCACTGGTTAAAAAGTTATAGAATGCCGCTTGTGCGTTTAATAAACGTACCCAAAAAAAGTTAGGAAAATTATTTACAGTCACCCTTGACTTGTGCCGGTCAAGGTTAGGCTCTTCCTAAGTGAAAAATTCCCCAAATAACCAAATGGTAATCTGGTATTTTCAATCTATATAACTGTTTAAAAGTTATGGATTTTACAATAAAATAATGATCAATTAATTATTTTATTTACGTCCAAAAACTTACATTCACTGGTGGCCCGCACCAACCAATGTTAATATCTATGTAAAGAGAATATATGATCACGAGTTCAGTGATGGTATTAGATTTTCAATCTGAGTTACCATTTGTGAGTTATAAGCATTTGAAAAATAAAATAATTTATATAATTATTTTATTTATGATTATGCCATTTTGGGTTTTCTCACAGGTGGCTCACGCCGAATATAATTAAGTCGCGCCTAAAGTAAACCCACCATCCTGAATGCAACGGTGCCCTTATATTTTTTATATGAGTTATCTTTTAAGAGTTATTCCACTTTTTTAGGAAAAATGCTTAGACACACTAATTTAAACTCAACGAAACTTCAACGGATCATTCCAGGCACTTCGGGCCTCGGAATCACGCGCCGTCAGATTTTGTGGTCTCGAAATAATTTTATATAATTAAAAAAATATGGAATTTCTAGGGCCATAAATTCTCCCCGCCTTAGGTATTTACATCCCCAAAAGCTACAACAATGGAAAAACAACCAAAAGAGGGTACTGAACACAAATCAGAGCCTCCTGCTCCCTTGTGCTCTCCTATAGGTTCTCGTGATACCAAGGTACACGTACCAAAGGTATTGATCACCCATGAAGGAATCTCTCATGTTAATCCTCAATCTCCATTGGAACCTCTGGAAATGTTACCTCATCCTCGATGTCCAGCTCACGGGGGTCGATGTCATGAGATAGGTCATGAATATATCTCCTCAACTGGGATATGTGGAAGATGTCATGCTCCTTTTCCAACTGTGGTGGAAGGGATTGGTGATATTCCACCTCGCAAACTCTGCAAAGGACCTAAAAAAGTCCAATGAACCTTGGAGATAACTTGCCACCCCAGCCAAATCTCTGCAAACCATGTCGAGTACAGACTCGCAAGAATACATGGTCCCCCTCCTGGAACCCCAAGGGTATCTTTATCATATCGGCATAAGAATTCTAACAACTCTGTGCAGTCTTCACTTGCTTAAAAGTGAGACATTGTGAAACAAACTCTACTACTGCTTTCTTCATTCCATGTCACCAATGCTGTCATCAGAGATCCTAGTACATCTTCACCACTCCTGGATGTACTGCTAGAGGGGATGTGTGAAACTCCCTCAACACATCCTCTTGTAAAGCCACAGGTACCATAGTACGTCTTTAGAAAAGGATGACATGATCCCCACCTTCAGAAAATCAATCAGGTGCATGTCTTGTGGATATCAGAGAAGGTCAAGACTCGCAGTCAGTGTCCCCATGTTGCACCTCCCTGAATCGTTAAAGAAGTGGGGGAGTGACTGTAAGAGATTGAAGAAAAAATACACCATCTATTTCCACAAAGGATATCTGAAAAGTGGCCAGCTGCTCTATCACTTCACCTAGTAGCTGTATACTAGATCTCCTACTGAGTGCATCTACTACAAAGTTCCCTTTCCCATGAGTATGGACTATCTTGAAGTCATAGTCCTAGAGGAAATCAAACCAAAGTCATTGTATCAACTTCTGAAAACTCTGTTGAAACTTCTCTATCCACAGTAAAGGCTTCTCCTTCTTCATCAAATCTGACAAGGGTGCCGCTACCCTGGAGAAGTCTGGTTCAAGACTTCGGTAGTACCCAGCTAAACTAGAAGTCCCTCTCCCTACAGGAAGGTAATCCTAGAAACATATTTTGAAAGGATTTCCCCATGCTCTATCACTCATGTCTGGAACTGAAAAATCAAAACTCTAGATTCCACGAGGGTAAGTCTGGCCAACTCAAGAGTGATTGGCTGCACCCTCCTATGCATGTGTTGATCCTGTGCTGCCTGGTTTTCCTTTTTTGCAAACTATGGAAAACACCATTCCAACATTGTAGAGAAACGACAACATTTTTTCCTAATACAGTAAATCTAAGTATGAATTGTTTATTTCTAGTCATTCCCAAACTAACTCCATAAGGCCTCGAAGCAGCCACCAATATGTTCCAACAGAAACTCTCACCTCATGGGTTAGATCACACTGTTGGTGTAAGTTTGATTATTGAGTATCCTCCCAAAGCTATCTCCATACGTGAGGGTCAATTCAATGGTTTAACTGGAAACTCTAGGTCTTGGACCGGATTCGTGGAAGGAAGGAATGATTGGAACCTATGTCTATTGATATGGCATCAAGTAGTAGACACAAACCATACCTTGAATCATTCCTAGATCCCTTGGGTCACACTCATTGACTGCATCCAACTACTCCCTTCTTCTGTCCTCCATCTCCCTGAGCCTAGTGAGAACCACAAAGGGGTAGTGGTTGTAACATTTCCAAATGTACACCACCACATGATGCTCTCTGAGCTCTACTTCCATGACTGTAGCCCTGTAGATTCATCTGTCCTTAACACTTATTATTTCGGGAACATTTTACACACCCAAGTCTCTAAGAATGGAACCAGTTTCCTACTTTCACACTGTTAACATTCACTAGCTATATCTGCTCATCCAAAGAACATTCAACCACAAAGGTTCTCTCTAGAACTCTAACATAAGTAGCAATTTATAGAGGAATAGTGCTGGATCAGATGTCCCAAAACACACCTCACTCATTGGTCTGAGCCTTGAAGCATAGGCCGTATCATATTCATTGAGTACCCAGAATGGTCGGTACGCCTCGATTAATACTCAACTACTGACATGTCATCCTGCTAAAGCTGTAGAATCTCTAAGGAAATCTCAGTGACCTCCTTAAGCTAGTCATTAGTCTCCAATGAGTCAGGCTCGCATCAGAACCTAAGGGGTATCTGATGCTAAAACACATGTATGGAAATAATACAACATGTGTCCACTACCGGTACCATCAGTTATAATTACAGACCAATGGGTAGTGATATAGATGGCACACTACCCGAAGCTACCATCTCGGGCAACTATCCACATACCAATTCCTCATCACTATGCAGACCATCCTCATGTTAACCCACTAGAAAAGACTACTAGCTAAGATCAACATATTATCTATTGGTGTCTCAACTAGGTGGAAAACTGTAGAAACCACCTTTAGCCAATCCTCAGCTGCATGGGAATCTGTCTCGCCTCGAAACCTTGGAGTCCTCTGCTGCTAGAACTCATGCAACACGCTCAGTCAGGATGCACCATCTGCCAGTGTGGCTTGTGGTAACTATTTCCCAATAGGTGGTGGTGCTTCTGGTAACCCACCCAAAGATTCCAACATAGTAAGAGGGCCCTGCACCGGAGCCTCGTTGCTCGGTGACCGTCATCGTGTACTCTCTCAGGAATCCTAGTTGGCTTTCTACGCATCGACATCCTGATAATGAACACTTGTTCCATGGTCATTATGATATACCTAGTGATCTGAATCAATGAAATTGAAAAGAAAACTTTTCAAAAACACACACAATCAATGTTTTCACACGTTGAGTATGAAATCAGAATTCTTGATCCTGGCGTATGGATACGTTGGCCACCGCACCAACACTGGATTCCCCAAACTGAAAACCACACTCATAACACTTAACACTATTTCCACACAGAAAAGATCAGAGTCACATGTTCTACGGAAGAACCGACTCCTCTGATACCAATTTGTCATGACCTATCCCCCAGGGCCTGTGCCGTGACTACCCCAAGACCGCCTTCCATGGGCCAGGGGCTGGCGACTAGAACCGAAGGCATTTTCCCTAAAACTGAGAAGGCATTGACATGATAACCTGTACACTCACACAACCAAGCATAAAACCAGATATGAACACAAGTAAACTGAATAGTAAAAATATTTTTTACAGTAAGTAAAAAGGTTCCAGAATACAAGCCCAACTGGAAATTACAAGAAAACTAAAAGGTACAAATAAACTGAAACAACTCCTATTATCACCCACTAAGGATACTACATAAAGGGTAGGTACAACTCTCTAATGGTCGTCTCTGTGGTTTTCCTCGTCTAATGTGCACCTCCGAGCTACCTCCAGTCTTGGTACTCTCATCCTCAATCAGCGTTGTCTGTCGTCTGCACCGAACACAACAAGGTGCGGCGTAGCCTGTTAATGGGTGAGTAAAACGATACTCAGTAAGGACCCTGAGACCCTCAAGGTCTCAAAAAATCCACAAAGGATAAACCACACAACATTAAATCAACTGAAAAAACCTACTTAGGAATATGACCATACATATACCTAAGTTATCAATTAAACCCATCTCAATCATGAAGAAGCACAATGTCCAACTCAAAACACAATGCTCAATTATTCCACAAAGGAAGGAATGTCATGAAGGTAAGTACCACCCAGGTATGCCACACTAAAGAATACCACCAAGGTATTACTCTAAAGGAAAGTACCACACAGGTATGGACTTAGCTCACACCAAGTATAACTTAGGTACAGTAGTAGAGATGATTTGATGTAACTACAAATTCATCTTACTCTGTTAAGAGGCAGGCCCACAAAGGATCCTAAATCATCATCACACCCATAGAGGATAATAGTACATCATCATACCCACACAGGATCCTGGTACCTCATTACACCCACATAGGATCCTAGTACATCGTTAGACCCACACAGGATCCTAGTACCACTTCAGACCCACAGAGGATCCTAGTACATTGTTAGACCCACATAGGATCCTAGTACATCGTTAGTACGTCGTCAGACCCACACAGGATCCTAGTACATTGTCAGTATTTTGTTAGACCCACACAGGATCCTAGTACATCGTCAGTACATCGTCATACCCACATAGGATCCTAGTACATCGTCAGTACGTCTTCTGACCCACACAATATCCTAGTACATTGTCATAGCCAGCTACAGGGTTCTCGCACTAAGCTCTCTTGATTCTAGGAGGATCTGCTCCTTTATCCATAGGCCGAAACTCTAATTTCCATGAATTCCAATGAAGATGTATCACAAAGTACTGCCATTTATAAGGGGTCACAATGCAATAGACAGTGCATCAATCGGACGCTTAGTCTGTGAGTTATAAGTGTTTTAGTGTAGAGGGCCCGGTTTGATTCGAGTACGATCCAACCCGGCCAAACTCCAACATTCTCCGAATGTCACGTGGAGTATCTCAGAAGGACCTCCTCATCTCAAGGATTTCAGTACCGTAGATGGTTCGTCATTTCGACACCGTATGAGTGAGATAAGTCGAATTCAAGATCCCACAATATTATTATTGTTATTATTATTGGGTGTTTTGTGGACCCTATACTTGAACTAGAATTTAATATTAAACATTAGACTTATATCGACCATCTTAATGTCAGGATCACATAACCACTTATGGTAATTCAATCGGACGTCACACGTAGGACTTATAGAGGGTCGAAGATTTAATAATAATAATATATTATTATTTGATCATTTCAGGTACCCAATCCAAAAACCTGAAAAAGACATCCAATATTGGACTCATAATTTCACTCTAGAAGTCAGGGTCGTACTTCCACTGACGGTTCATAAAAGCTAGGTCGCACAGACAAGTTACAGTCAAAAAACTGTTTTATCAACAAAAGTAATAATAATAATATTTTATTAATATTGTTAATTACTTATTTCCTTAAATACAAATTCAATCATGCATGGGGAATTCATTTGGTGAACGCGGCTTCCACATGGAACCTCCTCCACTCTTCCATGATTTTTTATTTTTATTATTATTTCATCTCCTTAATTTTCGCTCTCCAATCAACCCCTTCTTATTACATGGTTTTTTAACGCTCTAATTAACTCCTTTCCAAAATGGTTTTGTTCCTCCGTACATCCAGAACTGATGCCAACACCACCAGCTAGCCGCACCCCCTAGATGCTGCCTTCTGGCTATCCTTCGTCGCCGCACGTCGCACCCTCTACCTCGCCCGGAGATGCACCCTTAACACATGCCAGAAATCACACCACCAGGTCTCCCCTTCCATGGGCCACCACATCTTCGTTCTAATCCGAAAAAATATCACAAATGCATATTCGCGATCCTCGGGTCGAGGGCTCCATGTCCATATGTTGAGCTCCACACAATATTGTGTTTTTAGTGCACTTAATTATTTTGCGTTGATGAATGAATGAAGAACGCACGAAAGAACAAAAGAAAAAGGGGAAAGGTATATGTGTGGGACAATGAAAATGTTTGAATGTACATCATCATTGAAAATCCATAATATGAAGAATTAACAAATAAATTCAATCATATTTCAAATTAGAACCCCTACCTCGATTGCTCGTTGGTGTCAGCATGAGGAAGGAGATGATGTTGATGACGTTGGAATTCGTCTCTCCTGCACCACACTCTCGAATTTGGTTCCACATTCCTCGATTCAAAGAATTCTTATTTGATGGAGAGGTTCTTCGTTTGGAGGATTTTCTTCCCAGTTCTCCAAGGATCTCCCAAATCTCCTTTGCCAATGATCTCCACAAAAAGGATGAGGAGCCAATTTTAATTGATTTAAGTCTATTAAGTCAATTAATTGTCGGCACAATAATTAAACTAAAGTTGGAACATTTAATTTGGGGGATAACCCAAGATTTAACTCACATTAAAGAGGGATTTCAAGGGGGTCAGGTGGTCCCCACCACTAGAAATACAAATTGAGTGGTTTTAAAAATAAAATAAAAGTTGTTATTTGTTTTATTATTACTCTTTTAACTCTCCCATGAAATTCACAAAAACTAACTTTCATCCTAGACCTACTACGGTCAAGGTGAAGTTATTTTTAAGTGAATATCAACATTGCGAGTTCAACGGTGCCCTCAAATTTCAATTCCATGCACTAGTTCAAAAGTTATAGAATTCCACTTTCATGTTTACTAAACGTACCCAAAAAAAAGATCAGAAAATTATTTACAGTAACCCTCAACCCGCACCGGTCGTGGTTAGGCTTTGACTAAGTGAAACACGCCCCCAAGAACCCAACAATACACTTTTATTTCCAATACATGTTACCATTTAAATTTTATGGATTTTAAAATAAAATAATTGTTACTTAATTATTTTATTTATGGCCAAAAACTAACTTTCACTGGTGGCCCACACTGACCAATATTAGTATCTTCCTAAAGAGAGAATACCCTCAAAATTTCAGCAGTGGCCGCTTATTTTCAATCCAAGTTTATGTTTGTGAGTTATACGCATTTGAAAAATAAAATAATTTATTTAATTATTTTATTTATGATTATTCCATTTTGGGTTTTCTCACAGGAGGCCCGCGACAAATAAACTTAAGTCGCGGATAGTGTAAACACACCATCTTGAATGCAACGGTGCCCTCAAATTTTTGATCTGAGTTACTGTTTAAGAGTTATTCCACTTTTTCAGGAAAACTGTTTATACACACTAATTTAAACTCAAAAAAACTTCGTCGGATCATTCCCGGTACTCTGGGACTCGGAATCGCATGCCCTCAGATTTCACAGTCTCGAAATAATTCCAGATATTAAAAAAATTATATGGAATTTCCGAAACATTTCATTGTTCCCCATACATAACCAATAAATTTATTATATATTCATGTGACATATTTAGATAAGTAATTAAAAAATGTGTGTATGTGTAGATGCTCATCTCTAATCCATGGGTTCAAGGTTGACCACACTCACTTTAGATAGTGTCAGTGTGTGTCTAAAAATTTACCATCATCAAAAAACCATGGTTATACACTCCCCACCAAATAAAACACATCATCCAAAAATACAAGGGAATATCCATACACTTTTAGGGAATAAAATCATCAAGAAGCACACATTGTATCAACAACATGTTTGGGGAAGAATGAAATCCATAAATACATGGTTTAATCCACACATTTATAGGAAATAAATACATATAAAAACTAAAGTTTTTATTTTCAACCTTAGAGAAAAGAAAATAATCAATATACACATGGGTGTATTCACACCCAAATAAGATGGCGTTTCATCTAGAAACCTAGCGGTGTATCCACACCTTATCTGAAAATAAGATCATCTTGAATCTCAAGGGAATATCCACACCCTATTTAAGAAGAAATTAATCTAGTAACATGAATGAAGGATGGGTCTATGGAGAATAAAAATTTCATTCCATGTATCTCAATACAACATGGTGAAAAATTCAGCCTTCGTGAATCATCTTAGTGTACACAACTCGATGGGGTTGGACTTCTACCAAAAACGATCTCATAATATGAGGATACAATATTATCAAAATGACCAAAAATTAGCTACAAATACCTATTAAGATCACAAAATTTATTCATATTTTAAGTTGACAACCAAAATTATCACTACCAATTCCCCCCATACACCCCCATTGAGGACATCTAACAACTGGGTAACCCATCATGGTCCTCAAGGTAACCTCATAAAAAATGATCCTCCATTGGGATCATTGATATCAATCTCCATATATAGGTCCAAGAACATCACATAGAGGTATTAATAGCCCAAAGTATCATCATAATCACATTAAAAACTCATGGGTCCCATAAGAATATCCTCACTGGTTTCAAACTCAAGGGATGAGACACTACCCATCTCATTTCCCGTGTCATCACACGTTGTTCCTCTCACACAAGATATCTATAGTCTACATATGGATTACCCACCCTAGAACTCACATCTCATTTGGTAAGTAACACTCACCTGTTCTCATATAAACTAGCTCAAAGGATTTCAGACAACTCAATTTTCACACATGGTTAATCCTTAGTCCATCTGTAGAACCTCATGCCCCTTCTAATTGTAAATTCGTGAAGGAATTTTTTTTAAGATATTCATTTTGATAATCAGGATTCAAATTTTCCAAATATTTTTTTTCTAAATTTTATAATATAACCCTTTGGTTTTAGTAGTAACCACACATTTTATCAATATAAACCCATCACCATGATTTTAAAATTCAAATTCAATATCTTATAATCAACTAAAACTAGGGATAAAAAATTGATAATAAACTCAAATATACACATAAATACCATCCCTAACTAATAAAATCAAACCACATGATCATAAACCATGATCCTCATTGATTCATGCCTTCATTAGCAGTCCATTATTTGAACTACAGGGTTCACACAATAAATGGTGCTTGATTAGTGGTGTGGCCCTCTCCTTGAGGATTTCATGTCATTAACCGTGGTTTAGGACATCAATGGAGTTTGTATGGTAGATGATACCAATTCCTTGAGTTTTTCATAGTGAAAATCTCATGTTAATTCCATGAATTAGTGTTGGGTATTTTTTTGATAATGGAATGTTCGTCATTTTTTAAATTAGGCTTCAGTTGTTTTGGCGGGTTATAGGGAACTTAAGGAGTCCATTTAGATATCCTCTCATCTCTATCATCCCTGCATCTTCCTTATTTCATTTGGGATTCTTATGGTAGTGATTTTGTGGTGATTTTATTGTATGATTTTTCTTATTTTTCATTATGTTCTTTTTTCTCTTCATAAATGCTGATTTTAGCGTGTTTTTAGGTTAGGGTTTACTGTCAATTCCACCAGATAATGGTAAAGTCGACTTATACTAATTGGTATTTTCATGTGATGGATATAGGATGTACAAAAATATTTCATTATGTAATTTCATGTTATTTTGATTAAGTTAAGTCTCCATATAAATTTTCTTATGGTTTTTGATAGAACTGGATACAATTTTTCATTTGAATGGGAGTATAAATTGGGTCATTTACATGGCTTGGTTTAGGTGCATATCGAGAGTAGACTACATACTTTATAACTCTTTGGGTGAGTGTTTGATGTCCGGTTATATTTTAATATTTATTTTAAATTTAATTTATTGATGAATTAATTAAAAAAAATTAGAATGAATTAAATAATTAACAATGAATAACTTATAATTAATTGTTTTGTATTTTGAGATGAGATAGGTTCTCATTAAATTTTTGTGATCTTGGATGGGATTTTGAAGGGATGTAAACGCATGATTTTAATAAGGAAAATTATTATTTTGTTATAGTTTATCCCTCGCACATACCCTGTTAATATTATGCATTTCACTTATATGCATTAGATTTTTGTAGACTTTTCCCTAATGGAGATCAACCTCTTAAATTATATAATTTAACGGGAATGCATATAAATGAGTTTAAAAAAGTTCCAAGGGATATGATAGATACATTTTTACAATATTGATTTACTCAGTATTCTATGTATGAATCCTTGATTATGATTGTGTTTCCTTATAAGTCTTGGACCCTAAGGGGAGTAAATTAAATGGAAGAAGGTGAAGAATTTATAGCAACCCTAGAATTATGATCCCTTAGTGAAATCCATATTGAGGTTAGTGATTAATTTGGGTGGTTAGAAAAGGTATTTTCCATGTGAGATCTATAATATACCTTAAATCCTTTGGGCTAGTGAGATGAATGTAGGGAGAGTGTTTCTATTCCACTAATATTGTTATTACATGGTTGGGTAAACCATGTGAAGATTTATAGATGGATGGGCTAGTTGACTAACCTATGGATGATTTCATAATGGATATGGAATGTTTCTATCTTCTTAGAGTTTTGTCCTTGGGGATTAATTAAGAATCCAATATGGCCTTGATAGGATAATGATGATATAGATAGATATTATAAATTCTAGATGATAAGGGTGGACTCGAGAGGAAAGAATATGATAAAGTAACCTAGGTGGGGTTTCTTGGTAGATATGTGACCTAATTGACCTTAGTTGATTCCCCAATGATATTTTATCCCAAGAGAGGGTGAAAATTATAGATTGTTAGTGATAATTTTGGGTGTCACTATTGAAACTAAATCAACTGTGTCAAACCAATGTGGCATTAGTGATGATGATTAGCAGTGTGATTGA
This sequence comes from Viscum album, assembly GCA_963277665.1. NCBI lineage: Eukaryota > Viridiplantae > Streptophyta > Magnoliopsida > Santalales > Viscaceae > Viscum > Viscum album. The sequence continues at coordinate 623,687,880 of OY728137.1, read as the reverse complement.
GAGGTCTACCCCATCTATGTAACATAGGTTTGGAAAACTCTCCAACCCTTGTGAGATGCATTATATGATATGGATAAAGTGGGATTCACTACCCACTAATTTGTTTTAAGATATATTGGATAACTTGGATTTTATCCAAGGATCTGGCTTTGATTCCTGTTATAATGTTTTTATATTTCACAGAAGGGTATATCATGGCTCTAGAATATGGATTCTTAGTTGTTAAATCCTTTGGGTTTTCGGATGTGGTTTTACTAGTGCATAATTCAATGGATTAATATGATTTTTTCCCAAGTAGTGGAGAGACACCCCCATAGATCTCTATGATTCTTTACGGATATGATTACTCCCCTAAGATTTTAGATGTTGTTTTTCTAATAGGGTACACCATAGATATATATCATTTGATACTATGAAATTTGGAGACACACCCTTGGACATAGGTTATGGGTTTCCAGAAGGGTATAACCAAACTCTAGTAGATGGATTCTTAGAAAGAACCTAATTCTTTGAATGTTATTTTCCTCTCAGGGTTCACCGTACCTCAATGTGAAGGGTGGATTATCAGTGAGATTCATATTTCCTAGTTCACTCTCCTATAAATCATATTTGAGAATTATATTGGTATTTTTGGTTTTGTGACATTATCATATACACTACAGAATAATATGAAGTAGGTTTGGGTATGTCATTGGGTTCACATGAGAACCTAAGAAATAACATTTCTTATTTATTTATGAATTTTCCTCTAATTGAAAAACATTCTGAGAAAATCAGATGTTTACACATTATATAGACAAGTTTTATATGTTACTATGTCGTTATTTCTCTAATAAGTTGTAATCACACCCTTCTAGGGTGTCAATGAAAATTAAGTACCTTAGCAGACTTCTGGTTAGGTAGAGACCCAGTGTACCATGGTTGAGTGGGATATCTCAAATCAGATTGGATATTGGTATGAATTGCTGTATCAAAAGTTAGTATATCCTTATTGAATTTTTATTCTATGATTGTTTTCTATTTTATATATGACTAAAATAGTGGGTGATTACTGTTTTATACTAGCATGACTATGAGTTGGTATGATTGTTTACATATGAATTATAATTTTGATAGTGATAGATATGATAATTGATTCTTTGTAATCTAATATTTATTAAATTTGATAATTTATGGTAATTGTTATATATTATTATACATTTTGATATTGGGGTATGGTATCACCATGAAACTACCTTTGAACTTTATTCCTATCTGGAAATGTCTATTATATAAGAAGGAATGCCTAATGTCCATGTTGATAATTCTCTAGATTGGTAATTGATCCATGGATATAGACCAAGGAATGAAAATAAAAAAGTCTTTCTCAATTCCTCACTCACCCCTATTAAAGGTCTTTATGGGAACCTATCACTAGGGTAACTACTTTTTATTCTCTTAATTAATTTAAATTCCCACCCATTTAAGATTGTATATCACAAAAATCACTATTATGATAAATGACTTATCCACCAGTGGCCAAGGAATCTAACCAATTAACATGCTCCCATCAATTTCCTTGGTACTTTGTTCAGTATCTACATGATAATTTAATTATAATTAAATAATTTATTAAAATTTGAAAAGTCAAACTCCCTCTGTGGTAAGATTGAACATACAATATTCCATATAAGTCATGCATAAAATAATGGGGAAACTATATAGGGATCACTTACCTTAGTTATGGAGTTATACACTTTAATCATAGCCTAATATCTCTCTCTTGATATCATCCAAGACCAACCGACCATCACTCATCATTATGAGGCCATAAAACATTCCAAAACATCCAAATTAATTAATTATAATAAAAATAATATCAATTATATAATTAAAATTAATTTTATATTAAAATGGATATGGAATTATCATCAAACAAGTCATCGAGTGACCTCATATCACTAAAAATATGAACAAATGTACATGGAAGGCCCAATACATACTATTGAAAAAATCAAGGGAAAATCACTAACAATCAACACTTCATTACGAGTAAATTTTATTTTATTTAATCAAATATCAAAAATACATTATATAGAATCATATATTCAATGAAACTGCATGGCAAGGAATTTGATTACCATCACAAGAAATACTACTTCCATTATATGTTGAATCCTTATCATGTAGTGATGAATCTACCATGATCAAGTGGAATACACAAAGAAATACTAATCTAATGAATCAAAATCAAAAGAATTACATGGGGGAGGAAACAAGGGGGAAGAAGGGTGTAGTATAACTTTCAATCGCTACCAAGATCACATCAAAATCCACCCCTAAAGGAATAGGATATAAGAAATTAATGGGGTAAGATACCTTATGTTTCCATATATGAGTGAGAAATAGATAAGGGTATAATTATATGAAAATATAAAGGAATAAAATGAGTTTTCCCCTATTTTAGAAATGTGGGTCACACCACGACATGCCCTAGGTCATGGTGCACCTCCCAGTAGCCCCTAATGGGTCACTGACATCACTGGTAAAATATTATAAACATAAACCAAATTGAAATTTAATATAGGTATCCCATATATCCTTTAAGACACATCAACCAAAATGGAATCCTAGATAATTTCACTCACTATTTGTAATTTTAGAAACATACAGAACCCTCAATAGTAACAGATATCAAAACACCAATGCCTCTGGTTTTATAGCATGATGGTATTTACTAGGAACCATAATGGTCTCCCAAAATACCTAGATCTCATGGATTTTGGACACTATGAAATTCCACATGATCATAAAGATAACATTATTGGTGAAACACTTGTCTTGGTAATTTTTCACCACATTGTATTTCATATTGGGAGATACTCTCATCAAAACTCCCAGCCAAGGAATTTCTCTCTAGATGTTTTTTACTATGGGTTTTCCAACATTCCATACCTACCAGTCACAATATTCCCTCCATCACATATAGTCCCTAAGAATATTGGAAATCCAAAATTCCAATCACCATGGGAATTTTTCAGGATGTTTCCAAAAAGGACACACCTAGAGCACTATGTACTCACTGAACCGTTCCTAGAAATCCAATCAAGCACACAGAATGCCTCCCTATTCTTGATTCATGTCCCTAAACATCCCCTTGAGATACAAAACTACTAATAACTCGTGTATGTGTCTCTATTCACATATGATGCCAAATCATGACCATCAATCCAAATTTACTAGGAATTTCTCTAATCATGAAAAAATGGATCCATTCAACTGTAATGATTTTCTCTAATTATTTATTCCATGAAAATTATTAATTTCATGAATATTCATGAAAAATATAATTTAAATTCATTTTATGATAATATATCATATTTTTTTTAACAATCATACATTGATATTAAGGTGGTAAATCTTTTTAATAAATGATATGAAATGAACCAAAACATATTAGTTCAGGGGATATTTATTGTCTAAAACCTTCTAGTATTGTGTTGAATATTTTATTTTTTATAATTATATATGTCCAAGGATATCTGGTTATAATTATTCAAAAATTATATATCCATCAATTGGTATTGATTTCTTCCGCATGAAGAATGTTTGAATGACCTCAAAAAAATTGATAGACAACTGTATGAGTTTATATTAAATTCATTGAGTTATGGAAAACATTTTTTTTCTAATTCACACACTCATATTTTTTACAATATGTATAGATTACATAGACATGGAGTTCAATAAATAATGGAATATATCTTAATAAGGAATTTATAAACCAATTTTTAATATAATATTTATTTCTATCAATAATTAGAAGAGAATAAAAAGATAAAAACATATGAGAAAGGGTGAGAGAAAAGAAGTTAATGAATTTAGTTGATGAAATTGGAAGGTCATATTGACATCACATTTTCTAGTACTAATATTGAAAATAAAACTATGGGAGATTTTTTTATCCTACATTGTGGTTTTTGTTATATTTACTTTCAATGTAAACATATATTTATTATGATTTCAATAGGTAAATAAATAGGTGATGCATAAGAGATATTTGGGGTGGCCAAGTATGTTATAAGGATGAATGAAGCTGCATTGAAAATATTAGGATGATTAATTTTGGATTCCTTTATTAGATTATATATTGGAGTTCTAATTACATGGTAAGTATATTTCAAGAAAATGATTTATATAGTATTGATATATCTTAAGATATCTTGCCTATAAAGAATTTTATGAAGCATGAAAGAGTAATAAAATACTCATGGATCAGTTGCTTCTCTATATTTTCATCTATATGAGTTATAATAAGTCGTGTACTTTTAATTATATTTAGAGATGAAAGGTCATGTGTTCTGGGAAGGTAATTCGAGCTTTGTATGAATTCAGAAAGAATTTTGTATGACATCTGAGATAGTTTATAGGGAAATTATTAAGACTTGAATTTTTATGATGTAGTTTAATTTTATAATACCTCGGAAAAAAGATACATGGATAAAAATAAAATACTATTACTTATCTCAGTTGTCCGTTCATCCTAGCTATCATTGGTTATTGTCCAGGCATAAATACACGTGTCAGTATAAAAAGCATATAAGGTGCATTGAATCCACTTGGGTCCATGGAGGTTTGAGAGATAATGTTGGATAATGGTTCTCATAATCCAATTCTATGGGTTTTACTGGTGAGTAATGATAGAGAGATATATCTTATAGGAAATCAATGAACCACTAAGGGAGAATGATTGTTTATTAAGTTGTGTCATTTAAATTTGATCTATATAGTGGGAATAAATTATGTGTATAGTGTTCATCCATTTAAAATATATAAATTTGTGGAATTTTTATTAAAATTACTCAACTTATTATCATTATAATATTTCATAGCTATCAATTTTAATTCATATTAAATGATTCAAGCCATAAAAAGATGGATCAATCCCCATTTGAGATCAAAAATATCATACCACACCATTGATTATTTCATGATCTTGATGTATTCAATAATAGAAGGGTTTTTATATTTAATGGTCCCTGAAATAAGTTATAGGAAGTTATATATTGAACAAAAATATTAATTTCCAAATAGAAGAAATTAATCAGATGATTATTTGTGAAAAAATTTTATGGATTCAATGTCACAATGAGATTGAAACCCGTTATTATACAAGCTATGTTATTAAATCAATTTAAAGTTGTTTCAAGTAAAAGAGGTACACATTTAAACATAGTGTAATATCATAGGTACTAAACTGGAGAGATGAGAGAATCCACACCATAGTGAAGGTTGTAGTGCATGTAAAATGGAATGAAGATTCACACCATGCATTGGCGATGCTTATTTTTGGATATTTGTTAAGATAGACCCATACTGCAATAAAATGGGGAAAGAATGAATAAAACACCATAATATTGGGGACACCAGAAAAAGTGGACCACATGTGAAAAATGATGAGGTGGACCACATCATCGTCAACTTTTGTTAACCATTTTAGGAAGCCTTAAATGATTGGTTTTCTTTGAGGCCCACCGTGAGGATCTAATGTCATGACTATTTTTTCTATGAGTTTTTCATTCATACTTGGAATTCAAACAAGTAAAATTTGTATAGAATATAAGTAGATAAGGATAAAAATATTATTTAATGTATCTCAAATAATTAAATAATTCTGAGTCTTTTAGAAGATTGATGAATGAATATAATTCTAGATGTTATATTTGAGGAGTTTAAATGGTATTGAATTATTAGTATTTAAATTTAAAATATTTTTGATCAGTATTCCTATAAAGTGAATATAAATATAATATGAATAAGAATGAAATTATTAATATAAAATTTAACCTAGTTTTATACTTTTTATGTTGAATAAGTGTGAAAAACAATTGATACAACATAACCTGAGTATTGATGTAAGATGAAGAGGTAAAATTCCATATGTATAATTTTTCAATACTGTGAGGTGATGACTGATAAATAATATCATGTGTATCTACAAAAAATTTATCTACATACACTAAATAATAATAATAATAAGGAAATGGGGGTGACATTCATCATTTGATCATATTTAGGGAAAATATATTGGCTCATTGCTTTAAGAATTCAAAATAATGTTTATAAAAACAATGATTTCACATTTTTAAAATCATCGGGAAATATAGAATTATTAATTTAAATTATAATTAAAAACATTATATAAATTAGTGGACACTTTAATATAGTGTTCAATTTTAGATAAAAATAAGGCTTTATGGTTACACCCATATTTCATTCAAGACACTTTAGCTCCATTTAACATGAGTCGCCTTAGTAGAAATATTTAACTTTCAATAATTTATAAACAACAATAGATCCAATGAAATAAAATATTAAAATGTGGGATGAGGAAAATAAATCTCATTAAGGGATATTGAAATATGAATCTTGGTATCCCATTGAAAAACATGAATCCCCATGAAGATTATTACCATTTTTACAATAGAGTATAGATCACAAAAATAAAACATTGACACCACTAAAAATAAATTTTTCCTAAAATAAAACCATTTAATCCCATTATAATGAATATAAAAAACCATCATGGAATATTATGGAATGATGAAACTCATGAAAATGTTCCTTTTAAAAATAAATATTTCACATTTAACAGTTTATAGACATTCTTAACCTCATGAAATAAAATACTAAATTAAAAACATTTTTTAGAGAATAATATATGTGAATTTGGGAATTATATTCATAACTATTGTTAACTATTGTTTTTCACATATCAGAATATTAAAACCCATTTAATTCCATAGGAGTGACCAAATCAGTTATCCCCATTATTTTCTTTTTTGAATATTGAATCATTACCCAATGTATTGGAGAGCTATATCAGGATCAACCATCATTGTATGTTATTTCCTGATGAATTATCAAAATTTATAATGATAAATTAACTAACACTAACAAAATATTAATATTTCACTTTTTATCATGAAACCTCTATTGAATTCATGAGTAAAACACTTTCCAGTATCACATAATCTTATGGAGAAATATTCTTGTTTTAACTCTTAAAGAATAAAAATTACTTGAACAGTGGGAATGTGATATTATTTCAATAAACATGTATACATTCAAATGAATCATGATAATTAATAATGACTATGATTATTGGAAAATATGGTCAATCTAAATAAGTTAAAAAAACTCTCTTTCACTTTTGTAAAAAATAAAAAATTACTCAAATGGATGGAATTCAAAAGTCTCATTTTCAAACCATTATAATAAAAGTAAAAAATAGCTAAAAATAAAAATTAAAATACATTTATGTCTAATTAAAGAAATTCTATAAACATTTAAGATAATCTCAGTATATAATAAAATATTTGGAAGGAAAACATTTTGATAAGATTTTTAAAATATAGTATCTTACCTTAATTCAGGTATACATTTGTATATTATATAACTCCTAAATAATAATTTTATATTAGTTATTTACAATATTTATAACCATTTTTATTTTCATTTCATTAAAATTATACTCCTTATATCAACTATTACAATTTTTTATTTTGTAAATAAAATGATTATGATCATATTGGATGTGTTGGGGTTGTTTGGTTTTTAACCTCAAAACAATGTCAGTGCATTGACCATGGTAAAAAGGTCTATGGTTAAATTAACTAAAAAATATTGAATTTTTTAATTATCATATTTACACAACCAATATAATTTTATAAAAATCCATGTAAGTTGGTTAGGAAAAATGATGCACATCATTTCATGGAAATAGTAGTCTGTATATATGGATGAACAATGTTTTCATTTTAATACTAGTTTCAAAAGAAATAAGGTCGATGATGATTTAATTTTCAAAATCATACATAAGTCATAAATTTCATATTTTGTCCTTATTTCCATTATTATTAACATCCTAGTAAAATGCAAATGAAAAATGATTGTCATCGCATCATGAAGCTCGTAGCACACACATATTAATGAGTGACAATACCATTTTAAAAAAGATGGAAAGGTAATAAGGTTTGTAATACATTATTTTAATGAATGATAATTATTTAAAAAATATCATATATATTCATTTTATCTAAAATTTTATCCTACTATATGATTCGGTGATGAAAAATTAAATATATTGCTTCATGGATGTGGTAGACCACACGTACATACAAGAGATGTTTTCATTTCACATAGGATGGAAAAGGAGATTAAATGAGGGTTTTAGATCAATATAATAAAATTTAAATATATGGATGATACCAATTAAATTATATCAGAATATTTATATAATACTTGAAATAGGTATAATAGGAAATAAACATGAATCATGTAGTTAATAATTGTATATCTTCTTTTGAAAATAGCCCTTACTTTACACATTAAGGATTAATAAATTAGTTTGGGTGAGACCAAGACCACTATGACATGGGGAGTAGAGTATTGAAGGTTTTTGGGAAGACATTGGTTTTTTTAAATGACTTAATATATGTGAATAACATAAGATAGGAGGTCCCATTTTATTAGTGAGGGGAGTGGAACTCTTTTAATTATTCAATGTTGTAAAAATATATAAAGTACTATTCATATGAATATGGCTCTAAAAAATACGATTTATATTAAAATATGATAATCATTGATATCCAGTCATCCAATAATAATTAAATAACTATTTTCTCTCCTTATAACTAATTTTTTACCATAATTTAGTTTTTTTCAATTTAATAAGGTAACTAATTTTTTCCAATGTGAAAATTCAAATTGACCAAAATGAATTTAACCTTAGAAAAATTTTAATATCATGATTCAAAATGTTAAATCCATATTATCTTATTAAATTTATAAATTAAAAAAACCATTTTAACAAAAATACACAAAATATATAGAATATAGTTCCTGGAAAAATTCCCTTTTTAAGCATAAAAATTATTTTTCACCATAATTAAATTTAAGAAGAATTTATATGGAATTAAATTTCATTTTTTGTTAAATGTTTTTTTAATTTAACATTAATCCCAATAAAAAACAGAGTAACTTTTTAAATACTATAAATGAGATGATAGTTTTAATAAAAATTGATAATTTTGACTATTCTCCCAATAATCAATCTCTTGAGAAAAAATCCCAAAAAATAATCCTATGATAAATTCATTATGTTGAATCCAAATTTTAATTAATTATAACCATTTTAAATTCTAAAGAAAATAAATTTACATTTTTAATAAAAACATTTAATACATGGGAAAACAATTTAGTTAAATTAAATGGTTCATTTTGCAAAGAAAAAATTTATTAGACTATGATGAATATCAATTCCTAAAATGAATACTTATAACTAATAAGATTAATTTATTTATATGTTTATATAGGTTTTCAAATTATTCCCCCTTTAAATAAATTATATCCTCAAAGTATATTCATTACATAAATAATTGAGGGTATTTTTCCCTCATATCTTTTTGGGGTTCTCATATTTCTTCCTTGGTTATGTTATTCTTCCATAAAACCTTAATCAGGTGAATCAAATTATTTCATTGAACCTTCCAACTATGATTCAATATCATAAATATATTACCTTTTCTATGAATTATTCCCATCCAACTTTATATCCTTGGGGATCAAAACCATAAATACATCAGGTACATATTTCCTTAGAAATGAAACATGAAACATATCATGTACCTAGGGTAAACTTAGTGTTAAGGAAACTCGATATGAAACTAATCATAGTTTTTCAAAATTTTCATATATTCCAATATATTGTGGACATAATTTCACATTATTTATAAATTTAATAACACTTTTCCAAGGATATTAATTAAGATAAAACTTATAACCAACCTCAATTGAGAGATATTCCCTTTAGTTATCTACATAAATTGTTTCCCTACTATCATGTTCCCTCAAATGGTGTTGAATCTTATTTACCACTCTCAACCATTTATTATAACAACTCGTATCTGAGTAAATTCCTTTTAATTACTTCATCTAAACATGATGGAGGTCAGCACCTATTTCTATATACTTCCTAAAATGGTTTCATCTATATTGTATAATGGAAAATACTATTTTAAGAAAATTACACCAATGAAAGATGTAGATACCAACATTACTGATAATCCAATGAGTATGATTGAATCATATCCCTTAAATTCATAATTGTTCGATTTAACTAGCCATTATATTGAGGTCTAAAAGTTTTAGTAAAATTTAATTCATTATGAAATGTCTTCTGAAGTCCATTCAATTTTTTTTGGTAAATCTGGGATTATGATCAGATACAACAGAGAGGGAAAATCTATTTAATTTCACTTACTTTTTAAGATATAACATTTCAAGCCGATACAAAAAACTTTATCTCGAATTGTAAGAAAATGAAAATATTTTTACAAATGATCAAATGTGAAACAAATCATGTAAATAACTTGAGATATATTTGTTAATACCAGAATGAAATCCAAGGATATATTCTCTTATTTCGACTCAGGAACTAGAAAAGGCTAAATCAACCCCTAATATTGTTTTATTCAACTTTAAACAGTTAAAAAGCCAAACATTTAATTGTAAAATCATCAATATATTTATTCATTCCACCCCATTAATAATATTCATGAATCTATATATATGCCTTAGTACTTCCAGGATGCATTGAAAATAGAGATATATGAGAGTTACTCAATAATTAATTCTTCAACTAGGAATCACATGGAACATATAAACTATTTACAACTCTCATAAAACCTTATTAGTCAATGTTAAATTCATGAAATATTCTATTCTTGTCCAATTATACCATTTTAATCAAAAAATGATCTTAATTTTTAGCATGGTTAATTACTTCTAAAAAAGAGGATTTCATTGATACATGAACCGATATAGAGAGAGTTGATCATGTGAAATATCTAGGCTAACATTCATCAAATCATTAACCAAAGTATCATGTTCCAAATATATCTTGTTTAATGGAACATTATCTTTTCAACTCAAGTCATTATATTCCTTATTTTATTTACTTCGATGATAATGAATCATGAAATATTAATCCTTTATCAAATCCAATCATCCTCTATAACACATGTTTTACTCAATTTGATTGAATATATTAATTATAAATTTATTGTTAGTATATATTTCACATTTTACACAATAAAAATATCCCTCTAATTTTTTAAATAAAAAACCAAAACATTAAGTTCAAGATCATGTATAGGGTAATAATACTCAGTTATTATTAATTAACAAGAAGTATTTCGAACTAAAAGTTCTTATTTTGTCAAGATAAAACCAAATACCTTCAAGTAATAATCACTACAAATATAAAATTCACCATTTATAATAGTCAATTATAATATGGGTTCATTACCTAGTATTTTCTTTAAATTCCTTGAAAAATTCATCATATTACTTTCTCTATATGAAAACGACTCCATTTCTAGTAAACATAATTAGTGGGAGAGATAACCAAGAAAATTTTTCAACAAACCATCAATTTTAACCATTAATCCAAGAAAACATAAAGTTTTAGTGGAATTTGTAGTCCTTGGAAACTCTTCCAAAATTTTAGTTGTTGTAGGATCAATATTTTTTCCATCTTTAGAAACAATATTCCCTTGAAATAAAATATTTTGAAAAAAAATCAAATTTACTAAATTTTCCATAAAACATCATTTATTTTAAATTATAAATAACAATACATTGATTTTTCTCATGTTCCTCAAAACTTTTATCGTAAATTAGATTATCATAAATAAAAAATACAAAAAAATATCCAAATACTCAAGGAAAACTCTTTTTATATAATCTAAAAATACACAGTAGAATTCATCAACATGAAAGGTATAACCAAAAACTATTAAAGTGCATACATAGTATGAAATTTCTTCCATATAATTTATTCCTCATTTATTTACAACTAGTGATTCAAAAATATAACATCAATATTTTAATGATTATGAGAACCCTAAATATGATCAAAGAAGTCATCTAAATAAAGAAAAATATACTTTACCTTAAAAGTGATGTTTATTAAGTTCCCTATAATCAATCAAAAGTATCATGGAACCTTCATTATTTTTATAATAATTGGGGTAACCAATAGTGATGTTATAGGGTGGATGAAATCCTTATCAAGAAACTTTTTTAAATTCTTTTTCAATTTAAAAAGTTCCAGTGGATCCATTTGTTAAGGGGTATTAAACTTTTTTAGTATTAGGTAGAATGTTAACTGTAAATTCATACTCCTGATTAGGAAAAACAATAAGAAAATCATTAGGAAATAAATCTAAAGATTCATTTAGTACTAGAAAATTAAAAATTAAAATAGTTCCATTATTATTAACTATATGTTCTAGTAAACATTAACTTTAATATGTTATCCATTTCTCAGCTTATTGATTTCTTATCAAAGATAAAAATTCATTATTATATAATAAATAGAACTCATTCTATAAAATAACTTCTTCACCCCTTCAAAATACCAAATAATGATAAACTGAAATCTAATATATATAGAATAACATAAAATAATATAATGGAAAGAAAACAAATTCTTCTGGAAAAAACATTCCATATATGATAACATGAAGATTTATAAAAATATTTTCTCCCTTATACTACCCTTGGGTGTTTTACCAAAAGCTAAAACATAATTTATTGAGATGCTATTTCTATTTGATGTGATAATTTTCCAAAAATAAATAAATTCATAGATCATAAATCAAATAATACATTGGTATAAGTTAATTAAGAAAGTAATCTACCAGGAAACACTTCATATGCGGGTCTCACAACTGCTATTTTAGTAAAAATTGACTTCCCCATGGATATGTTTTCTAATCATAATGATTCTTACAATGAGTAGCTAACCTAATACATATATTGGATTAATTACCCAACTTATTAAAATTAGAAAATATTAATATATGATGAATATATTTTTCCCCATTACTTTTCTAATGAGTTTTATTTTCAATAAATCCACGAAAAACGATATTGATATTAACACTTTGGAAACACTTTCTTTATTCTATCAGTCATTCCTTAAAATGAACTTTACCAAATTTTGAACATTTTGGGTGATTACCTCTATATTTAATGGTATAATTCTTCTACATTCCATGACACCTTGACCACTACTTCCACTTTTTAAAAAATACATCTGTTTCATAAAACTATATATCAAATATCCCAACATGGAAAATATAATACTCAAAACTATTTAATTCACAATATTGCAACAGTCTTCAGAAACATGGTTTCATACATATGTTAAATAAATAAATATTACTATCATAGTCTATAACAAAATTTGGGTAATACCTAGACAGTCTAGTGAACTTTTCTTCATAAGAAACTACGATTTCTTCTTTATTTCTCTCAAAATCCAAAAAAAATTCCATGCATTATTAGAATAGTTTTTAATAAAAATAAAATTAATTTTTTAAAAATATATTCCATTGATCATATAAGTTTTATTAGTATTCAAAATTAAAGACACAATTCATTGGAATCACATTCAAAATAAAAATAGTAAATAATACCTTTTAATGTTCTATACATCCCAAAATATTGGATATCTTCTCCAATTAATTTATCCATCACCTATTTTTCACTTGGTTTGAATAAACAATGAAAAATAGGGGTTATTATACATAAAATGCTAAACTGTATACATTTTCCACTATGGATAAGTTTTTAATTCTCTTTCATGGGGGACACAATTAATATCATATTTCAACTGAGTTAACACTTCCATAAATTACTCTATTCTAACCATTACTAGCTTTTTATTAGTAAGGTTATTATCCCTTTAATTCTTTATACATCAGCATCCCTACTTCTTATATGGAAAACAATTCTGAAAAGACATGGAATAGATAAAGAAACATGAAAATATATAAAATTTTAGTTTTTGAAAATATAAAATCAGATAGAATATCATTAAAATTTATTATTACATAAATATAACCTTTATATTTATCTATTCCATTTCTTTGATTACAACTATAATGAAATATAACTTAACAAACCATATGTTTGGTTTTAATCTAATGAATTTCACATTTAATATTCTATTGATCTTTTGGGTTTATAATTTTAGTTAATTGGGAAAACATTATTAATACAGTAAAATCATTCAAAAAGGGTATGATTTTTCCACACAAATATGGCCTCAAGTTCATACCTCTATTACATTCAAAACAATTTAGCCTCATATAGGATAGCCACTAATACTGAAATCTCAACCTTCATAATTTTTTTACTTATCCTTATATCCTTTAAGAAATATTTGAAAATTTAGGATGAAAAAATATCATTAAGGGATACAAAACTAATGTAATCACATCAGCCCAGTGAATAATAATAAAAACCACCAAAACAAATACCTTTTTATGAATAAAACATTGACCATATAAATAATAAATAAACACGTGTAAAAATTAATATTTCCTCAAATATAACCTCAGAAACCCATTTCAAAGCATAGGAAAAACCATGAATCCATTACAAGGAACATGGGAACACATGAACTCATTTCTTTAAAAAACTAACCATTCACCCTTAAAAGTTTATAAGTTTTCCTTACCTCCTAGAATCAAAATATTTCCATAAAACCCCTTTTTAAAAATAATAATATTAGTATCTTTGAGTAACAAATTTGTAACCCATGTTTACTCAGGTTTAGAACATTTAAAAATAAATGGATACTAATTAATTATAATGGATTAACGATCATGGTTATCTCTATAAAAGTTACCTTCCATGATTACATCATTAAAAAATACATTGAAGAGAGATATCAGGCTCACCCATGGCTATGAGATATATATGTATCATCCATCCTCATAAACTATTCCCAATAACATTTTCATTATAATATATTTTCAATCTTGAACTTTTTCATCATAAATCCTCATTTAAACTAATAAGAAAAATAGTTTACATTTTTATGCAATCATAAAGAGGAATATCCAATTTCATTAAAAAAATTAAAATAAAATAAATCCTATAATAGATATAATATTAACTACGCTGATAAACCATGTTAAAATAGAGATTAATCATGATAATTATTAATGGATAATTTTTTTGAAAAATATAATCAGGCCTTATACATTGAAAATCATTATTGTTTAACTTTTATAAAAAGTCATAAATAACCCATATATGAAAAAATAAAAAGATTAATCTTTAATAATTTTTAAATAAAGGTATAAATATTCATAAATAAACTCTATAAACCTTTATATATTAAATAAGAACAATCTAGAAACATTTAGAAGAACCTCTCTATGGAAGAAAAATAGTTATATTGAAAACATTAAAAATATTTTTAAAAGAATTTTCCTTTACATAAGTCACGTATATCTTTGTATGTTCTATAACATATGAATAAAAAAATTATATTTGTTATTTAATTTATTAATAACCTTTATAATGTTAATTCAATTATATTTATATATTTATTTCATTTATTATACCATTTTATTTAGTTACTAAAATAGTTATGTTTATGTTTGATGTATTTGGGTAATTCAGTTTATAACCTCAAAAAAAATAGTGCATTGATCATGGTCAAAGGGTTTAGTCTAATTATCTCTATATTTTTAAACATATAATATTTTCATTTTTATATATTGAATATAATTTTATAACAATCCTTATAATGTGGTAATGACAATAGAAGTACATCATTTCATGGATAAGGTACTCTCTAGGTCTTCATGAATGAAATTTTCATTTTTATACTTGTTTGAAAGAAAATTATTTATATAATATTTTACATTTATTGAATGATAATTTTTTATAAATTTACAATTTATTTCAAATTTTTATCCTTATGACTATCCTTGAATGATGGAAATTAAAACTGAATCATATCGCTTCATGGAGGTGGTAGTCCACATATACACACAAAAGGTGTTATTGTTTTCCAAATGATAGAATGGTGAGATGGTAAGTAATATATTATCATTTAAAATTTATATTTAAGTCATAAATATTATACATAATCATTTTATACATCACATTAAGCATCCATATTATATAGTTATTAAAAATGAAAAACAACGCTTCTTGGAAGTGGTAGTCCACATGTACGCATGAGCAATGATTTCATTTATCATAGGATGAAAAAAAGAGATGAACGATGCCATTATATAAATATATTAACATTTTAGTATTTTTATGATACTAAATTTATTATATTATATTTATTAAAGATTATTTTAAGTACATATATGAATAAATTTACATGAATCAATTGATTTTGAATTATACCACTTATTTCAAAAAACTCTCTTTATTTATGCCTCAATACTTATTAGTTTGGTATTTAGTGAGACTAGGACCTATAGGGAGTGGGAATTAGATTTGGTATGGTATTTTGGTAGGTCTAGTTTAATATAAATTGATCGATTTATGTTAATTATGTGGGAAGATAAGTTCCCTTTTATTGGTGATGGGAGTGGTTCTCTTGTGATTATTCAATGTTTTAAATTAATATAATGTATTATTAAAGAACAAGTGGCTCTAAAACTATCCAATTTAAAATATAAGGTGATAATGATCAAAATAAAATCATATAAAAAGAAATAATTTAATATAAATAGACTTATCACTTAGTTTTTACCTTTATTAACCTGATTTAACCTTTACCATGGTAACTAAAATTTTCCATTATAACAATTTATAATAACCAAAATTGAAATTAAAAATATTATAAAATTTATACATCATAATTCGAAATTCTAAATCCACTTTACCATATTCATCATAAAAAATTTGAAAAAAATAATATATATATATATATATATATATATGAAAACAACAACAAAAACATTTTTTTTATAAAAAAATGCTTTTTAATCATTAAAATAGATTTATTTTAAAATAAGGTATAACATTGATTACTATTGTATTAATTATAGTTCTTAGTAAAAGAAGAATAATATTACTTGAAACCCAATATAAATTATAATTTTTCTTCTTAAATACTTTAAATTAATTTTTATTTTTTATAAAAATAAATATTTTCTACTAATTTCCCAAAAATATATATCTTCAAAAAATATTCCAAATAAAATTTACCAAGACCTAAATTTTATATGATGTATCCAAAATAGAAGCCATTTTTACTAAATTCATATTATTAAATCAATAATTTAAATTTTTTAACAAAACCATTTTGTAATACTACCAATATTTTTGCCTATATTTTCTATCAAAAGAACACTACATTTGATATAATAGAGCATTCACAACACTGAGTATAAACAAACTATTAAGTAATAATAAAATACTCTTATTTTAATGTGTATTTTATAACATAGTAATTGGGTTAGAAGATATGAATTTTAATAAACACATTATGAAATATATTTAATTGAATGTTTCTCTAATAAATTTTTTTAATTTAATCAAGAACATTATCATTTATCAAATTCTTGTTACTATGAAATGAATAAGAATAAATTCATTTTATGGTTTAAAAATATATTTCTTCTAAAAATGGGGTTATAATGATTTATGTTTAATTAATTAAAATTAATTTATTATAATTCTATAAATTCTATATATCAAAATGAAAAAAAATTGAAAAAAAATCCATATTATCTTATGATAAATTTATAGTATTTTTATGAAAATATTGATTCTTTAGGTGAATAGTGAAAAATACCAATTATGGTGAACACTGACATTTATTTTCATTTATATAAAAAATAAAAATAAATTTTAAATTAGTCTTTAGGTTACATAAGTCTCATTTGGTTAATAATAATCCAATTATGTCCATGATAATCAATATTATACATGATTTTTCTATCCAATAATTGTTTATGTCAAAAAAGGGAATTTAAAAAAAAAATCTTTGAGTTTTCATAATTATATTAAAATAAATTTCATAAATTTGAAGGAATTAATACTTGAAAAATTGATTTCATATTTAAATTAATAGGATTTAAATTTTGTAAATAGTTCAATTTCATTTCTGATCGTAATAAATGGTAAAAATATTTAATGTTTGTAACTATGATTAATGGTAAAATGGGTTAAACATTGTTATAACTATGGTTTAATGATTCGGGATAACTATAAGCCTTTAAATTATGTTATTTTATGATTTTAACTTGACCATACTCTTCTTATATATGAATATGCAGCATTTTGGTGTCATTTTCAATCGATAATGACATTTATATTACATTAAGTGAATAATAAATTAAAAATGTCACTCTTAATATCTTAATATCTAAAATATTTTCCCCTTGAAGAGGAAAGTTGTTTTGAATTAATATAAATAGTTACATTTAAGATGAATGAATTATTTTTATTATATTTTTTTCGTTTTTAATGATTGTATAATTACCAAGAATTATTATATAACACTAATTTACTATTTTTAAAAGTATTAGAATAATATAGTAAGTTGTTTTAAAAAACATTTAAAGTAATATGGTTTTTAGGAATTATGTTGCTACATGAATTTAATTGATAATTATAATTTATTAGTTCTCTTCAATTTATTTATATTATAATTATATTATTATCATCATTAAATTATTGTTAAGATAAGTTAATACTCATAAAAATGACATTATATTATTTGTAATGATTAACAAATAATTTTTAAATAATAATAAAATAATAAAAACCTATAATAACTAAAATTAATTGGTAAACTTAGAACATTTAATTAAATATACATGTATGTGTCACTTGGAGATTTTAAAATTAGTCTCATGACCATTATGTATTGAAAGCATTTCTACCATAGTAAAGGTTTAATGAGGTCGACAAAGGGGTCAAACAAAAGAACAAGGTTTTATATGATAATTAAAATTTTCAAAAATTCATTAGAGGGAATTATTTATATATTATCCTAATTATATAAAATTATATATATCATTGGATCCATTTTATATGATTTACAAAAATATTATATATTATTATTCCATTTATTTAAAAGATTTCCACCCACCTCACTTATAAAAGTGGACCACCTCTCATCTCATCATCACTCTTAATGAACCATTTATCTCATAAAATATAAAAAAAATACCATAATATATTACATGTACTCTTTTAGATCATTTTATACTCCCATAATATCATCCTATTAAGGCCTAATGTGTAAGCTAAAGCGGGGTTTCCAAAGAAGTGGTATAACTCTTAACAGGGTTCTTCCATTTTATTTCATCTTTTATGCCCTTAAAATATATCCTAAACATGATGATATAATAACATAAAAATTCTATTTATATATATACTTCCATATTTATGGTAACCTGTAAAGACCCAGAAATCCTGTGGAATTTTTTTTAAATACTTGGGAATTTTATGAGTCTGCAGTTTCTGACAGCACCTGATTCTGAGGCCCGGTGTGCCCGGAATCAATCTCTGATGTTTTACTCGTGTATGTTTAGTAAACGTATGTGCGTGTTTTTATATCTTTTGAACCGGTCCTCGGAATAGAAATCTGAGGACAATGATGAACTCGCAGCACCAATATTCTCTTAAGGAGACCTTTACCATAGTTCATTTCTGACGAGTTTGGAAATTAGTTTTTGGATTTTTATTAAATAAAATAATAATAAAATAAATTACAAAAAATTTATTTTATTTTTAAGCTTATTTGTGTTGTGTGATCGGTTAGTTGGAACCTCCCATTGGAAGTTGGGGGTGGGACCGCCATACCCAAACCTCTCACGAGAGGTTACGACGTGGGGATCACCCGAGCATAACCTCTCAATTAAATGATAAGGGTGGGGACCACCCGACCGCTATTAATGTTGGAGGATGAAACCTCTCCACTCTACCTCATTAATGAGGGAGATCCCTTGACCTCTTCTGCACAATTAATTGTGCCAATGCGTGTGCCAATTAATTGTGCCAACGCGCGTTCCAATTAATTGTGACAACGTGCGTGCCAGTTAATTATGCCAATGTGCATGCTAATTAATTGTGCCAATGCGTGTGCCAATTAATTGTGCCAACGCGCGTTCCAATTAAGTGTGCCAACGCGTGTACCAATTAATTTCACTGATGCATGTGAATTTATTAAGGATATTTTCTTTCTCCTTTTTGAATATGTATGCCAACAATAAAATAATAAGACTCCCTATTATTATTGTGGGTTGGAACTCTCCTACGGGAGAACTTGAGAGATTGGGAATATTAAAATTCTCCCAATGAAGAATGCAAAGAACACCAGATTTCTTCTTCGACATCTCCCTTGGACGTCGTCTTCCACCTTCTATCGTAATAAGGAAATTGTAGCATCATCCACGAAGAACGCTGATATCATCCTTGGCTTCTTCTTTTCTGACGTCAACAAGGACAACGCTTGAGCTCGGAATTGGCGGCGTGTGATGGGCACAACATTCGACAATGTCTTCGAATTATTTTCCGTGCCTTCGACAATGTACTTCAAATCGAGGAAGGGGTTACTTTAATGTTTGATTCTACCCTCCGTTCAACATC
Source organism: Viscum album (assembly GCA_963277665.1). NCBI lineage: Eukaryota > Viridiplantae > Streptophyta > Magnoliopsida > Santalales > Viscaceae > Viscum > Viscum album. The sequence goes on along the minus strand of OY728137.1, from coordinate 623,667,411 downwards.
ATTAAGTTTGTGGAATGATTTTCCAATTGTTATAAATGTAACGAGGAGGGTTCAGATTGCACGAACACGGCCTGACCCTCCCCCTTTGTTGTTTATATTTTATGACGTCGGAGGCGGAGCCGAAAGGTCGTTGTTCCGTCGCACCATGCCAGAGAATAAACGCGGCCAGGATGATTGTGGAAGATGGAAGAGGAACCGCAGCTGGGAGGACCGCGGTAGATGAAGAGGTGCAGCACCGTCGTGTCGCGCTGTGGAGCCAAAGGCCGCGGCCAGGCCAGGCCGCGGCGGTGGTGGACTGGCGCCATCGCGCCGGCCACGTAGATGAAAGACGTGGCCCGCGTTCGTGTGCCGCTTAGACGAACTAAACCGGCCAGCCTCCTACAGTCGGGCTGGAGGACCGCAGTGCCCGCAGGTGCCGTGCGGTGGAGAAGACCACAGCCCGGTTCTGCGGGCCGCTCTACTGGGCGAACCAGCCGGTCAGCTGCTAGTCGGGCTGCGAAATCGCGAAGCCCGTAGGCGCCGCATGAGGAGAACCGTAGCCCGCGTCCAAGGGCCACGTGCGCCGGGCAGAACCGGCCAGCTACGGCCAGCCGGCCAGAGGAAGATGCAGTGCCTCTTGGTGCCGCCAGGGGAACTGGATCAGTCCGCAGCGCAGGCCGCGCCCGTAGGTGGGCCGCACCCTACCGGGCCGGGCTGACCCCCCAACCGGGTCGGACCCGCAAAACCGAGTCGGGCCGACCCCCATCTAGGTGGGACCCACCAAACCGGGCTGGGCCGACCCCCCAGCTGGGTCGGACCCACTGAGCCGGGTCGGGCCGACCCGCCATCCCACCAGGCTTAACGGGTCGGGCCCGACTTCGCTTAAATGCGAAAATCTTCAAGACCATGCGTCCGAACGACACGCTGTCTGTGGCACTGGGACCCTCATGAAGAGGTGTTTCTTTTGAGATACTCTAAGTGAGTTTTGGAAAACTTTTGGAAATGTCCAGGTATGGACCGAGCGTAAATCCAACAGGGCCCCTGGAACGGAAATGCTAATAACTCTCAGACCGGGCGTCCGATTGACGCGTCGTCTGTCACGTTAGGTTCCTTATGATGAGACAGAACTACGAGATAAATCAACTCTGGACTTAGTGACATTTGATTTATCGAAACTTGGCTCGAGGAGGGGAACCTCCCTGAATCGAGTGTGCTGTGTGCGAGAACCCTAGGACTGGCTGTGACTACGACGAATACTGTACCGGAATCCTTCGTGGGTTCGACAACAACGACTACTATACCAGAATCCTCCGTGGGTTCGACAGTGACAACTACGGTACCAGAATCCTCTATGGGTTTGACAGTTCTGACTTCTATTCTTGTATCCTGTGTGGGTCCAAAAGAATAGCAGGTCCTGTATCCTGTGTGCGTCCGACAGCTTAGTAGGTCATGTATCCTTTGTGGGTCTGATAGTTTAGGTGAATCAGTTACTAAAACTGATCATCTATATCACTCTACGAAATTTGTGTGCCTATATGAGATGAGTCTTTACTTTCAATAATTTATCCTCGATGTGATTGACTTTACTTCATGTGTGGACTAGGTTGTGCTTGGGCTCAGGAGTTAAAGTCGAACTGTGATTGGTAACTTAGGTATATGTATGGGAATATACCTAAGTAGGGTTGGTTGATACTTTGTGATTGTATCTTTCTTCTATGGTTATCCTTTGTGGATTCTGGGAGACCTTCGGGGGTCTCAGGGTCCCTACTAAGTATCGTTATACTCACCCCTGCGTGGGCTATGCCTGCACTTCATTGTGTTGGTTGCAGATGACGGACATCACTCATCAAGGTAGAGAGTTGTAAAGCCAGACCGTACCTGGAGGAGGACCATTTGGTGAGACGTACACAGAGCAGACGGACGGACCTAGGGTGCTGAGGAGGCCATCTATACCCACCCTTCAGGTGGAATTCCTGGAGGACGACTCAATAGTGTCTGTTTTACCTTTCTGCAGTTGTACAAGCTTTTCTGTTGTTTGTACTTTACTGTTGGGTTGGTATTTCCCACCCCCCCTTTTGTTCCAGCACTTTCTTTTGTATACAGCTTTACTTAGTGCTTACTTCTAGTTGCGTACTCTATTGTTTTTTTACTTATTAAAGGAAATGCCTTCCCTTTTTTTGGGATTACGCCTTTGGTGCTAGTCGCCAGCCCCTGACCTATGGAAGATGGGCTTGGGGTAGTCACGACACGGGCCCCGAGGACGGGTCTTGACAAATTGCTATTAGAGGAGTTGGTTCTACCGCAGAACATGGAATCTGATTCTTTTAATAGAAATAATGTTATGTTTTTAGGGTTTGGTTATCAGTTTAGGGAAACCGGTGTTGGTTCGGCGGCCGATGTATCTATACACTTGGACTCTGACTTCTGATCTCTGACTCAGTGCACGAAAACACTGATTGTGTGTGTGTTTCCTTTGAAAAGTTTACTTCATGATTACTTTGTGTCAGCTCACAAAGTATACAGTTTTAACCGTGGCACATTTGTTTCTTTTCAGGATGGCCCCACGAAGACATCCATCTAGGGTTCCAAGTTACGTACACGATGGTAGCCTACTGAGCGACGAGGCCTTGGTGCGGGGCCCCTTCATAGCCGAGGTATCAGCGGTACCACTACCCGCTGGGCCACCGATACCACCAGCTCTAGCAGAAGAAAGTGAACACCACCTGAGTGCGTTGGATGATTTCCACCGCCAGAGGCCACCCATTTTCTGATGAGATATGGACCCACATGCAGCTGGGGATTGGTTGGAGGCTGTCGTGATAGTTTTCATATTGATAGGGACACCAGCTGACCTCATGGTGATCCTTTCCGTGAGTCTCCTACATGCAGTAGTAGGCAGATGGTGGAACCTGATGCTCTAAGTGCATGGCGAGGCATCATTACTCTTTACATACTTTAAGAGTATCTTCCGATCGGAGATTGTTCCAGCCACCCTTCATGCGGTGCAGATTCAGGAGTTACTTCATCTACAGTAGGGCAACATGACAGTGGATTAGTACTCAGCTAGTTTCATCGACCTCTCACGATACTCCACTGATATGGTATAGGACCTATTCTTTAGGTCCCAGACCTTTGAGCAGGGACACATGCATGAGATCAGGTCTTTGATGATTCCCTCAATATCCCGACACAGGCGGGGGTGCTGGAGCAAGCCCTTATAGTGGAGAGTTTTCTCGCTGAGCAGTCACTAGCAGTGAGACCCACCACAGGGTGACACGTAGCTAAGTCTTCTGCAGCTGGTAGACAAATGACGCAGAGGTCCAAGAGGACCAGGCCATCAGGTGGGCAACCCCGGGTTACAGTTTTGGTTGTGCAGGGCACACGCAATAGAGCCTGCTATACGAGGAGCATAGAGTTCTATGCATGCGGCGGGTAGGGCCACATGGCTCGTGACTACCCGACCCACCATGTAGATGAGTAACTGACAGTAGAGGGACCTCCAAGGAAGAGGAAGAGGTTCAACTGTGGTGGTCTGTCTGGAACAGGAAGACGTGGTAGAGGAGATGGCCGAGCAGTGGGTGGTGGATGACGTTTCGAGGCTCTACCACCAACACCAAGAGGTCCACCCCAACCATAGGGAGCTGGCAGACAGAGGTGGGCTCATCACCAGGTAGTTGAGGCCCATGACCACGGTGCACCTGATATGATTCCAGGTATTATCTATGTCTACTCCACCCTAGCTTCAGTACATATAGACACAGGTGCGAGTCATTCTTTTATTATCACTTCCCTTGTTCGGAGCTCGAAGATTCTGATGGAGCCGTTGGTTCTATCCTTATGGATAGAGACTCCTATGGGAGTACACTCGATAATTATGCACTAGTGCCCATAGTTTGAGATTACTCTAGGATGTGAGAGCTTCGGTTGGGATCTTCTTGTAGCAGCGTCGAGGCCTTACGACGTCATCTTGGGTATGGACTGGTTATCCATAGTTTATGCCCATATTGACTGTATTAGGTGCAAAGTGTGGTGTATCCACACGGATGGGACCAGGTTCACCTTCATCGGCGATAAGGGAGCCTTTGTAGCGCTGGATGGACTTATGCATAGGAGGGGGCAGCCGATCACACATCATTTGGAAAGTCTCATCCTCAGAGCGGTTGACGTGCAGAGTCCGAGTTTTCCTATTGTGGTGGATCAGTACACGAATGTTTTCCCTGATGACATTCCAGGACTACCTACTCATAGAGAGGTATACTTCTATATTGACTTGTACCCTGGGACAACACCAATATCTACTCCAACATATTGGATGTCTCCCACCGAGCTTCGTGAATTGTGTGTACAGCTGGAGGACTTGCTGGGGAAGGGACTTATCCGACCCAGTGTTTCACCCTGGGCATCTTCGATTTTGTTTTCCAAGAAGGCGGATGGGAGCTTGCGACTATGTGTCAACTACCGTCACCTAAATTAGGTGACCGTGAAGAACAAGTACCCACTCCCGAGGATTGACGACCTTTTTCATCAGCTCAAGAGAGCACGATGGTTCTCGAAGATAGACCTTAGGTCAGGCTATCACCAGCTCAGAGTTCGAGATGAGGATGTGGAGAAGATGTCCTTCATGTGTCGGTATGGCTACTACGTGTTCTTGGTTATTCCCTTTGGTGTAACCAATGCTCCAGCAGTGTTCATGAGTCTCATGAACAGAATCTTCCATCCTTACCTCAATCTCTTTGTCGTAGTCTTCATCGACGATATACTGATTTACTCAACTAATGAGTAGGAGCACGCCAACCATTTACGGGTAGTACTGGACACACTCTGAGAGCACTATCTTTATGGTAAGTTCTCGAAGTGCCAGTTTTGGATTCGAGAGGTTCATTTCTTGGGACACGTCATCTCGAAGGCTGGAGTTGTAGTGGATCTAGTGAAGATCGAGGCAGTGCTTGCTTGGGAGACACCCAAGAGTGTGACAGAGGTGCAGAGTTTCCTAGGACTGGTTGGGTACTATAGGAGATTTGTTCCAGACTTATCCAGAGTTGAAGCACCGCTTTCATCATTGACAAAGAAGGGGAAACCCTTCGTGTGGTCAGATAGATGTCATCAGAGCTTTCCGGAGCTGAGGTAGAGGATGACCAGTGCGCCCATCTTGAGGCTACCAGAAGAGGGAGTTGGGTATGTAGTTTAATGTGACACATTAGGGACTGGACTCAAGTGTTTCATGATGTAGGAGCGAACAATGATCTCATATGGTTCACGAAAGTTGAGACCACATGAGTAGAACTACGCTACCAATGAACTGGAGATAGTAGTAGTGGTCTTCGCCTTGAAGATGTGGCGACACTACCGGATGGGCGATCATTTTATAGTCTACTCTGACCACCAGAGTCTCAGGTACATCATCTCGCAGAAGGACCTGAACCTGAGACAATGACGATGGCTCGAGTTCCTCTAGGACTATGACTTCGAGAGAGTCTATACTCCTGGGATGGGGAATGTTGCAGCAGATTCTCTCAGTAAGAGATCAGGAATTCAGCTACTAGGAGAGGTGACAGAGTAGCTGGCCACGTTGCAGATATCCTTTGTGGATAAATATAGAGTAGCCTTTATATAGTCTCTCATCGTCACTCCACTTCTTCTTCAAGTCAGAGAGGCATAGTGTGGGGACGTTGACTATGAGACACGACGAGCTCAGATATCCTCAGGGTAGGCACCTGATGGTTTTTCTGAAGGTGGGGAGCACGTCATCCTCTTCAGAGGATGTACCAAGGTACCATTTGCACTATAGGAGGAGGTGTTGAGGGAGTTTCACACTTCCCCTATAGAGGTACGTCCATGAGTGGTAAAGATATATCAGGACCTTAGACAATAGAAATGGTGTCCAACTATGAAGAAGGCAGTAGCAGACTTTTTCTTGAGATGCCTCACTTGTCAGCAAGTGAAGTTAGAGTACCAGGTTCCAGTAGAATTGGTTCATCCCTTAGAGGTCCCAGAGTGGATTTGGGATGTGATATACATGGATTTTGTGATAGGTATTCGACGTACATCCAGAGGACACAACTCTTTCAAGGTGATTGTTAACCGACTCACCAAGTCATCCCACTTCATACCGATTAAAGAGCAGGGCTCAGTAGAGAGCTTGGGACGCCTTTACGTATAGGAGATCGTACTGATTTATGGTGTTCCATCGACGATCATCTCCAATCAGGATGCACATTTCACTCCCCAACTATGGAAGGTGTTGCAGGAGTCTTTCAGGACGTAGCTTTGCTTGAGCACCGCCTTCCATCCTTAGACGGATGGACAGACTGAGAGAAATATTCAAACTCTCGAGGACATTCTTCGTGCATGTGTTCTTTACTTTGGTTGTAATTGGGAGGATCACTTATCCTTGGTGGAGTTTGTATACAACAATATCTACCACTCCACCATCGGGATGACACCTTACGAGGCACTGTACAGCCGGCCTTGCAGATCACCACTGTGTTGGACTGACCCAGGGGAGTTAGAACTTGTAGGACCAGAGATGGTACGGGCTATGACGGAGATGGTGCAGATCATCCAGGATTGGATGAAGACTGCACAGAGCATACATAAGTCCTATTCTGATAGGAGACGAAGACCACTGGAGTTCGAGGATGGTGACCAAGTCTTCCTACGGGTCCTGCCTCAATGAGGTCTACGGAGATTTGGCGAAGGCGGAAAGTTATCTCCGTGATTCATCAGACCATTCCAGGTCCTCAGCAGAGTAGGTGAGGTGGCTTACCATCTGTCTCTTTCACTTCAATTGCACCGGGTGCATGACGTTTTCCACGTATCTCAACAGAGGAGATACGTGCAATACTCGTCCCATATCATCAACCATGGGGAGTTGTACATCGATAATGGGGCGACATTCACAGAGGTTCCGGTGGAGATTGAGGATCTACAGGATTAGGTCTTGCATGGATGATTGATTCCTCTGGTGTGTGTTCGCTGGCATCATGAGAACCTCCAGGAGATCACATGGGAGTGGGAGGCTCAGATGTGTGCGCAGTACCCCCCATTTGTTTTTTTAGTGTGTGTTTTATCTTATGGGGACATAAATACATGATTTGGGGAGAATTTAAAGACCTGGAAATCCCATGATTTTTTTAAATACTTGGGAATTTTACAAGTCCGTAGTTTCTGACGGCACTTGATTTCGAGGCCTGGTGTGCCCGTAATAAATCTCTGAAGTTTTACTCTGGTATGTTTAGTAAACGTATGTGTGCGTTTTTATATCATTTGAACCAGTGCTCGGAATAGAAATTTGTGGACACCGATGAACTCGCAGCACTGGTATTCTCTTAAGGAGACCTTTACTGTATTTGTGTCCTGATGAGTTTGGAAATTAGTTTTTGGCTTTTTATTAAAGAAAATAATAATAAAATAAAGTACAACAACTTTATTTTATTTTTAAGCTGCCTTGTGTTGTGTGTGCGGTTAGTTGGAACCTCCCATTGGAAGTTGGGGGTGGGACCGCTGCACCCTAACCTCCCGCTGAGGTTATGACGTGGGGACCACCCGAGCATAACCTCCCAATTAAATGATAAAGGTGCAGACCACCCGACCCCTATTAATGTTGGAGGATGAAACCTATTCACTCTCTCTCATTAATGAGGGAGATCCCTTGACCTCCTCCGCACAATTAGTTGTGCCAATGCGTGTGCCAATTAATTGTTCCAATTCACGTGAGAATTAATTGTGCCAATGCGCATTCCAATTAATTGTGCCAATGTGCATGCCAATTAATTTTGCCAACGTGCGTGCCAATTAATTGTGATAATGAGCGTGCCAATTAATTGTGTCCACACGCGTACCAATTAATTTCGCTAATGTGAGTGAATTTATTAAGGAGAGTTTCTTTCTCCATTTGGAATTTTCATGCCAAAAAGAAAATAATAAGACTCCCTATTATTATTTTGGGTTGGCATTCTCCTATGGGAGAACTTGAGAGAATGGGAGGATTAAAATTCTGACAATGAAGAATGCGAAGAACACAGGATTTCTTCTTCGACTTCTCCCTCGGACGTATTATTCCTCCTTCTACCGTAACAAGGAAAGGCCAGCGTCATCCATGAAGAATGCCAATGTCATCCTCGAATTCTTCTTTTTCAGCGTCAACGAGGACGACGCTTGAGCCCAGAATCGGCGGTGTGTGACGGGCGCAACATTCGACGAAGTCTTCGAATTCTTTTCTGCACCTTCAACAATGTACTTCAAATAGAGCTAGGGGTTACTTTAATGTTTGATTATACCCTCCATTCAACATCGTTATGTTGGTGGAATGATGTGCCGATTGTTATCAATGTAACGAGGAGTGTTTGGACCGCACAAACACGGCCCGACCCTCCCCCTTTGTTGTTTCTATTTGATGACGTTGGAGGCGGAGCCGAAAGGGCACGGTGTCGTCGCACCACGCTGGAGAATAACCACAGCCAGGATGACTATGGTAGATAGAAGAGGAACCGCATCCAGGAGGACCACGACGGATGAAGAGGCACGGAGCTGTCGCACCATGCTGTGGAGCCGAAGGCCGTAGCTAGGTCGGGCCACTGCGGAGGGGGACCAACATTGTCACACTGGTCGCGTGGAGGAAAGACGCGACCCACGTCCATGGGCCGCTCGGCTGAACCAAACCAGCCGGCCGTTTGCTGGCCGGGCAGGAGGATGACAGGGCCCTCAGGTGCCGCACAGCGGAGAAGACCACGGGCCGCTCTGTTGGGCGAACCGGTCGGGCTAGGAAACTGTGTCGCTCGCAGGTGCCGCATGAAGAGAACCGCGGCCCGCGTCCACGGGCCGCGTGCGCCGGGCAGACCCGGCCAGCTACGGTCGGCCGACCAGAAGAAGAGGCGGCACCGCTTGGCGCTTCTAGACGAACCGGACCTGACCACAGCGCCGGCCGGGTCTGCATGTGGGTTGCGCCCCACTGGGCTGGGCCGACCCCCCAGCCTGGTCGGACCCGCAAAACTGGTCTGGGCCACCCCCCAGCCAGGTCGGACCTGCCAAACCGGGTTAGGCCGACCCCCCCACCAGGTCGGACTCGCCGAGCTGGGTCGGGCCGACCTGCCAGCCCACCGGGCTTGACGGACCGGACCCAACTTTGCTTAAATGAGAATCTCTTCAAGTCTGCATGTCTGAACGATGCACCGTCTATTGCACTGGGACCCTCACTACGAAGCAGTCCTTTTGAGATACTCTATTGAGTTTTGGAAAACTTTGGAAAATGGCCTAGTTTGGACCGAACGTAAATCCAACCGGGCCCCTGGAACAGAAATGCCAATAACTCTCAGACCGGGCGTCCGATTGATGCGTCGTCTATCGTGTTGGGTTCCTTATGATGAAACAGAACTACAAGATACATCAACTCAGGAATTCGTGACATTTGATGTATCGAAACTTCGCTCGAGGAGCGGACCCTCCCAGAATCAATTGTCTTGTGGGCAGGAACCCTAGGGATGGCTGCGACTGCGACGAATATTATAACGGAATTCTTCGTGGGTTCGACAGTAAAAAATACTATACCAAAATCCTCCGTGGGTTCGACAGCAACAACTACTGTACCAGAATCCTTTGTGGGTTTGACAGTTCTGAATTTTGTTCCTGTATCCTGTGTGGGTCTGACAGAATAGCTGGTCATGTATCCTATTTGGGTCTGACAGCTTAGCTGGTCCTGTATCGTGTGTGGGTCTGATAGCTTAGGTGAATCAGTGACCACATCTGATCATCTCTATCACTCTATGAAAGATGTGTACATGTGTGAGCTAAGTCTTGACTTTCAATCATTTATCATTGATGTGGTTGACTTCACTTCTTGTGTGGACTGGGTTGTGCTTGGGCTCGGGATTTAGAGCCGAACTGTGATTGGTAACTTAGGTATAGGTATGGGAATATACCTAGGTAGGGTTGGTTTATACTTCGTGATTATATCTTTCTTTTGTGGTTATACTTGGTGGATTCCTGGAGACCTTCGGGGGTCTTGGGGTCCCTACTGAGTATCTTTATACTCACCCCTGCACGGGCTATGCCCACACTTCATTATGTTGGTTGCAAACGACGGACATCACTGATCAAGGTATAGAGTTATAGAGCCGGACGGTACCCGGAGGAGAACCATTTGGCGATACGTACACGGAGTGGACGGATGGACCTGAGGTGCTGAGGAGGCCATCTGTACCCACCCTTTAGGTGGGATTCCCAGAGGATGACTCAGTAGTTGCTGTTTTAGCATTCTACAGTTGTACTAGCTTTTCAGTTGTTTGTACTTTATTGTTGGTCTTGTATTTCCAGCCCCCTTTTCTTCTAGAACTTTCTTTTGTATATAGCTTTACTTATTTCGTACTTCCATTTGCATACTCCGTTGTTTTTGTTTACTTATTAAAGGCAATGCCTTCCCTTTTTATCAGGATTAAGCCTTTGGTGCTAGTCGCCAGCCCCTGGCCTATGGAAGGCGGGCTTGGGGTAGTCACGGCACGAGCCCCAAGGATGGGTCATGACATAACCCCTTTATTTATATCATTTCCCACTAAATGGTTAATGAAATCATCACTTGTTTGTAAATAAAAACACCCATCTCCACAAATCGATGTGTTTCATTTTTTATCACCACATCAAAATTATGGTTATTTTGAGGTACTAAATTAATATATATGATATCAATTAAATAATTGTTGTTTTATAAGTACAACATATTACTTACATTCTTACCCATCCATCTATTGTAAATTGATAATGTCTTTTTTGTGTATGTGTGGCCACCACCTCCACAAAGCAATGTGATTCATTTTGCATGCACCCTTTCATGAATTTTTATAAAAAATATATTTAATTTATAAACAAGATAATTATTTTTATTACTAATATTATATATATTAGGTTATAATTACCCATTTGATCATGGTGAATAGATTTAATTTTTTTATTATGAACTGAATGTCCTCAAAATTAATGATATTAATATAATTAGTTTTTTAAACATATTTGATATTTTTTTTAAAAAAGGGATAATGATAATATATTAAACTAAAAATGTTATTAATCTAGTAAATTATTAATATAATTTCATAATACATGATTTTTATAGAATGTATGAAACAAGTTGGACTTATTATAAAGGTAATTTTGTCCCATTTCCAATTTAATGAAACATTTTTTCATTACACACCAAATTTCTTTTACATGGTTTATATAATTTCCATTTTACATGTTATATAAGGAATTTATATTTATTAATTTTATTCAAATTTTTCTTCATTTTTTTTCCTATTTTGGGTTTTTATTCTGTTCATCAAACTTTCAATACTTTCTTCTATAATATATTTTTTTTGGGATTTTTTATGGCTAAATTTACATTGGGGAAAATTATATATGATCTCAATTTTAAAATATTTCATTTTTATTCTCCTATGGATCTCTATGATGTTTTAATGTTATCCTTAATGTTTTATCTATTTGGTACTTAATATTACTAAGAAAATATTTTTTAGAGAAAAAATGTACTTATTCTTTTGGTCATGAATCTTTCGTCACCAAATCAATGTACTCTAAAATTATTGTAATGGTATTTTTACTAAGATACAATTTTTTTAAAATAATTTCCCAAAAAAAATCCTTTTTATAGTGGTTTTAAAAATTAATCTTTTCTATTTTTTCCATACAGTTTACTTTTGAATATTTTTACCAAATTATAAAAGAATATTTTTTAATGTTTACCAACTAAATTAATTTTTCCACCATCATGATAATTATTAAATTTAAATCTTCCTTTGCATGTTTCCATTGATATTTTCAATGATATTTTTCTTCTCAATATTCTATAATTTTTTAGTTTTTAAATATACCAAAAGAAGAGTATATTTTCATAGAAATGTATGGATGTGATTATAAAGGTATTTTTCAACTTTTTTAAAATAATATAGTGATTTTGAAACATTGATGTGAACAATAAATAGCGTAAATAGCCATGTTCTCTCTATGGATGGCTTATGATTATGTGATATTGAAATATTTTTTAAGCTCATTTCTTCCATGGTTTATTCTTTGATTAATTGATGTTCGTATAATATCCCTTACTGATTCGGGGTGTTATAGTCATTATATTTATTATGATTACATTCCCATAACTATATTTAAATACATTTGAAATTATTTTCCCTTCTATCTCTAAATTCACAGTATCATTGATTTATAGGATATCATTTCTATTACTTTTATTTTTTTCAAACTGATATATGATTTCGATATATCATACTTATTGAGGGAATATTATTAAGAAATTTATTTCATTTAATTGGAAAATATTTATATTTGTATCCTTGATTCAATTTTAATATTTATTGATTGTTAAGAAATTTTTATTATGTTTTATATTATTGATTGAAAATATAAGGAATACATTTGAAATATATATGTGATGGGTGGGTATCAGTTATAGATAGACCCTCGATGCATCGATAGATCTTAGGAGACAAGAAAAAAGAATGCATGATTTATAGGACATGGTTGTAAAATAAAATAATAATATTTTATTAATTGGTGTATACATATAGATTCAATCAAATTTTCTTATCTAATTAAATAATATAAATATTCATGATATCTTTTCTATGAACATGATGGTAAGATAATGAATGTTAGGATTTATGAATTTCCATTATTTAGAATACAATTTTTGTTGTCCATGTGATTACTTTGCTGATACTTTCCATAAATTTTCATTGAACATAATTTTTTGAAAAAATTGAATGTGTTTTGATTATTCACACTTCTATATTTTTAATTTCTTATTCACTCATGATATCTTTTTTTTGTAACAATTACTAGGCATCTGATCTCACTCTTTATTTTTTCCCTTCCACTATAATTTGAATAAGGGATCTTTGAATGAAATTCCATGATGATAGAATGTTATTCATTCCATGTTTTTATATTTCTAATTCAATATAGTAATAATTTATATATTTAGTTCATTAGAATGATAAACTAGGTAATCCATTGTGATGTGATACCTTGTTTCTTATATCAATTCAATAATTAAGTATCAACTCTAGGGTACTAGAGTCGAGGCTTCATCACATGTAACATAAAAAAATAGTTAAATATTACTATTCAATTTTTAATAACATAATTAATAAAACTATTATTAAAATTAATAAATAAAATTAAAACTTATAAATCATAAGACTGATATATTTCTAGGTTTACATGGGTTTTTTCATTTATGATTTTAGAAGGCCTCACTAAAATATCTTATTCTAGAAGTATAAATAACTTATGGTATCCCACTTGATGGATAAATGTGAGAGAGAATATCCTATGATCTATATAGTAGGGACCTCTATTATCATTCCTGAGATAACTCCCTTGGTTTTATATAATTCTTGTTTATTTAATAATTTATAGAATTATAATCCACTACATTTTTTATACTTGTTTGGTTCTAACATAATGAGACCAAAGCCAAACCCATTATCATACTTCTTTTGATAACAAAAATAAATTTGTGTGTATGGGTTAATAGGGATGATGAATTTGGGATCTAGTAATCCTTAGTGAAGTGAACCTCTTCAACATAATCTAGTTTTATCTTGTGAAATTTTACTATTCTATATAATTATATATACACAAAAATTGCACATAGAGAAAAAATAGAATCCCTCACGGAACAAGTGAAGAGGTGACAAAGGAATAAAAAAATTATTTTGAAATTATAAAAATATGTATTCAACACTCTCTTAGTGTTGGTAACATCCTTATGTGATCTTTATAAGAAAATTTTAAATATAACCATACATTTTTTTCATAAAACTGAGGAGGATAATTTCATTGGCCATTGAAATTTTAGGATCATAAATCAACAAACCATAGAGAATGTTTCGAAAATGAAATCTATAACTAACATATAACATTATAATTAAGATCAATAGAATACATATTATGCATATATAAGAAGGAAGCTAGTGATACATCTATACCAATTAAATGATAATATGGCCACAACCATACATGATCTAATACACACTCATATGTGTGGTCCCATGAATGTTCATGGAATACATGATGACATGTAATTAATATTTATAATTGTTAATTTTATAATAAAAGGTCTTATTATGGTCATGTAGGATAATAATAAGGTGAATGAATTCCTTAATAATTTTTATTGGGGATAAGTGAAAAAACTAGAACAATAATCTAGGTTATTCGATATAAAAATGGCATTGAGTATGCCTCTCATTAGGTGGAAAATTTCATGGAGAAGTATGGTATAAAAAATATATTTCACCAATTATAATACAATAAAAAAATTGTGTAGTGTAAAATTGAAATCGAATGGTGAAAATCAAAAACAATGAATTACTCATTGAATGTGTAATATATCACCACTATTTAAGTAACGTTTTACAAGAATAAATTTATAGATAAAATAAATCTTTTGAAATACTGGGAGATAATACGATCCCATAAAAATATGGCATGAAATAGAACAACATTAAAGTGCATTAGACTATTTTGGAATCCTATGTTACATTTTGAAGAAGGAATATAACAAAGGTGAATATAAATATGTTCTTGATGAAAATTATTTTTTAGGATACACAATTTAGATTAATTCATATAAATGTTTCAATAAACTATTTAAAAATATTGTGGAAAGAAGTGATGTTAGGTTTGTTGAATAAAAATCATCAAAATGATTTAAAATTACATATCTGAGTATGTTCAGTGATAAAGGAAAATAAATAGATAAAAATCCAACCTCTATAAAAGGTATTACATGTGAGAAAGATTTTGAGGATGAATCAGTAGATAAAGAAGATATATAACAGATTCAACTAGGGACTCTATAGGGAAAAAATTAATTAATGTTAATGAATTAAATATCATAGATTATAAAACTACGCCTATAAAAACATATATGATATGAATTTTAGTTCACACTACACTATTGTATCAACTGAAGTGGAACTTATTTGAATAATAAATGAAGGATTATGTAAGGTTAATTTCTATAAATGAAAATTTATATTGCATTAAAAAAAATTAGGCATGGGAGTGGATGGGTAGTTTGAAATATCATAATGTCATAAGAATAAAATGTTTAATCAGAAAATATCATGATGAGAAGGGAAAAGTGATCTAAAATATGAATGAATGTTTCTAAAGGTGTATACAAAACTAGAATGATTTTATGTTGAATAAACATTCACATAGATAGAAAGAGTAGAGTCAATAAGACTCTCCCATGTTGTAGTTTTCCATAGTAAGAACTGAATCTACCAATTTGATACCAATAAGGAATTATTTAAAAGAATTTTCAAAGAATAATTTTACATTTCATAAAAATAGCTTTTTTATTTTGGGATGATAAGAAAAAAATAAATGTTGAGGATGTCATTTTATAGCTTTATATATGAACCTTGAGCCTGGTATTCTTGATTAGATACATTATTAAGGAAGTAAGAATTCAAAATATGGGGAGTAGATCATAATCCATTTGTGAAATAATTCATTTAATAATAGTTTTTATGCCCATATTTGATTATGAAATCGTATGAAAAGAAGTAAATTATAATTTGGTGGAATATTTTTCTAAAATTATGTGCATTGAGTTTAAAATGTATATGATTAAGAAGCTCTTGTTATTTACTCGGGATTGAGGTTGTCTTAAAATTATAGAATAATTTTCTTTCTCAATATAATTATTCAAAGTAGTTATTATTTCTATTTGATATAAAATATAGACACCTAGTTTTAACACCAATAATGGATGGCATCAAGATGGGAAAATATAACACCCTGAGTTTTAAAATGGGAAAACTATCTTCAATAGTGTACGCGGCATACAACATTGAACCAAAAAGAACTATGGTTATTAAATTATGACTATTAGTAAAAATAAATTAAATTAAATGGTCTAATAGAATCAAAAAAATTATTATATTTAAATTTTCTACTCAATTTATATATTTTTTTGAAATAAGCACTCTTTTTTAATAAAGTACATAATTCTTCAAAAAAAAATTATCTTCAACAATGATTTTTTGGGGAAATGTTTATAATAATTTTTTATTCTTTAATAAATTTAATTTTATGAAATTAAAATAATTTTTTAAATCAACATATAAATATTAACATAGGGTAAAATATTTTTATTTTAAAAAAAACATTGATTTTTAGTGAATAGTTAAAAATACCGATTCATGGTAAAACTATCATTCCTTTCTGATAGATTAAGTAATTAAAAAGTACCATTATTATTTAATATGATTTAAAAGAAAAATAAGTATTATTTAATTTTATCTAAACCAATTATTTTTTTTAAATTATATTTATACTTTATTTTAATATAATTTTGTTGGTAGGCTTAAAAACATATTTTTCTAAAAATAAATTTATATTTGTAATGTTTCTCCCTTTAAAATAATTAAAATAACCCTTAGTAAAAAATATTTTAATTTAAATTAATTTATTATATATTTAAAATTATTAATTTAAGTCCATTTAATTATGATTACATGTCCTATCACTATTATTATATTGTCATATGCTTGAAAAATGTATTTCTTGAAAATGTATTTATCAACACGCATGTCAGTTTTATTTCAAATTAAATTATTCTACTTCTATTAATTGAATTTTATAAATAATATATTTCATATTTTGAATCAGAATAATTTATATTCTATAATATGTCCAGCTTAATTTTTAGACAAAATTAATAGTAAGTGTAGTAAAAAATTAATTATGGTGGTAAAAAAAAATGTAAAAATGAGTATATTTAAATTTAAAGAGTACAAAAGTTTGAAACATATTAATTTTTAATAGTATATGATTTTATTGACATTATATATCATCCATTAATTTATTTTTTCATTTTACAGTTAATTGGATAGAGTGAATATCCATTATTGAATAGTTTTGGGTATTTGTAAGAATGTCTCTCAACATCCCTTAAAAAATGAAACCCCTATCCTCTATTTTCTACACTTCTAAAACCCATTTCTCAGCCAATACCTACTAAAATCACTTCCTTACGTCCCTCTTCCCCCAATATAAGCCATTTTATATGAAATCCAATCTAGGATGACATTATGTATGACCCTAAATAGGTTTTCCAATGAAGAGGTAATGTTCATACACAAGCATCCATGTTTTATTTCCCCTTCCCCCTAATTACAATTGTATCCAATCATTATCATATTCAGAAATTATTATCTCGCATATAATAATATTTTATTATTTTTATATAACAATTTAAATCTATTTCCACATCTTTAAAATGGAAAATGAATATATTGATCGTGTCTATGGTGGACTACCTCCTCACAAGATGATGTAATTCCTTTTACAAAATCTCCCATTAGAAATTTTCATAATTATGGATTTAATATTTATATATATATTCACTAAATATTAATCATTCTTAAAGAGTAAAAAATCCATACACCTTCTTACCATATCATCCCTTGAAAAATGATAATTTAAATATCCCTGACCTGATTATCCACCTGAACTGTGCTACAGGGTTGGGTTCCCCTAGCCTTAGGAACACATCCTCAAACACAAAAGGTTGTGGAATAGTATTTAGGGAGAAAAAAATTATTTAGGAGTATATACCATTTAGAAAGATATAGTAATGGTTCCATTATAGTTACGACATTCAGTGGATTAAGAAATAAAGACAGATCAGATTTGAACCAGACCCCAAAAAGGTTCATGCATAATAAATATACCATAGAGATAGAAATAAATAAATTACCAAAATGGAAAGGAAAAGATCAACATAAAAAAACATAAAACTTATAAAACAATTTTAAAATAAGGTAAAACATGAATAAAAATAGAGGTAATACTAATCCCTATCCAGAAGAGGCTGCTCATGGCAGACCTCAATAAAATACATGTATACATATGCATGCTAATAAAAAAAGATAATTAAAATCAAAAAATGTTACTACATCTATGGAATGATCCTTGACATCCCATGACAACATCCATAGAAAATATGCAATACAATCCATCTCTTGATGCTCTTCCATTACTTAAACATAAAGCTATAAACTGTACACATGCCCCAAAGGGCCCATTTATAGAGTGAGAATAAGTCCCAGTATAACATCACCCAAGTTTATATACTAAAGATAAGTTTTTGAGTAGGTATTAAAAGTAAATAATTAAACATCTCATGCATAATGTAAACACTGACTTCCTGGGTTCTCAACAACCACCAAAAGTTATCAACTTCCATGACCAATGCAATAATCCCTACAACTGTAGAGATACTTGTCCCATAGCCCAAGGTATCCTCTGATATAGAAGATCCCAGGTGAACCCTCATGTTCTACCTCAGATAAATAATCCAGAAAATTTTTCCCATAACACCTCATTTCTCAACAAGTACCAATATCTCAAAGACATCCCCAAAAAATAGTAATCTATCCCTTAAACCCATATTATAATGATCTATGCAGCTCACTCCCAACATATGGTGTCATAATGATATCTATACTCAAATAAAAGTCACTATCAGATCAAAGAAAAAAATATTGATAAACAGTGATATTTTTTCTCCCAATAATATTCTAATCCCATGACCTCAATAAAGAGAGCCTCAACCACCGATCGATAGCCTCAACATTATCAATTAAATTCTCCCCAACTTACATGTGTCTTCCAATAGCATTCACCCTCAAAACAATGTGATAATCCTCACTACAGGGGGACTCAACCCACACGTGAGGTCAAAACAACCTCATCTCAGATTCGACATGTGTTTACACGACTCAAATCGGTGCTTTGGCCATCATGGATAAGTGGTAATCACAAATAAGTTCATAACCCACATTAAACCGTTACCTCATGCCCATGTGACCGTGTATCTAAAGCATAATGGTCTTCCATCCAATATGAACAGCCATTTCCAAAAATTGGTGGCCTTACCTCCTAAAACTGACATCCACAATGCCTAATCCTATAACCATCATAACTCAAATATATATATATTCAGTCCAAGCCCAACTATAAGTCCATGTCACCTATATCGAGAATGGACAATGACTTCACCATTCCTCAGGATAATCCCTTCACAACCCCATGGGTCTCAATAGTATATCACAAGCATTTAATATATGTAATGAAAGTAAAACTATCAAAACAATTTAACAAGATTAAATTGATAAACTATAAAATAATCAAAAAATTCATTATAGTGTACTCTAATGCCTCCAATTCAAATACTAAAATAAAATAAATTTAAAAAATAATATAATTGAATAAAAATCCCTTGAACAAACCACCCAATGAGTGGTGGCCTCTAACCCAACCTCACTCATGAAAAAATGGTTTTGGGTATTCCCAACTGTATCCCATAGGTCATATGCTCAATTTAATATGTAGAAAAATGGGTCTCTCCCCATTACCAAAATTACCACTAAAATATTCTCCCCTAAAATATATGCAAAAACATGAAGATTTATATGCACCACCTACCATAGACACATACAAATAGGCACTTCCCATATCAAGATGTATCTCTAAGTGATTTGTAAGAGATCTGAGTTTCTATAGAGAGCCCTAAAAATAGGGTGAAATTGATCAAATGAAATTAGCACAATGTGAAGAGAAATGAAAATGAAGAAGATTATAGGGTGTTTTTAGCCTTACCAAGGTATAACTAAAACACATGACAGATATGAAATCGGAGCACCAATAGAAGAGGGAGAGAAATCTGAATTATGAGAGGAGGAGGGTTTAATTATCTTGTGCATGTGTCTAATGATAAAGAAGGAGAGGAGGGAATGAATAAAAGGGGTTGAAATGTAATTTCCTACCCTTACTAAGTTGCATATTTTATCTCACATGGCTTAGCTCGCATGATTTTCTTAACCGTGTGCAAACCGTGTAGGCTGTAGTGTTGAGGTAAAACCTAAGTGGAAGTAACTGTGTGTTTGGTTATAAGATTCTATCTAACCGAGTGAAAAATGTGTGGAAGAACTTTACAAATATACCACCAATGACCATATGGACATGTTCCCCACTCGTACTGTTTTCCCAACTTTTCTTAGTTCAAAAATGGATCTCACATGTACCTGGAAGGGGCTGGACAATTTTCCCCAAACTATGGGCCCTGACCTACAACTCAAAACTAGGCCTCTGGCCCTCTAATGCCCCCTAAAACATTTATAAACACCCAATGAACTCTCCAAGAATATAAAACATTCTTAAAATATTATATAAAGCTAACTAAACTCTCAAAATTTAGTTCTTATGATCAAAAAAGAAAGTGACATACCCACTAATTGAAAAATTAAAAACAAGAGAGGTGTTTGACCTGATTAAAAAACCAGAGATGTTATAATCTCCCAACCATAACATATATTCTCTACAAGATATAAAATGATACATAGATATGGTACCTAATATACCCATCCTATTTAAAAAACCCAGACTACCATGGCCTCAATGATACAGGTCAACATACCTCAAGGGGGGATCCCGACCATAGGAGTGACCTACCCTAGTTTATCCTAATCAAAATTAAAATCAAACACGAGTCCATAGACCAATATAGAACTCATATGTCATCCAGTGACACATCATCACTCATGATATTCATTAAGTGCTCACATTCCATTCTAGACATCCATTTAAATCCTTCATAGCATCGATTCCTGCCTCGATCCCATTTCACATATGGCACTGACTAGTTCTTGCAACACCAAAAATGCTCAAATAAGTCCTGGTGTGTCACACCACAATCAAGCAATACACCGAAATGGTTCCCAAATATCATGAAACATATGTTACCGACATCCATCGATGCCCTGGTGCCAACACAACTCAGAATCCCACATCCAACGATGATCAATACATAGAACATAATGCCTCACAAATCATGTATATATAAATCATGCACCCAAACCAGTTCCAACCTATTATCTAGAATATGGTTAATCTATTTATAGAACTTTCACCTCATGCACTCAAAATAGAAATGACTCATCATGCTATTCTAGTGGAAAAAAATCATAGCCACACTGATGGTGTACCTCTGACTGTCATCGTCTCACTGGCCTACTCAGCCCCTGGTGGCACCACTAGATACACCAAGCCTAAAACCCAACTGCTTGAAGCATTGTATACCTATGGTTATACACCAATCATTGGCCACTAAACACACTTTTGGGTCCTTCTATCTCTACCATAACCACCAAATGTAGTTGAATCTCAGCTACCCTCACCTAGTACTGATCCTGAACCAACCTCAGATAGAAGAGTTTGTCCGAGTCCCTAATTTTTGTCAATCAGATAAGGATTCCTAGAGAATATCTTGAGATAAAAAACATTCAAAAATTCCTAGAACTCATTTTTAGGCCACTCACACTGAGTCCAGACATGTCCTGGCTACCCACACTTGAAGGAAACTATCAATGACCCACTATGAAGTGGTATGGATGAGTCCTTTTACTAAATACCCTAATAGAAATCATCTAGTACTCACTTATATCCATCTAAAACATCAACACTGAAGTCACTTGAAGCTACCATATGGCACGAACTAGAAATATCCATCAATTTTCCATCATTTATGAATGTCTAGTTCACCTTCTTAGAGAATGAGGACAATAGAAATATGTTTACCTTCATTTGAATGGAGTTTTGTAACCATCATCTAAGAGCCTCACCCTCTAGGTGTCATCATTCACCATTCTGGGTTAAATGTAAGAAAACATAGTGAAGATCACTACATAGTCCATGAAAAACATATCTCCCTATAGAAGGATAAAAAACTCTCAAGTTCATTCATTCCTCTAAATCTATGGGAAGAAATGAAAAAAGAACCTAGCCTGAAAATCCTTCCAGGCCAGCCCCTCGTGTCTTCCATCCTTCACTTGAATGTCCCACTATTGTTTAGCTGGTAGTCTATGAACATACATTTCTAGTTTCACCCTATACCCTGGAGGTGCCTCTAAATTCTCAAATATCATTTACACATTCTTAATACAGTTCTCAACCGCCCGTGGACCACCCTCACCCTAAAGAAGTGGTGGGTGATATAACTTAAATTCTTGGGTGATATATTCCATATAAGGATATGATCTCTATAAACCCTATTCGATATCATTGATAACCCATACTAGGATCACTCAGACCTTCTTATTGATCCTTGACCCAAAATTTTTATGTTCTATCATCTACCCCAAGTGCACTGGATCATACACCTGATCCAACCCCTAATCCCTCACCTTCACTACTTGACCCTTAGTGGTCTAAACCTTCCTAAAAAGATACTTTTTTTATTTTCATTACAATTTTATGGAAAAAGTGAGAAAAAACCTGGTTCAAACACCAAAAGAAATTATAGTTCCATTGAAAAGTAACTTTATCCTACTAGCATCATTATCCCAAAATAATTTCCATGAGATAGAGGATACCTGAGTTTTTGGAACATCCTTTAAAGGGTATTCAAAATGAAATTTCAACTTTTCCCAAGTCCATATGTACTCATCTTGATTGTTCTTACATTCACCAAATCCCCTTATTATCATGAAATAGTTCTTCTCTATCCATGCAATCTGCTCTTCATTGGTAACCACTTGTAACGGCCTTCCCATCACCTTGGTTGCTTACTCATCATTGGAATTAATACACAAAAACGTTTTCACCATATATTAATTTGAATACAAAAGTAGCTCCATGGATTCCTCATGGGCCACACCTGAATCCCAATTCTTAATTAGATCGTCATTGTGGGATTCCACACCATTATTTATAGTCTCGACCTAAGAAATAGTGTCCTTGGGATCACCTTAATCCATAATTTACTTTGAATTTTTTCTGGATATTTAGTACATTGGAAGTAGTAAAAATCAATATCCCTTTAACACATTCCTAGTACCATTAAAATTTTCAATCCTCCTTGGTTTGCGTGGCCCTCTACCCTAAAAATCATCAGCTATATCCGCAGATGAAAGATTTTTAGACTCATCCTAGGAAACATCCTACTCATTTGTCCAAGCTTCCATAAGCTCATAAACCAAATCTTCATTTTATGATACTTCATATATTTTTCCTATATTAATAGCTAGAAACTCCCTCACTAGGATTGATCTAATCAAAATCCGACCCCCTATGACCTGCTACAGACCCTTTCAACCAAATATGTCCCCCTCACTTTTAGTCATCTATGGTCCACCTCTTCCATTATTTCCGCTCTCTGAGTGCACTTCTTCTACATAAGAGGAATCTATTAAAGGCCTATATCCTCAATCAAATACCTTAAATGGATCCACATCTAGTAAGTTGCTAATGTCACATTGCAAATCCACTCCTAGTAGATTGTCCAATGGTTTAACAACTAAAAAGGGGAAGATAGTACCTACATGCATCACATTAGACCCATCATTCCCTGATGTATCATTCACAAAAACCCAAGGATTTCTAATATCCTCTCTCAAATGGATGAACATATTGGCCACTAATGATTTTCCCCTCTATGACCTAAATTGAACATCCTTACCACCATTTGGACCAGCTAATAAGCTCTAAGCAGAAAAAACATCATCAACACCCATCCCCATTCTACTATCTCTTGATTTCACAGCCATATGATGGATGAGTTCTTTCTTCCCATGCATACAGTCTACCATTGGATGGCATAGTTTTTATAGGAGGAACAAAAGTCGAACCATGACTCATAAGCAACTATTTGTTTGTGTGGGAACTATTCCCCCACTGAAATCTACAAAAAACACCAAAGGCATTTTATAGATACCAATTTCCACATAGATTTTTGAGATAAATATGGTGGTAGAGAGATCTAGTTCTACTATCAGAACTTAAAAATATACAAATGAGGATCCCTAACTTTCTCAAAATTAAAGGATTTTGACATGGAAGAGGATTTTATATGAAACTAATATAAATATCTATTGTAGGGGATTCATGCTTCATATGGAAGGGATACGTCTGTCAGAAGAGGTTGAACTGAATATCATTGCAACTATGTGGTTCACTAGACCAAGCCCTAACCAGATCATCCTCCTATGTAAAGTGAATAAAAATGTTTCTGGAATTTAGAAAACCCACCATCAGTCTATCCTATAAAACCCATTACCCGAAGATGAATGTATCAAATGAATCCACCAAAGGGTGACTCTTATATAACCTAGAAATCAACAATATATTTAGAAGATATCAAGCCTTGCTGAACTCCAAAGTTGAAATTGAAAGATTCAGAAGGCCATTAAACAGATCCTAAACTTTAGGGATAAGAGTGATATGGGGGAAAGGTGGATAATGTTGGGTTTGGGGAAAGGGGATAAATATGATGTCTCTCCAATAAAGGACATCAAAGGTCCTCCCCTAATGGTTGTTATGCACTTCCATCACTTTATGGGAGAAATCCCATATATATATATATATATATTACTCATATATAGGGAAACTAGAAACATACGACACATCCTCAATCCCCTTACCATTTCCTATTTAAATCCTTCCACCTGACATCTAGGCTTAGTTACCATATTTACCACCCAGAATAGAGCAATGTATCATAAGTACCTTAGGCCACTACCATCCAAACAACTATCATTGCCCTATTCTGATGACTGATTCTCCCAAATTGGTGATCCAAATCACCCCGTTACATAACATTTTCCTACTCTCATAAGAGTTAGTCCCATTTCACATTCCATATGATATATATATATATATATATATATATATATTACATGGAATTTCAATTTGACAAGGAATAATCAATGTCTGACCCATATTTTTATTTTTGACCTATTATATGGATTATCTTTTGTCCTTTTGTTTTTGGTCAGAGTTACAGGTGTGATAGTATTTAACATTGTGTTTAGGGAGTTTTTTATCATAGAACATGGCCAATGAATAGTATGTGAAAACCTTGTTGCATGATCCCATTAAGCGTGTGAGATTTGGAGTGCCTTTGGTTAACAGTGCACAACCTGCGCAGAGTTAGTCAAACCATGGTTAAAGTGTTTGAGAATCCTCTTTCTCAGGATGGAACCATTCTACATGGTTGGAATATGGTTTCTAAACTATGAGGTCATCCCATGTGAGTTTCCAGGTGTTTCTATTCTGGGGTACATAGTTGGATCACAGTTTGGTAAAATGTACATCCAAACCATGTGCGACACCCAGGTCATTAAAAAGGTAAAATTCCTAAACTACCCTTGTTGGATTTGAACCCCAAACCGACCCATTGTTTCCCTTACCAAGTTTTTATAGACCTTTGGATAGATCTCCTTGGTTCTCAAGCCTCCTCATTCCTCCAATGGTACAGATCTAGGGATATATTCAATTTTTAAGGGTTATTTGTTAAGTTAATCTCTTATATCCCCCTATTCAACATTCATCCATTATCCATTGAGTTATTCTCTTGTGGTCTCTTGAACATTGGGTTCATTTTTCCCCTATGCTTATTTTGGGTGTGTTTCTTATTTAGGGTTCTTCTTAGTGATCATGGATTTTAGAACCTTCATGGTGTGATTTCGGGTGTGCATTGTTGAAGCATCATGAGATTGAGGTAGTTTTCCCTTTTCACATGCCTTTTCAATATAAGATTAATTGGTTTATTTTTCCATTTCAAAAGTGGTGATTTTATTCCTTGTTTTATAATAAATGGATTTTTTGTTAAATTTTTCACATGAAGTGTTTAATTAAATGCATGGTTATCTTATATAATTGATTTGTGACTTTTATTGCATTTCTTGGATTAGTAAATATATTTTTTCTTTTGGAATGATGTTTTGGAAATTTTAATGGGATTTATAAATGGTTTGGATTTAATGTGGTGTATTTTTCATGGTTTGTGAAATGTTTTGACATGTTTTCACTCTCTTTGAAAAGGTGGATTTGGTTCTTTAAAATTTCATGATTTGGTGAAATGTGATTGAGTCCCATTTGTTTATTATTATAAAATTGTGAAATATTATATTGTGGAAAAAATATCATTGGATAATATTCATTAAATTTTTATGTTAATGGGTGGGACATCCTCATTCTGGTCTCCTCGTGACCCATTTATTTTGAGTGGAATGGGAGATCCTTGGTGTGGACTCCTTTAAAATCTATGAGTTGTCTAGAAAGCGTTTGATCCTTGGGGTGACTTAGGTGGTTCCTTTTGGGGGAATTATTATTATATATGTGCATGTGATTGGATTCTAAGTTGGAATCAGTTGTTTCACCCTTTTCACATCTTGACATGGTATCCTATTATAATGAATGAATTTTTGGAGAACGATTCTTTTACTAGTTTGGATTACACTCTGACTATCAATGCATAGTCGAGATGGTTTAGGGCTATGGGATAGTTCCCCTCAGTATGTAACATGTAGGATGTGGTTGATAATGTGAGGGTATTATTGATGTTATCAAGTGAGGAATGCTTTCCAGGATGAGCCTTCAAGTGTAAGTATGTTCTAGATTTTTCCCGAACACCTAGGTTTACCCATTTTTATTTGTACTTTGTTTTCAAGAGAAAATTATTGTGACGTAGTATTGGTTTGATACTCCTGAGTGATATTTAAAATTTCCCTTCTTATATGATTATTTTGAATATTCCTAGGGAAGTGTGGCATCTTGATAAAATCGATGATACATTTTCAAGTATTTTTGAGATTTTTTTTGAAATTTTTTTACTATGTATCTCCTATATAAATTAAATTTCACCTTTCCCTTTTAAAATGAAAATGGTTACACCATGGAAAAGAGTGTGGTTTTAAATAGTAAAAAGATCAATAGACTATGTTTGTATTTGTATATGCGTGAAAAAACATACTGGTATTTTTTTAAAACCTAAAGTTGTTGTCTCTTTGACTTAAAGTAAGTTCATTGTTAATATATTATTCGAGAAATTCTATTGAGTTTTAATACTCATGCTAATAGTTTATTCTTGTTTTTAGTTTTCGTATTCGGTTCTATAATGAGTTTTATCACCTTAGGTTACAATTTTTTATGGGTTAGAGATTCACCCATAATGTCACATGGAGATTTTATGGTTCTAATGTTCAACTTGGGATTTTCTATATAGTTTTTTTGTCCAGTTTATTTTTAGTTTGGTAATCATATTTATATTTAGATTATATATTTATTTTTTCTAATTATTTTATTTATATTAGGATAAATAATTCCCATGGTTACTCTATTTTTTCCCTGGAACTAGTTTCTAGCTTGTGGGGATTGGAAACACCCTTTGGGACTTTCCACAGATTGACTTGGGTGGTTGACCTGGGTTGGTTTATGAAAAGTAATTCCACATGGAATATCACATTTCATAAAAAATTGATATCCCATTTATTTCACAATTTATTTTTTTATCACATACATAAATTTCATATTTAAGACAACTTAATATGTGTCTATCAAAGAAAAAACATTCACACCATTCCTCATCCAAAAATGGGTCTATATCCTATCAGTTTCCTAACTAGGTAAATTGAAACATATCACAACCAATAACAATAAAATTCCAAATAATCCACCTGAGGTGGAAATCAAATGAAATGTAAAATGAGAAAAACTAAAATAGAAAAATACAACCCTTACAACTTGGTTTTTCCCTCATACATTAGGCTGTAGGCACCCATGCCTGAGTTCAAAACCAATTTCTGACCACATACTAATATCTAGTCTACCATTTCTAAAATAGTTAAACCATTAGAAAAGAAAAGGATGTCTTGATCTCATTAGTTTTCATATGAACACTGGTAATAAATCCCATTCAACAACTACTCTGATACCACTTGTAGAGTCCCCAACCCAATTATCCACCCAAACAATACTGTCAGGATGGGTGACACTATACTTAGGCTCACCTCACCAAATTACAAAGGCATTTGACAAGAATTATTGATGTAAAGAGGTATAGTGTAGATATTATACACTTTGGGAAGATGTTGTAATGGTCTGAGTAATGATATAAAATGTAGTGGATGAATAAATAAAGACTCAGTAGGCTTAAACCAAACCCACCAATGGTAGAACCAAAATCAATATACAATGCTGGAAGAAATAAATAAATGAATAATGTGGAAAGGAACAAAACAACATTCTAAACATACCACTTTTAGCACAAAACTAATATAAAGGAAGATCATTCATAGAAATACATGTAATACTTGTTTTTATTGATGGGGCTACCTGTGGATGAGTTTAATACAGTACATATATGAAAAAGAATTTCAATACAAAAAGAGAATGAAAACAAGAAATGTAAACTCTTGATAAGTCATGAACCTTGAGTTCCCATGCCAACATTGCATGAAAAAAAATACTATGATACTGTTCCTAAGGGTTCTCCCTTACCTAAATGTAAAAACCTAAATTCAACACAAATTCCAATGGGCCCATGTAGGGTGTGAGAAAAAGTCAGTGTAGGATATCACGTAGGTGTGCATAATCAACATATGTCTTTAATCTTGTGGGAAATGTAAATAATTAAACAACACATGTATAAACGAAACACTTACTTATCTATTTCTCAATAGCCACAAGGAAGTTTTCACCTACGTTAGCCAATGCCGGAATCCCGGAAGCAGGAGAGATCCTTGTCCCAAGGACTGTGGTATCCCCGGATAGAGATAAGAAAATCTAAAACCTCAGTTTCCACCTCAAATAAATAACATACCACCTCATGCCACCTAACAACTCATGTATCATCATGTACTAACATCCCAAAGGCCATCCTAAATAATAATAAAGATTACATCATAACCCTACTTGAAATAACTCATCAACTCATGCCTGAAAACCCAAGGAATAGTGATATTTTTCTTGAAACAAAATTCACCATCGGCTCATTCCACAATATCCCGAGAAATGGTGATGCAATTCCTCCATATAATATTATAGACCCTTGGCCTCAATACATCAAGCCTCGTCCCCTAACCAATTGCCTCAATGATATCAACCGAATGCACCATACCTTCCATGGGGATTTCTATAGTAAGAACTCCAAACACAATATACTAAGACACACTAAGGGGTGTCTATACCCACATGAGTGGTTGAAACACCTCATCACAAAGCCGTCCTATGTGTAAAAAACTCAAATCAGTGAGTTGGATATCATAGGTAAGCAGAAATCACCAACTAAGTACGTATTACACATAAAACTAGCACCTCATTCCCCCAAAACTATGTCTCACAAGTCTGATGGTCATGCCATCAAATATCATGGGCCATTCCCAACACCCATCATCCTCGCTACCTCAAACGGATGTCCATGATACCCAATATTATGATCATCATCACATAAATATATATATATATATATATATATATATATATATATGCATTCCAATCCCAACAAGACAACAACATCCACTCAATCTTGAATGGCCAATGTTATCCAAATCACTTAGGCCAATCCCATCACAACCCCATGGGTCATAAGAGTATATGAGAATCATTTTATATATTAAATTCAATTCAAAAAGTCAATTCAATGTAATAATATTGAATTGATAAATGAGAAATTAATCATAAAAATCAATATATTGGACTTGAATTCCTTTGATTATATAACCAAATGAATTCTATAAAAACAAAACAATTTAATTGAATTAAATTCCTTTTTCCAAACCACCCAAGGAGTGAAAACATCTAACACGACCTCAGTCAATTGAAACATGTTTTGGGCATGACCAATGACACCTCATAGGTCATACATTCAATTTAATATGAAACAACAAGGATATGTCTCAATTACTAAAAGGAATTATAAAACACACACCCAAAAAAATTTCATAAAAACATGAAGAAATATCCCAACCACCTACCTTAGACTCATAGATGTTGGAACGTCTGATATTCAGATGTAACTCTGTGAATTTTGTAGGATATCTATGTTTCTATCAAGCACCATGAAAATTGATATGGATGGATCAAATGGATTTTCTCTCTGTGAGGTGAATGAAAACTGAATAAGAGGATAGGGTGAGGTTATACTTACTGAGGTATTTCTAACACACCATAGATATATCAAATCAAAGCACCGACATAGGAGGGAGAGCAATTTGAAGGAGGGTAGGAGGAGGGTTTCCTCCTGCTATTCTCATGATTAAGGAAAATAAAGGGGAGAAGAAGTGGGGAAAGAAAAAAAAGGTTATAAAATTTCTTTTCTTACACATACTATGACACATGGTTTAGATCACATGTTTTTTTAAACTGTGTGCAACCCATTCGGGTTACAGTGTTGATGTACTTCTTAAGTGGAGGTACCCATGTGGCTAGTCACACAGTTCCATTTAACCATGTGAAAATTGTACAATGTCCCTAGGAAACATTTCCACCAAATTCCACATGACCATGTTAACCACTTTCATGGTTTTCCCAAATTCGGTATAGTTCAAAAATGGGATGCACAGTTGCCAAGAAAGGGCCACACGGTTTTCCCCGAAACTATGCACCCTAACCGACAACTCCAAAAAAGGCCATAAGGCCTCCAATGTTCCTAAAACCATTCCCGAACAACTAAGGCACTCTCCAAGCCTGTATAACTATCCAAAACATGATATTAAGCTGACATAAAACTTGTAATTGAGTTTTATTATTTAAAAATAATGGGTCATAAAAAATAATTGAAAATTTGAAAATGGGAGAGGTTTTCGACCCAATTAAAAAACCCATGACATTACAACAACATTTTTCACGTGTATTATATAATATTTCTTCATTAATTTATGTGATTCATTTCCATATTAACAAATAAAATGGATGGTCTATGTAAGTGTATTAAGATGATTAATTTTCAATTTATGATATAGTGATCATTTTGGAAAATTTAAAGTAACACTTAAATTCTAAACATCATGATCATTGAATAATGGAAGCGTCATTCATACATATGTGCAGACTACCATCACTATGATTATATCAAAGTTCATTTTTCATAAAGATATTTTATGGTTGGTTTCAAAAGGATAATTGATGTGTAAAATTATAATTATTTAATTATTATTATTCTATATATGATGGAATACCGACCCCTTTGAGAATGTTCAACACATTAGTTCCATTTTAAAATTATGAATTGATCAACCTCAAGATACATAATGTGAACATAAATAAAATTTTTAATTAAACATTTCATTATAATAAATGAAGAAAATTGTCTAAGAATGAGTTATTGAACCTATAAAAGGATTTTAAGAAACAATAACCGATATAAGTTCATCATATGAGTGATGAAGGATATACATGAAGAGTTTGGAGTAAAGGTATGAGTTTCCATTTCAAAACATCATTATTTGAGACCCATATTCTCCTATACACCAAAGCACTTTTATATGGTGTATGTACTCCCCTTTACATATTAATATATGAATCCTTAATAATTAATTGTATTTAATTTTACAATTCACTTATATCTTTCACGTGGGTCATGATTCAAAAGTTACAAAACATATAAGGGTTTATGTTTCAATCCCATTTTCATCCAGATTTTTCATGATTTAAATTATCTGGTATAAATTTTTTAAGTAGGTTACATTTCAAGAACCCTTTATTGAACAAGAAGAACCATTTTGAGGACTAGTTAAATATGGTTATTTAAGGAATTAAATTTTTAATTTTCTAATAAAACACATTAATTTTATTATCTTATGTTCATTCTTTATATTTTCAAGTAACAATACCATTTAAATAGAATTGGTGTTTAAAATTATTTTAAAAATTCATTTTTGCAAAATATTACTTCATTTTTCAGTTCATTTGAAAATCATTTTTCTTCCATATAAATATTTTATAAAACTATTTTCAAAGATGTTTTTAACATCCTATAAATTATTTATTAAATAATTTTTACCCATGTTATAATTTTTAGAAAAATAGTTTGAAATGAATATTCTTATCATTTTATGAATGATGTACTTTTTACGATTTCATAATAGTGTAAAAGGAATGTTTCTTTTAACTTATACGACATTTATAGAATTACCAGAAATAATAACCATTATTATGTTTGAATATTTTTTATATTTTCTATGGTCATTTTCAAAGAAACTTATTTACATAATATTTTGTGAATTAATAGTTTTTTCAGTGTGATTTTCAATGTGGAAGGGTTGTTTTTATCAAGAAAGTTTTTAATATTTTAACAATTTTTTATACTCATCAATGATATCAACCTTTAATATTATAGAATATTTCTAAATTATATATATATATATTTCCATTACATATATAACATTCCCACACTACCTTCAGTTGATGGGGTAATACATGGCTTATGTTCATCTTGAAAATTCATTCATTATAAAATATATCTTGATTATGATATGAGACAAGATTATGCACCCCATTTCATTTCATGGTTAATTCATATATTTATTTCTTATAATTGAATTATTTATGTCGATCACATATTTATATACATAAAATTAATGTGATGGGTGGGCGTGGAATTATATATCCCTCCAATAAATTGGGTAATGTTTTATTCTCATGAGATGTCATGAATGGGATTTTGGAGTGAACCTAATACATTATGGGACTCTTTTTACCATGTGATGTTTTCTTATTATTTACCCTTAACTTATGTTTAGGTCATGTATTAAACTACATACACTTTTATTATGATTTCATGTTCTTATTATACATAAATAATTTCATTATGTTTTAATCTGAATAATTTCATTCCTTATCTTTTATGATATCATGTTCATCCTCTGAATCGCATGTTATTATTCCTTATCATGTTAATTTTGTTATTCATATTTTTATATCATACCTTTATTTTATGTATCCTCTATGATATATAGTTAGTTTGACAGGCTTGAAAGGATTTTGGATCTAATTATGGAGAATAAAATAAATAATATTTATTTTTGTTTCACTTTGATATATTACATTCCAAGTCTTCAAAAAAACACTAAGCCATTTTATCCCTATTTTTTATTAACATTTATTTACGTTAAGAATCATGAAATAATATATGTAATATGTTTTGGGTTTCTATTTTCTATATTAGAAAAAATAAATTATAGAAAACCTTTTGAAATATAATTAGGAAACATTAGTGATGACCTTAAAGATAAGTTTGGGGATAATAAAAATAATAGAAAAATATTTTTGAATCATAGTGAAGTATATAGTGAGTGGTTTCTGAGAACTTTCATCCCTTTCATGATAAAAAAAGTGGACTTGGTTCTTTAATAGATTTACCTTGGAGTAATAGCTCCAAAATAATCATATTAGGCTTGGATCAAGTGTTACCTAGTATATGATAATGTCCCTTGCCAAAAAATTGTTTAGGAACTCATATGGGATATGTTTTGTAAATTGATAAAATCATTACGATCAACTATGATGTAAACAATAATACCATTAAGATTTTATATTAGAAAATATATCATGGATAACATAGATTAAAACCTATGAATTCAAAGGTTAAGGTATATATTTTATTTATGATTTATCGCATTAATGATAATATTTTCTAGTATTTGTGTTTAATAGTTCAAAAACACTCATCCTTAATTTAAATTTTCCATTCAATGCATGAAAATAGGAAAAATTGATCCACAACCCATGTAATAAGAAATTTGATGATTTACCAAATGAGATTTATAACATGATAGAAGTTAGATTTATAAACATCATGTAATTAATTTTTAGTTAAATCATGTTTTAAACTTAAACATGAATCATTTGGAATGACTGAATCCACCAAAGAATGAGAAACTTTCAATTAAAACAATTATGTGATAATGGCCTCCACTATTTAGTGGATCGACTGATATATTAATCATGGAACAAAGAATCAACTCCATTAAAAATGTCATAAATATCCTTCAATGCTCTGAGAATGAAAAGATCCTTCTTATTATTTATAATATGTAGGGATAATTTGACCAATAGTTGTAATTGATAAAAAATATGAATCTTGAAGAAGAGATGAAAGCAATAGAGTGGAAGGAATTATGTAAAATGTTTTGTGAAAACTATTTTCCTAGAAATCTCCAAATTAAAATGGAGATGGATTTTCGAACCATCGAGTAAAAGTATGAAGAATCGATCATGGTATATCAAGTAAACATTACAAGAAATTCAGGATATGCCTTCAACTTTTTTATCTCACATGAATGTAGATTTCAACACTTATTTGGTGGGAAAAAGGATAGTATATGAAAACATTAGGAAATTGGTACTTTTATAGCTATGAATAAATTATCCAATTTATCCTAAAATTAAAAATAGAGACCATAAAATAATAAGGTTTTGTTTGGGATAAGATTTAGTAAATTGAGCATAACTCACGAGGTTAGATGAAAAAATATAACAATAGAAATAAAATTCAAAATAGCACTATTCAAAAGAGTGAAAATAAGAACCTTTGAAACTGTTAGAAGGGGAATAAAAAGTTCATTTGGTGTGGTATGAAATGGAACCTAACTTGTGATTATCAATGGGATAATCCCACCAATGCAATAAAAGAACTAAATTCTCCTTCCAACCCTCAACCTATATTCCAATAGTTGAAAGACAAGAAACAATGACATCATGTGAACCAATGTACTATCCCAAGTATTTTCAAGGGATACTAATAACAACCTCTAAGGTTTAGAGATAAAGGGTGAGATTATGGAATCAGAACTATGGAGGTGGATCCCAACAATGAAGTGGTGATAAGTATAGTAGTTATTCATTCAATAATAGTAAATGGACTTTTTTATTCTGGTTATTCATATTCATTCATACCATGAAACTTTTGTAGAACTATTCAATCCCCATCTCAAAACATCAAGGTTGATTTAGCAGAGAAGATGGTCAAGGGTTCAGTTATTGAATACCAAGAATATATATTATTCCTTGTATATATTTTTAGAGTAAAATTCCCTAAAAAACTTGTTATACATACATAATCATAATTTGAATCAATTATTTATCTGGATTGTATTTATTTATATAGATCCAACATAAAATTCTAAGAGAAATAAATCACCCTCTAAATTGAAAATCACCCTATGATTCTATACAAGTAAAACTATATGGATGATTCTTATTTATTATCATCATCTAAATCATGGATACTTTTAATTTCTAACTAGCATATCTTGACCAAATTATTGATACTATGGAGAAGATAATTCTTGAATAATTTCTTATTATAATGTATTATAATGATATATTTCACAAAGAGTTTGTTTGGTATTTCTTCTAGCTGAGAGGATTAATTTTCAATTGATTATATACCTGGATAATTTCTAATATCTAAGCATTTATATATAATTTACATTACTGAACATGATGAGATAGATAAACAACTATTAGAGAATCTGGATAAAGGATTTATGCACTCAGGTGCTTCACTATGGAGTGCACTAGTCCTCTTTATCAAGAAAAAATGGGTAAATGTGCCTATTAATTGATTATCATGAGCTAAAAACACAATGATAAAGAATAATTATCCCTTTACATGGACATAAAACTTGTACTATCAAATACATGGATCCCCTTATTTCTCTAATAGGGACCTTTAGTTTAGAAACAACCAATTAAGGGCGCAGAAGGAAGATATTCCCAAAACTGAATTTCAAACAAGTTATGGACACTATGAGTTCATATTAATGCATTTTTGACTAACTAATTCACTATAAATATTTATTTAAATAATTAATAGAATCATTATATATTACCATGAATTTTTTTGAAGTATTTATCAATGATATTATGATTTACTTGAAAAGTAAGGAGGAGGATAAGAATAATTAAAATAATACACTAATAGATCTCTAAAAGGATAATTTATTTGAAATTTATAGAAACTTGTAGTTTTGGAAAGAGGAAGTATCATTATTGGGGAATATTATCACTAGAATAGGGATATTGATGGACCCTTATAAGAAAAAACAAATTGATGGATGACCTGGACTAGCATCTGTAAGGGAGATTCATAGTTTCTGTGAACTAAGTGGGTATTATTGATGATTTCAAAGGAACTTTTCCTGATTTTCAAACAATATAACCATGCTAAAAAATAAGTTAATGATGAATTTATAGACGATTTAATGTCAAGAGAGATACAAGGAGTTGAAAAAGAGTCTTATCACTACACAAATAATCAAGTGTCCCACAAGTAGGGGACTTTTTGTGGCCTATAGTGATGCTTCAAATAAGGGTTTTGGTTGTTTACTAATTCAGAATGATAAAGTGATATTAAATGGCTCAAGTTAGTTGAATGATCATGAGTAGAACTATACCACACCTGATGTAGAGTTTGTTTTAATGATTTTTCTATTGAAGATATTGTGAAATTTTCTCTATGGGGAGAAGTGTGAAATATATACGGATTACAAATTCCTAAAATATATATTCACATAGAAGGATATTAATATGTGGAACAAAATATGGTTTGAGATGATTAAGGAATATTACTAATAAATCTATTAAAATCATAGTATAGAAAACAATGTTGAAGATTCTCTAAGTAAAAAGGATCTGAAAATTCTATAAATTATTATAATTTAGAAGTAATTAATATTCTTTTCATAACCTTGTAACATGTAGGATACTAATCTCACTCGCTATTTGGAGGAGTCTATAAATGGTCAAGAATCATAAATATAGACTCTTTCCAGAACACAGTTGTCTCATGGTCACCCTCTCAGGTAAATTTTTGAGGATGTTGGAGCTAAAACTTCTTGCTCATCTCAAACATGCTCAGCATAACCCACCATAGGCCTCATTCCATCATCTTCATGAAACAAGATAATTTAACATGGAATAGTTCCTCTATTACCCAAGATTTTTAAATTTTCATACTCCACTACTCGATGTGTGTTATTGGAAACATCCTCTTGTCACCCAACTAGAAGGAGTCTTCAGGGTGGAATTTCTCTACAATGCCAAACATGAGTTTTAGAACACAAAATAAAAGGATTTCACAATTTGAATAAAATAAGGTTCTTTAATATCCATAAAAAAATTCCATTTGAAAACACTATCCCCATATCATAATCACTCCCCAATCACTACCCTTTACCATTCCTACTATAGGTCATGGCTAACATGCGGTAAACCAACATAAAAGGTTTCAATTATTACATTAGACACAAAACAAAATTATTTCCACACTTACAATGAAACCCATTATTATAAAGCAAATTTCTCATTTCACAATTTGTTGAAATCCACATTTTATCTCACGTATAACCCCTAGTTAGTCATAATTATTTTACCATTAGTTAAAATTTTCTTTTTTAAACAATTGTTTATCCTTTCATTATCTACCATATTCTATAAATTTTCAATAAAATCAAATACATTATAACTTCCATAACCCTTACACCCATTCGGTGTGTGTTTATCATGACACGTGACACTTTTATACCTCGGTTCCTATAATGATGGATGAATATACACCCTCGTTTCATAACATGTATGAGAAAAATATCATAAATCCATCACATCACACACAACTACATCAACGTACGGTGAAATATCATTCAACTATAGCAATACACAATAAATAAAATTATCACCCTAGGTGACTTGGGTTTTCCTTTGTACATGGGTTAGATAATTCCCAGATTGAGATCATTTACAAGGCTCGACACATACTATTCCCAATTATGCCATCCCAAATAGTAAGAACACGGGAAAGAACTGCTATGAGATAACTTTGTAACTCCCCCAATCCAGGATACACAAAAATGTTGCCCTCAGCAGAGTCATAAAAAGACCTCAAGCACACATCCCAATACGCCAGAGGTTTCAGACTAGTAGAGAGGGTCTAAAAAATCACATTAGGATACTATACCCTAAATTACCAGAGTAATAAAAATCATTTAACCAAATAAATAGAAGAAATAATAAGCATAAATAAAAATAATTCATTACCAAATACTACCCAAACAATAATATAAACTATATTCAATAAAAAATATGCAATTTCATGGTAAATTGTTCAAAATGAACCAAACCCAAAGTGAGGGAAAATATCTTAATCCCAAATTGGTCCTGAATCCAAGTTTGAAACCTCATTCTTGCAACCCAAGAGCCACTAAACTGGTGCCCCAAGTCAAGTCATCACATGACCTTCAGTGCGCCTCCCCATACACCAGTGGTTTCTGACTAGTGGTGAGGGTATAATAAATAATTTGTAGAGACTATACCCTCAATTACTATAGTAATACACATAATATAACTAAAAAATAGTGGAAATAATAAGAAGAAACTAAAATCAGGCATAACAAACCACTTCTCAAAAGGGTATAGTCCATATCCAATAATGAAAAATGTTCTATCATGCTAAATATTTCTATGTGAACAAAACCCAAAGTAAATAAAATTACTAGAATCCCCAAAAAGGTATTGAATCTATGTCTAAAACCTATTCCATTAACATCCCAATCCTGAATCAACTCCAAAGCACGTGGCCTATTTTGTTATCCTGACCTGCAAGCATGAAATCGGTTCATCTACCTAATGGATCTCGATAAGGGTGTGAGTATAACTCAATAGTCCACCACCAACGGCATAAAAAAATATTAAATACAAAATATAGTCCATGAAATTACTATATAAATGAGAAATAAACAAAAGGAAACTCCTATGGAAATTGTTAATGATCTTCACTTTAACTATTTATATCATTATTACCATATTAATCATATGAATCAACATCATTACATAATTTATTATCAATAAGTGTTCGACGGGTTTACTATTTACATTATTCATATCGGGGATTAAGGAATTCATCCCAATTCACAAGCGAATAAGTCATGTCCATATCTCAATATCGATAAACACATCACTACAAACACATTGTCCTCACATCAAAGCCTTTATCCGAGTTGAATGATACCATTAGGGGAATCGAGCTTAGCCCCATCCCTAACCCTAAATTATTGGATTGAGTTTGGATCCTCATTCAAACTCAACCCATTATCATATAACCTTAGTCAGTACCCCACACATCCTATCCATGTTCACATGCTTATATCACTACCAAATACAACCCTTACAAATAACAATCATAATCCCTTATAATCAACATGAGAGTAAATATTATTTGAAATCCCATTAAACTCTTTTATATTTACATCATATTTCCATTTTACCCGATTTATATTTCATATGCCAAACTCATTAAGAATATTCACTAATTTCCATTAATTAACCAATTTACCATATTCAATTATTCCCAGATGTTAACTAACATAACCAGTTTACCATTTCCCATTAATTAACCTCTTTTTTTAGTTTGAAGTACAAATAAAAATTCATTTATAATACTCCCCCTAGTCCCTTTAACCCCTCTTTCATGCCCCATACCCATAAGTATAGTCAATATAATTCATAATCCAATTTACAAAATCTCAATTAACTCCATTTAACCCATCACTAGGACATGGAAAACAAAAACTTAATCCATTATCAAATATTGAAAAACTATAAATATATTATGAACCACTCTTATAAACATATTAACATGTTCAAAAAAAGATCTATGTTGTCACACATGAAATTAACACTTGACTTTACCAATTTATAGGTTTGGTAATGTCGATGCAACCCATGGGTGGCCCCTAAACATTTTATTCAACCTCAATACCTCCCATGTGAATCAAGAGGGGTTTAAATTATTCATTTACACACCCATTTTACCAAATCGTATTAAAGGCATCAAAATCACAAAAATTGATAACTAGGAACTCAACCAAACATGCACAAATAAATACAACGACTATGTGCTATATCTTATAGACCCCTACCTCAAATTACACATTGAATTCACACTTATTAGAAGGCTAAGATCCCGATCCAAACCTACTTTTAATCCTTAACCTATATTCTATCAGTGAAATATGGTCT
This sequence comes from Viscum album, assembly GCA_963277665.1. Taxonomy (NCBI): domain Eukaryota; kingdom Viridiplantae; phylum Streptophyta; class Magnoliopsida; order Santalales; family Viscaceae; genus Viscum; species Viscum album. The sequence goes on along the minus strand of OY728137.1, from coordinate 623,627,553 downwards.
TAGATATTTTTAAGAGGATTTACCAAGATAAAATTCATAATCTAGAAAAGAGAATAAAATATAGGGTCAGATATACCCAGAGCTTTTATATGCAACCAAAAATGCTCTAAACTGCTATGAAATGAGGTAGATCGATCCTTGGGAAGGATTGGGCACTTCATATTTTCATTAAGGTAAAATTTATGAGAAATGGATGGAAAATTTGGTGAGGTTAAAAATTCACAAAGTGGGAAACTAGTAAATTGTTCCAAAATTTAAAGGGGTGCACGATTTACCAGCACGATATTCCAAACCAGAACAAAACTGTACACATGCCACTATCCATGGAGATTTGCATTACATGGTTAACTAGAAATATCCATATAGTTTACAAATTATATTCCAACCATGTGATATGACACTTTTATAGGTTGCACGATTATCCTAGTAAGACCACACTATTTACTTAAGCGTGTGCCAATTGTGTGCTCCGTACAAATTGGCTCAATTTCCCTTCTTTCATTCCCCAAACCACTGAAACACCCACACGCCCCCCCAAACACTTGGTAAAAAAATTAACCTAAAAAAATATATTGAAATCAAAATTTAAACATTGACATACCTCCTTGATGTCCATGATCTTATACAACATTTCTGGTGGCATAAAATGAAGTGGTAGATTGAGGAATTTGTGACTCGATGATTAGTATTCCAACACATCAAGGAAAAATGAAAAAAGTATAAGGGTGAGATTAAAATATTTCTCATACTATCATGGAAATGAAAAAATATAACCATGTATTTTTTCTTCGGGAACCCCATGGCACCTAAAGGAATCAACTCCATCAGGGTGGCAATGGATCACCTTTAAAAGTTAGGACATGTCATTTATATCAATGAAAATTTTTATTTTGACCATATCACTATGGTATACATAAGATAAGAGGTAATATTTCATTGAGTGACACTCTCCATTATATATCATTTAGATTTGATTTTTAGATCATGTATCTGGGGAACTGTTCATAATAAAATTGATACAAATCTAAACTTCAGTGCTACTTATCACCTTGAGACGAATGGTCATTCTGAGAGAACCTATAGAGACCCAACCCAAAAGATCGGATCTGATGTCTACAACCATAACATTGTAATTTTTATAATGAATGAAATCCTGAATGAAAAAATGATTTGGCATTATTGGTATTCCTGATACATACATGAGTATTTTATTAAAAATTAATAGACAAATTATAGCATAATTTTTTTTATTCAGGGATAATATATTTATTCTATCTAGGGCATCCTTGAATATCATTATTAGTAATCTTCATAGATTTATGGGGAAAGGAAACATAATAACGGTGAGATAAAATTATGAGTAATGGTAAACCATAGTAGAAGAAATAATGAATCAATTATAATAGACCAAATTGAATGTTGATAACTAAATACACATGCCATGTAATCCATAAATTAAGAATGATGTTCGTAAACAATATGTGAAAGTTAAATAACAAAAAGAACATTCTATTTAAATAACTTGATAAGTAAAAAAACATTATTTAATGTTAATAAATTCAAATTCATGCCATTTAACATATGAAATAAGAAGGAAGTACATCCATAGATATGTCGATGTAAAATCTAATGGATAAATATTAATTGAATTGAAGGAAATGATTAATTATCAGACTTCATGTCTTAGGAACATTAAAACCTATACATTCATGATCTACCGTAAAGATAGTTTAAAACTATTGGTGTAAACCTATTTAATTTTCTCAACTAATTTGTCTCATTAGAATATATCAATATATCGAGGGGCATAATAATGATCAGGCCCCACCCATCACATCATGTCCAAAGCATTCCTCAAATCAAGTGATTGGTTTAATTAATAAAAAATGTGCCTTATCAATTTTCTATATATATATATATATATATTTTGACTGAAAATTAAATTTTTATTTCCAAAGAACTTTTGAGGAAAAGTGGAAAACCATAACAAAATCAAAGACTTCATGAACAACCATTCCTCCATGGGCCAGGAACATCAAGAAAAAATACACTCCAATTCAAGAGAGAGGAAAAGCCCCACCCAGGAAGATAAAAAATGCAATAAATGCTCACCTTCTCATAGCCGCTCGGCTAGCTGTCCCATGCAAGAATGCACGGTCCCGGTACTGATAGAAAATTTCATACCCTCTTGATCTTCCAAATCCAAATAGCTATTAGAAGGAGAACGCTCCCACCTCTAAACCTCATCCGGGCCAATACCTTGCAAGTAAAAAGAATGCAATGTCTCATTAATCAAGGCCACAACAGTGAGACCTAACAATTTCAAACCTCACACTAGTGCTGAAACGGTTACACATCTAAAATTCCAGAGTTCATCACGATCAAAAATTACCACCGGTTCAAATTCAACCAGAACAACCACTGTTTCCATTGCTTCGCGTTGATAAACCCTCAGACAACGCAACAGGAATCGAAATACATGGACCATACATCCAAAAAAGCATAACCCAGCCATCAATCCAGCCACTTCCGGCACACGCAGTAGAACCATATTCCCTTCGCAATACCAAGGACTTAATTTCCCATCCAGTAGAAAAACCTCAAACAAACATGAATCCAATAGAAGACCAAATCAAAGCCTGAGTGCCGATGCACGAACGAAGCTCCATGAACTGAAACGACTCCAAAATAGGAAAAATTGCGAAAAAGAAAAACAAATATTAGAGAAACATCACCATTTCGCCGAGAGGAAGACCGCGAAAAACCAGATTTCATCGCCACCGTCCAAATCACTCATGAAGAACGTTGCAACCTCCCACCTCACACACTTGGGGTGAGGCAATGAAACTAAAGCCACAGAAGCTGGATCTCGGTCGCGGCCAACATCGCGCTGCTATGAGAGTGTCTAGCCACGATTTAAATCACAGAGGAAACCGAGACCACGGAGTCGCCGATGCTGCTGCAACTGAAGTCCACCGCCACAACCTCGCTGAGAATGAAGGAGGGTCGCGCCGATCTAGAAGAGGAAGGAGGCGGCGACGAGGGTTAACCTAGCTCGCAGTGCCCCTTACGGGCGCACCATTCAGGCATCCATACCTTCAATTTTCTATATTGAATAAAGAAAACATATTTATCAATATTTCCCCAAATAATAAAATAAAATTCCAAGTAAACACTGTATGAAAATTTTTATATGGTTTAGGAAATAATCATATCCAATAAAATGGTATGAATATTTAGGGAAAATTAAATTTCAAAATATCACTAGAAATAAAATATTTCAAGGGGACTAAATGGAATCCAAGAAGTGTATTTCAATACAATACTTTGAAAAATAAATCATAAACCATTGAGAGGAAAAATAAGGATGGTATTAATAAGACAGATCCCATGAAGAATAAAAATAAAGGGTTTTTTCATTGATGAATAAAAATGCAACAAAAAGATCTTTAAAAAACATTCTTGAGGAAAATATCATTTTGTTTTGAAAAAAAATCATTGAAAATATCTTTTGTAAATATTTTATTTAAAAATTATAATTTTAAACATACAATGTATGATTTAATGAAATGATGGTGGGTAAATGTATACATGTTGTATGAGGTAAAAATAAAATGTCTTTTTCACAATAAAAAAATTAGAAAAATGCATTGTTCGGAAAGCGACAAAAATATACCTTTCAAAACATTGGTAAAAGAAATAAATGGTAAAAATTTCTTTAATAAATTATTTTTTAAATGTTAAAAACATTTAAAACAACATTTTTAGAAAGTAGTTTTTTTACAGAAAACTTGTTCTCTAACTAAAGATAGAAATGAATTTGTGTTTTCTTAAAAAAAATCTAATATATTTTTAGTAGAAAAGATTATAAAAATGGTACTAATACTTGAAAAAGGTTATGAATAAAATTAGATACTAAAATGAATGTGTTTATTGAAAAATGGTCATGGAATTTACTTGAATGGAAATACCATGGAAATGTTATTAAAATTAATTTTGGGGAAAATGATCTTTAAACATTATGAAGTGTCCAATACCACATTGAAACATTTTAAATAATAATCCTCGTGAAGGAATAACATTAAATTAAATTGTTAAATTTCATAATGATAAAATTATTAATGATATAATATATCTATATGGGTGTTATATAGACCAAAAAAAATAAGTATGTGGTGAATAAAACATTTATCTCATTGATGTAAAATGTGAGATTAAAATACATTACCATGATTATTCCTTTTCTAGCATGTCTAAATATTCATAAATAATGAACATATGTTAATTATTTAATTGATTGGGAAAATTATTAATTTTTATCATTAAGTTTTTTTTCAATTAATACCATGTTTTTTAAAACTACTTAGATATTTAATTTTTCATATGTTTTATTTACCAAATTCGGATTATGTGTCAAAAACTATATTGGTTGGTCTAATATGGTAAAAGGGTTCATTAATATATATATACAAAATAATTATCAAGAAATAATTATCATAGTTATACATAAATTATACTTGTATATACCATAATTATGTTATGAAAAATTATATAACATTACAATCATTGAGAGTATAGGTTGTACGTACACGTGAGTAACATTACCATTTTTCTATAATCATTATGGAGAGAAGGTAAGTAACACTAATCCTTATAGAATTGTTATTATATTGTAAATAATAAATTATCTAATCATATATCATTATATATATTATTCTTTTTATGTAAAAGGAATCACATATGGTTGAGGAGCTAGTATTCCACACATCCATGAACAATGTTATCACTTTTTTAGTACATTAAAGGGTAATAAAGAAAATGATTTAAATTATATTTCTAGAATGGAAATGTTTTTAGGAATATCATATAAATATTTTTAAGTCACATATATTTGACTATAACCTTACTTTATACATTCCATTTACCTTGTGAATGAATCACATCGCTTTTAAGAGGCGGTAGTCCAAACTTCCACAAATTATGTTATCATATTTACACAAATTGAAAAGAGTAAAGTTGAGTTCTATATAAAAATTATAGAATAATAAGGAAATTATAAATACAATATATATCATATATATACAATTTTACCATCATAATTACTCCCATTATTTTTGATAAAGGATGAATGAACAATCATTGTTTTGTGAGGCGGTATTCCACCTTATAAGTAAAAAAAAGTTTTTTATCCCTTAGATAAAATTTTGTGTAGGTGTAGATCAAAATAAATACATAAAAACATCTTATTATATTGATTATAAATTTTCTATTATATAATCATGGAATAATAAGAGTTTAGGTTGTTTATAATGGAAATAAAACTACAGACCTTGAGGAAATATTTTACCTTTTCTTAGGGTAACTTTTTTTGATTTTCACAAAAGATATTTCTCTGATATATTTCTTCCAAAATGAAGGATTATAGGATTTGGGTATAGATTTTTAGGATCTATTTCACTAGATATTTCTTGATCCCAAGTGGCATGAGAGGTATGATCATGTGGGAGGGTTGATAGTCTTTTTATAGTGGAAGGGGAGTGGAGGTCTAGTAAATATTTGGAAGGAGAATTCCACCAATTTTTTTTCCAATTCATGAACCTCAAATATTGGTCCTAATTTGATACAATTAATAATAAGGTCAAAATATAAAAATAAAACGGATTTTGGACAATGTTTGAGGTCATTTTGGCCCTTATGTTTAAGGTTTAGTCCTTTGTTAGGCTATTTTTTCCTTTATCGTTATAATTAATTTTAATTAATTTCAACAATATTCTAGGTAAAAAAGTAGTTTATACATATTATAAATTATAAATAATTAACATAAAAATTTTATAATCCATTTTTTCAAATTAACCTTATATATGTGAGAGAAATTAATTTAAATTTAATCCTACAAATGGGACTACAATGCTGGTTTTTCATGTAAAAAATGTTCAAAATACTAATAAGCTTTCATATCCAATTTCAAAGTGAAATTTATTCCAATTAAATAAATATCATCAATCGATATAATATTGATCTAATTAATCTCTAAAACTAAAAAATATATAACTTATCCTTATAAATTAATTAGATGAAAAAGAAGTTTTGAATTAAAATTCAGTATTTTTTACTATTCAGTAAATAATTAAATTTCATAAAAAATAACATTAAATAACCCCAACCTAATTTTTATATTCCTATTTCAAAGATTAATTTTATTTCAACATATACTATTTATAAATGTTCTAAAAATTAATTTTAAAATAGTTTCTCCATTAAAAGGCTGTAAAAGTTTCTTTGTAAAAATATAGGTTTTTATTTGTAATATTAGGTTAGTTATTATCTAATGTTTATCAAATATATTCGAAAAATATGAAAAATATCTTATTTTATATATAACATATATATTTAATAAATATAATTAATTAATTTTAATTAATTTAATTTATTAAGATAAAATAGATTTGTGAGAAAACAAATAGTTTTCTATAAATATATTCCCTTTATATTCAATTGGTTATTATATTCATTTTTAATTAAGTGGTAACCAATGAATTCATTTTATATTTCTATAAAACATACATATTAATAATTGAGTTAATACAATTTATAAAAAATAATTTAGTATATTTTTTATGTCTAATTATATTAAATAATAATATTTTAATAATATATTTTTGTTCAGAAAAACTTAGTCTTACATGTAATGTATGCTCTTGAAGAATTTTACTGTTGTGTGTGATGAAAACTAACAAAATTTTGTGTGTATTTAGAGATATAAAATATATAACATTTTTTTAAAATAGTAAATATATTAAAAAATATTATTATATTATATTCCCTTTTGTTCTTAGTGTTTCGTGTCATACAAACTATCGAATAAAAGTTCTAACTATGGATTTTTAGGGAATTATATTCTACCCACCTTAATTAAATTATATCCCCACAATTTAAACTTCATCTTAGTTATAGATTGTTTGATATTTCCTATTTTTTAAATACCACATCTTGAAAAGGGTTCTTAAGAAATAAACTAGAAAAGTGATAATGTGATGTACAAAAGTCACATGGAATAACAAATAACTAGCTCTCTGCATATGAAATCATTTTTAGAAAGTAAGGAAACATATATAAAGGAAAATTATAAATACTTATAGGGTGTTATTAAGGTAATAAATCATAGACAATTGAATGATCTATGGAATGTTTAGGGCCTCAAATCCATACATCTTTGATGATTTAGAACTGCATCAGTTCAAAAAAAATGTATTAGGGAAATATTTTTATAAGATCCATTTCCTCATGTTGATAAATTCTTTGTAACACCCCAGGTAAATAAAGAATATGACATTTTTATATTTATCCAAATTTGTGAATAAAATATTAATATTACTTTAAAGGGGATGTTATTCTCGATGGCATACCCAATACGCAACAACGAGTTTCTTGGGAATCTTACATTGCACTCTAAAAATAAATTAATATTATTTTAAATGGTAGTTAATTCCTAGCCGTTGTAGTGGAGGGAATGAACATAACTAACTACAAAATGATTATATATGTTTGTCAAATATTTTTACTTTTTACAATAAATGTTATAGGATTAAAAATGCGAATGAATCTAATTTTAAGCGTAAACATTTTAATATTCTTTAAAAGGTCGATTAACCGCCTTTTGATGGAGAACCTTTTTTAAATCCACTATTTGAAAATTTTATGTGTTATATTTGACAAAAATAAAATTCTTCTTTAGAATCAGGACATCAAAATTTAGTTTTTGTAAATTTTTGGCATTTTTTCGAAAAAGTTCAATTTTTAATGAATAGTGAAAAATGTTGTATTTTAATTCAAAATATCATTTTAATCTAATTTATTTATATGATTATATTATCTTTTTAATTGGTTTTAAAGTGAAATTTGAATATATTTTTACCATTTAATCCAACAGTGTTCGTTGGAATTAATTTCACTTTGAAATCGAACTTAAACTAGTGTCAATCTTTTGATACATTCTGTTTCATAAAAACACGCTATTTGTTTTGACAGCGGGAATTAATTATTAAATTAATTAATTCAACTTATATGTTTTGAATTTTTTAAAATAGACATCATTTTTGAATTCGGAATATCAAATATAGCTTAGGGTGAATTTTTGGTAATTTTCTGAAAAACTTCAATTTTTTGATGAATAGTGAAACCACTAAGTGGTACTTATAAAAACTGATTTCCCGTTTAAAGGAAAATTTGCCATCTTTGTGTTTTGAATTTCAAAAATCCGACATACATGGTTTTCATTAAGAAGTAAAATGTGGTTCAATGGGATTAAAATAATTTTTGGTGAATAGTAACTTATTAAGTTTTAATCGCGATTAGAGGTAATTAGTGTAGTTTAAGGTAAGAATAATGTTTTAATAAAATGAAATGACCTAGACACATGTCCTACCCTCATTGGATGTGTCATGGCCGACCAAGACAATACATGGGTCAACTTTTGGACCCCATGGAGCCACTTTGGTTAGAAAATGACATAAATACCTTTTTATTTAATGATAAAGTAAAAATGACACAAACATGAGATGTTTTACTAAAACCATTTTTACATGGGGCTATACAAGTCATATTTTTGACTATAAATAGTAATTGGAAATATAAAAAGATTTCCTACATCATAGTATTTTTTTATAATTTTTAGACATTAAATAAATTAAATTATTTATGATATCATGATGATGTAGCGATGACCTCATTATTTAACGATTTAAATAAAATGGAAAGATAATGTAATATATAAGAACTAAACATGTCCAAAACCTATTGGATGGGTGGATTTATAACCCTTATCACCTTATCCACGAATTATATCAATGTGGGACCTTTTAAATCTGAAACTCATTTTCAAATAAAGTAACATTTGCTTACTTTCCAAGAGTACCCCTCCTCTCCTCTTATAAAAGGCCCCCACCTCTACCTCCTTACCCACACCTCTAAAGCCTTTGGCTCGACCAAACTCTGCCCATTTCATCTCTCCACATCCCTCTCTAACTCCTTAAAGCCTCACTTTGGGCAGAATCCTTTCCAAGGAAGCCTTTGAGCTCAAATCAAAGGAAGTTACCCGATTTAAAGGTAATGTCTTCACTTGTGTCCTTTTGTTTTATTTTGCTTATACAACCCCATAAACTCTTTTGATTCAATTATTTTGTAACAAATCCAGTATCTTCAATATACTAGGATGTTTTTATAAGAATTATCTGAGCTACTTTTACACACACCTACATCAAATGGTTAAAGAACATACTGTTTCCGTGGATGGAAAATTTCTGCCTCCCGAAACGATGATTGTTCAACTTTCTTCTAACACCTTCAAAGGTGGAAATTAAGATGACACTATATTTATATATGATATCTAATATTTTTATGTTTTACTTAAGCTTATGTATTTTTCATTTATGGCATACCTTTATGGTTTCCATTATGGGTAAACGTGATATCTTCATTTAAGGAAGTGCGGACTACCGCCCCCTCAAAGTGATTTGATTCGTTAATACCATATGTGGTACGTATAAAGGATATATTTAATGATATTATATATGATACCATACTGGAATTAAAATACTATTATGAATCATTATTTTTTAATTCCATTAAATATGAAATAGAAATGGAAGTAGCGTTCATGCTTATGTACGGCTTACCGTCTCCACGAATGGTGCATTTGATTTCTTAACTCTAAATGTTATGTAATGTTATAAATGCATGAATATACTGGATATATATGATATATATGATATCTAAATCATGAATACAACTCTGGATATAATGAACCTTTGACCACATGAACAACATGTAATTGTAAGAAGTCCACTTTCGACTTAAGAACCAAATATCGACAAAACAAACATTATTAACTTAAATGATTACATAATGGTTATGACATGGTAATAAGTGATATAAAAGGAATAATGAACTTGAAAAATTTTCTTAAGAAAGTATAAATTAACTCAAGTTTATTATTCAGGAGATTAAAAAATGATCGAGCCAAGTCGGACCCGAGGTAAGGGATCATACTCCTCTCTTTCTTTTTAAGTACGCTCTTTAATGTCATTCCTTTTAAAGACCATCTTTCTTGTTATTGGGATGTTATTTTATTTTAATCTTACTATATTTTTTATTTTCTTATGATGAGAGACCCTATTCTCTCTCATCAATCCATTTTGGAAGTTTTGAGTGGCGCCGTTAGGCTGCCGAATTTTCGTAAGAGATCTAACCTCTCTCTTTCTTTTTAAGTACTCTCCTTTATGTCACTTATTTTAAGCTCCTCTTTGTTATGTTGTGGGATGTTCTTTTATATTCCTCTTTATATAAACATTATGTTAATATGATGAGATAACCTATTTGATCTCATCAATGAATTTTTTGAAGTTTTAAGTGGCACCGTTAGGCTGCCGAGTTTTCGTAAGGAATTTTTCATCTTACTTTTATTCCCGTGAGATTTATGCTACATTTGCCACAATTTCCATTGAGTGGTGTATGTACTGCCCATTATTATACAATTTGTGTAGTATAATTTCATTTATTTTTATTCACATATTCATTGTATGACCCTTCTTCCGTGTGGTGTACGTTTCAAAAGTTACCCAACTCGGTAAGGGGACCTTTCACCCTCCTCTTTTTAAAATACATCTCTTGTTATGTCTTTTAATTTACATCTTTTTATGTTGGGATATGTTATTTTATATCCTTATTGATGTAAATTTTATGTCCAAGTGATGAGATTCCCTTTTTATCTCTCATCAAATCATTTTCTGAATTTTGATGTGATATCGTTAGGCTGTCGAATTTTACCAAGGGAACTTTTTAACCCAATTTCGATTTCTTTGGGTTCAACATGTAGTTATTGAATATGTCATACTTTGAATAAGTGTGAATGAACTTTTATTGTTTTACACTTAATATCCACTTATATTGGGTGTATTTATATTTGTCACACATAATTTTGAGATTGATTTATCCTTAATTTAAGGATACCTTCTTTATAAGGGATTTCATCACATCTGACATTTCTATTGAGAATTCATTGTTGTTATGCACCAATTCACTCTTATATGGTGTATATACTGTCATTTGGAATATTATATCATGAATCCATTTATTCTCATGATATTATAAAGTTCTGACTAAATGTTATTCCTCAATTATTGTATTCAAGTGTCTCTAATTTTGGTAAAACCCATTTAACCAAAATATCGCTTTAAATGTTTTAAATATTTGTTCTTATTAATATCCATGTTTTCAAAATGGTTTTAAGGATTTATTTATATGGATATTAATGGTTTAAAATTTTAAAAGCTTCAAGGTGGTATGGGACACTTTGATTCAAAAATCTCTTTATTAAATGTTTTAAATGGTTTTGGAAATGGTTTCTTTTTGAATGGATTCATTATTTCAATATACTAAAATGTTATATTGTGATTGAAATGTGGAAATGTTATGTTTACTTTATGCATGTTTTATGTGATACGTTTATGTTATGGTTCTTGGGCATTGTTATGAAAACGGGTGGTTCCGTGATAAACTAAGGTCGGGTGAGCCCGATATAGCTCTCCAATGCATTGGGTAACGCGAAGGAGTGAAACGTTAAGGTTTATCCGAAGAGATTTTGGGAATATACTGTGATGGGTATTCCAAACATAACAAAGAGGGTTACTCCCTACGTAAGAAAGTTATGAATGCCTCAGGTTACCTTTTATGTCTTATGATTTCTACAATTTATTCATGATTTGATGAGGTACGTTAAAGTGACTTTGTTTTATGGGTAAAGTATGATTTCATTATTATGTATATATGAACATCATGTTTCCTTTCCATATTTTTATAGCCCTTACTGAACTTTTTATGCTCATCCCAAGTTTTTGAAATGTTTTTCACAGGTCAAGGGAAAGGTACATGATGTGATTATAGTGTCAAGGATGTGTCAAGAAAGAATCCGTGTTTTATTTTAAATATGTTTTCGTTGATGGGAAGAGTGAATACTATCTTTTATGTAACCACTTTGTTTAAATGTGGAATGTAATGCAAGTTTCATGATCTAATTCTCTAAAACTCTAAACCTGAAAAGATCCTCAATGTGTAATCTTGTAAAAACTCAAGATTAAGTAAGGTTTAAGGCTGGGGCCTTATATTCTTGCACTACATTTCAATAGAAATAAATTTATTTACATGATACATTTTAATTTAATATGACCAATACCATTTTTTTCTTTAATAAAAATATAATTCATCCCATTAGTTTAATAAATGTATATCCAAAAATTAACTTTGATTCCTAAAGCACTAAAATAACCATTTAACAAATCATAAGTCCCATTAATAAGTGGAAAGTATGTATATTTTTTCCTATCCATTCACCAAATCTAATATGGTTAGGACATTAATATTTAAAAAATGTAACACTATTGTTTTATCATTAATATTTATTTATAAAAATTTCAACTAAAATTAATGACATATTTACTAGGACATTTCATAGGAATGTGATTAGAGTAAAACCCTTATCATACTTTTGTCATGGGTTTATGTCCTATGGCCTTACCATATTTGATGTGATTTCTCCTGGAATATGTGTTTTCTTTTTCTAAAACCCTAATAATACAATTATTAAAATAAATATTATGGGAATCCTTGAAATAAATTTATCCACTAAATATCATATTAAGTAATGTTTTTAATAAAAACCCACCAAATACATACTTCGTCCAATTATTTCCACATATATTATTTCATGGTCTATTTTTTTCTTCCAAAAGAGGAAATTGACTCGATTAATTTCTTGGTTCCCCACATTTATGTAAATGAAATAAAAATGAATCCTTAGGTTGAGTTTTATTTCTTTTCATATTACTATTCATTTCTCCTAAAAAATTATTTTCATTATGTCCTTTTCTCCCACAAATTACGAATTTTTCCTTCTATTAAGACACTTTCTAGGTTTCTCTTTCCACATTTATTTCATGAGAAAAATATATCATTCTTCTCTCCATGGTCTCCACCACTTGATCTCTTAACGGACTCCATACTTCCCTTATTTTTTGAGTTATTGATGCAGTTCCATTATATGTATTTTATCATATTTTGAAATAAATTCTAACATATCGAATGCCATGTCCCAGGAACATGAAAACCTTTAATATTAAGATCTATCCTCCAGAGAGATTAATACTCTATGTACAAACCTATTTAATGTTCTCAAATAATTTTTCTCATGAAAACATATTGATGCATCAAGGGGCTATATAAATTCCAGGACCCACCTATCACTACATGTCCAAATAATTATTCATATCTAGTGATCAATTAAATTAATAAACAACATTACTTGTCAATTATACTAATTAAATAAAAATATGGATTTATCAATATTTCCAAAAATAATCAAAAAAAATCAATGTAAACCTTGTATGAAAATTTTAATATAGATTAAGAAATAATCATATCCATGAACAATGACATGGATGGTTAGGGAAAATTCACCGTCAAATGATCATAAGAAATGAAACATTTCAATGGGATAAAATTAATAAAGGATGTGAATTTTAATACTATCATTAGACAAACAAAATAACAGAACATCCCAAGAAATAATAAGTATGGTCTCAACACAACATATTCATGTGGAATAAAATTAAATTTTTCTTTCATTGATTAACATAAATACTATAAAAATATCTTTTAAAAACATTTTTTACGAAAATACCCTTTTGTTTTGATATTTTTTTGAAATTTTATTTTTAAAAATAACTTTTGAATTCATTTTGTTTAATAAGTATCCTTGTATATATAAAATGTAAGATTTATAGAAATTATTTTGGGTAAATATGTACACGTTAAATGAGATAAAAAGAAATTCCCTTTTACATGGTAAAAAGTTGAGAAAAATGCCTTGTTTAGAAGGAGAAAATAAGATTCATTTTAAAACATTGGTAAATGAAAAAAAGGGTAAAACTATATTTAGTAAATAATTTTGGAAACGTGAAAAAACATTTTTGAAATCCTTTTTATAAAAAAATGTTTTATGAAGAAAATTTGTTCTTCGACTAAAGAGAGATATGATGTCGGGTTTTCATAAAAGCAGTTTATAAAACATTTTCCGTATCAAAGTGTGGGAAAATGGTACTAATACTTGAATAAGGAAATGAATAAATAGAGGATAGTATAATAAACTTTTGTATTGAACAATACTTATAAAATTACTTCTAATTTAAGTAACTTTTAAATAACATTACTCATATTCTTAAGGAAAATAATCTTTAGTCATTCCAAAGTGTCCCATAAAAAATTGAAATATTTTAAATCATAAGCCTCATCAAGGAAAAAAATAAAACGAATTTTTAAAATACCATTATGATAAAATGAGTAAAAATATAATATATCAATGTGGATATTATATACACCACACAGAATAATTATGTTGTCAATATAACTTTTATCTCAAAGAAGTAAAAACATGAGATGAAAATCCATTAAATTGAGTTATACATGTCTTGTGTGTCTTTATATTACTAAATAATAAACTTATGTTAATTATTTACTTCCATAAGAAAAATGTTCATGTCTACAATTACATTTATTTCACTTATTACAATGTATTTTAATACTACTTAAACAATTAATTTTATGGCGGGTGTTTTGACCAAATTCGATTTATGTGCCAAAAACAGCTTTAGTAGGTCAACTGTGGTCAAAGGGGTCATTATATAACATATCCTAAATATAAATAATGAAATAATTATCATATTTATACATAAATTATTCTTTTAAAAACAACCACTCAATATGGTTATGAAAAATTTTCTGATGTTATAATCATTGATATGGTAGGTCATACGTACACATGGGTAACATTCCCATTTTCCTCTGATCATTATAGAAACAAGTCGTGTAAAATTAATAATTATACAATGATAATTATTTACAAAATATAATTTTATTTAATCATATAAACATATATATATATATAATTCATTTTATGTAAAAGGAATCACATCGTGTTGAGGATGTGGTAGTCCACATGTCCATGAACGACATTATCACTTTTTAAGTGTCTGAAATGGTCATAAAGAAAATGATAGATGTTGTATTTATAGAAATATAATTATGTTATGAATATAATATATATATTTTATTCCATATATGTTTAAATAAAACCATCCTTTATACATTCCATTTATCATGTGAACAAATCGCATCACTTTTAGGAGGCGGTAGTCCACACTTCCAAAAATGATGTTATCGTATTTATACATAATGGAAAGAAAAAAATTATTTTCTATATAAAAATTAAATAAGATTAAATAAATTAAAAATATCATAAATATGATATATAAACATATTTCCTATCATAATTCCCAACATGAGAGGTGGTAAAGCAAGAACGAACAATCATCATTTTGTGGGGCAGTAGCTCTTCATACACATAAAAGATATATTTGTTTCCCATTAGATTTATGTGGATATAAATTTATGTCAAACCATTAAAAAAGAAACTTATTATAATATTTATAATACTTTTTTTATATAATAATTTAAAAATGATTGTTTAGGGGGTGGATAATGTAAATAAAACTAAAGATCTTGATGAATCGTATTACCTCTTCTTTAGGTAACTCCATTTGGTTTTCACCAAAGGGATTCATTGGATGGATTTATGATCAATCTTAGGATTCAAAGATTAGTTGATATATGTTTAAGAGATATTTAGTCTTATATATTTTGATCTAATGTGTCTTGAATGTTTTTAGAAGTGGGAGGGGAAAGTTTCTATTTAAAGTGGAGGCAGAGTGCCACTAATATAATTTTTTGGAAAGGGATTCCTACCACATTTTCACATGTTAAGTGTCTCAAATAATGGTCATAATTCCATAAAATTTAGTATATTGTGAATATAGGAACATAAAATTTATTTTTAACTAGTTCATTTGTTATTTTGGCCCTTAAGTTTAACGTTTAATCTTTTGTTATGCTAGTTTTTTCTCTTAAACATTGTCATTAATTCTAATTATTTTCAATAATATTTTTGGTAAAAAAAAATGTCATCCCTATTTAAAATTATAAATCATGTTGATTAGAAATATGGAATCCATTTTTGAAAATTACAATAATTTAATTTTCATAAATAAATTTTAATTTAATCCTACGGATGGGATGAAAATGTGGGTATTTAAAGTAATTTTTTTAAGCACATGAGCCTCAGCCTAGTTGGAGAGGTATCCATAAGTGCATCCACAAGTCCCAGGTTCAAAACCAGGTAGAGGCATATTTCCAGGGGCACTATAGTAGCATTGTAGTAGGTACTATAGAAGGAACTATAGTAGTACTATACACTGTGTGGGTACTGTAGCAGAACTGTACACTGTACAGGTACTGTAGTTGTACTGTACACTATGCGGGCACGGTAATAGGCATTATAGAAGGTATTGTTTGGTACTGTAGCAGCTAGAACTATTCACCTTGGGCCAATGGTTTGGTTTTGGAGTCCTTAAGGCTTTCGGGCCACCCAGGACTTTGGGTCAATAGGGATTTCAGGCCACCTTTAATGCCCTAGGGCCACCTCAAGGCCTACGAGCCACATGTAGTTGCCCCAGACACACTACAAAAAAAGGAGCAGCCCTATAAAAGGATTCAAGGCCGGTGCACTCACCAGAGTAGAGCCAAATAGATTTTTCAGAATGAGAGGGTATAGCAATGTCATCGGGACCAGCCTGTGCTTGCACGAAAATCCTAGCCAGATGACCATGCAAAGGTGGAGAGCTACTATCATGACGCAGATGCTTGGGATGGGCAGTTCCTTGTATATAGTCTGGTTTAATTCTCTAATACCTTTGGGTCATGTAATCTTCTAAGCCTACGAGCCTTGTAATCTCTGAGACTATGGGCCTTGTAAGGGTTCCCCCTCATCCCTTTAAATGGTGGTTATCAAAAATCAATAAAAATGAAGGCCTTCGGGCGATTCGGGTAAAATAATTTTTTTAAAAGTATTTCTATGTTTTTATATAAATTTCAATGGTAAATTGATACCAATTAACTAAATTTGATTAAATAATATAAAATTTATCTAATTAAGATTCAAAAAAATAAAAAATTATAATTTAATCATGTAAATGGAATAAACGAAAAAGTATTTTGAAATTAAATTTGAGAATTTTTCACTGTTCATTAAGAAAAATTAAACAACACAAAAAATTCCAAATATTCACCCAAAAATACATTTTATTTTAAAATATAAAATATTACGCTTATATTTAAATATAAGGTTTATGAAATTTCAACAGATTGGATTTAAAATAGGTTCCCTATTAAAAGGTGGTTGAAGATACTTTATAAAAATATAGGTTTTTGTATGTAATATTGGGTTTTTTCTTATCTTATGTATATCAAATAAATTAGATAAATGTAAAAAATATATTATTTAATATATAACATATATATTTCATTAATATAATTCACTAATTATATTTAAATTAACTATTTAGTGTTGAATAAATTTATGAGCATGAGAATTGTTTTCGATCAAAATATTCCCTTTATATCCAGTTGGTTCTTATATTCATTTATAATTAATTTTTAAGCAAATAATTCATATTATATTTTTATACACAATATATCTTCAGAAGTAAGTTAATACTATTTATAATAACTAATTTAACAGCTAGGTTGATTTTTATTGTAATAAACAACAATATTTTAATAATATATTATTGTTCAATAAAACTCAATCTTCCATGTAGTGTAATAAATCAAAAAAGTTCGTTGTTTTGTGAAAAACAAGATAACTAAATTTTTTGTGAATTTAAAGACATATAAAATAATAAATTTTATTATAATATTAAATATATTATAAAATCATGGTTTATTATATTCCCTAACATGCTCAGTATTCTGTGTCATACATGGTATCAAATACAATGACCGAACATTATATTTTTGGGGAATTGTAGAACCATAAAACTAAGTAGGATATTATAATATATTATTCAATGGATTTAAATTGATTCTGAGATCATTACCTTACCCTATTAGAGCTCTCGTATAACAAGAGGTTCCATTATTTCATTCAAATGGAACCTTATGTGTATCTATTTGGTAAGAGGTTTAAAAATCCTACAGGTTGGGATGAAGTTAAAGAACAGAGGATAAAGTGACTTAATTTTGTCCAAGATATGATAGATATGGTTAAAGCCATTCAGTTTCACATGAAATCCGCAAAAATCAACAAAAAAACTATGAAAACTATCGTCAATGAGACTTGGAGTTTGAGGTTAGACATAAGGTGTTCCTATGTATTTCTCCATGGAATAAATTCACGGGGTTTTTGAAAGAGGTATATTTTATTCCTAGATTAATCAGCCCCTTTTAGATCCCTTATCACATCAGAGCAGTGTCATGTCAACTAAGACTTTTACACAATCTATATTAATTACATGATCTTTTCCATGTATCCCTCTTGAAGAAGTACATAAAAGACCCTTAAGATGTACCAAATCTAGAGGTGGTGCCTTTCAATAAATATCATTTATATGATGATCCACCAGTGAATATATTAGATCATAGATACAAATTTATATGAAATAGGACCACTCACCAAGTCAAATTCCTATGGTGAAACCACATGTTTGAAGAAAAAACATGAGAACCAGAAGATGTAATGAAGAAGAAGTACCATCACCTATTTCCACAATAGAATGTAATATAAAATTTAAAGTGGTAAATTCATTAAGGGTGGATTAATGTTATCCCTGAGGTTTTTCGAGGGAAAACTACTTTTGATACCGCATGTGACACACAACACTAAAATAAAATGAACCATGACTATTTAAATATGGCCATTATAACCAAGCTGTTAAATTATAGAGTATTAAAATTATTAACTAATTTATGCAATAAATAGAAATGTTTTTCTCAATTTATAAATTCCCAGAAAATAAGCCCTCAATTTTTTTAATGACATTTATTCTCCAACAAAATGTTTTCTTCAAAAATTATTTTTATTGATTTAAGGGAGAAATTATTATGAATAATTTTTTAGAAAATTTAGATATTTTTTATTAAAATATTATCTTTATATTTTAAATAATTCTATCAATATTATGTTAGGGTAATTTTTTTTAATTTTTCGAAAATATTGTTTTTAGTGAATTGTGAAAATAATGATTTTTGGTAAAATTTTTATTTCTTTCTGATAATCTAATTAATTTAATGGTATAAATATAATTTAATATGATATAAATGTAACATAATTTTTATTTAATTTTATTTGAAACAATTATTTAAATATAAATAATATATATTCTATATTTTACAAAAAAATTAATATTTATCCCTAAGTAAATTTTATTCAAAAAAAATATTTTAATGTGCCTATTGTATCGCCGTTTTAACTAATTAAAATAACTGCTAATGAGGAATAATTGAAATTAAATTAATATATTATATAACAATAAATATTAATTTGAATCCATTTAATTATTATTAATTTTCATGTAGTCATTATAAGATCATCTTATGGTTGAAAAATATGTTCCTTGAAAATATTTTTTTTTCAAAAGGTCTACGGGTTTAATTCTAAATTAAATTATACCAAATATATTAACCTAGTTTGATATAATTGATTAAATATTTTAAATTTAATAATTTAAATTATATAATAATTTAATAATAATTCTTTTTCATAATGATTAGTGGAAACATTAAAAAACAGATACTATGGTAAAATATTAAGTTGTTAAATGTGAGTAACTGTAGAAGAAATGGAAATAATACATTTAAAAAATGTTTATTTTTAATGTTAGTGGTGTGTTTCGGCCTTATTGCACCTCAAATACTTTATTTTTCAATTTTCGATGCAATTATATTGGGAGTGACTTCCGATTACTGAATATATTTTAGTGTTTAAAAGAATGTCACTCCTTCATTATAAAAGTGTACCACTATCCTCTCCTTTCCATAATTCCAGAACCCATTTTATTTCTTAATACCTAACCAAATAATATTTTTACCTCTCTCCCATAATCCTTGAATAATTGGTTTGATCATAAATCTAGTCTATGAAGTATTTAGGTATAATCTTAAAGAGGTTGTGCAAAGAAGTGGTAACTTTCTTAACCAAGCATATTGGTTTTATTTCATCTACAACCTATATGAAATATTACATAATAATAATAATATAATAAAATCATTATATACAACATACTATGATCATATTATGTTTATGAAATAACCTAAATCCATCTCCACTTCTATGAAATGGGAAACAAATCCATCATTCATGTGTATGGTGCAATATTACCTCACGAACTGATGTAATTCATTTTCCATCATTTCCCATCAAGGATTTTCATACAAATGGATTGAATTTTTATAAATTATATTTATGAAGTGATAATAATTATGAAACATTTATATATCATACACTATATTTCCTTATCGTCCATTTAAAAATTATTACGTTGTTCATGCGTACGGTGGACTGCCACCGCGTGAAGCGATGTGATAGGTTTTTCATTACCGAATCAAATTGATAGTTTATATAATGTTATTTAAATAAATTAAATAATATTTATGATATAATTATAATTATTTAAATATAATTTAAAATTTACCTTCTCTCGATCATTATCATTGAAAAATGGAAGCGTTATTCACGCATGCGTACGACCTACAATCTCAATGATTGTAATGTAGTTCATTATTCATAACCGTATTTCACGGTTAGTTTCAAAATTATAGTTTCTATATAAAAATGCTAAATATTTAAGGATTTTTATTATGTATATGATGAAATAATTACCCCTTTGACCAAGTTCAACACACGTATTCCATTTTTAAATTTGGAACCAAGGGTCCTTGAAACCCCCTTTGTGAACATAAATGATTATGTAATTAAACATGTCATTAAAATAAATGAATATGAAACATTAATTATATGTAATTAAAACTATAAAATTTATAAAGAAAAAGATAATTTATATAAGTCTATTATAGATAATCTAATGGATATAAATGACAATTATGTACTTGAGGTAAGTGTTTCCATTTCAAAACTTCCTTCACTAAGACATGGGTTATTTTATACACCTAATATCTTTTATATGGTGTAAATACTTCACATTTACATATTATATCATCAATAATTCACAATTCATGGAATCTTTTGTTACAATTCACATACTTCTTCATGGGTGTTATGATTCCAAAGTTACTAAAGCCATAAGGGTTTATGCTTCAATCTCATTTTAATTGGAATTGTTCGTGTTTGAATTTCAATTATAGAAAATTATTTGATAATTATATAATAAAACAATTTAATTTTATTCTCCTACGTACATTTAATAAATATTCTTTTAATAATAAGATTTTCCACTCTTTGGTACTTAAAATTATTGATAAATTATTTTTTAAGAAAATTCAACATCATATATCTCTTTGATAGAAAATCATTTTTCTTATGTATCTATGTTTTATAAATGTATTTTAAAAGTTGTTTTTAATATAAAAAAATTATAATTTTTTACAAAATAGTTTGAAAGAAATATTCTCGTTATTTTCCAAACAATTCACTTTTTAACCATTTTACAATAGTTTGAAAGGAATGATTCTTTTAACTTATTCAACTTCTATAGAATTAATTTTTATTTTGACCATTATTTTCTTTGAATATACATTTATAAGTTTACAAGGGTACTTTCAAAGAAAATTATTTCTACAATATTTTATAAATATTTGTTTTTCAAAGTGGAAAGGTTTTTTTCCTTAAGAATATTTTTAATATTTTTAGAATTATTTCTATTAAATAAAGAAAACAACCATTAATGTTATTGAATAATTCAAAATTAAATAAATTTGTATCATATAAATATACAAATCTCACTCTTTATTACTTTTATGGGGTTATACATGTATTATTTTTATTTCTTAGATTTCTTCATAGTGAAATTTCTTTCGATTATAATGAGACAAGATTATGTATCTCATTTATTTCCATAGGTAATTCTTTTACTCATAACTCATGATTTATTTCATTATATGTCAGGAAAATTCATTTACATTAGATGAATATAACAAGTGGGATTATAATTATATTGCCTTAGAATTCATTGGTTCATGTTTTAGTCTAATGATACATCATGCATGAGACCATGGAGTGGAAAAAATCCATTATGGGACTCTATCCAATGTGTGATGTTTTATAAGCAATTAACATTGAATTTTGTTTATTCAGAATTTATATTGATTATGTTTTCCATAATATTACATGATCTTATGATACCACACTCTTTACATTATGCTTCCATGTGAATACTCAGTTACCCTCCATTTTATGATATCATGTTATTCCTTTGATTCATATATCATGATTCTTTATCATTTTTATTTCCTTACTAGGATTTTTTACTCACCCCTTTCTTTTATGTATTCACCCAGTTCTTCCACATAGTATTAGAGGCTTTAATGTATATCGGAGCACATTATTGAGAATAAAATAAATAATTTTTATTTTAGTCTCACTTTGATGTATTATGAACCTAGTATTCAAAGACACTAATCCTTTTTTATTATTATTTTGTATTAATACATATTTATGTTAAGAATACCATAACAATATGGGTAAAAAGGTTTGGGTTTCTATAGAAAATATGTGTAATGTAAATTTTTTGATTAAATATTTTCCAAAGGATAATTGGAATCTTTTTTATCTTACAACAATGAGACTGAATGTTTTTTTTCATCATGCCTAGATTTCCACTAAAAACTATTCCCCAATGAGGTGTATTTTTTGGTGGTATAGAGGATACTGAGGTGAATTAATGGAATATTTTATTATATTCTAACATATAATAAGGGAAATGAATACTTTATGTATACTTGTATTTGGATTAGATAATAAATATTATGGATATAAAATCTATTAGTGGAATAATATTTTTCATCTAAATTTTGTGTATTTAGGTGGCTCAAAAAAATAAAGCGAACACCTCTCATAGTGTAGCTAAAGAAAAATATATATTTAATCAATAGAGGCTACAAAAAAATTATAATGGTTGAAATATCTGGTGGCATTTAGTGGTAGTGATTAGGTTATCCTAGAATATATAGTAGTGTAAAAATTGAAAGATTTGTCTTATATATTATAAAAATCTTTAGTTCATGTAGTCATAGAGGATTTTATAATGATTCTTTTCTCAGTAAACTTTTCTAAAGAATTATTGATCAGATATAAATAATATAACCCTTTGATTTTTTTTCAAATAGGTGGAAATATTATATAGGTAAGATGAGCTATGGAGAGCTAAAATGTAGATAATTCTTTATGATGTAGAGATAACATAGTGATGATTGAAAAAAATTAAATGTGGGATAATGTTGTAACCATTGGGTTATGTTGTTAGATTTATTGTTAATTATTAGATTATTGGGAGATCATATACAGAAACCTATAGTATAAGAAGATGACTGGTAAAATAATTTGAAATAATTAACAAATTTTTGTGTTTCTTTCCCCAAATATTGTAGGGATAATTTTGGTGTTTATAAAAATTGTTTTAATGTATTTTCACATAATAGGTTTCACCATGCCATATGTTTAGACATATTCAATTTATTTTTGAATGGATATTCTCACTTCATGGAGCATATTTCATGCCATGAATGAAATAAGGATGAATTTCATTGGGACCTTCTAGGTAATACTCTTTACATGTAGAATAAAGTCACATAATGACAAGGACTATGGAATATTTTTTTAATTCCATCTGGGATGCCTCAGATTTCTGAATTTTTGAAGAAACATACTATGTTGGAACATGTTTTTTGGATCCAAAATAATTTTAAAGATTTCACTAGAATAACTATTGAATTAAAGTGGAGGTTTTCATCTAGAAAGTGGATCTTATTGTTCACCTATATTGTGACATGATAATTGAGATCATGAAAAAACATGTGACTTTTTTTAAGTACACACAATGACTAAGGGATTTTTGTTATGATAGAATTAAATATAAAAAATAGATTGAATCAATTAATTGTTTTTGAGATTTCATAGAAATAGTAAATTTTACTGTTTGGTAATGAGTGCTTTTGAAGACCCATTAAGTGGCTACAAGTGTTTGGATTAATGAAATGTGATTTTAAGAATAAAAATATCCAAAATTTAAAAAGGAAGATTGAAAAAAAAATATTGTATAGAACAACATTGGAAATTATATATATGCTAGAAATAAAAAAAAATCTTCCTTAAAGATGATGACATAAAGATGAACTAAAAGTATAGTGATGGCACACTCTCCACATTGGTTTTTATATTTATTGAATAATATATGTAAGAAATTTCTATATAATATTAATTTATTTCTTTTTTAAAATATTTTTATAAAGATATATAAATTATAAGTTCTTATGGATTAGTATTTTTCCATTATAAAAAACATATAACATCAATAATGAATGTTTTTAACCCCATCTATGTCAGCACAATGTTGGTGTATGGTCTATGGACTTGATCTTGTGGTGATCCTTGTCAAATTAGGACTTACATATTTTTTATGCCTCTGAATATATCATGTTAATTTGATTTTTGTAAAGTTTTATTTATTATTAACATGAGACTAGATCCATATTGAAGAAAATATTAATTTAACATTATAATTCTTCCACACCTATTATGGTGTATTGGTCATATAAGTTCAATAATATATGTGCCTCTCCAAGATAGCCTCTAATATATCAATGTTTAGATTCATTTGTTTACCTTATAATCTATAGAAATGAATGCATTACTCTCAAATATTAACTATACTACCTCGGATCAATATTAATATGGATAAACAAAAATATTAATAATTATCATTAAAACCAAAAAATGATGACCATGCCATGTAACACTATTAAATAATTTCAATCACCAACATTAAAAATAATAATATACCATGATATCCCAACTATGATGTAACACCACAGGTAAAAAAATAATATGACATTTTTATATTTATCCCTATTTGTGAATAAAATGTTAATATTAATTTGAAGGGAATGCTATGCTCGATGGCTTACCCAATATGCAACAACGAGTTCCTTTGAAATCTTACGTTGCACTCTAATAATAAAATAATTATATTTTAAATGGTAGTTAACACCTAGCCATTGTAATGGCGGGAATGAACAGAACTAACTACCAAATGTTCATATATGTTTGTCAAATATTTTTACTTTTTATAATAAATGTTAGTGGATTTGAAATGAGAATGAATCCAATTTTTAGCGTAAACATTCTAATATTCTTCAAAATGTCGATTAACCGCATTTTGATGGAGAACCTCTTTTAAATCCACTTTTTCAAAATTTTATGTGTTATATTTGACAAAAGAAAATTCTTCTTTAAAATCTGGACATCAAAATTTACTTTTTGTAAATTTTTGGTATTTTTACGATAAAGTTCATTTTTAATGAATAAGTGAACAATGTTGTTTTTTTATTCAAAACCTCTTTTTAATATAATTTATTTATATGATTAGATCATATTTTGAATTGGTTTTAAAGTGCAATTAGAATATATTTTTACCATTTTATCCAATTGTGGTCATTGGAATTAATTTCAATTTGAAATTGGACTTAAACTAGTGTCAATCTTTTAATAGATATTGTTTCTTAAAAACACGCTATTTGTTTTGAAAGCGGGAATTAATTATTAAATTAATTAACGAAACTTATATGTTTTTAATTTTGTAAAATAGAAATCATTTTTGAAATCTAAATATCAAATATATCTTAGGGTGAATTTTTGGTAGTTTTCTAAAAAACTTCAATTTTTGATGAATAGTGAAACCACTAAGTGGTTGTTTAAAAACTGATTTTTTGGTTAAATGAAACTTTACCACTTCTGTGATTTGAATTTCAAAAATCCGACATACATGGTTGTCATTAGGATGTAAAATGTGGTTCAATGGGATTAAAATAAATTTTTGGTGAATAGTAACTTTTAAGTTTTATTAATCGCGATTAAAGGTAATTAGTGTAATTTAAGGTAAAGATAATGTTATAATAATATAAAATGTCTTTGACACATTTCCTACCCCTATTGGATGAGTCATGGACGACCAATACAATCCATGGGTCAACATGGGGACCCCATGGAGTCACTTTGGTTGGAAAATGACATTAATAACTTTTTTATTAAAGTTAAAATTAATATGTCACAAACATGTATTGTTTTACTAAAATAATTTTTACATGGGGTTATACAAGTCATATGTTTTACTATAAATATTCCTTAGAAATAAAAAACACTTTCCTACATCATGATATTTATTTATAATTTTTAGACATTAAATAAATTAATTTATTTATGACACCGTGATGATACAGTGATTACCTCATAAATGAACGATTTAAATAAAATGAGAAGATAGGGTGAAATATAAGTCTTACACTTGTCAAAAACCTATTTTATGGGTGGATTTAGAAACCTTATCACCTTATCCTAGAAATATATAATCTTGGGACCTTTAGAATCTGAAAATCAATTTATAATAATGTTACTTTTCAAGACTTTCCAAGAGTGCCCCTCCTCTCCTCTTATAAAAGGCCCCCACCTCTACCACCTTACCCATACCTCTCAAGCCTTTGTCTCGGCCAATCCCTAACCATTTTGTCTCTCCAAATCCCTCTATTACTCCTAGAATCCTCACATTGGGCAGAAGTCTTTCCAATTAATCCTTTGAGCTCAAATCAAAAAGAGTTACCCGATTTAAAGGTAATGTCTTCACTTGTGTTCTTTTGTTTTATTTTGCTTCTCCAAACCCCTAAACTCTTTTTATTACTTTATTTTGTAACAACACCAGTATCTTAAATATACTAGTTTGTTTTTATTTGAGGTATTATAGATACACTTACACACACCTCCGTCTAATGGTTAAAGAACATACTGTTTCTATGGATGTCGAATTACTACCTCACGAAACGATGATTGTTCAATATTCTTTTAACACCTTTAAAGGTGGCCATTATGATGTCACTGTATTTTATATATGATATATATTGTATTTATGTTTTCTATATGCTTCTGTATTTTATATTTAAAACATACCTTTATTCTTTTCATGTTGTGAAAATACAGTAATTTCATATGAGGAAGTGTGGACTACCGCCCCCTCAAGTGATGTGACTCGTTCATGCAATACATGGAATGTTTAAAGAATTAAATTAATGAACATATATCAACTATTTAACATATATATTATAACGGAAATATAATATATATATATCTCTCATTTATTTCTAATTCAATTAATATGACAAAGAAATGAATGTAGCGTTCATGCGTACGTACGACTTACCGTCTCCATGAACGGTACATTTAATTTCTTATCTACAAATGTTATGTACTATTATAAGTACATATATATAATGGATTTATATTTAATATATTACATATAAATGATGGATATAATTATGGAACTATAATATATATATATATATATATCTCTTTTGGCTTTAATTCCATTAATATGACAAAAAATGAAAGTAGCATTCATGCGTACGTACGGCCTACCATCTCCATGAACGATGCTTTTCATTTTTTATCTCCAAATGTTATGGAATAGTATAAAATTAATATGTACTAGATATATATGATATTTTAATCATTAATAATATTCTAGAAATTATTTACTTATAACTACATGGACAACCATTTTCAAACAAGTTCATTTTTGACTCATGTACCAAACATCGACAAAAACGTCTGATATGAACTCACATAATTAACTAATTATTATAACATTATAAAATGTGATATGAATTGAATAATAAACTTTAAAGGAGGTCCTTACAAAATTATAAATTGAAAATTTTTTATTATTCAGGAATATAAAGAAACGAACAAGACAAGCCAGACTTGAGGTAAAGGATCCTACCCCACTCTTTCTTTTTAAGTACACTCTTTTATGTCATTCCTTTTAAGCTCATCTTTATTATGATTGAGATGTTATTTTATATTACTCTTACTGTACTTTTTATGTTAATATGATGAGATATCCTATTTTCTCTCATCAATCCATTTTGGAAGTTTTGAGTGGCGCCATTAGGATGCCGAATTTTCGTAAGAGATCTAACCTCTCTCTTTCTTTTTAAGTACTCTCCTTTATGTCACTTCTTTTAATCTCATATTTGATATGATGGGGGATGTTCTTTAATATTATTCTTTCTGTACATTTTATGTTAATATTATGACAGAACCTATTTGATCTCATCAATCCATTTTTGGAAGTTTTAAGTGGCGCCGTTAGGCTGCTGAGTTTTCGTAAGGGATTTTTCATCTCACTTTTATTCCCGTGAGATTTATGATACATTTGCCACTATTTCCTTTGAGTGGTATATTTACTGCCCATTATTCTACTATTTGTGTAATATACTTTTGTTTATGAGTATTTACATCAATTTTTTATTGTCTTTCTTTCATGGGGTGTATGTTTCGAAAGATACACAAGTCGGTAAGGGAACCTTTAACCCTCCTATTTTTTAAAATACTTATTTTGTTGGGTCTTTTAATTAACATATTGTAATGTTGGGATATGTTCTTCTATATCATTATTGATGTAAATTTTTTGTCCATGTGATGAGATAACCTTTTTATCTCTCATCAACTCATTTTCTGAATTTTGATGTGACGCCGTTAGGCTATCAAATATTTTCAAGGGAACTTCTTAACCCAACTTTGATTATTTGGGATAAACTTGTACTCCTTGAAGATGTCATTCTATGAATATGTGTTAATTACCTCTGATTGTTTTACACTTAATATCCACTTATATTTTGTGTATTCATTTTTCACACATAATTATGTAATTGATTTATAATTAATCCGAGGATATCGTCTTTGTAAGGGACTTTATCTCAATCTACTTTAATTGAGGCATATTTTGATATAATACAAGGATTTCTTTTATACGGTGTATAAACCCCTTTTACATTTAATTTTATAAAAAAGGAATCTTTTTCTATGAATCATTTTACAAAACGACAAAAAGGAATGTTTCTTTTAACGTATGCGGGGACAATGACCTTTTCCACCATTGTGAGTATTATTTGGTATTTGGTTTCCTCAACAAGCCATAATGTTTTTAAAATGAAATAAATACCATATACTCTTTTATGTGTTTTGGTATTGAAAATGGTTTTTATGATGAACTTGTTATGTCAATATATTTATGTGATATACTGTGATCGAAATGTGGAAATGTTTTATTTCCATTATATTTGTTTTATATCTTATGATTTTAAAATGGTAGTTGGACATTTGACGGTTGGTTACGTGTTAAACCATATGATGGGTGGTGCCTTGAATACCAGGACGGGTGGTTACGTTATAACCTCCAATGCATTGGGTATGGAAGTTGTCCGTAAGGCTATTCCATTAAGTGATAAGTTTGGAAGTCGACCGTATGGTTATTACATTTAAGTATGTTTATGTCCCAAGTTACATTTATATGTTATGTGTTCTTTATAAGGGTTTTATTGTAATATTTTTGTTACAAAAGGGTAACTAATGATATTTTATTCAGAGAAGAGTATTTACTACTCCATAAAGGTGAAAATAATTACTTTGATAAATTATTCATGGTTTACTTATTGTTTTGAAAAAACTAACAGTTTTCCTTCTTTGTGTATCCCTTTCTGAGATTTTTATGCTCTCCCTAATATTTTTTTGAAATTTTTTTCATAAGAATTAATGTGGAATAGGGTCAAGGATGGGAACAAGGAAACATCATGCTATCTAAAACATGGAACTAGACATGTTTTTTTAAAGAGTTTTTTATCTTATGGAGACTTAGTAGAAGGGTCTACTTTGTAATCTTTTGAGATGTAATAGTTACTTCCTAATTCTCTAAAACTATAAACTTGAAAATATCCTCTATGTGAATTATTCATTTAATTCAATAATAGGTAATATTTAAGGTCCGATCCTTATAGTTGGTATCAAAGGTCGGTTTAGATAGCTTTAGAGGTTCGAGTATTCTCTAATAATAAGTGACATTAACATAATGGTTAGGATTTCATAAAGAGTCTTAGTTTTAGATAAAGTGAATGAGTAAGTATATTTTAGTTTTTATCTTCCTCATTAGTACATGATAATTTTGTTGATATACTCACACTGACATTTTTTTGGTTTTAGTAAATCGATGGATCTAGCAGGCACCAAAGTGACAATTGATTTGAAGGAAACTGTGGTGGTTCTCTGATTAAGAGACTGTATGAAATGGGGGATTCAATGACAAATCTCACGGTTATTCTAAACCAACTATCAGGAGTCATGATCAACCACTTGAACCTTGGTGATTTCTCTGATGCATCATGTACGGGAGAACCAACTCGATGTGGAAGTTCAAGTGATAATTATAAAGGAAACCATTAGGGTTTATATGATCCTTACTTTTGAGGTAATTATGGGTTACTATATGTTATGTTGAAAAATGAAAGGTATGAGATAAAAATGAGGTTAAATTATGTTATGGTTATTTTTGAAGATTTTATCTCTTTTTGGGGAATGTTTTAAGGATTATATAGTTTTTTAAAAAGGACAACACGCAGAACATGTGACAACCCTTCGCGTCGGACAAAGCTACGGGAATCAAATCCACAACCAAAGTGCGACAGGTATTTATCTCCTACCACTGGACTACGTGAAGTCCCTAGTTAGTTTGACTAATTATTTTTAGTTATATGATTTTATGAATCATTAGTAAGTGGATTTTGGGTTATCTATGGAAATTATTAACCTATCATGGAGGATATGTGATTAGGTTAATTACTTGTCAATATGAGACTTCAAGAGAAACTGATGTTATTTGGAGATAAATGTTAATTTGTACCTTGGAAGACTATGTGATTAAATCCTTCAAGTATTTGGGTTTCAATCATAGTTTGGTTTATTTTGAAAAATTTTATGGACAAATTGTTTATCGAATGGTCTTCGTTGAACTTTGGGTTTTGTTGGAAAAATTTTGGAGATTAAGAATAGATTTTCTTTTTATAAAGGGTTATCCTATTCTGGATTATCTGATCTTGTTCTAACAATTATGGTTTTGGTAAGGGTCTAAAGACATTGGAAATATATAGTTCTCTTTTTTGGATTAGGTGATTCTCTAGAAGTTGATTATAGTACTCTTAATGTGAACAAGTCTTCCTAAATACTCATCATTTGGGGAAAGTATGAGTTTTTGTAAGGAATCTAGTAAAAGTTGAAAGTCAACATGACAAGTAAGTATGTTTCCTTAAGATCAAAAATAAATTCCTCATTGGAAAGTAACTTAAAACAAAAATGTTGTCTATTAACTTTTCCTACTGGGGAATCGAATACCGTTTAACCCACCACAAGTTTGTGATTTTCTTGTGGTTAACTTTCTCCTAAAAATGTTTTCTATCACTCTCCCTCATAACATGAACCTCTGCTTTTTTTTTCATATCCATGTTTTCCAACAAGGAATCCTAGTATGGGTTAACTTGAGTGACCTTTGTACTTCTCTTCCTTTCTTTTAAAGTGATTTTTTTACCGACTCTTGTTCTGATGTGGGACATTCAATGAAGTTTCCGAGCCCAATTTTAAAATTGTGAGGACGCAATTCCCAAAAGGGGAGAAGGATGTAACACCCCAAGTAAATAAAAAATATGATATTTTTATATTTATCACTATTTGTGAATAAAATTTTAATAATAATTTGAAGGTAACTCTATGCTCGATGGATTACCCAATACGCAACAATGACTTCCTTTGAAATCATATGTTGCACTCTAATAATAAAATAATTATATTTTAAATGGTAGTTAACACCTAGCCGTTGTAATTGTGGGAATGAACAGAACTAACTACCAAATGATTATATATGTTTTTTAAATATTTTTACTTTTTACAATAAATGTTAGAGGATTAAAAATGTGAATGAATCCAATTTTAAGCGTAAACATTCTAATAATCTTTAAAAGGTAGATTAACTGCCTTTTGATGGAGAACCTCTTTTAAATCCACTTTTTCACAATTTTATGTGTTATATTTGACAAAATAAAATTCTTCTTTAAAATCGGGACATCAAAATTTACTTTGTGTAATTTTTTGGTATTTTTACGATAAAGTTCATTTTTAATGAATAAGTGAAAAATGTTGTATTTTTATTGAAAACCTCTTTTTAATCAAATTTATTAATATGATTAGATCATCTTCTGAATTGGTTTTAAAGTTCAATTAGAATATATTTTTACCATTTAATCCAATGGTGGTCATTTGAATTAAATTCAATTTGAAATTGGACTTAAACTATTGTCAATCTTATAATAGAAATTGTTTCTTAAAAACACGCTATTTGTTTTGACAGCGGGAATTAATTATTAATTTAATTAATTGAACTTATATGTTTTTAATTTTGTAAAATAGACATCATTTTTTAATTCGGAAGATCAAATATAGCTTAGGGTGAATTTTTGGTAGTTTTCTGAAAAACTTCAATTTTTGATGAATAGTGAAACCACTAAGTGGTAGTTTAAAAACTGATTTTTTGTTTAAATGAAACTTTACCACTTCTGTGATTTAAATTTCAAAAATCTGGCATACATGGTTTTCATTAGGATATAAAATGTGGTTTAATGGGATTAAAATAAATTTTTTCTGAATATTAACTTTTAAGTTTTATTAATCGCGATTAAAGGTAATTAGTGTAATTTAAGGTAAAGATAATGTTATAATAATATAAAATGACTTTTACACATGTCTTACCCTTATTGGATGAGGCATGGACGACCAATAAAATCCATGGGTCAACTTGGAGATCCCATGGAGCCACTTTGGTTGGAAAATGTCATTAATAACATTTTATTTAAAGTTAAAATTAAAATGTCACAAACATGTATTGTTCTACTAAAAAAAATTTTACATGGGGTTATAAAAGTCATATTTTTTACTAAAAATATTCATTAGAAATACAAAAGTATTTCCTACATCATGATATCTTTTTCAGAATTTTTATACATTAAATAAATTAATTTATTTATGACACCGTGATGATGCAGTGATTACCTCATAAATGGACGATTTAAATAAAATGATAATATAGGGTGAACTCTAAGTCTTACACTTGTCACAAACCTATTTGATGGGTTTATTTAGAACAATTATCACCTTATCCTTGAAATATATAATTTTGGGACCTTTAAAATCAGAAAATCATTTTATAATAATGTTACTTTTCAAGACTTTCCAAGAGTGCCCCTCCTCTCCTCTTATAAAAGGCTCCAACCTCTACCACCTTGACCACACCTCTCAAGCCTTTTTCTCGGCCAAACCCTGACAATTTTCTCTTTACACATCCTTATATTACTCATAGAATCCTCACTTTGGGAATAAGTCTTTACAAGGATGCCTATGAGCTCAAATCAAAAAGAGTTACCTGATTTAAAGGTAATGTATTCACTTGTGTTCTTTTGTTTTATTTTGCTTCTCTAAACCCCTAAACTCTTTTTATTACTTTATTTTGTAACAAAACCAGTATATTAAATATACTAGGATGTTGTTATTTGAATTATTCGAGCTAAACGTACACAAACCTTCGTCTAATGGTTAAAGAACATACGGTTTCTGTGGAAGGTGAATTACTGCCTCACGAAACGATGATTGTTCAATATTATTTTAACACCTTTAAAGGTGGTCATTATGATGTAACTGTATTTTATATATGATATATTTCGTATTTATGTTTTCTATATGCTTCTTTATTTTATATTTATAACATAACTTTATTCTTTTCCTATTGTGCAAATGCGATAATTTCATATGAGGAAGTGTGGACTACCACCCCTCAAGTGATGTGACTCGTTCATGCAATACATGGAATGTATAAAGAATGAAATTAATGAAAATATGTGACCTATATAACATATATATTATACTGGAATTATAATATATATATATATATTTCATTTATTTCTAATTCCATTAATATGACAATGAAATGAAAGTAGCGTTCATGCGTACGTACGGCTTACCGTCTCCATGAACGGTACATTTCATTTCTTATCTCTAAATGTTATGTACTATTATAAGTACATATATATAATGGATATATATGTCATATATTACATATAAATTATGGATATAATTCTGGAACTATAATATATATATCTCTCTTTTAGCTTTAATTCCATTAATATGACAAAAAATGAAAGTTGCGTTCATGCGTACGTACGGCCTACTGTCTCCATGAACAGTGCTTTTCATTTTTTATCTACAAATGTTATGAAGTAGTATAAAATGAATATTTACTGGATATATATGATATTTGAATCATTAATACTATTCTATAAATGATTTACTTATAACTACATGGACAATCATCTTCAAACAAGTTCATTTTTGACTCATGTACCAAACATCGGCTAAAACGTCTGATATGAACTCACATAATTAACTAATTGTTATAACATTATAATATGTGATATTAATTGAATAATAAAATTTAAAGTAGGTCCTTAAGAAATTATAAATTGAAAAAAATTTATTATTCAGGAATATAAAGAAACGAACAAGACAAGTCGGACTTGAGGTAAGGGATCCTACCCCTCTCTTTCTTTTTAAGTACACTCTTTTATGTCATTCCTTTTAAGCTCATATTTCTTATGATTGGGATGTTCTTTTATATTAATCATACTGTACTTTTTATGTTCATATGATGAGAGACCCTATTTTCTCTCATCAATCCATTTTGGATGTTTTGAGTGGCACCGTTAGGCTGTCAAATTTTCATAAGAGATCCAACCTCTCTCTTTCTTTTTAAGTACTCTCCTTTATGTCACTTCTTTTAAGATCCTATTTGTTATGTTTGGGGTTGTTATTTTACATTAATCTTTCTGTACATTTTATGTAAATATGATGAGAGACCCTATTTTATCTCATCAATCCATTTTTGGATGTTTTAAGTGGCGTCGTTAGGCTGCCGAGTTTTCGTAAGGGATTTTTCATCTCACTTTTATTCCTGTGAGATTTACGCTACATTTTCCACCATTTCCTTTGAGTGGTATATGTACTGCCCATTATTCTACTATTTTTGTAATATAATTTATTTTATGAGTATTTACATCAATGTTGTATTTTCCTTCTTTCATGGGGTGTATGTTTCGAAAGATACCCAAGTTGGTAAGGGAACCTTTCACCCTCTTATTTTTTAAAAGACTTCTTTTGTTGGGTCTTTTAATTTACATATTGTAATGTTGGGATATGTTACTCTATATCCTTATTTATGTAAATTTTATATCCAAGTGATGAGATACCCTTTTTATCTCTCATCAACTCATTTTCTGAATTTTGAAGTGACACTGTTAGGCTGTCAAATTTTTGTAAGGGAACTTCTTAACCCAATTTTGATTCTTTGGGATAAACTTATACTCCTTTAATATGCCGTTCTATGAATATTTGTTAATGACCTATGATTTTTTTACACTTAATATCCACTTATATTTTGTGTATTCTTTTTTCACACATAATTATGTAATTGATTTATCCTTAATCTAAGGATACCATCTTTGTAAGGGACTTCATCTCAATCTCTATTCATTGAGGCATATTTTGTTATAATACAAGGCTTTATTTTATTTGGTGTATAAACACCTTTGAATTTTAATTTTATACACAAGGAATCTTTTTCTACGAATCGTTTACAAAATGAAAAAAAGGAATGTTTCTTTTAACGTACGCAGTGACAATGACCTTTTCCTCCGCCATGAGTATTATTTGGTCTTTGGCTTCCTCAACAATCCGTAATGTTTTTAAAATGAAATAAATACCATATAGTCTTTTATGTATTTTGGTATTTAAAATGGTTTTTATGATGAACTTGTTATTTCAATATATTTAAGTGATATATTTTGATCGAAATGTGGAAATTTTTTCTTTCCATTATATTTTTTTATGTCTTATGATTTTATAATGGTACTTGGACATTTGACGGGTGGTTATATGATAAACCATATGACGGGTGGTGTCGTGAATACCAAGATGGGTGGTTACGTTATAACCTCCAATGCATTGGGTATGGAAGTTGGCCGTATGGCTATTCTATTAAGTGATAAGTGTGGAAGTCGACCGTATGGTTATTCCATTTAAGTATGTTTATGTCCCAAGTTACCTTTATATGTTATGTGTTCTTTATGTGGGATTTATGGTAATATTTTGGTTACAAAAGGGTAAGTAATGATATTTTATTCAGTGAAGAGTATTTACTACTCCATAAAGGGGAAAATTATTACCTTGATAAAGTATTCATGCTTTACTTATTATTTTGAAAAAACTAACAGTTTTCCTTATTTGTGTATCCCTTACTGAGATTTTTATGCTCACCCCAAGTTCTTTTTGAAATTTTTTTCATAGGACTTAATGTGGAATAGGGTCAAGGATGGGAACAACGAAATGTCATGCTATCTAAAACATGGAACTAGACAAGTTTCTTTTTAAGAGTTTTTTTCTTATGGAAACTTAGTAGAAGTGTCTACTTTGTAATCTTTTGAGATGTAATAGTTACGTCCTATTTCACTAAAACTCTAAACCTGAAAAGATCCTCTATGTGAATTATTCATTTAATTCAATAATAAGTAATGTTTAAGGTCGGGTCCTTATATGTGAGAAGGAAGAAAAAACATTAATATAAAATCTATACCTCTAAATAAAATATGATTCATCTTAACTCTATGATGTATACCAAAAAAATTGAACTAACGTCACCCAAACCTACCAAAAATGTTATCCTAGTTATTTCTGAATACATGTCAAGGGTAAATTAGATATGTATGTAACTATAAGTAAATAAATATTCAAAATAATTCTCCACGAAAGGACATCAATGTGATCAACAAGAAATAAAAATATCAAATAAAATCATGAGGTAAAAATAATTAAATAATTATAATATAGCTTATCCCAAGGTATATTCCAAATAAAAAGAGATACAAATATAACACTAGAAAAAATCCAAAACATATGATATATAAATATATTTAACACCAAATATGAAAAAATATACACCTTGTGAAGAAATGGCCCCAAAAAACTAACCCCCACCAAGTAGTCACCCAAAGTAATAATGTGATAAACTTTTCCATAAACACCCAAAACTATATATAGGGAGTGGATATGATCATACTTATTTTTTCATCCAATGACCCTCTGAAAACTTGATTATGGGTTTTTACTCAGACTTGTATTTTAGGTTTTAGTCATCTGATAACTAATGGTCACTCACAATTACTCCAATAAAGAAATTTTAAACAAATATACAACATCCAATCAATAGAAAAACTATAGTTGAAAAAAATACTTCACTGTCAACTATCAAAAGAGTTTCTATTAAGGACGATTATACTCCAACAATAGTCAATCTTGATCCCCACCCCATTATCAAGAGGAGAGTGAAGGGTTTATGACCTATAGTATTCTTATTATAGGTAAGATAAATTCTCATATCAATGTTAGGATGAATATATTTGAGATAAATTGTTTGATAAAATTATAAAACTATCATAATTCTATATAAACTTATCCTTTGAATAAGTTCATGTTTGATAACTTATGTTACCTGCAGTCCCTAACTAAAATGATCTTCTATATATTTTCTTACAATACGTTTTGAGAATACAATATGAAATATCATTATGAAATTAAAATAAGTGTATAACATCAAAGTAAATAAAAATATGATAATTAATTTATTCATTACATATTATTATTAATAATTAATTAAATTTAATTATTATCATATTAATAATTTATATTATATAAATAAATTTATTCAAGGTTTAAAAGGGATATATATCAAAGAACTTTTTTAAAGTGTTGTATATTTTATCTTCATAAATTAAATTGATCACTATTAAAATATGATATATAATATTTTATTTTAAAAAATAATATAATAACACTAAATAAATTATAAATAAATATGAAGAAATATTTAAAACACTTGATGTTTAAAAGTGTCATTTTCTATAAATGGTTTTCATTATAATTTATATTTTTAACTAAAAGATATATTAATGAATTTTATAAATTTAATTTGATAAGAAAATTGTTTTTATAATTCATAATTTCAAAATAATTTTTTTTTGTGTTTTTGGATTCTTCTAAAATAATTGTTTTGTTGGTGTATAATGAAAAATACAATCTTTATAAATTTATTTAGTTTTAAGTAATAATCATGATATAATAATGACATAAAACTTTGTTAAACCACTTTTATATAACAAATATGTGGTTGAGTAGTAAAATAATTCATATAAAAAATATATTTTTAATTTATTGAATTGTTTTTTATATTTTAGAACCTGAGTAATATTTTATTGTAAAAAAAGAAATTTTTTTTATTCTTTTCTTTTGTTATGTAATTATAAAGTTAAAATCAATTATTTATTGGTTTTTAAATTCACATAAATCTAATTTTTTATTCATAAACATATAAATTTTATGAGAATCGTTTCTATAAATTATTTTTGGATAAAATAATTTTTAGGATTAAAAAGACCTTAATTCTAAAAAAGTATTTTTTTTCTTTGTTTTTTTTCAAACATATATTAAAATTAAGTTTTACCATCAAATTAAATGTAAACTTATAATAAGGATTTCATATGTGGTATTATCATATTAAATTTATTTAATAATTCTCATTTAATTTTATGTTATAATGAATATTTACCATAGTATATGTTTCTCACCATGGAAAGGGTTAAAATGGTTAATGAGGTTGTTAAAATAAGATATAAGGATCAGAAAACAACTAAAACATCTATAATTTATTTTAATTAAGTTTATTGTGACCATAAATAATAACATATTTTACATTTTAGACATTTTTTCCACTTTCCCATGGAAACGACTTTATAATAAAATATGTTTAGAGTAATTTAAAATGTTTCACCCTTCTAACATATAAAAGGGTACCTCCTATCCTCTTTTATTTATATAATTCAAGGACCTTGTATTGACAAATATTTCTTATGCATAGGTAGATTTTCCCACCATCGTGGCCATTATTAATTATTTATATTCTATTCCTTTTTTTCTTTTATAAAGTATTATATATTTTCATTATTCTAGGAATTTTTCAAATGAAGATGATATGGTTTTCTTTAATGTTTTTATAAGAAATATCACTACAAGAGTGTGTATTTTTATCTTTAAATCCACATTTTCTTACAGAATTATAGTTTATTTTCAAGATTACATTATTTTAAATTTTCTTAGAAATAATTTTTTAATGTTACTATTTAAATCTCAGAAAAATTGTTTTTAATGTGACTTTGAAATTTGTATTTTCAATGAAGTTACAAAATATTTAATGGAAACCTATTTCTAAAATATTCACTTCCATTTTCATTATTGTTTCACAAAGGAATTATCATTGTTGTAATTACATCATTTCTGATGAAGTTATGGCCTCCTTCATTTCTATGTTATTCATTATTATAAAATTAATATATATAATTTATAGTATATACTTGGTCAAATAGTCACTACTCTATATGATGTAGACACCCCATTTTACTTAATTTGGATTGAGGTGTTTACAAAGAAAAATAGTTCATTTATTAACAAGGGAAAAATTTAATATATATATAATTGTTACTTCTATAAGGATAATTACCGACTTCTATGGTGGGTTGATTATGTACATAGGAATATTGATGTATTGTATAATTGATTCAACATATATATATATTGATTGATAAGGTTTTTTTATGAATATAATATTTTATTCATTTACATCATTTGATGAATGTATTAGACATAGTATGTAGTGAGTGGAACCCAATATTAGTTATCCCCTCAATGAATTGGTAGGTACCATTAATCAACAAGAATATGTATTTTATTTATACCTATCTAATTATTTATGTTGTCCTGGATGGGGCCTTGATAGTATATATGATGTATTTATTGAGTAATTAATGATTATATTACAATATGTGACATGAAAAATTTCATTACTATTAAATAAATTTTTATTAATATTATTTTCATGGTAATTTTGTAATATATTTTTATCATTTATTATTTTAATATAATGTATACTTTTTTTCTAAGATAAAATCTACTGTGTACTAACCCCAACTAAGAATTTGATCTCACCCTTCTTGTTTTTCAATTTCCTAGGGTAAATAGTAAGAGTATTACATCTGTTATCTATATAATTACAACATGTGTGGAGAATTGTATTGGAGAGGATGAAGACATATTATGAAATATGAATGTTTTTTGATAATCAGAAAAAAATATCCATTATGTAAAAAAATATTTTAGTTTTTTATCTATCATTATTTTTAATTATCTAAGTATATAAAACTAAAACTTTTTTGTTTTTTTACATGAATCAATAATTTATTTTGATTATGAATTGTTAAAATTGGGTCTCATAAATTAGTATTAAGCCGATATGTAAAGAGTGTGCTTTTAGCACCAGACTGTAGTGTATAGATCTAAGTTACTATAGTTGGTATCATTAAAGGGTTTATATAACATTATATGTTAAGATATATTTTGTTAAATATAATTTAAGAGTTTTGAATATCATCGTAGGTTAATAATTTTATGGTTGATCATTAGTTCAAATTCATATATCCCATTTTTAGGTCGTATGTGATGGGATATTAATGTGATTAATGAAATGTTGGAAGATTTTAATTTTGTTTTAATATATTATTAAGGTAAATGTAACCCTTTGGTTTAAAATTTTATTTATAATGAAATTTTCTTTGTCAAAAAATTTATTATATTTTTGGGATATAATATTAAAGGTATAGATAACCTTTAGGGTTAATAAATTCTTTTTAGTGTTAATTATGGATAAATGGGATTAAGTATTATCAGGTTAAGGTGAATGCAAAATTATTATATTGTGCGAGATTTTATAATAAATAATTGGATACTATTTATGGAATAAATATATACTTAACTTTGGGAATCATATATGATTTATTTCTAGTGATCGAGGTTATTTTTTTATTACATTATTATATTGTGGAGAAAATATTATTACGACATATAAATTTTATTTACTTGAATTAATGTGTGATTAATGTTAAATGTTAAGTTGATTTTGGAAGAATAAGTAGTAAAATATATTTTATTTTTGTGCTTTGAGTTTTTTTCAGTGGTATTTTGAAGATTTTTACTCATAATTTAAGATGAATTGTGGTGTAAATTATTTAGTCTTTTGATATTAGTGTATTATTTCATTATATAAAGGTTTATTTTTATTTTTCTAGGTATTTTCATTACATTGAAAACCATTTTTTTAGTAAATGTATATATATAGAATAAAAACAATTCATCCATTTTGTGGATCGTATGATTTGTTAAATGTTCATTTTAGTACTTCAGACATAAAACATTCATCATGATTATTTAGCATTTAGAATATGAGATACTGAATAGATGAAAAACCACTAATAAAACAAAATTTTTAGAAATTATTATGAAATGGAATGAAATCAAGTAAGTGTTTTTTTCTCGTATTTTATATCTTGATGGTAAAATAATTCCTCAATTAAAACAAGAGGAACATGAATTTACCAAGTATTATATAAAAACTGCTACTCTTGTATCAATGTATTATTTTAGAGACTCATTCCAAATTATGAGGAATATAAGGATGAATACATGGTTTTAGAAATTTATTGTTAATAAATATGAGGTTTCCTAGTAGTGACTTATAGATTAATTATCATGATGAAATTTACATTAGATTTTATTACAATGTCATGATGCACTCATTTTAGTTTGAACAAATTAAAGTCGTGATGATGAAATTAATTTTTTTCGATTATGAAACACCATAATATTTAAATATTTAAACCTCCCTTCAATAATAACATGTTTAATAAATCTTGTTAGATGAAACACTGAAAAATAACAAATCACTATATATTTTAGAGAAATACAATGTGATAATAAAATGTAAAATATTAATTTTAAAATAAAATAATTTTAGATGGAAAAATTAAAAAAAATATGATAAATCATTTATTCATAATATATTATTGTTATTTACTTTAGAAATTTATTTATTATAGGATAAATACTTAATTTTATATGTTTAAATTTATTCAGTGTTAAGAAAGGGTATTTTTGAAGAACATTTTTAGAAGTGTTATGGATTTTATATTAATGAACTAAATTGACCACCTATAAAATATGATAATTTATATTTTATTGTGCAAAATAACAGATTAAACCTCATTTAATTATAAATTATATTAAATAAGAAAAAGAACAATTGATGTTTAAAAGGGTTGTCTTTTAAAGAAAACAACTTATATTTATATTTTCATTTTAAATTAAAAGATAAATTTATGAATTTTAGAAATTTAATTTACTAATAATTTCAACATTTTTAAATTATTTACGTCAAAATTTTCATAGGGTGATGTTAAATTATTTTTTTGAAAATTTTGATTCTTGGGTGAATAGTGAAAAATATAGATTTTAAAAATATCATCGCTTTGAAAATATCATAATGACATTAGAATAATTTATAGGTTTGTGAAATTATTTTTTAGAAAATATAACTGTTTATGGAGTAAAATAATGAGTAAAAAATGATATGTTGATTTTAAATTTTTTTGACATTTTAGAATGAAATTAATGTTTTCTTACAATAAAAGAACTATTTTAGATCCTTTTCATTAATTAAATAATTACAAGGTTAAAATTTATTTTTAATTGGTTATAAAGTCACATAAAACTTATTTTTCTATTGATAAACTAATAAATCTGTATAGAATCCATTATATATATATATATATGATTTTGGAGAAAATTCATTTTTTTCCCAAAAAACATTTTTATAAAAAAATGATTTCATTGCGTTTTTTAACATATATTTAAATTATAATTTATAATATAGACCCTGGTACTAGTATCCTATATCTAGTTGTTAAATTATTTAATATTAATATATATTTTTCTGTGATTGTATCTCAATGTTTTTTATTGTTTAGTCATCTTGGAAAAATAGATACACACTTAAATCTAACATTACATTTTAAAACATAAAATAAATAATTGTATTTTCATTGATAATTCCATTATTACCTTCATAATATCTTTTCATATCAATAATAATATGCTTACTGGAAACCTAGGAAATGTAAAATATAAAAAATAGGTAGTCTTAGACGCTCAATAAGGGTATGCGTACAGTGAAAGAAAACATGGAATAAATAAATCATGAATGATATAAAATAAATAAATGATGATAAAATGATTCCAAATAAATAATCAAATTATATTGAAACTTATCCATATATATCATCACTATTAGAGTAATTACATGGAAATTAAAATCTAATTTCATAATGATGGAATGTATAATTTTGGACATCATAAAATCATCATCGAGGCCTCACACTAAAAAAATAAATTAATTAGTAATGGATCAGATAGATAACTGATCTATTTTATCTAATGAGAAATACTAATGCATATAAGGGATATTTCATTATATGACCCACCCATCCATTAATTATTCCAATGCATTCATCGTATGAATAAACAAAGCAACTTAGTCGGCATGCCTTAAAAATTTGTAAGTGTCCATATTGGATGTACTTGCATATGGAATGTCAACACTTTCCCCAATCAAACTGATCATAATCCACTTATAGGAATATGTTTAATTTTATAAATATTTTATATTCTCAATAATTCATAATATTAAAAAATGTTTACATTGATGAAAATACCTTAAAAGATCACTGTATTTTTTTTTGGAAAATAAACCTTTCACATTTAAATTAATTGAAAAAAATATATAAATTCCACTAATATTATCTGAGATGATTTATTATAATGGAATAATTTATAATTTTAATTTAAACTTCATATAATTTTTTTATCATTATGGTGGAAAATTATGTTCATGTCATGTATATTAAAACATTTATTTCCTTCACGTTTTTATTGAAAAGTAAAAGGTTCCTCATCTAGAAAAGGTTAGAAATGTATATTTTAAATAATTTTATAAATATAAAACATTGGTAAAAATATCATTATCAAATCATTTTAAAATATTTAAAACATTATTTAAAACATTTTCTGTAATATATGAACATGGAAGAAAAATATTATCAACTATGTATAAAAACAAGGTCAGTCTCCCATAAAAACATTATTTTTGTATCTAGATTACTTAAAGAGAGTGAAATGAAATAAAAAATTATAATTTCAAAAAATTGAAAATAATATATATTTGGTTTAATATATATAGATTAAATAATTATCCCATTATATAACAAATCATAAACAATCTCAAATAATGATGAGTTTGGGAAATAAACACTTACCTCATGTCTGACTTCCTTCATATGTGATTAACCATCAGATATAAGTAATACATACTTATTTTAAATTTATTCAAGAACAATAATCATATAAATAATATCATATATTATTTACATAAAAACTTTTAATCACCATTTAATAAAAAATTCATTATTGAAATCACTATTCCATGTGATAATAACTTTGTTTTTCATATATGTTTTGCTTCTATAGTTTTGGTCCCTATACATTGATCACAGTTTCATAATCTCTAAAATTTTAATCAGGATATAAATATCATATATATTAATTATATATATATAATTATCCATTAATAGTATATATATAAAAAAATGAATTACATTGTTAATGCAGATAGTTGTTTATACGTACGTATTAATATTGCTTTCACCTTTCAATGGATAGAACAAAAGAAATGTAAATAATAATTCA
This sequence comes from Viscum album, assembly GCA_963277665.1. Taxonomy (NCBI): domain Eukaryota; kingdom Viridiplantae; phylum Streptophyta; class Magnoliopsida; order Santalales; family Viscaceae; genus Viscum; species Viscum album. The sequence continues at coordinate 623,582,729 of OY728137.1, read as the reverse complement.
CCCTCAAATAATAATTATTATATAATATATATAATATATATTTATTAATTCCATACTTATTACCTTCAAAGTAAAATATACATGAGAAACTAATCACATCGCTTCATGGAGGGGGCACTCTACACGTACGAACGTGCAACATTATTGATTCTGAATTTATCGGAAGGTAAGAAGGTAGATAGGATATTATAATTACAAAAGAATAATTATGAAATAAATATCATATATAAATATGAAACACACCATAATAATTGTTTATTAATGACGGTGATAGAAAATGAATTGTATTGTTGTGTGGAGGTTGTAGTACACATGTACACCCGAGTGATAATTTCACTTATCATTTGACGAAAATGAGGTTTTATAATGGTTTTTTCGTGATTATAATAAAATATTATTATATTTAGGATACTAAATTTATTATTTTATTATTAATACAAATATTTATATGAGGTTTAATAAGAAATAAACTAAAAGAAGTTGGGTAAGATGATTACCCCTTCATCAGAAGACCATATTTAGATTCTTTCTTAAGGACCCATGGAATTGTATTTAATGAAGACCATCTCTTATGATTTCACTATATTCGAGGAGAGAGGAAACTATTATACATTTTTGTTGAGAAATATGCTACAAAGTAGTGTAAATAAAATATTAAAGGGGTATTCTTTTAAAAGTGATGGAAAAAAACTTGGACTAACTAAGAAGATTAATGTAATGTTAGTAGGTGTGTGTAGAAAGACCATTTTTTGGAAATGGTGGCATCAGAATTCCAATACAGAAACTATAAGGCATGAGTTTAAATTCATTAGGGAAAGGCCAGGTGGGCCTTATAGGTGGGGGTGTATGCCCTTTCCAGGCAGTCTTGATGGTAAGGCTAAGTGACAGTATTAGATGGTGTACTTGTGGTTGTTATGCATGGTGAGTCGGGAAATGCATCAGGTGTGTTAATGATATTGAGATTGAGAGGGATTTGTCCTTTGAGAACAATATCATATGTTTGTTAGATAATTACAAGAAAGTGTTTCAGGGAAACGCTCTGCTGATAGTTTATGTCTTGTGGCAGCATGGCCTTGTTCAGAAGAAAACGTGGGATAGATAAGAGAATATATGAGATCAGTGGCGCAATCCTTTTTGACATGGAATCATAGATATTATTAGGATTAAAACATGAGATTAATTTGTTATAAGATGGGGAGATTGTAAGATCATGACCTTTTTTGGAGTTGTCTCAGGATTTTTTAGAGGTATTATGTTTCTGTATTTTGAGTATAACTTGTTTCAGTCTTGATTTGGGTGTGTTTGGGTGAAAATTGAAGAATTTTGGAAGAATTATAGAATTTTAATTGTTTTCACATGGTTTGTGCATGTTTAAATGATGTGTTCAAGGGGGTCATCTGGTTTGTGCATGGTTAAAAAAAGTGTTAAATGGGGTGTCATGGTTTGTTCATGGTTAAAATAAGTGTGCAGTCTAATTGTAAAACTGGGAACGTGGTTAGGAGTATGGTTATTACTAACCGTGTGACTTAACAAAGAAAACTATTTATGTGAATATTAAAGATATTAATTTTGATTTTGGAATTTCATGAACCCCTATATTAACCCCAAATCAACCCTAGCTCAACACAAATAAAATTATATCATATTTGAGGAACTCAGATACATTCTTAGGGCTCCCAACCTCCATTCATTAAGATTTGAAGATAGGTTGAGAGATATGTATCTCGTCGGGTATGTGTTTTCATCTTGATTGATTTCCCGTCATTTTTTCGTTCCTCTCCCATTATTTATGGGGTATTCTCTATTTATTAGGATTTATAGAAATATTTTTTGAATCCTGATTTAGGATTGCTATATAATGATCTAGATTTAAGAGGCATTATTTATTTTATTTGTGGAATTTGGTTTCAAATCTAGATTTTGTTCATCATCTTGGTGTTTAATGATTCACTTCAAATTGGTGATTTCTGCCAGGAAATCGATCTCCAACAAACTAAGGTAGGTAGTCTATTATTCAAATCTCATTGTCACGATTTCAATTATGTCTATTTAATTTTATAATTTCTTGAGTTAGTTTAGAAATTTAATTTCTTGTTTTAATTAATTAATTTGATAAATTAATTAAATGAAGAAATTGTGATTTGGGGATAATTAATAATTGAATTAATTATAGAGATATTGAACTGTTTTAATTGAGATAATGAATTATTGAATTAATCATAGAGATATGGAATTGTTTGAATTGAGAAAATTAATTTTTGAATTAATTATAGAGTAATTAAATTATTTTAATTAAGATAATTAATTATGGAATTAATTATAGATATATTGAATTGTTAGATTGAGATAATTAATTGTCTAGTTAATTATAGTGAAATTTAATTTTTTGAATTTAGATAATTGATTATATATTTAATTATAGAGTTATTTAATATCTTGAATTGATATAACCAATTGTTGAATTAATTAAAGATATATTGAATTGTTTAATTGAAATAATTAATTGTGGAATTAATTTTAGATATATTTAATTTTTTGAATTGAGATAGATAAATTTTTAATTAATTATAGAGATATTGAATTGTTTTAATTGAGATAACTAATTTTTGAATTAATTAAAGAGTTATTGAATTATTTAATTAAGATCATTAATTACATAATAAATTATGGAGATATTTAATTTTTTTATTGGGATAATAAATTGTTGAATTATTTATTCGTGTAATGGGAAAGTTGTGATTAATTAATTGTATAATTACTTAATGATTTAATTAATGAATTAATTGATAGGGTTGAGATGATTAGTTAATTGTTGAGTTGATTAATGGGTTGAAAATATTAATTAATTTTTGATTTGATTAAAGGGTTGGAAATATTAATTAAGTGTTGAGTGAATTAATTGGATTTAGGTGATTAATTAATTTTCTAATCAATTAATGGAGTTGACATGAATAATTAATTAGTGAATTAATTAAAGGTATTGAATGTGATTAATTAATTGTGGAATTAATTAATGGAATTAAAGTGAATAATTAATTTTTGAATTTTTGAATGGATTGAATGTGATTAATTAATTGGGGAATTAATTTATGGAAATCATTTGGATTAATTAATTGGTGAATTAATTAATGGATGTAATGTTATAATTTTTGTATTGGATTAATTAATTGTTGACTTAATTAATGAAATTGTTGTGATTGAGCAATTTAATAGGCTTGATAAATTAATTGGGGAGGTAATTATTTGGGATTTTTGTGATGATATAACAGATGAATTGATTAATTAATTGTTGAATTAATTAGTGGAGGTCATGGTGATTATGAAAGTGATTGTTATGATAAATTAATTGTGGAATTAATTAATGAGATTGATGTAATTAATTAATTATTGAATTAATTAATGGAATTTTTGTGATTAACTAGCCGTTGAGTTATTTATTGAGATTTATTTGATTGATTAGTTGTTAAACTAAATAAAGGTATTATTGTGATAAATTAATTTTTTGATTAATTAATGATATTAATATGATTAATTAAATTGCCAATTGATTAAGAAACTTGTTTTGAATAATTAATAGTTGAATTAATTAATGATATTGTCATAATAAATAAAATATTGAATTAATTAATCCTATATTTTTATTAAACAATCATTGTATTAAATAATTATATTGATGTCATTAATTGATTATTGAATTAATTAATGAAATTATTCTGATTAATTATTTGTTGATTTAGTTAATAATATTGATATGTTTAATTAATTGTTGATTTAATTAACGGGTTATTGCGACATATGTGAATAGTGATAATGAATGGTAGTATGGAAATTCAACTATGAATTGTGATAATTAATGATAACACAGACATTCATATGTGTTATAGAATAATGAATGGTAATAGTGGAATTCATGTGTTAATTTTGATAATGAATTGTAACATGGACAGTCATATGTGTTTTAGAATAATGAATGGTAACAGTGGAATTCATGTATTAATTTATTCAATGTATGGTAACAATGGAATTCATGATTTTATTGAGATGATGAATGGTAACATGGGCATTCATATGTGTTATTGAACAATGAATGGTAACATTAGCATTCATGTGTTAATTGAGACAATGAGTGGTAACAATGGAATTTATGTATTGATTGAGGTGAAGAATTGTAAAAATGAAATTATGAGATATGATTTCCCTCAGGGATTGTTCGGGCTCCAACATAGGCCAAAGTAGGTATTAAAGTACAGGTGTCTATGGGAACCCAGGGTTTTATGTTGTTAAATAAAGATTAATTGAGAATGTGTTACGTATTTACATATGCATTATAATTATTTTTTCATACAACTGGTTGCACTATTATTTGACTAGATATTATTTTAAATGCTAATTGTGGTGGCTTGTGGAGTTATACTAACACCCCTCACATGATTCTTGATCAGTACCGGAATAGAATTCATATTTTTTGGACAGGATAAAGGAAAATTCTCCATTTTAGATGGCTATATTTGGATAGAGAATGAATGAGGGAACCCGATTTGGTAGAGAACCCACTTGTGAGTTGTTAGTTTTTGAAGCTTGGAGTTTAATTTTGACACTTGAAACATACATTATCATGCTAGATCTACTGTTTAGTATTCATATTGTACTTCCAATTTTGGTCATCTGGTGATATTGGATTATTCAGGTTATGTTATATCATTTACTGGTTATTGTATATTTATTTAAAATTATGTATTACTATGATATAGAGGGTATAGTATATACATTTCTTATATTGTACTATCACAACTATTAGGCATCTTCTAGCAAACGGAGAGGCACAATTGAGGTTATGTAGCACACTAGCTCGGGGAAGCAGTGAGTTGGACCCGGTTTGGGATTTTAATTAATCAATAAAAATAGACATTGATCGATCTTTCTTCTTAACAAAAATAGTAGTTACACCCCTTGGAAATGAAGTAGGATAAAATAATCTTTAATCATGATTTATTTTGAGTTTCTTATTCAATTTATATAACTCAATCTGGGATATTCCATTTGGTGTATTTTAAATAGGCATATTAGTAGGTATAAACTATATTGAAAACTCAACATCATTATTTTTTGGAATACTAAGAAATTAATCAACAAATACATCAAAATATTAGTAAATAATAAGAACATTTTCAATGTTAAGTTTCTCCCAATACATTTCAACTAAATATCCCTCATGAATAGGTGGAAAATACATTATAATGGAATTAATTTACATTGGATTTTCAAGTTAATCATCACACTGGTTAAAGATTAAAGGTTGATTCAAAATATAAAATTAAACTCTTTTGAAAATTATATCTAATTAAACTAGAGTAAGAATAAAAATATTTCAATGGAATAACATTATTAGAAACATATATCAGAGAGGAGATATACACTTGAGATTCGGTTATCCTACCATTGTGAATTTTCACTATCAACTAAACATCTAATAATTTATCTTGTACTGCAATTCCATTAGACAATTCTTCAGATATAACAATTGGGTAGAACTAAAATCAGAGAAAACATTTTCAATAATGTAGTGAATGATAAGTGTACCTTTCAAAATGTCACTCAGAACCTCCTCTTTGGTTATAGTAAATTCATATGATTTTTTTCTCCCCTTGGACTATTTTGTGGTAAGTTACATTTCTGTTTGTTTCATTGGTTTTAATAGTTCTCCATATACTTTTAGTTTAATCATTATAATTTAGTGTATTTTCACTTACCCTTTCATTCAATAACATGATATCATTTTTATACACAAAATAATGGAACTATTTTTCCTTTTAACTAAGTATAAAGGTGTTTTCTTCTATAAGTATCACGTGTTGAAAAATTCTCCTTTATGTTTCTACCCTTATCTATTTTTTAATATTCTCTAATATTTTTCTCTTTAATTCCTTCAAATCCATAAAACATTGAGAATTATTTCTCTATCTTTATTGTACATTATATTATATCCTCAAATAATGAGAATTTTTGGGTGACTAGTTCCGTTCAAAGGATTGGCTTAAGACCATCAAATAAATGGTAAATCTTTCCCTTTAGATTATGTACATTGTTTAAATAATTCTTTTCAAACATTATAATGTTATTTCCATACATAGAAACAACTTCCTATTCCTTTTTTCTTAGACTCAAGAATAGTCTCCTTATATTCTCACTTTATTCCTGAGAAAAATATTTTCCAAATTGAATTACCTCAAAATCCTTCCACTCAATACTTTTTATTTCCACCTCATATTTAGTGTTTTGAATTAATGAAAACAATTTATCTAGATCCCCCATGAGTTGATAAACATCCATGAAAAAATTCTCCCATCTATTTCTGCACATATCATGAAATTTATTCTCTAAGGAACTTATCTTTTACTCAACTACAAATAGATTTTTTGTTACATTCAATGATGGATATTGTTTTCATATGAAATGGTCTAACATTTGTTTAACCATATTATGGATTAGAAAGAAACTCTATATTGGAAATGTTATTAATTATAACCTGATCGAGCAACCACAATATTTTTATTATTTGTTTAATTCCAATTCCAGCTCCATCTCCAACATCTTTGTCTTTCCCTTGAGAAAAATACCTCTATACATATTACTTGTATTGAAAAAGTTTCCAATCTATAAACTATGTTTCATTTACAGAAAATGACATTTATTTCAAAAGGTATTGAAAATATGAATCATAATGTAAAATTTAGGAACTATTAAAACACATAAAAATTGAATATTTATGCACAACTAATCATAAATCCATAAACCTGGTTTCTTGGGTAATATTATCTAATAATTAAAATATTTTAAAATATTTCATAATGGATTCTAAATTAAATGTGAATTATCCGTTCAATACCCCCCATTAGTTTCAAAATAGGTAAACACCTAGGTGGACACTCACCATACACTAGAATGATAGTCGAGATATACTCAACCAACCGTTTTAGGTTCATTACCCTTAGATTCAATTATGCCAAAACTGCATTCACTTATATTATCTATACCGGGATATATTTAAAGGAAATCCGTATAATATATACCATAAGAAAAATTTAAGATGTTATTATACATATACACTTTTCATCAAATTCGTTCATATGGTTATGTTCACAAATCTATGTTATCTTAATTCTATTTTCAGAAGTTTCTTCTAAACATTCTATAATTCCAATAAAAATGAATCAGACCCTAGTAGGATAATTATATCGGATAAATTATGAAATTAGTACTATATAAAAGTGATTTAATCCCATAGGACTAAATAGTATAGTAGTATTAGAAAACTACATATGTATATAAATATAATATTACATTTTAATTCATAAAATACAACATAGTATTTTCCTTTAGAATGTCATTATTACATCTAGAATATCCTTGAATATCTATCTTAATAAACATCCCGGTATCTAAGGGAACGGAAAAAAAATCATGATCTCAAATGCTCCGTAAGGGTACGCATACAATATAATAATACATAGAATAAATAAGGAATGAATAATATTGAAGGAATTGAAGATTATCAAATAATTCCATATATATAATCTCACGATCTTCAAACATATTCATGGATATTATAACTATAAAACTAAACACATGTACATCAATAATTGATTTCATAATGAAATATTAAATAATATCATATATCATAAACATATGTTTGTGTCCTCATACTAAGAAATCTACAATAATGGGTAAGGCCTCAATCAAATACTTAATCAATTTTGTCTCATTATACCTATAGATGTATCAAGGTTCTATGTAATTTTTTCCCCATATATCACATAATATTTCTAATGCATTAATCATTTTAATAAAGAGTAAAACTTAATATACATGAATTAAAAATTAAAAATTATCCAAATTATAAGAACAGGCATACTGAATGACAATAATTTCCAAAATAAATCTAATAATAAACCATCTAGAGAAATATAGAATGTATTATCCTTATAAAATGTACTTAGTAAAGCGTAATATTAAATAAAGGATGTTGACATAGATGAAAATACTTTAAAAATATAATTAGAAACTTTCATTAAAAACACCATTTTAATTTTAATATAAATTATTTAAAAATTAAATATATCCCAAATACATAAGAAATATATTATTAGAAAGGAACCTTTGAATCTTGTAAAATATTCTTCAAATCACTGTGTAACGATGATGGTAGGAAATTCTATTAATATTGAGTATGTTAAAAGAAAGACTATATTCACAACTCTGGTAAAAATTTAACATTAATTTATCTAAAAAATTAAAATAAGTTTCATTTTAACAAAAATTAAATAACTAAAACATTGGAGATTTTTTTAAAAAAATATTTAATATTTTTTCAGGAAAGTATGAGCATAGAAGAAGAATATTCCAAAGTGAGTATAAAAACAATGTTTATCTTCTTTTAAAACATTACTTTGGTATATTGACTACATAAAGATAAGAAAATGAATTAAGAACATTTAATTTAAAAAAATAACCATATTATAATAAATTATATTAGTATTAATATTGATGTATCAAATAATTTCCCAATAAAATACAGAAACATAAACAATCTCAAATAATGAGAAGATTAGGAAATAAACCCTTACCTCTTATCCAGCATTCTTCATATGGGTTTGAAACTCCTATGTAAAAAATATATATTATATATATTATATAACCATAATAATATATATAATACCATAAATTATATTCTTATGAACTTTAATCGCCATTTTATCATCAATTCTTTATTAAAACCATTCTTCTGTGTGATAACTGCTTCATTTTTTCAAGTATGTTTTGGATGGATATTTTTGGTATTTGAACTTTTATCAGGATACCATCATCAATAAAATTATAATAATGATATAAATATCATATATATTCATTATATATATATATATATAATCATCCTTAAAAGGTAAAGATAAAAAATAATTACATTGTTCATGGAGATGGTAGGTCGTATGAATGCATGGAACATATTTTTAATTTTCAACAGATGACATGAAAGAAAGTTAAATAATAATTCTCAAGTATATAATAATTATGATGTCATATAAAAACAATATATTTATTAAATATGACATTATTAACATTAATTGTAAAGATGAAATGAAAAATTAATTATATTGATTCCGGGAAGTGGTAGTCCACACATATGCGCAAACGATGTTATCATTTTTCAATGGATAAGAGGGTATGAATTAGATATAATATTATAAATAAAAATAATATTTATATCATAAATATAATATATAAACATTAATACCATCATAACAATCATCCTCGAAAGATGGTAATGGAAAATAATTTCCATTTCTACTTGGATGTCGTAGTCCACACATACGCACGACCGATAATTTCACTTCATATTTCATGAATGAGAGGGTGGATAATTTTGGTTAAATGATCATAATAAAATTTTAATATGTTTATGATACATAATTTATTATTAAATTATTAATACCACTAAATTATTGGATGTTTATGAATAAATAAATTAAAATATGTCGGGTAAGATGGTTACCTCTTCTTTGTGACACCTCCTTTATATCCATTCTTAAGGACCCTTGGAATCGTATTTTAAGAATACAATAGCATATTGTTCATGTATAGGTATGTTTTTAAGATAATATTACATGGTTTTTCAGAGAAATATAATTCAATGTGGTGTAAATAAAATAGATTATGCATGTCCTTTTATTAATGTTGGAAAGGATGCACATGGAATTACTAAAGGATTGAAAAATAATTAATAATTATCAAGAAAAATGAATCTGAAAGGATAGTGATTCCATGAAAAAATAGTATAGCATAGAAATATATTCATCCAATTAAATTCATATTGTTTTTTGGTTTCATTTTAAACATTATATTTTCGGTTAACCTCTTTGTTAACTAATTTTAATCTTTACCGTGTTAATGACTTTCTTAAAATTAGATTGTAATGATTTTACTAATAAGGTTAAATATCGATCAAAAATGGACAGGGAATGATATTTTTTTAGTATTTATAAAACTAATTATCCGATTTATATATTTTTATGTCTTATAATCATTTTAATTAAAAAATATTTGTCATAAAATATCATTACAGTCATTTTTGACTATAATCATTAGGTATAATTTTAAATACAACATGACACAAAAGTAATTACAATATAAACCATTCAGAAATTCCTCATATATTTTATTATTCTATAAAATTATTATAACAATATAATTCACGGAAATTTTGTTAATTTTAAAATTTTTAAATACATTTATTTTTATTTTCACATTCATTGAATAAATATTGTGTCAGCATTGCGTTTGAATTTATGTTAATTATTAAATGAATAAAAATTAGAAATAAATTACTATGATAATTAATATACCTTTTAAATAAACATTTATAACTTATTCTCTCCTATTATTTAAAAATAATAATAGATATTAAAGTAAAGAGTGTGAGATTTTGTATATTGTTTCTTATTATGTTAATATAATGGTAATAATGATTGCAAAAATACACCAAGTGGCCTTATTTTCAAGACTTTTATATTCAAATCTAAACTCAACTCATTAAATATGATAAATAAATGTTTAAGAGTAAATTTAATGTATTATTCCACCTTTTTAACTCTATTTTATCAGATTTACCCTTATTGAGATGATTTTTTTTCTATGTTAATATTCATAATAAAAAATATTGAGCTATTTAAAACATTTGAATATACGTATTCCAAATACATGGTCAATTTTTAAAAATTAAATTTTTATATGTTTCATAAATTTGTTTTAAAATAACTAATCAAAACATGATGAAAATAATTTTTTAGAAAAAATCATTTTTATGCATAAAAGTATATTTATTCTTATCTTATAGCTATTAAAAAATTCGATAATTGTTAAAGCATTTCATTGAATATATAATATATATAAATTTCATTAAAATAATTCTTCAAATTTGATTAATTTAATTTTTATGATAAAATCACATTTCATTCATAGAAAAAACAATTATAAAAAAATTTCCTTTAGATTTGAATGATTTTTAATTTCATTTCTAATTAATTGATAACCAATGAATTCATTTTATTCATTTATAAACGATAGATTTTTCATATTTTATTTTTTTAATATTCATACCCTTCAGTAAAATTTATACATGATAATGATCACGTTAAATAATAAAATTTCAATTGTATATCGTATTTCGTTTAAACTCAGGTATTCATATGAAGAAAACTATAAAAGAAATAAAATTTAATTATAGAGATCTATATCATAAAATCTCCCAGTGTTACATCTATCAAATCTATAAATTTAATATTTTTTTAAAAAAATTATATTTTTAATCCCCATAATTTATTTATGTAATAATTCCCATTTCATTGTTAGTTATAATGAATAGTTACAATGTAATAGTTTTCACCATTTTAAGTGTTAAAATGGTTAATGAGGGGGATAAATTAAGACATAAGGATTCAAATATCCAAAATATTGTCTAAAATTGATTAGTTTAGTGGATATAGACACCAAATTAACTTAAATTTTAATATTTTATATTTGGTATAACTACCCCATGAAAAAGACTACATATTATTTTAATGATTTGAGTCTTTACAAAAGTGTTACCCTTATCATTTATAAAATCGTACCCAATCTCTTTAATTACAAACATTGATCACCATAAATTGACCAAGATCTACTCAAATACCTTGCAAACTCTCCCACCAATTTCATTGAGTTTTTGTCTCCCCTAATGACCAACCTAGGAAATCTTAAGGTGCAATATAAAGGTGGATGCCCAAAAATGGGGTAATTTTTTTAATTAAGTTTATTCAAGTTAATTATTCTTCCATCTCATCATAACTATTTATATCCATCCTAATATGATTCCATTATTATCATAAAAATATTTTAATGTTATTATATCAATGGAGTAACCATTATGAATTTCTCATCTATCAAATGGAAAATGAAAATATTGTCGTGTGTATGTGTGGACTATTGCCTCCCTAAAACAACATGTTTTTTCATCACTGTCTAATATATTTAGTTATAAATATGATTTTAATTTATATATAATCTAATTATTCCTTGATTCCATATAGATAAACCATTATGTAACTTCCTCCCCTCCCATTCATTATAAACTAAAAATTCCCCTTATGTGTATATTTGGACTAATACATCTATGAATGATGTATTTAATTTTCCATCACCACCTAAAATTAATATTACTAAAAAATAATTATATGATTTAATATATTTTTATAACATTATTAAGGTTTATAAAATGTAATTTGGAAACTATTATAATAATATTTACAATATCTTTTCACAATAAAATTTAATCTTCTAAAATTTTCATATTAAGTCCCTTTTAAAGTAATAACTTACTATAATTCCCTTTCACATGTATTCTTTATCTACCTATTCCTAAATAAAATTGTTCAATTTAATAAAAAAATTGTACTCAATAGGATTTTATAAAAGAGATGTTATTATTAAAAAATATCATTATCTTACTCATTAATTCATTATAACATGCATTGGTTTTGGTTGGTTTTACCACCAACATGAATGATGTCATAATGTTTATGTCATGAATTATTATGGAATATTAGAAACGATATTATAATCTTTCCCTTGGAATCATCAACATAAGTTCACGGAAGTAACCATATTACTAAAAAACTATATTAGAAACACATTTTAAACCATCATTAATATCTTGGAGATAATCAAACCAGGATCAATGTGCAAGGACAAGAATCACCGAATTAGAATATCTGTGAAAAACTGAATAGTCAACATAAAAATATTGATTTTAATAAATAATTATTAATAATATGTAATAATAAATTATAAGTGAATGGTATCTAGAAATATAAATTTAAATATGTTTTTGATATAGATTTATAAAAAATAAAAATTTATTATAAAGCGGTGTTAGAGAACTTATAATTAAGTAGAAATATAATGTAAGGGGTTTCTTGACACAACTTTCTTTCATTAGGTTATATAACTTATTAATTGACTGTGTTATGATGATATTATGTGTTTTATGAACTCTAATTTTTTATATATTTTTTCACTTATTTTTAGTGGATATATAATTATTTAACATAATCTCTTCATTGATATATTCTTTCATTTCCTGTTATGTTCTTATAATGGGTTTCTTGTCTCAAGCATCCTTCTTTCAGACATGTTTTTAAATGATTCACCTATTTCAATTATATCGTGTATATGATACCTATTTAGAATATTATATCATGGTATACTCATTAATAATGGTAATTAATGTTCTATTTCATGTTCATTCTTTCAAGAGGTTTTGATTCATGTGTTATAATATCCTAAAGGTTTTATTTTATAATCTCACTTTATGTCGGTCTCATTTATGTTTCAGTTTCTATAGAATAAAATTTATGTAGTTTTTAATATTATATCACTAATGACCATTGTATATTTTCTACACTCATAGTAATTTAAGTGTTTTTCATCTATTCTTTCCATTTTCCTCTCTTTGGTACTGAAATTTTCCAGAATAATTTATTAATAAAAAAAGACATTATTTATCTTTTTTGGACAAGAACATGTCTCTTTTATATCCATATTCTTTAATTTTAATCATGAGAATAACTTTCATATTTTTTTGATCTTAGGTAAATTTATATTAATATTCAAATTATACTCCATCATTTAAATGGAAATTTATATTTTTTTTTCATTTTATTCATTTTGGCAATCTTTATGAATGTGTGAAAATAATATCTTTGTAGTCATTTTCCAAATGAACTGATTTTCTCACCATTGCGTACATTCCTAATTACTTATCTTCTTTTATATGTTTTTATGGTCTTACAAATTATAATATATTCCAAATATTTAATGAAAATTTTAAAATAAAAGGATATTATTTTCATAAAAATATATAAGGGGTTTCACACTACTTATGAATATTCTTATCTTCCAATCCAATTTTTCTTAATTAATCATAGATTATTTTATAGATTCTAATTTTCTAAATAATTTTACAAATATTTTTAAAATTTTATTTTTAAAATATCATTATTAAATTTTCAAAATTTTATCTATCATCACATTACAACAAACTTATAAAATAATTAAAGGAAAACCATTCTAAAATCATTGATTCCATTTTTCTATCTCTTTTTTCAGAGGATTTATCCTTTTTATCATGCCTTTATTTCTGATGAATTTATGGTATCAATATTTTCAATGTTACTTATTATCATGGAGGAATTATACATCATTTATAGTTTTAAATTAGTTGTATACTCATTACTCTATATGGTTTAAACACCCCAGTTTTAAATATATCATTTAATGGATGTTTACCAAGAATGATATCTTATTTATTTAATTTGGAAACCATAAGAATCAATATACTAGTTTTTTCTATATTAATGATTATCAAATACTAAGGCGTATTGATTACATACTAGTGAAATATTTACATTCTCTATACATTATTCAATATAAATTCATATTTATAAAAAGGTCATATTGATTATCTATTGTATTGTTATTCATTTATTTCATATGATAAATGCATTAGATTTAGTAATTTATTAGTGGGTCTTGATAATCGATAGCCCCTTGATGTATCATTAGGTATCATGAGACATAATAGCTTGGGTATTTGGTGTATTTCTATCTAATTATTTATGATGTCTTGGTTAAGGCCTTGATTTTATATATGTTTCATGGTTTATTCCTTAATTTTAAGATTATGATGTCCATAATTACGTATTCTATCACTATGAAATATTTTATTTTTTAGTTTATTTTATAAGTAATGTGGAATTATGTTTTTAAAATTTATTATCTCCATATCATTCATGCCTTATTTATTTTTGGATTTCTTACAATTTATGTTAATCCTTAATGACTATCTGAGATAACCCTTATTATGTTTCCATTTCACTAGGTTATAATAAAAAAGATTAATAAATATGATTTATCAATAAGTGTATCATGTGTGTAGAATTTTGTGGGAGAATTTAAAGACATAATATAGAATAAAGAATCAATTTATAGTGGAAAAAATTACCATTTTGAGAGAATGAATTGTGTTTTTTGTTAACTAATATATTTCATTATAATCTAATGATATAAACCTAATTTTTTTGTATGTATGTGATTCAATAATTTGTTTTGATTATGAGTGGTTAAAAGTAGGTATCATTACTTGGTATCAAGCCAATATAAAAAAGATAATGTTTCTAGCATCATACTTGGGTGTATTGGTCTAGGTTACTAAAAATAAAATTAGGGTATCCTTATGTATGTGAGTCAAAATATGTTCTCACATTCCAAAAAAACATGAACACTTCCCTACCCCAAGGCATGACTTTCACTAAATGCTTCATAGAGGAAATGTAATAAAACTTATTATTTCATCTCATATCATAGGTTCATTGAACATTACTTTAAAGTGATAAATTAAAAAAATATTTTCCAAAAACCCACAATATTTTAATATACACAATTATAGAATCACATCACCATGATTGAAGAGAGAAAATATTTTCTCATGATCTGTAACCAATATTTATCTCTATTACCATATGTGGGTACTTCATAAAAAATCATAATAATCATTCATATTTTTTTGTAATCCCTTATATCCAATTTCATAATACTTCGTACACAATCAAAAACAACATCATCATAGTACCATTCATCCACTAAATCAGATAAAATAAACCAACATAGATGTTTCAATATAAATCTATCAAATCATGAACTAAACATTAAATAAAATGTAATAATTACATGGAAAAATGATGATAACAAACTATGAATATAACCTCAAAAAATACCCTGAATATCCCAATACAATCATGAGAAAATTAATATGGTAGAAATAGTAAAATAACCTTATGTTATTATTATTCTATAGGCCATTGATCACTCTACCAAATATCTCATTAGTTATAGAAGAGTTTTGGTGTGTACAAAAATTAAATTAAAATCCATTGTTTGTTTCTTAGGCCAATATTGAGTACTTACCAGCCAATATAAGTCGAGTGAATGACCCCCTAAATCCACTAGACTATAAAACAATAAATACAATATTAATTATATATTATTTGTTAACCAAAAATCTAAATTAATATAAAAAACTTCATATATATTGTATATACATCCTTTAATAAATAAATAATCATTCCAAAAAAAATAATTAAAAAGATTGTAAATCAAAACTCTATAAAATAACATTAACTAAATCAAAACTATTAATGTTTCATATAATGGTGAAAAATATAATGAATGATTATAAAATCTATGATTAATTATGAATTCAATTCTAAATATAAAATCACAAAATTTTAAGTTATTAATCCTCGTAATACGAATATTCAAATATATATATGTCTCTGTTATTTATGTTTAACCACCTCATTCTTAATAAATAAATATTTTTTTCATATTTTATTTCCCAATTTTAACAAAAATGTATTTGAATTAATTTCATTATGTTTGATCTAATAAAACTCCTATAGATTCACCAAGATTAAAAAATAATATGAAAAATAATATAAATTGTTCCAAAAATGATGTAATTTTCATTTATATATTTTAGAATTTTGATGTTTGGAGATAAAATTTTATTTTTTTTAAAAAATTTACCAGAAATGATTAATAATGGTGTATGGTCCCTTAAATATGAGAGAGTACCATTATTGATAATTTTGGGTAGATAGTATCATCTTCATGGTTAATGCAGGGTTTGGATGATCGTGCTAGAAGACCATGTAGCCCATTCAAATTTGAAATTTTTTGTTTTGGAAAATATAAATTAAATGGGTGACTTGCCTTTTACTCCCTCATATTTTACATAGAATCCACCATGGATTTACTCACAATAAACCCCCTTGATCTCCCTCTACTATTGTATTCAATATTGGTTATTCTCCTTCAAAATAGAATGAATCTATCAAGTGGTCCCAATCTGTTCTCTTCACATTTTTCTTCGATCATTCACCATTTTCTGTATCTTATACAGTCATTGTTGCATGGTTTTTTCTATGGATTTTATATTTTTATTTTTGATTCTAATATTTCATAGATATTTATATGGACACTTTTTCTCCACCTTATGTGTAAAAGCATTATTTTCAATTAGATTCAACGATCTCTAGTTGGTGAATATATGTTAAACCGTTATTTTTTGAACCTTGTGTTACATTTTTTCAAATAATTTAATTAAATATTATTCACTATACATGTACCATATATGATGAACTAATGTTAGTTTAATGGTGTTCGGATGTTTTATTATATATTTAGGTAGATTAATTGTATAACTACTATATGTCTTACATTTCACATGTGATGTATACAAGGTGTTTTATAAATTTCATACCTAGTTTTCATGGATGTGAGTTTGAGTAATTTCTTATAATAAATTGATATTTTTTAGAAATTTTGATCATTTTTTTAAATAATATTCATGAGTAATGTATAAGGACTGGTCCTTGAACATTACAGATTCATCTCACATTATTAAATAATTCACATTCTTTCATTCCAAAATATATTTTAGGTTTTGTGTTTTACAAAATTATGTTATCAATCGTTCATAAGTAATTATTAAATCATAAAGTGGAAACTTAAACTTAGTATCCTTTTCTCTACAAAACAAAACTTTATAAAAGATATATGTTTTCTTTTCAAGAAAAAATATATATGATTTTAAATATTACTTCTTTATTATTCATGAACATACAGAAAACCAATGAAATAAATTTAAAGATGTCGTATGAAAATAATAATCTTATAAAGATACATAAAAAATAAATAAATAAAACATTTAGTTCATGGAAACTCATAAAAAATTTCATTTTTAAAATTAAACATTAGGATCAAATTAAAAATTTAGCATAATTATTTCATAAAACTTTGCAATGTATATCGTAATATAAAATAATTAAACTCATAAAAATTTCATTGAAATCAAGATAAATTCAACAAATCTTTTTGAACAAATTATATTGTTCACCAATATGGGGTATAAAATAACTTTCTTTAAACATAGACTCATTAGATTTCCTCAAGAAATCATATGATTATAAAAAAGGATATCGAACTTAAATAAATCATATTGGTAAAGTAATATATTATTTTATTACCACTTTTAAATATGGATTAATCTTTAAGGTTACAAAGGGAATAATCCTCATGGTTACAAATAGAATAAACTTCATGGTTTACTTAGAATAAAAATCATGGTTACACTTGGAATAAACTTCATATTCTACACCAAACATAATTATTACCCAAGTAATTTGAGGTCTATCATGGACCCACCAACCCTAGTTTATAATAGAACCATCCATCAACATAAACAATGAACAAGAATCCTAACATAACAATAACAAAAAAAAGTGTGCAATTAATAAATATTCTGTAAGAACCCAATTTTTTACTTAGGTAACGATCCTTTAATTTTTGTAAAATAATTATTATAAATATAATATAGATTCCTAATGAGTTTATAATGGTTTTTGGGGTGTTCAGGGGATTTTATGGGCTCATAACTTTAACTGATGGACAAAAACAGCTAGTCATATAGTTATTATAAACTATCCAGGGCAGGCCACATAATTAGTTCTAGCCATACAAGGATGGACTGTGGGATAAATTAGGGTGAAAAAATTTCCCTAACCGTGTTATATAGGCCACACAATAATAAATAAAATCTATAAAAAAATTGAAAATGTGGTTGCAATGATTGGAACATTGTTTCACTAACTGTGTAGCCTAAGCATGCGGGTTCCCCTTTCTTATTGTATAAGGTTCATGGTTGGAACATGGTTTGGAAAACCATGTATCCAAACTATGTGATTTCTATTTTTGGGGAAAATGTCAAAAATGACTATAAATGACTTAATTAAACCCACCCTTTCCTTTATTTTTATATTACCATCTTTGTGGTCCCTTGTTCTCCCATTCTGGAGCTCCCAATGCCACTTTAATAGATTTTTATCTTCATAATTATTCTAATTTCTAATCAAATCATTGTTCATATTGTTAGATCCACATCGGTATGATCATAATTCATTTTTAGTTGTTCATCTTCATTCTTCCGCTCAATGATGTTACTTAGATGCAGGATCATATGCCTTGTTTTCAAATATTTGATTCATTCCCTAGATCTCTTTCAATATAGGCCAAACTAGAGGCTGATACAGGATGAAGAGAGTTATACTATTACATGGTATGTGTTATATAACTCATCTCTCAAGATTTATTGTTTTATATGTTGTCATGTGTGTGCATCGATTTCATCAGTTGTTTCTTATTTAATTGATTTACATTGTTTATAGTCATTGTAACCATGTTCAATGACCCATGTTATCTATTTTATCCATCATTTGTGGTTATTTCTACAATGTTGACCACCCCAAGTAGGTTGTTTTCATTTTTATGCCTTCTTAAGATTTTATGTGTGTATGTTTCACCATTAGGGTGTGTATTGGCTTGACATAGCTAATGGTAAGCCCTTACAAAATTAAATTACTATTAAATTATCATTTACTAGACCTTGAGTATGCTATTATCAATTTAACTACATATAGTGAGTGCTTTAACATGATATATCAATCTTAAATTTAAATGGAAATTATATTTCATATATATGACTTGGACTAATTGAATGTAATTTAAGGGATTCGTTGTGCATCTGTTACACCCCCTACCATGTCTAATGTAATGTATCAGAGTGAACCATATTAAATTATTATAGAATAAATGGATTAATTAAATTTTTGTAATCCAATTTATCCTTGTCACACTAAAGAGATGAAATGGATTGGACCAAATGAATTATCAAGAGGCATGAGTATTATATATCCAAATCTATTAAAAAAATGATTATAAGGTGAATATTTCTTATGGACATTTACATTATTATAGGATTGTTTATACTATTTCTTACTTTGGATTCCATGGGGAATTCATTGAACACTCTTAGAATCTATTCTGATTGAATGATGTGGGTTTCCAAGGGTGATACCCACCTTGGAACCCAATCATTATAAATCAGTTGATTCCTTGTAATACACCTTAAGATCCATCCATTAATATTATAGGATTTCTTGGATAAACTCCTTGGATCTAGCTGGATTATTTATACATGATATTCCTGGGTTACATACTTGGACATGGCCATTGATAATATAATTTTATCGAGTATGATTTTTTGGGGATCAATTAGATATATTATTATATAATGCCTTGGACAAGGATCCTTAGATTACACTCTTACCTATTAGTGAAGATATAGTTTCATTCTCAGTTAGCTTGATGCTGAGGTCAAGGATTCCTTGGTTATAACCTTGAAACCTTTTCATTGCTGATATCATTATTGGTGCCTTGTTATATATTGGAACCTTTATTATCAGTATCATGTCATGATGTCATTGCGGGTTAAGCCTCATGTGGAATATTATATATATTGGAGCATAATTAATTAATGAAATGGTTACATGATTAGACACTAGCTGAGGCTAAATCAGTAACATGGGTATTTACATTATTATACTTCTATACTTTTATATATGCATGCTTGAATACTGATTCAGTTTATATTAAAGAGACAAATGTTATATACGTCATTAATCAGGGCCTAATAAGATTTATATCACACCCTATCTAGGTTCCATTGGAACTCGATGAGACTACATGTATGCAGGTGTTGACAAAGGGAATCATACTACTTTGAACACATGACTGCTTGCTTTTGTTAGGATGTAGCTAGTATAAGATGACCGAGATGGAGCACTAGATACCTGGGATAGTTTTTGTATTCCTTATTACAACTTTTGTATTTCATGTATTTTATTCTTATTTGTTTCCCTATTTTCTAGATTATTAGATACATAACCTATATCATTATCATCGTTTTTATATGATTACTAGTTGTTCAGTTGTTTATATCTTCAGTCTTCTTCTTATGTGACTTCTCTTTATTATACTACTACCACTATTTACTCATTATATAATATTCATCCATTTTACTACACTTTTTTAATGAGTTAATAGTCTCCCCATGGACAAACCTCAGGTACTTCTTGATACTTAGAAGCCTCTGGTGTTTGGGGAGATGCACTTGAGGTTGTGTGGCCAACCATGCTCAGGGCACCCTTGAGTGGCATCCAGGTCTGGGACATCAAAAAGTGGTATTAGAGATATTCCATTCTTTATTTACTATTTAGAGACAATTGAAATGAGATTAGGAATGTATCAGAACTTGGTTATAAGCCATGATTGGGTATATCTAGACCATGTTCAACGTAAATGCCGAGTTCCTATAATAATATTGGTTGGTCAATTGTTTCCAATTATTATTGATATCATTTCCCCATTGGGTGATTCCCATCCTTTTTTGTTGTTATTATTATTATTATTATTACTGATATCGCATTTTGTCCTCAGTAAAATGATATGAGGGAAAGGAAAACTATTACATGGATAATCATACACCCCTAGAATTCACATGTAATGCATATACCATGAAATGTGGGTGTATTTCATTGCATGTGTTTTCCTCTTTTCCTGTAATTGTTGATTAAACCTTGTTTATATATATGATTGTGCTACTATTTGGCTATCATTAAGTGATTTATAGTTTCAATTCAGGAGTTTTATGGGACCACATGACTGGTAATGGGAAATTTACCAAGTCAATCCATTAAAATGAAAATTAAATGGATTTCAATTTCAGTGATAATGTGTATGTTCCCTATTTCACTATTAATGTAGATCCATCACAATTGGACCTTGATATATGGAAATTATCAAATGAAAATGGTATGATTTAAACTTGAATTATGAAGATAAATGGTTTATTATAAATTAACCGGCAATATATTATTCAGATTTCATCTACTAGAATCCCTAGAAAATATACTTGAGAACATTCCAATACCTAGCCTTCTAAGAAAGTAGTTGGGGTAGTATACCTTGGTTAGTGAGCCCTTTCACTTTATTCAATTTTCTCTAGTGTTGTTATCTATCTTCTTAAAGAATGTTCTAAAGAGTTTTCTTGGTAGAATAATTTCACAACGATTTCATCTAGTTTTGTTATTTGATGGTGGTGATGACCGTTCTCCAAACATGGTGGGCCCTGAGCTGGTGGTCGTATTGCCTTGAGTTCCACTAAAGGAACCACCAATTGTACCTAAACTAGGAACCAATGCTAAGCTTCATGATTGTTTTCTACAGTTGATGTAGTCTATGAATAGTGTTACTCAACCTACACCTATGATGGATTATCTACCTAGTGTGTTCTAATAGCAACATCCTCCAAGATTCTTGAGGGATGGTGTCCCACATGCTACATAGCCCTGGATAGAGGAAAATCAATCTCCCTTTTCACATCTAAAGATGAATTTGGAGTGATGGGTATGGTTTTCTACATGTATACACCATGATTCATCCAAGAGTTGGTGGGATGTAATTAACTAGGATGGTCACCATCAGAGTATAGTTTGGGTGTATTTAAAGATTTCATTCTTTTATCACTTCTTTCCTCAGATGCTGACAGTTGATCAAGCCATATATTTCATGAATCTAGATTAGGATGAAATTTTAGATTTGGAATATTTAGGGAATTTCACTGAGTTATAGAACTTTGCACCACCTCTAGATGATGACGATATTTCAAATTCTAGACGCTTTGAGGATAGGCTCCAGTATGCCATAAATACGTATGTGAACATCTTTTACCCACCTAATTTTTCTGCCACAGTCAATCAGGATCTCATCATTTTGTGCAGCCTGAGGGATAGTGATAATACCAGGAATAGAGGATCAGTGTTGTGTTAAGCCAGTAGTTCTACCTATAGCAGGAAATGTTTCCTTAAGCATTCTCGTTAGGGAATTGGAAGTTATAGTACCCATGTTGGAACCTCTATAATGTTCCATAAGTGTGGAAGATAGGGGCACCTGAAGACTTAGTGTGATAGAGCCCTTTGGTGGTGTCAGTCACATGGTCGTATGGGGAATCTTTAGGGATTATGCCAGACCATTCCATCAACTTGTAGTGGAAGAGGTTCTGCACTAACTTCACCTTAGGGAGGAGGATCTTTTATGCCACATTAGACAAGGAGTCAGAGTAGCACCGACCGGACAAGAAGAGGAGAAAGTCGTGGCCTTAGTACCTAGACTATAAATTTTTAAATGTTTTTGTAGAGAGGTTTGGATAGTGGTAGTCCATCTATAGTACAGGTCTATGGATCAGGTCAGTTCCATGTATTACAGCTGATTCCCAAGGATTATGTTTTATGACCAGCTACAGTACAATGTATTATTATATTATCCTCTACTATAGTATCTTCATTATTTGATACAGGTTCATCACAATTCTTCGTCTCTTTATCTATTAAAGTTAGTATATTGTCATAAATATAGTATTATTGTGGATTAATGACCCTAGATCACCTTTGGGAGTATATTCATAGGGAATATTCCAATGTAGGGAATTCTCCCATTGAGGTATTCAATTATCATATCTTTTGGGACCCCTTTTTTCTCGAGATGAAAGGATCCAATTTCAATATCATGATGGATTTATTTTGTCCTATATCATGCCTTTGTAGATTTCTATCACTAAAGGGTATCATTTTCATCACCAGATGGATTTTGTTATCTACACAAGGATGAGTAGTATTATTAGTCTAGTGGAGTTAGATCAGAGATCCATATGTGGGGTGAATTGACTAGCCAGATTTATAATCCCTTTTTGGAGTATTATGGTATACATCAGGATGAATTCTCTCTTGTAGTAGATAGTTTCAGGGATGTCTTTTCCTAAATTTTTTCTTGATTACCTCAGGATATAGTGGTAGATTTTATGATTGGCCTTGTTGCGGGAGTAACAATACTATACATTCCTCTACACCATAGAGAACCTACTGATCTCCAAGAGATCAATATGTTGTTGGATGATTTAGAGGCCATATTTATATATGGTCCAGTACTTCCTCTTTGGGTTCTCTTGTGCCTTTCTCTAAGAAGGTGAATGGGAACCTTTTTCAATGCATATATTATAGATGATTGAACCAGATTATAGTTAAAAACCAGTATCCACTTCCTCAAATAGATGATCTATTTGACTATATTCAAGGATTTATAAGATCAACATGAGGCTATCATCAGGTACAAGTCAGACCATCATACATACCTTGCATAACTTTATGTAGTAGTTATCGTCTATATGAGTTCCTCATTATGATATTCAATCTCATGAAAACTCTATCCATTTTAATTTAATTGATTAATAGGGTGTCATATCCACCATCAATATTCCTTTTTCATGGTATTTTTGTAATAAATCTTGGTGTATTCTCACACTCATAGTGGTCATGCTAAGCACCTTGATATCATTCTGAGTACACTGAGAGAGCATCATCATTATGAAATGCTTTATTTGTTTCACTTTTCGATCAACAAAGTTCCCTTATTCGGTCATATTATCTCAAACTAAGGAGTCTCTATTGACCCAGAAAAGGTTAGTGATGTGGCTTCCTTAGATCAACCCATGAACATTGTTTGATATATGCAATTTCATGGGTTAGGAATGTTATTACAGGAATTTGATACATGAATTCTCACACATGAATCACCACATAATAGACCTACAAAGAAGGGTATTATGTTCCTATTGTTATAATCATGTAAGAAATATTTTAAAGGGATAAAAGGGAGGCTTGACTTGGCACATATTCTGATTCTTCCAGATCCTAGAAGAGGCTATATCATGTTTTTTGATTCATCAGGATTTAGTATTGGGTCAGTGATAATATAGGAGGATGGATTCATTGATTAGAGATCTCATCATTTTCTGCCCCATGAGAGAAATTATCTTATAAATTACATTGATCTAGAAATAATTTTTTATTCTTTACGTTGTTGGATATACTATCTATTGGGTGAGTTCCTTGTGGTGTATAACGACCACAAGAGCCTCAAATATATATTTAGAAATCGTGAATTTAACTATAGAAAGAGGAAATGGTTTTAATAACTTCCGTATATTGATTTTGATATTGCCTATGTTCCTGGAAAATAACATGTTGTTACTGATTTGATGATCTGAAAAACTCAGGAACATATAGAATTAGGAGCCGGTTATAAATGAAAATTAATAGCCCTATTTTTTTGAGTTTCATCATGGGTTTCTATTCTAGTCATGGGAATTAAAATATCTCAGCCTTGACTATTAACTATTACCTCCTTGATATGGTGAATAGTAGGCAATTTTCATATCATGAGTGCTAGGATCACCATGATTGTATCTCAGGAGATAACCCAACTTCAGATCGGTCTATGGATAAAGAAGATATCATGTGTATTCATGAACATGTCTAGGTTATTATAGATATGATATAGGAGTCTATGTGTGATTCGCACACATCTATATCGAAATTTTATCTGGGAATCTCGAAGATGTATATAGTTATGAGACACCAGTATCAGTGTACCAAGATAAAATGTTACGTATCTAGATTTATCACTTGTTGTTGCACCAGTAAGTAAGTGAAGGTAGAGAAACATAGACCTAAAATCTTATTACAGATGATTCCAATCTCAGAATGTAAATGGGAATTTTTCCCCAGACTTTTTAGTCACTTTATTGAGGTCTCTTAAAGGTATCTACATTGTTGGGGTTGTCATTGATCAACTGAAGAAACAATCCATCTTCTTTCCTATATAAGAAACATTATTAGTTGACGAGTTGGGATGAATATATTTCTTTGAGATCATAAAATTAAACAAGGTCCCCCATGCTATCATTTCAGATAGGGACACTCATTTATTTTCATGGTTCTGGAAGTGGTTACAAAAATAAATGGCTACAATGGTGCGTTTGAGCAAAACATTTCGCCCTCAGACCGATGGATAGCTGAAATAAAATATATCACTTCTAGATGTCATCCGTTGAGAATGCATCCAAGATTTTGATGGTTCTTGTAAGAATCATATCCCTCACATTGATTTATTTTACAATAATAGATTTAAAAAAATTGAGAGGGCTCCTTTTGAGGAGTTGTACAGTTGGATGTTCCATTCACCCATGTACTAGATAGAGGAAGGAGATATAGTCCTATTATGTCCTTGCCTTGTTAAGAAGAATATAGGGAATTTTCATATGATCTATAAGTGCATGCATACTACTCATTCAAGAATTAAATCTTATGTCAATCGCAGTAGATGACCTCTTGGGTTTGATGTCCAGGGTATTGTTTTCCTATATGTATTTCCCAGGCTTGAGCATAGATGGATATGGAAGAAAGAGAAGATGTTGCCTCATTAAATAGGGTTGATGAGATCATTGGGAGAGTTGGGTAGGTATCCTATTAGTTTTTACTACCTCATAGGTATCATTCCATACACAATGTATAAGGCCCCACCCTTAAACCTTACTTAATCTTGAGTTATTACAAGATTGCACATTGAGGATATTTTCGGGTTTAGAGTTTTAGAGAATTAGATCATAAAACTTGAATTACATTCCACATATAAACAAAGTGGTTACATAAAGATAGTATTCTTCTTTCCCATCAATGGAAACATATTTAAAATAAAACATGGATTCTTTCTTGACACTTCCTTGACACTATCATCATATCATGTACCTTTCCCTTGACCTGTGAAAAACATTTCAAAAAAAACATGGGATGAGCATAAAAAGCTCAGTAAGGGATATAGAAATATGGAAAGGAAACATGGGTACATATATACATAAGAATAAAATCATACTTTACCCATAAAACATAAGCACTTTAACATACCTCATCAAATCATGAATAAATCATAGAAATCATAAGACATAAAGGTAACTTGAGGCATTCATAACATTTTTACGTAGGGAGTAACCCTCTTGGTTACGTTTGGAATACCCATCACAGTATATTCCCTAAATCTCTTCGGAGAAACCTTAACGTTTCACTCATTCGCATTACCCAATGCATTGGAGAGCTATATCGGGCTTACCCGCCCTTAGTTTATCACAGAACCACCTGTCTTCATAATAATGCCCAAGAACCTCAACATACTCGTATCACATAAAACATGCATAAAGGAAACATAACATTTCCACCTTTCAATCACCAGATATCAATACACCACATTGATATAAAAACATCATGAAAACCATTTTCAATTCCAAAATAAAAGAAAAGTAAAACATGGTATTTATTTTTCTTTTAAAAAGAAGGTATGGCTTGTAGAGGAAGCCGAAACTCAAATAATGGTCACGGCGGCGGAGAAGTCATTGTCGCCGCATACGTACAACAAAACATTCCATTTTGACTTTTAGTAAAACGCTTCGTATAAAAAAGATTCCTTTTGGATAAACGTAAAAGTCAAAGGGGTTTATACACCATATAAAAGAATGTTGTGTATAAAAAAAATATGCCTCAATGAAAGGAGATTGAGACGAAGTCCCATACCTCGGGTCTGACTTGACTCGATCATTATTTAATATCCTGAATAATAAACTTGAGTTAATTTATACTTGTTTAAGAACCTTTTTCAAGTTCATTATTCCTTTTATTTCACTTATTGTTATTTCATGAACACTATGTAATTATTTAAGTTAATAACGGTCGTTTTAACGATCATTGGTACTTGAGTCAAAAATAAACCCTTTATAATTACAAGTTGTTCATGTATCCATTATATCCAGAATTATAATCATGATTTATATATCATATATTTCATATATATCCAGTATATACATGCATTTATAATATTACATATTCATTTAGAGGTAAGAAATGAAATGCACCGTTCATGGAGACAGTAAGCCGTACGTACGCATGAACGATACTTTCATTTCTATTTCGTATTTTATAGAATAGAATCATAATGATATAATGGTATATTATAATTCCATTGTAATATCATATATAATATAATAACTCCATCCTTTATACGTCCCACATATGGTATTTAACGAATCAAATCACTTTGAGGGGGCGGTAGTCCGCACTTCCTTAAATGAAGATATCGCGTTTACCCATAATGGGAACCATAAAGGTATGCACAAAATGAAAAATGAAGAAGCTTAAGGAAAACATAAACATATTATATATCATATATAAATATAGTGTCATCTTAATGGACACCTTTTAAGGTGTTAAAAGAATGTTGAACAATCATCGTTTCGGGAGGCAGAAATTCGCCATCCACGGAAACAATATGTTCTTTAACCATTAGATGTAGGTGTGTGTAAGTTTAGATAGAATCCTTATTATAACAACATCCTAGTATATTGAAGATACTTTAGTTGTTACAAAAGAAATTAATAAAAGAGTTTAGGGGGTTGGAGAAGCAAAATAAAACAAAAGGACTCAAGTGAAGACATTACCTTAAAATCTGGTAACTCCCTTTGGATTGAGCTCAAAGGATTCCTTGGGAAGACTTATGCCCAAAGTGAGGCTTCAAGGAGTAAGATAGGGAAGTGGATAGACAAAATGGTCAAGGGTTGGCCGATTCAAAGGCTTTGGGAGTGTGGGTAAGGAGGTAGAGGTGGGGGCCTTTTATAAGAGGAGAGGAGGGGCACTCTTGGAAAGTAAAGAAATGTTACTTTATTTGAAAATCATTTTCGGATTCAAAAGGTCCCACATTGATATAATTCGAGGGTAAGGTGATACGAGTTCGAAATATACCCATCCAATAGGTTTTGGACATGTGTAGGTCATTTATTTTACATTATCCTTTCATTTAATTTAAATCCTTTATTAATGAGGTAATCGCTGCATCATCATGATGTCATAAATAATTTAATTTATTTAAAGTCTAAAAATTATAAAAAATACTATGATGTAGGAAATCTGTTTAGATTTCGAGTGACTATTTATAATCAAAAATATGAATTGTATAACCCCATGTAAAAATTGGTTTAGTGAAATAACTTATGTTTGTGTCATTTTTACTTTAACATTTAATAAAAAGTTATTTATGTCATTTCCCAACCAAAGTGGCTCCATGGGGTCCCCAAGTTGACCCATGGATTTTCTTGGTCAACCATGACACATCCAATGAGGGTAGTACATGTGTCTAGGTAATTTTATATTATTAAAACATTATTTTTACCTTAAACTACACTAATTACCTCTAATCGCGATTAAGAACTTAAAAGTTACTATTCACCAAGAACATTATTTTAATCTCATTGAACCACATTTTACTTCTTAATGACAGCCATGTATGTCGGATTTTTGAAATTCAAATCACATAAGTCACAATGTTTCATTTAAATGAAAAATCAGTTTCTTTAACTACCACTTAGTGGTTTCACTATTCATCAAAAATTGAAGTTTTTCAGAAAAATACCAAAACTTCACCCTAAGTTATATTTGATATTCTGAATTCAAAAATGATGTCTATTTTAAAAAATTCAAATCATATATGTCACATTAATTAATTTAATAATTAATTCCCGCTGTCATGACAAATAGCGTGTTTTTATGAAACAATAAGTATCAAAATATTGACACTAGTTTAAGTCCAATTTCAAAGTGAAATTGATTCCAATGACCACCATTGGATTAAATGGTAAAAATATATTCTAATTTCACTTTAAAACCAATTCAAAATATAATATAATCATATAAATAAATTAGATTAAAAAGAGGTTTTGAATTAAAATACAACATTTTTCACTATTCCTTAAAAAAATAAACTTTATCAGAAAAATACCAAAAATTCACACAAAGTAAATTTTGATGTCCCAATCATAAATAATAAGTTTATATTGACAAACATATCTTATAAAATTTTCAAAATATTGATTTAAAAATGGTTTTCCATCAAAAGGCAGTAAAACAATCTTTTAAAAATATTAGTGTATTTCATGCTTAAGATTGGATTTATTTTCATTTTAAGCCTCTAAAACACTATATAATTCATTAATAGGAATAGATAAAAATATCTATTATTCATTACTTACTTGGGATGTTACATCCTTCCCCCATTTTGAAAATTTTGTCCCCGCAATTTATTTACTTATCGAATAAATGGGGGTACTTATTCCTCATTGCATTTTCAGATTCCCATGTTGCCTCTTCCATCATGTGGATTTTCCAAAAAAACCTTTACCTGATTAATCACCTTATTCCATAACACTTGTTCCTTATGGTCAAGAATCTGGACCGGTTTTTCCTCATAAGATAGGTTCTCTTCCAGCTGAACTACCTCTGGACTCAAAACATGAGATGGATCTGGCATGTACTTTCTCAGCATCGAAACATGAAAAACATTGTGTACCTGAGATAAAATCGGAGGTAAAGCCACTCGGTAAGAAACTGATCCAACTCTCTCCAGAATTTCATATGGTCCAATGAACCTTGGACTTATCTTTTCTTTCTTACCAAATCACATCACAATTTTCCATGGTGATACTTTGAGAAAAACATGATCACCTACCTCAAAAGATAGATCCTTCCTCCTATTGTCCGCATAAATCTTCTGCCTGCTCTGAGCTGTTCTCATGTGTTTCTTTATCAGCTGAACTTTTACTACCATCTCTTCTACCAATTCTGGTCCCATCAACTTCCTTTCACCCACTTCATCTCAGAAAGCTGGAGTTCGACACCGCTTCCCATAAAATGCCTGAAATGGTGCCATCTGTATACTAGAATGAAAACTGTTATTATATGAAAATTCAACCAAAGAAAGATGTTGGTCCCAACTTCTCTGATAATCCATCGAACAAGCTCGTAGCATATCTTCCAAGGTCTGAATTATTCGTTCTGACTGCCAATCTGATTGAGGATGAAAAGCTGTACTAAAATTTAATTCAGTACCCAACGACTTCTGAAGGCTTTTCCAAAAGTTAGAAGTGAACCTGGGATCACGATCAGATACAATGGAGAGAGTAACTCCATGTAACCTAACCATCTCTTTAAGATACAAACGGGAAAGTAGATCTAGGGAAAAAGTATCTCGTATAGCAAGGAAATGAGCAGACTTGGTCAAGCGATCAACAATAACCCAGATTGCATTATTACCTCGATATGTCTTCGGTAATCCCACAATAAAGTCCATGGATATATTCTCACATTTCTACTATGGAACTGGTAAAGGCTGAAGCATCCCTTTCGGGAACTGCCACTCTGCTTTAACCTGCTGACAACTCAAACACTTCACAGTAAAATCTGCAATATCTCTTTTCATTCCATCCCACCAGTAATACTCCCTAAGATCTCTATACATCTTAGTACTACCAGGATGAACTGAAAACGGAGAACTATGAGCTTCACATAAAAACTCTCTCTTCAACTGTGAATCACAAGGCACACACAATCTCTTCCCAAATCTCAAAACACAATCACTATCAATGTTGAATTCAGGAAACTTACCTTTCTGAACCAGCTCTACCTTTTTCTGCAACTCACTGTCTTGCTTCTGTGCTTGCTTGATTCTATCTGATAGAGAAGATTTCACTGATACCTGAAACAAAACAGAAGAACATCCTGCACCAACAACTTCTTTGCCAAATTCCATCAAATCTTTAACCAAAGGATCATGTTCCAAATGCAACATTGCTAATGAAGCATTACTTTTTTGACTCAAAGCATCAGCCACTTTATTTGCTTTTCTTGGATGGTAATGAATTGTACAATCATAATCCTTGATTAATTCTATCCATCTCCTTTGTCTCGTGTTCAATTATTTCTGAGTGAATATATACTTTAAACTTTTGTGATCGGTATATATTTCACACTTTACTCCATACAAATGATGCCTCCAAATTTTTAAAGCAAAAACAACAGCAGCTAATTCCAAATCATGTGTAGGATAATTTAACTCATGAGTTTTCAACTGACATGAAGCATGAGAAATTACCTGATCATTCTGCATTAGGACACAACCAAGTCCTTTCAATGAAGCATCACTGTATATAACAAACTCACCATTCCTGGAAGGTAGTGCCAAAACTGGAGCATTCTCCAATCTTATTTTCAATTCCTGAAAACAATCATCACATTATTTTGT
The DNA here is from genome assembly GCA_963277665.1 of Viscum album. Classification (NCBI taxonomy): domain Eukaryota; kingdom Viridiplantae; phylum Streptophyta; class Magnoliopsida; order Santalales; family Viscaceae; genus Viscum; species Viscum album. The sequence goes on along the minus strand of OY728137.1, from coordinate 623,550,674 downwards.
CCAGATAAACTTAACACCCTTCCGAGTTAGCTTAGTCATTGGACTAGATAACCATGAAAAATTTCTAACAAACCTTTGGTAATAGCCTGCCAAACCAAGGAAACTACGAATATCTTTTACATTTTGGGTCTTGTCCATTCTTCAACAACCTTTCTTTTTGCAGGATCAACGGTTATCCCATCTTTAGAAACAATATGACCAAGGAAAGAAATTTGTTGCAACCAAAACTCACACTTTCTGAATTTCCCATATAATTTATTTTCTTTTAATGTTTGAAAAATAACCCTTAAATGTCTTTCATGCTCCTCTTTACTTTTAGAAAACACCAAAATATCATCAATGAAAACCACCACAAACTTATCCAAGAACTCATGAAAAATTCTATTCATTAAGTCCATGAATACAGCAGGTGCATTGGTTAGCCCAAAAGGCATTACTACAAATTCATAATGGCCATATCTTGTACGAAATGCAATCTTTGGAACATCTGCTTCCTTTACCTTCAGCTGATGGTACCCCGATCTCAGGTCAATCTTTGAAAAATACTGAGCTCCCTGGAGCTGATCAAACAAATCATCTATATGAGGAAAAGAATATTTATTCTTAACAGTGATGTTATTCAAGACTCTATAATCAATGCAAAGTATCATAGAACCATCTTTCTTTTTAACAAATAAAACAGGAGCATCCCATGGTGATGTGCTAGGTCGAATGGAACCTTTATCTAATAACTTCTGCAATTGTTTATTTAACTCTAAAAGTTAAACTTGATCCATTCGATAAGGGGGTTTTGAAATTGGCTTAGCATCAGAAACTAAGTCAACAGTAAATTCAACTTCCCGATCTGGTATTATTCTAGGAAACTCATTAGGAAAAACATCAGGATACTCATTTACCACTGGCACATCATTAATCTAAACAGTTCCTTTATTTTCAATGATGTTTGCAAGGTAACATTCATTTCCATCTTTTATAAGTTTCTCGGCCTCTTGATATGTTATCAACAGTAAGGGTTCATTCTTGTACACAAACTGAATGTATTTCTGAAAAGAAACTTCTTTAGCTCTACAGTCAATCTTAGCATGGTAAATAGAGAGCCAATCCATACCCAGGATAACATCAAACTCTACTAGAGGTAGAACAATAAGGTTTGCAAGTAGGTTCTTTCCACAGATAAGGATAGGAAGATTCTTATAAATTCTTTTTGCCTCAACATTTCTCCCAGGTGTTTTTACCACAAGTTCATGAGTCATTTCTTGAGATGGTATTCCCATTTTACTAGAAAAGGTTTCATAGATTAAAGAATGTGTAGACCCCGAATCAAAAAACACACTGGAATAATATGAAAAAACAAAAAAAGTACATGATACAACTTCATTTGATGGACCGACATCCGCTGAAGTAGTTGCGAAGGATTTCACCACCCCTTTCTACTTGTAGTCTAACTGTTTCCCATCACTCAAGATCTTTGTTGGACACTCGTTTGCATAGTGACTCATCTCATTGCACTTAAAACATTTCACTAACTGTAAATCAAATTTGGTCTTACCTTCACCTTGATCTTTTTCAGTGCAATCACGAGCCTTATGTCCCATCTTACCACATCGGTAGCACTTTCTAGAATTCAGAAGACATTCCCCAGCATGCCTTTTGCCACATTTATCACAAACTGGAAACATAGTTTTCTTACCATCAAACTTTTTTAAAGAATTCTTACCTTTCTCCTACCACCTCGGTCTCTTCTTCTGTTGGTTGTTATAGAACACTTGATCATTGGCAAACTCCATTTCCACCTTCTCAGCACATCGAACAAGATTTTCATAAAATTTAAATTCACGAGAAGCTAATGCCCTTCGATATTTTGGCTTTAATCCTGAGTAAGAATGATTGATTTTACTATCAAGGTCTCGGATAAAATTTGGAGCATACCTTGCCAATTGAGTGAACCTTTCTTCATAGGCAGCCACTGAGTCTTCCTCTTGCCTCAATTCCAAGAATTGATTTTCCATCCTAAGTCGAACAGCCTTAGGAAAATACTTCTCAAGAAACATACCTTTGAATTCATCCCAGTCGAGAGCATCAATCTCATCGGCATCCTTGATATTTTTAACCATAGACCACCACTGATCTGCCTCACCCTCCAAACGGTAAATAGCAAGACTAACCTTTCGATTGTCTGAACACCCCATGACATCGAAAATATTCTCTAGTGCTTTAATCCACCCTTCAGCTAGCACAGGGTCAGATGATCCTCTGAATGATGGGGGGATGTTGCCTCATGAAATGTTCCACCACTGACATGTTCCTCTGCGGTTGATCTGGCTGATCTCGTGCATGGATACCACCACCATTTATCGCTTGAGTCAACTGCGCCATTACTGCAACAAACTATTCAGTTCCAATTCCGACCATCTCAGGATGCTGATTCGGAAGGTTATTTTCTTTTTTATGCCTTCCTAGCACTGCTTCCCTGTTTCCTCTGCGGAAAACCATTCTGAACAAACATGTCTTAGATGAAGCAACATGGTAATCTTAAAAATGCTATATCATTTCAATTTGACCATAAAAAAAATATTTTTGGATAATCATTTAATAGAATTATAACTCCTAATGTTATCTAAACTGACCTTTGATACCAACTATAAGGCCCCAGCCTTAAACCTTACTTAATCTTGAGTTATTACAAGATTACACATTGAGGATCTTTTTGGGTTTAGAGTTTTAGATAATTATATCATAAAACCTGAATTACATTCCAAATATAAACAAAGTGGTTACATAAAGATAGTATTCTTCTTTCCATCAATGGGGACATATTTAAAATAAAACATGGATTCTTTCTTGACACTTCCTTGAAACTATCATCATATCATTTACCTTTCCCTTGACCTGTGAAAAACATTTCAAAAAAAACTTGGGATGAGCATAAAAAGCTCAGTAAGGGATATAAAAATATGGAAAGGAAACATGGGTACATATATACATAAGAATGAAATCATACTTTACCCATAAAACATAAGCACTTTAACATACCTCATCAAATCATGAATAAATCATAGAAATCATAAGACATAAAGGTAACTTGAGGCATTTATAACATTCTTACGTAGGGAGTAACCCTCTTGGTTACGTTTGGAATACCCATCACAGTATATTCCCAAAATCTGTTCAGAGAAACCTTGACGTTTCACTCCTTCGCGTTACCCAATGCATTGGAGAGCTATATCGGGCTCACCCACCCTTAGTTTATCATGGAACCACCCATCTTCATAATAATGCCCAAGAACCTCAACATAATCGTATCACATAAAACATGCATAAAGGAAACATAACATTTCCACCTTTCAATCACAAGATATCAATACAACACATTGATATAAAAACATCATGAAAACCATTTTCAATACCAAAATAAAAGAAAAGTAAAACATGGTATTTATTTTTCTTTTAAAAAGAAGGTATGGCTTGTAGAGGAATCCGAAACTCAAATAATGGTCACGGCGGCAGAGAAGTCGTTGTCGCCACATACATACGACAAAACATTCCCTTTTGTCGTTTAGTAAAACTCTTCTTATAAAAAAGATTCCTTTTGGATAAACGTAAAAGTCAAAGGGGTTTATACACCATATAAAATAAGTTTGTGTATAAAACAAAATATGCCTCAATGAAAGGAGATTGAGACGAAGTCCCATACCTCGGGTCCGACTTGACTCGATCGTTCTTTAATCTCCTGAATAATAAACATGAGTTAATTTGTACTTGTTTAAGAACCTTTTTCAAGTTCATTATTCCTTTTATTTCACTTATTTCCATTTCATGAACACTATGTAATTATTTAAGTTAATAACAGTCGTTTTAACGATCATTGGTACTTGAGTAAAAAATAAACCCTTTATAATTACAAGTTGTTCATGTATCCATTATATCCATAATTATAATCATGATGTATATATCATATATTTCATATATATCATGTATATACATGCATTTATAATATTACATATTCATTTAGAGGTATGAAATGAAATGCACCGTTCATGGAGACGGTAAGCCGTACGTACGCATGAACGCTACTTTCATTTCTATTTAGTATTTTATAGAATGGAATCATAATGATATAAAGGTATATTATAATTCCAGTGTAATATCATATATAATATCATAACTCCATCCTTTATACGTCCCACATATGGTATTTAACGAATCAAATCACTTTGAGGGGGCGGTAGTCCGCACTTCCTTAAATGAAGATATCGCGTTTACCCATAATGGGAACCATAAAGGTATGACCAAAATGAAAAATACAGAAGCTTAAGGAAAACATAAACATATTATATATCATATATAAATATAGTTTCATCTTAATGGCCACCTTTGAAGGTGTTAAACGAATGTTGAACAATCATCGTTTCGGGAGGCATAAATTCGCCATCCACAGAAACAGTATGTTCTTTAACCATTAGATGTAGGTTTGTGTAAGTGTAGATCGAATCCATCTTATAACAACATTCTAGTATATTGAAGATACTGTATTGGTTACAAAATAAATGAATAAAAAGAGTTTAGTGGGTTGGAGAAGCAAAATAAAACAAAAGGACTCAAGTGAAGACATTACCTTAAAATCGGGTAACTCCATTTGGTTTGAGCTCAAAGGCTTCCTTGGGAAGACTTCTGCCAAAAGTGATGCTTAAAGGAGTAATAGAGGTAAGTGGAGAGACAAAAGGGTCAGGAGTTGGCTGAGCCAAAGGCTTTGGGAGTGTGGGTAAGGAGGTAGAGGTGGGGGCCTTTTATAAGAGGAGAGGAGGGTCACTCTTGGAAAGTAAAGAAATGTTACTTTATTTGAAAATGATTTTCGGATTAAAAAGGTCCCACATTGATATAATTAGAGTTTAAGGTGATAAGGGTTCGAAATATACCCATCCAATAGGTTTTGGACATGTGTAGGTCATTTATTTTACATTATCCTTTCATTTAATTTAAATCCTTTATTAATGAGGTAATCGTTGCATCATCATGCTGTCATAAATAATTTAATTTATTTAAAGTCTAAAAATTATAAAAAAAACTACTATGATGTAGGAAATCTTTTTACCTTTCCAATTACTATTTATAATCAAAAATATGAATTGTATAGCCCCATGTAAAAATTGTTTTAGTAAAATAACTTATGTTTGTGTCATTTTTACTTTAACATTTAATAAAAAGTTATTTATGTCATTTCCCAACAAAAGTGGCTCCATGGGGTCCCCAAGTTGACTCATGGCTTGTCTTGGTCGGAAATGACACATCCAATGAGGGTAGGACATGTTTCTAGGTCATTTTATATTATTAAAACATTATTTTTACCTTAAACTACACTAATTACCACTAATCGCGATTAAGAACTTAAAAGTTACTATTCACCAAAAAATTATTTTAATCTCATTGAAAAACATTTTACATCTTAATGAAAACCATGTATTTTGTATTTTTGAAAATAAAATCACAGAAGTGACAAAGTTTCATTTAAATGAAAAATCAGTTTCTTTAACTACCACTTAGTGGTTTCACTATTCATCAAAAATTGAAGTTTTTCAGAAAAATACCATAACTTCACCCTAAGATATATTTGATATTCTGAATTCAAAAATGATTTCTATTTTACAAAATTCAAATCATATAAGTCACATTAATTAATTTAATAATTAATTCCCACTGTCATGACAAATAGCGTGTTTTTATGAAACAATAAGTATCAAAATATTGACACTAGTTTAAGTCCAATTTCAAAGTGAAATTGATTACAATGACCACCATTGGATTAAATGGTAAAAATATATTCTAATTTCACTTTAAAACTAATTAAAAAGATAATCTAATCATATAAATAAATTATATTAAAAAGTGGTTTTGAATTAAAATACAACATTTTTCTCTATTCCTTAAAAAAACGAACTTTATCAGAAAAATACCAAAAATTCACACAAAGTAAATTTTGATGTCCCAATCATAAAGAATAAGTTTCTTTTGACAAAAATATCTTATAAAATTGTCAAAATAATGATTTAAAAATGGTTTTCCATCAAAAGGCAGTAAAACAATCTTTTAAAAATATTAGTGTATTTCATGCTTAAGATTAGATTTATTTTCATTTTAAGCCTCTAAAACACTATATAATTCATTAATAGGCATAGATAAAAATATCTATTATTCATTACATACTTGGGATGTTACACAATGTATTCTACATTTCATAGCTTGGTCGATATCATGTCGATTCACCTCCCAATTGTTATCCTGAGGAAGTTGATATAGATGTTGAATCATCATTTGAGGATTTTCCTATACAAATCATTGATAACGGAATAAAGGCACTTTGAGGTTGATCAGTCCCCTCATTATGTGTTCGATAAAAGTAATACTTTGTAAAGGTTGATACTTGGAAGAGGGAGTCTAATTTACATTCCCAATGGATAGATTTGTTCTCAAATAGTGTTTATATACCCATGGAAGGTGAAATTTTGGATGAATTAATTTATGGGGAAGACTATAAGAACACTATTTTTGACTCAGTCATGGATCCATTAAATTTTTTTCCAATTCTTTACTATGGAAAAAATACAGATGCCTAAGGATGATATAATGGATTTGGAGGTGTTTGGGGCTTGTTATGATCTTAGAACCTCATCTAATGGAGTAAAAAGGATGGTCACATGGTTAGTATAAATAGTGTGTAGCAGGCCACATGGTTATTTCTAAAAGTGCATGTATGGATAATGGGATAGATTAGGGTGCATGATTTTCCCTAACCATGGAGTAGTGGCTGCACAACCATGAAAAAACCTATATATAATTTACAGATTCATTTTACATGGTTGGCCCATGGTTTCAATAATCATAAAACATAACAATATGGTTTCCACTTTCTTATAATATAAGGAACATGGTTGTTGCACGGTTTGGAAAACATTGCGGCCAAATTGTGTGGTACCTATTTTGGTAAAATTTATTAAAATTCCATTAAATTACATAATTAAACTCAATCTTTCCCCTATTATCCTATTTCCCTCTCTAGGGTCTCTTTTTCTCTAATTTTGGATCTCCAAAATTCACTTTCATAATTTTTTATCATAAGCATCTATCCAGAGTCCGATCGAAGCATCGTTAATCTCATTGGATCTACACCGATAGGATCTTAATTACTTTTTTCATTCATCTTTATACATTCCCTTGATGAATATATTTAGATACAATCTTATATTCCCAAATTTCATGGAATCAAACTATTATTTAGACCTCTACGAATCTAATTCAAACTATAGGTTAACACTAGATGAGGATTTTTGTATGAGAATGAGGTGTGTGGTATATAACTAATCCCACAAGATTCAACATTTTATTAATTTTCATGTGTGTGCACAAGTTTCATTGAGCTTTCTATGTTTAATTTATGTTCAACGTTAATTTTTGTTATAACCATGTTCTAATACCCTTATTATATATGTTATCCATTGTTTTTTGTTACTTTCAAAACATCAAGCACTTCAAGTAGGGTATTTCACTTATTTATGTGTTTTTTTTGTTTAATATGTGATTATTCGCAAGAATTTGGGATTGGTTTGTGTTGAACATGATATGGCAATCCATTTCTTAATTAAACAACTAATTAATTGGATTTTACTGTCCCATGGGTATGCTAGTGTCACTTGACCTACCTAAGGTGTATGACAACCCTGATTTTTATTACAACTTAAACATGATTTATTACATAAAAATTCACTTGATATAACAAAGAAGATCAAGAGGTTTAGTGTATTTGGGGCTTAGGATAATTACATAAAAACTTCAAATATGAAATACAATGTCTTTATTAAAAACTTCCTTTACATGGCCACTACATTCCCTCGTACTTAGCATTGCATGGGATAACCTGAGGACATGCATAAGAAAAGGTTGATCTATAAATCTCAGTAAGGGAGTACACATGGAATAAAATGAGGAGTAAAAAACATGTTAGACAATAGGAATATCAATAGATCATAAAAGAAACGTGAGAATAAAGGCATGATAAAGCATGATAATGATAACATTGAAATGTGGCAACAACACTTAACAAGGAATTAGCATGAGCCAAGGCTCATTGCACAAAGAGCATGAGTAAATCCTCATTGCACATAAAACATGATTAAACCCTCGTTTCACTTGAATTATCATGAGTCAACAATCATTTCATATGACGTATCATGATACTATACTTTACCCAATGCATTAGAGCGCTATAAGGGCGCACCCTTCTTAAACATTTCATTTCATGCATAAGTGTGACATATGGATCATAAAACATGGATTCATAAAACATAATAATTTATGCCATGATAAAGGAATGTGGAATTAATACATGAAACTTTACAATCAATAAATAAATGTCTATAAAGGTGAATAACCTTGATGGATAAATGGGCATGGTATTCACTACACAATGACATTGGCTTAGAAAATCGGTGCGATTTCGGCAGCGTAACGGCGTGACATAAGAATTCATAAAAATGGTTGATGAGAGATAAAGCGGTTCCTAATAATATTTACATATAATTTACAGTAAAGAGTTTATATATATACATGTCCCAAAAATTGTAATGGAATTTAGATTCATGATACAAAAGTATTGCTTGAATGTAAAAGAGGAGAGAGAAGTTCCTTTCAGAATTTCGGCATAGTAACGGGTGTATATGGGAGGATTTTAATGAGAGAGAAATGGTTTCCCACCATTAAAACAAAAATAGGGTAGTATGAGAGAGGATAGAAACCATACCCCAACATTCATAATTGAAATTAAAAGGGCAAAACAACTTAAAAAAATAGGACAAAAATGAGAAAAGAAGAAAAAACCCTTATTTGGAAGTGTGCTTCCAAAGGCTAGAGAGAGGCTTGTGAGAGGCTTCTTGGGAGCTTGGGGCACCTTGGGAGGATTCTAGAGCGAGTAGGGCAGAGGTTGGACGAACTAAAAAGGCTTTTAGTGGGGATTAAGTGGGAGCTTGGGTGGGTTTATATAGGAAAGGTGTGGGAATTCTTTATTATTTAGGTTTGGGTCCCCTTACATTAAATTAATCCAAACCACAAACCATACAATGGTTTTTCCCATGGTTTTTGGAAAAGGGAAGAGGAAATCCATATTTTATGAGGACAAAGTCAAAACTTATTAAAATATTAGGGTTGCTTATGTGGAGGTGAGTCACACTCCCATGGAAATTAATTTAAAAAGGCAAGGTGTTGAATATGTCTTGAGGGGTCCATTAATGCTTTGAAAAGTAAGTCAAACAAACCCAAAATCACATTATTTTAATGGTAAAAAATATATTTTCTGAACATAAGGATTATAGTATTTTATTACATCACTATTGGGTCATCATGATGTCATATAACACATTATATATTTAAACAGTATTTAATTTTTACCCAAAAATTTGACTATCTCAGAAAATTATGAAAAATTCACTGTTGGAAAATTTCGACATCCTGATTCCAGAAATGACATTTATTTTGTCTAAAAAAATTTCTAAATATTTTAATTTTCACTTTTAAAATAAAAACCGACATTTATCGAAAATTCACGGGTTTTGAAAGAAATGGATTTCAAACCTTAATAAAAAATTTAATTGTATTCATAAAATTATAAGATCATTTATATTTAATAAAAATTAATTTAAAAAAATTAATTTTATTTTATTAAAATATTATTTAATTCAAAAATCCCTTAATTTAATAAAATAGATTTCTTAATTAAATAATAACAAAAAACACCATTTGTACTTTAAAAACTATTTAAAATGTATCAAAAATGACTAGAAATTATATTCATTATTATATACAAAAATAATGTACATGAACATAGTACTACTTATTTGTTACATAACCCCTTAAAACAGTCGCATAAGACCTAAGGGTAAGGTGTGCGATGGTGATAGACTCTTGGGGTGGCTCGGATAACATCGCTCGAGTGGTAATTTCAATCAACTTCCACTTTTCCCGTAGACGGTCACGTTCGAGCTTGACATGATGAAGCTCAGCTTGGGCTTGGTCAAGAGCAAAGCCCAAAGATGCCACCTCTTTTCGGAGCTTCGACAAATGGGCTTCGTATGGGGAAATTCTACTAGATGAGGCCATCGCTTCTTTTGTCTGAGTAAATTGGATTTTTTAAAGTCCTATATTTATAATAATCATGTGATTACTGTTCAACGGATATATAAACAATGGTCAAAATTCTTAACATAAAACCAAAGAAGATGACATCTTATAAAAATATTTTGCATAAAGAGACATTTAACTAGATCAAGAGGGATTTTCCATTAATGAAACTTTGGGTCGTTACAATATTCCCCCCCTTAAGAAATTTCACCCTCAAAATTTTCCTTTTCCCACACTAAAACAGATGTGGGTAACTCACCTTCATCTTTTCCTATAATTCCCAAGTTGCTTCTTCAAACTTGTGGTTTCTCCACAACACCTTGACGAGGGGCATTGTCTTATTTTGTATAACTTTTTCTCTACGATCTAAGATCTTCACTGGTTTCTCCTCATAAGAAAGATCATATTCCAATTGTACCACCTTGTAAGAGAGTACATGTGAAGGGTCAGGTATGTACTTTCTTAAGAGGGATACATGAAAGACATCATGTACTTTGGCCATAGTAAGTGGAAGTGCTAGTCGATAGGCCACAACCCCAACATTATCAAGAATCTCGAAGGGGTCGATGTACCTTGGACTTAACTTCCCTTTATTTCCAAACCTCATGACCTTCTTCCATGGAGATATGCGTAGATAAACCATGTCTCTACCTTTAAACTCAAGGTCTCGTCGATGATTATCTGTATAACTCTTCTGTCGACTCTGAGCTGCCTTGCTATGCTGCTGAATGGTTTTTACCTTCTCCACCATTTCCTCGACCATTTCTGGTCCAAGCAGCTTACGTTCACCGACCTCATCCCAACATGCCGGTGTTCTACACCTTTTCCCATACAGGGCTTCATATAGTGCCATTTGGATGCTCGATTGGAAACTGTTATTATAAGATAACTCAACCAGAAGAATATGTTGATCCCATACTCCTTTAAAGTCCATTGAGAACGCTCTCAACATATCCTCAAGTGTTTGGATAGTCCGCTCGGATTGGCCATCAGTTTGAGGATGATAGTCCATACTGAAGTTTAGTTCAGTATTCAGAGCTTGTTGAAGACTCTTCCAAAACATAGAGGTGAATCTTGGATCTCGGTCAGAAACAATAGATAGTGGTACTCCATACAACCTTACCACTTCCCTGATATATATCCACACCAGTTGATCCAATGAAAAATCCTCCTGAATAGTAATGAAGTGTGCAGTCTTTGTAAGATGATCCACAACAACCCAGATTGCATTGTTGCCTTTGGATGTCCTCAGAAGTCCGGTGAAAAAGTCCATGGTGATGTTCTCCCATTTCCATTCTGGTATGGACAATGGTTGCATCATCCCCTTAGACTTCTGCCTCTCTGCCTTCACTTGCTGACACACCAGGCACTTTGATGTATATTCAGCGATCTCCTTCTTCTTATTATCCCAACAAAAGTTTTCTTGGAGATCTCGATACATCTTTGTGATACCTGGGTGAATAGAGAAATTTGAACTATGTGTGTCATCCAAAAGTTCCTTCTTCAGCTCCGGACTTTATGAAACACACAGTCTTTTCCCAAACCGCACAATACTTTCTTCATTAACATTAAACTCTAAGGATTTCCCCTTTTTGATAACTTCAACTTTTTCCTGAATTCCCACATCATCCTTTTGAGCATCCTTTAACTTTTCCAAAAGAGACGGTTGAGAAATAATTTGTGAAAGGATTGATGATGTTACCTTCTCTATGATTCCCATTTCCATCTTCATCAAGTCTAAGAAGATTGGATCCTTCTCAATTCTCATCATTGATAGAATCGTCGGATCCTTTCTACTTAGAGCATCTGCCACCTTGTTCTCTTTCCCAGGGTGGTAATGTATTGAACAGTCATAATCCTTGATGAGCTCTATCCATCTTCTCTGGTGCATATTAAGATCTTTCTATGTGAATATATATTTAAGACTCTTGTGGTCAGTATATATCTCACATTTCTCTCCATAGAGATAATGCCGCCATATTTTCAAGGCAAAGATCACAACCGCCAACTCTAGATCATGCGTTGGATAGTTTCACTCATGGATTTTCAACTTCCTTGAGTCATAGGATATCACTTTATCATTCTGCATCAGCACACATCCTAAGACCTTCTTCGAAACATCACTGAATACCACAAAATGTTCCCCACTTGTGGGTAAAGTGAGCACGGGCGCAGTGATAAGCCTCCTTTTCAACTCCTTGAAGCTTTCTTCGCATTCATCACTCCAAGAAAACTTTACTACCTTTTGATTTAGCTTGGTAAGAGGGTTGGACAATCATGAGAAATTTTTCACAAATCGTTGATAATATCCAGCTAACCCCAAGAAGCTACGGATATCTGTTATCGATGTTGGCCTCATCCATCCCTCAATTGCATATGTTTTGGAGGGGTCCACAGATATCTCATTGCTTGTGATGATATGGACCATGAATGAGAACTCCTTCAACCATAACTCACACTTGCTGTACTTTGCATAGAGCTTCTCCTTGCGCAAAGTCTCTAGTACAGTTTTTAAATTCTCCACATGATCCTCTTTGGTTTTGGAGTATATTATAATATCATCTATAAAGACTACCACAAATTTGTCATGGTTATCTCTAAAGACTCTATTCATAAATTCCATGAATATTTCTGGAGCATTTGTGAGTCCAAAAGGCATTACTATGAATTCATAGTGCCCGTATCTTGTATGAAAAGCAGTCTTGGGGACATCATCCTTCTTCACCCTTACTTGATAATATATCGACCGCAAATCCACCTTGGATAAATATTGTGCTCCACACAGTTGATCAAACAAGTAATCGATTCTTGGGAGATGATACTTGTTCTTTATTGTGATTTTGTTAAGTTCACGATAATCGATGAAAATCTGCATTGACCCATCCTTCTTCTTGACGAAGAGGACTGGTGCAACCCATGGTGAAGCACTTGGGCGTAAAAACCCTTTATCCAGATTCTCCTGTAGTTGTTTCTTCAGCTCTTCAAGCTCAACAACATCCATTCTATATGGAGTCTTGGATATTAGTAGCACCCTAGGTATAAGTTCAATTGATAACTCAACATATTTTTTAGGAGGAAGACCGGGTAGTTCCCCGGGAAACACTTCAGCGAATTCCCTCACAATAGGCATTTATTCAAGGATGGTTTCTTCCATGGACTCAATCATCTGAGCCAGATACGCGTGCTCATAAGGCAGTAATATCCATGCTTGAGATTATAGAGCTAAAGGAGATTCATCTTCCTCCTGACACTTGTAAAGAATCGGGGGTCGATTCTCCATATAGATGTGATTTCCCTCTGCCGACAATTTATGTTGGCTCTATATAAGGAAATCCAATCCATTCCAAGAATTGAATAAAATTCCACCAGAGGGAGTATGATGAGGTTAGTCGGGAAATTAAATCCATAGACTATAATAGGGGAGGACTTATATTCATGGGATGCAATGATTTCCCCATTTTCCGTACTCACTGACATCTTTACTTCCATGATTTGTGGTGGTGCTGGGATTGTTCTACTAAACTTTTGAGATATAAAAGAATGCATAGAACCTGAATCAAAAAGTAAGTTCGATATTCTTGAATGAATAACTAGCGTACCTATCACCACTTCGTTGTTGGGGTTCACTTCAGCAGAAGTGATGGAAAAATCTCTTCCTTGCTGCCCTGGAGGTTGTTGGTTGTCTCCAAAAAACCCTTGGATTTGGGCACTGATTTGCAAAATGACCCGGTTCTTTGCATTTGTAGCATTGAACAACGCATTGAGGTTCGAACGGAGCGTTCCTCTGCTCTGTCACAGCTGTGGGTCTTTCTTGCCGATAGTTAACAGCTAGGCGCCCTTCTCTTCCACACCTGAAGCATTTCCTCGTCCCCTTAAGGCAATTTCCAGGGTGCTTCTTTCTGCACTTTTGGAAAGTGGGGTGCTGGATCTTCTTAGCACCATTGGATTTATCCATCGTCCCACCATAATTGAAGTCCACCTTATGCTTCTTGTCCCCATGACACCCTTGTGATTCCCTGATCTCCATTTTGAACTTGAGGGCACATCAGACAATTTCCTCATAGTTGTCGAAGTCACGAATCGCTAATGCTTTCCGCAAGCTAGGCTTCAGCCCACCAAAGAAGCGGTCAACCTTGCATTCGGGGGTAATGAAAAATCCGGAAGCCTATCGTGAAAGCCTTGTGAAGTTTTCCTCGTACTCTCCAATAGATTCTTCATCTTTTTTCTTGAGGGAAAGGAAGTCCCTCTCCATCTTAAGACGGAGGGTGCGCGGAAAATATTTATCAAAAAACATCTTCCGAAAATCCTTCCATTCCAACGCATCGATCTCCTCCTTAGGCTTTGTATTTTTGATCAACGTCCACCATTGATTAGATTCACCCTCCATACGATAAGCATCCAGGAGAACCTTCTCTTATTCAGAACATTGAAGGATGGAGAAGATCTTTTCAATGGAGTTGATCCATTGTTCAGTGATCGTGGGATCAGATGATCCACTAAAAGTAGGAGGCCTTTGTCTCATGAATCTCTTGATAGTGACTTGTTATTTCTTAGGGGGGGTTGAACGTTGTTCTTGACTTGTGTTTCTATTCAAAACTTGAGTTAGTTGAGAGAGATGCATGAAAAAGTTTGCAATTCCCGCTCTCATTGGATTTGGCATCTCATTAGTACAGTCATCACACTGATCTTTACAACGGTTGTTAGCCCGAGTCCTCCTATTACCAGCCATTAGCTGGAATAAAAGGAATGTTACGGGTAACACATAAAGGGTAATCCAAATACAAAAGTTGATGACTTATAAATAAACTTTTATTTCCTTAACTAATGAGTATATAGGCTTCAATCTAGGCTTTTCATGATCTACTTTCTAACATATATTATTAGGGGCATTTTTTTAATTCCCTTAATAAGGGTTCGTACAAAGCATGTGAATTTATCAAAACATATCCCCTGAGAGTGTTGTAACCAAGAGTGTAGCAAGGCCCGTTGTCGTGCACCAGTTCCCGTTTGAGTCTAGCTCAAAGCGGTGTTTTCGGGTTCTACCCCTAGGATACATTTGTTCCAGAGCCGCCTCTACCTACTCGTATCCAGACAGGGATGTATTTGTTTGATAAACCACTTACTCAGTACTTACCAAAACATAGGTATGTTTTTATTATACTTATTCTTGTATCTAAGGCTTTACTAGGGTTTCCTAATCCAAAAATAACTAAACCTATCCTCTGATACCAACTGTGACAACCCTGCTTTTTATTAAAACTTAAACATGATTTATTACATAAAACTTCACTTGATTCAACAAATAAGATCGAGAGGTTTATTGTATTTGGGGATTATGATCATTACATAAAAACTTAAAACATTAAATACAACATCTTTATTGAAAACTTCCTTTACATGACCACTACATTCCCTAGTATTTAGCATTGCATGGGATAACCTGAGGACATGCATAAGAAAAGGGTGAGCTATAAAGCCCAGTAAGGGAGTACACATGGAATAACATGAGGAGTACAACACATGTTAGACAATAGGCATATAAATAGAGCATAAAAGAAACATGAGAATAAAGGCATGATAAAGCATGATAACCATAACATTGAAATGTGGCAACAACACTTAACATGGAATTAGCATGATCCAGGGCTCATTACACATAGAGCATGAGTAAATCCTCATTACACACAAATCACGATTAAACCCTCATTGCACTTCAATTAGTATGAGTCAACACTCATTTCACATGACGTATCATGATACTATACTTTACCCAATGCATTGGAGCGCTATAAGGGCACACCCTTCTTAAACATTTCATTTCATGCATAAGTGTGCCACATGGATCATAAAACAAGGATTCATAAAACATAATCATTTATTCCAAGATAAAGGAATGTATAATTAATACATGAATTTTTACAATCAATAAATAAATTTGCATACAAGTGAATACCATTGATGGAGAAATGGGAATGGTATTCACTACACAATGACATTGGCTTAGAAAATCGGTGCGATTTCGGCAGTGTAACTGCGTGACATAAGAATTCATAAAAATGGTTGATGAGAGAGAAAGAGGTTCCTCATCATATTTACATGTAATGGAAAGTAAGGAGGTCATATAGAGACATGTCCCAACAATTGTAATGGAATTTATATTCATGATACAAAAATATTGCTTGAATGTAAAAGAGGAGAGGGAAGTTCCTTTCGGAATTTCAGCATAGTAATGGGTGTACATGGGAGGCTTTTAATGGGAGATAAAGGGTCTCCCATCATTAAAACATAAAGAGGCCAGTATGAGGGAGGTGAGAAATCATACCCCAACATTCATAATTGAAATTAAAAAGTCAAAACAACTTAAAAAAAATTGGATAGAAATGATAAAAGAAGAAAAAACCCTTACTTGGAAGTGTGCTTCCAAAGATAGAGAGAGGCTTGTGATAGGATTCTTGGGAGCTTGGGGAACCTTGGGAGGATTCTAGATAGATTAGGGAAGAGGTTGGACGAACTACAAAGGCTTTGAGTGGGGAGGAAGTGGGAACTTGGGTGGGTTAATATAGGAAAGGTGAGGGAATTCTTTATTATTTAGGTTTGGGTCCCCTTACATTAAATTAATCCAAACCACAAACCATCCCATGGTTTTTTCCCATGGTTTTTGGAAAAGGGAAGAGGAAATCAATATTTTATAAGGCCAAAGTCTGAAATTCTTAAAATATTAGGGTTTCTTAAGTGGAGGTGAGTCACACTCCCATGAAAATTAATTTAAAAAGGCAAGGTGTTGAATAAGTCTTGAGGGGTCCATTAATGCTTTGAAAAGTAAGTCAAACAACCAAAAATCACATTATTTTAATGTTAAAAAATATATTGGACAAACATAAGGATTATAGTATTTTATTACATCACTATTGGATCATCATGATGTCATAAAACACATTATATATTTAAACGGTATTTAATTTATACCAAAAAATTTGACTGTCTCAGAAAATTATGAAAAATTCACCGTTGGATAATTTTGACATCCTGATTCCAGAAATGAAATTTATTTTATCTAATTTTTTTTCAAAATATTTTAATTTTCACTTTTAAAATAAAAACTGACATTTATAAAAAATTCACGGGTTTTGAAAGAAATGGCTTTCAAACCTTAATAAAAAATTTTAATTGCATTCATAAAATTATAAGATCATTTATATTTAATAAAAATTAATTTAATAAAAATAATATTATTTTATTAAAATATTATTTAATTCAAAAATACCTTTATTTAATAAAATAGATTTCTTAATTAAATAAAAACTAAAAACACCATTTGTACTTTAAAAACCATTTACAATGTATCAAAAATGACTAGAAATTATATTCATTATTATATAAAAAAATAATGTACATGAACATAGTACTAATTATTTGTTGCATAACCCCTTAAAAAATCCACATAAGACCTAAGGGTAAGGTGTGCGATGGTGACAGACTCTTGGGGTGGCTCGGATAACATCGCTCGAGTGGTAATTTCAATCAACTTCCACTTTTCCTGTAGATGGCCACGTTCGATCTTGACATGATGAAGCTCAGCTTGGGCTTGGTCAAGAGTGAAGCCCAAAGATGACACCTCTTTTCCAATCTCTAACAAATGGGCTTTGTATGGGTCAATTCTACTGGATGAGGCCATCGCTTCTTTTGTCTGAGTAAATTGGATTTGTTAAAGTTCTATATTTATACTAATCATGTAATTACTGTTCAATGGCTATATTAACAATGGTCAAAATTCTTAACATTAAACCAAAGAAGTTGACATCTTATAAAAATATTTTGTATAAAGAGACATTTAACTAGATCAAGAGGCATTTTCCATTAGTGAAACTTTGGGTCGTTACACGGTGAGTGATTCAACTTGGAATATCAACTATAAATAGAAATGAAAATTATTTTGTATATATATGACTAAGCCAAATTCAATGTAACTAAATGGTTTGGTTACACATCTGTAACAACCCTTTTTATGTATAATGGAAGGTATTGAAGAAAACCATATTAGATTATTATGAGATAAAAGAATTAATTAATTGGTTGGATTCCCATTTTTCTATTTCACACTAATGAGAGGAAAAGAATTGCACCAAACGAACTATCAAGATGAAATAATATTACATGGCCTAATATATTAGTATAATTTATTATAAGGTTACTATTTAATATGGAACTTGACATTATTATAGGAGTGGCCAAACTAGATATTTCCTTGGATTCTCAAGGGAATTCCTTGAGCACTTGTTGATGCCAATACAATTGAGAGATGTTGGTTTTCAAGGGTGATACCCACCCTGGAACTCAATATTTTTTCTGTTAGTGGATTCTTGATATGAAACTGTAGGATCCCTTCATTTCTATTAAAGGATTCCTTGGATAAACTCCTTGGATACAACATGGATTCTAGGAACATGATGTTCCTTGGATACATACTTAGTCCAAGAAATTTCATATCTTATTATAACTTGGATTTTTTCCTTGGAATTAGTTAGATCCATTATTTTGGAATGTGTGGGAAGAATCCCCTTGGATTACACTCTAACCCCTTAGCTAGGCTATAGTTTTGACATGATTTGTCTTGACCCCTGAGGTCATGGTTCTCTTATTTAGTACCTTGTAACCACTTAACTATTTATATCACTATAGATGCCTTGTTACATATTGGATATTTATTTATCATTATCGCATCATGATTTCAGTGTTGTTTTTACCTCACATGGATAATTATATATATTGTAATAGTATCAATTAATGAACTGGTTACATGTTAAGACACTAGCTGAGGTTGAACAACATACATGAGTATTTACATTACATTTCTACTTTACGTTAATATTTTCATTCATGCACACTATTTTAGTTTATATTACATAGACTAGATGTTATAGATGACATTGAGGGAAGATTACTAAGATTTATCCCTCACCCTAAACGATTTCCATTAGTACCCAATAAGACTACACGTTTACAGTTGTTGAAAAAGTCAATTTTTCTACTTTGGACACTTGACTTCATTGGTTCATTAGGATAGTTTAGGTAGCATCTAACCAAGATGGAGCTCCATATGATGGGGATTTTTTTTTGGATTCCTTTTTATTGGTTTTGTATGGAATGTATTGTCTTCCACAAGGAAACCATGTTTTACAGCTTATTAGATACATGAAACATATCATCATCTTCTTTTTTAGGTGATTTTGAGTTGTTCAGTTATTTATATCTCCATTCTGCTTCTACTATGACTTTTTTTAATTATAATAATTTTTGTTACATATCTATTACTTTATATTCATACGATGTGCTAAACTCTGGTAATGAGGGAATAGTCTCCCCACGAAAAAACCTTAGGCCCTCACTACTAGACAGCATCCTCCAACGTTTGAGGTGATGCACATGAGGCTATGTGTTCAACCAGACTCTGGGAACCTCTGAGAGGAATCTAGATTTGGGGTGTCACATATTCTTTTCACCCATAAGAAAACATTTCCTGATATTGAAATATCCACTCCTTTTTTAAAACCTTTTCAAAAATAACCAAAACATTGGAAATGAGAGGTTTTCATTGAAGAAAGAATGGAATAATATAAAAGAAAACAAATAATGTTTACTATAATGGGAAAAACATTTCCATTATCAATTTTAAAATTGAACATTCTTTTTATATCTTTTTAATGAAATTCAAAACGTTCTTTATAGAATATATAAAAATATTTTTTTAAAACATTTTAAATAATGTAAAAAGAGACATAAAATTTCATTTATAACAAATTTAGTTCCCTAAATATAAATCCATACAATAACATCAAAGAAATATGTTCTTGGAAAAAAGTTTTTATGAATGAAACATTAGAATGTTATATTTTTTAAAATGTCACATACCTCGAGTATGACTCATCATGTACATTTTTATCTTCAATAATAAAAAAATTATTATCATTTTTTTACATTCATAAGAACCTCTTTAAACTTAATTATTTAATTTATTTTGTTTAATTCCATGTTATATTGAATCAAATAATAAATTAATTTCACATATAATGTTTTGATGATATTTGACAAATATTTCCAAAATGAATTTGGTAGGTTGACTATGGTTAAAGAGATTATTACTCCATTTGTTACAGAATAATATTCTTGAAATAATCATAATTTTTAGAAATAAATTATACATTCAAACCCAACCTTGAATAATGGTAATGATTAATTGACTATTGTACAATCATGTGAATGGTAAACTGTAAATATTCATGAGTAACATTTCCATTTTTCAATGATCATTATGGAAAGAAGGTAAGTATCATTTAATAATTAAAAATGATAATTATATCATAAATTATATATTATTTATTCAATAATAATTATATATATCATCCATATTGTGTGGTGGTAAAAACTATATCACATCACTTAGTAGAGGTGGTAGTCCACACATATGCACGAAAGACATTATCATTTTTCGGTGAATTTAAATTTAAGAAAGTGAATGATATATTATCTTTTTCGAATGACAAATATGTAATATATAATATAAATTAATATACTTTAAATACATCATTAAATCCAGTCATAATAGTATTTTATGGAAAACAAATGACATCGGTTCGTGAGGCGGTAGTCTATCGTACACACAAGTGATGGCTTCGATTATCGTTTGACGAAAGATCAGATTGTAACACACTGAGATTTTATGAAAAATATTCTTTTTAATTTTATTGATGTCTTGTGTTGTACGCTACACCAAAAGAATATTGCACTACATGCATACTTGACTTGGCTTTCATTACACTCAATCACGACCTTTCTCGATAGCTTGTGTCGTACGCAATACCGAGTTTCACTAAACAACGTTATGCTATTAAAATATTATTAAAACTATCCATTATGAATAGTAATACCCACTTTTTCAAATTTTTAAAATTTTATATTTCAAAATGGACTTCATTTTTGGATTCAGAATATTGAAATTAGCCTAGGGTGAATGTTTGGTATTTTTCTGAAAACATTCAATTTTTGATAAATAGTGAAAACACTAGGTTACTATTTAAAAACCGACTTTTTATTTAAATAATTATTTATTTTATTTAAATTTATTTTAGGTCAAAATTGGTACATAATACCTATATAATTTTAATTTAATTCATTGGAGTCATTTTATAATAATTTTAGATATATAAAAATTTTATTGAACTTTTCACCGTCTTTTACCCACCACCTAGAAGAATTTGGAAATTCACATAAAACATAATTTTACCACTTCTGTGAGTGTAATTTCGAAAATCCACGAGACATAGTTAATATCAAGGACTAAAATTTGGTTCAATGAGATGAAAATAATTTTTGGAGAATAGTAACTTTTTACTTTTATTTACCACGATTAAAAGTAAATGGGGTAATTAAGGGTAAAAATGATATTATTATTACCCTAACACATGTCCTAATTCTATTGGAGAAGTGTAATTAGACCAAAAACAACCTTAGGAAGACAATATGACCATTTAGGTCCACTTGGATTAGATTAGGACAATTAATATTATTTTATTTAAAGAATAGTTAAAATAGTTAAAATCAATGTTTAATAACTAAAATATTTTTAATATAGGGTTATACATAAGATAAATTAGACTATAAATATTCATTATAAATATAAAAATATTTCCTACATAATGGTATTTTCATTATAATTTTTAGACATTAAATAATTTAATTTATTTATGAGACAATGATAATGCAGTAATTATCTTAGTAATGAAATATTGACATAATTGATGTTATAAATACCCAAATAAATGTAATTTGAGACTTTATGAATTACACTAATTTTCTAGGTTAATATGAAATTTTATTATTGATTTAATTAACTTTTTTCAAACTAATAATTCTGTTATTATTTTCAAAAAAATCAATTACGAAATAGTGTCAAAATTGACATAAAATAGTTTTTAAAATAGATATTATATTATTAATTTTTATTTTATTCTTAAAAATCTAAGGTTCGTCATAATGACTTATATAAGTTTATATATATTAATAATAAACAACTTGGGGTTCTTTTGGCTTTTTATAGTATGTTTATTAACCTTATAGTGTAAGAAAACAAGAAGACACGGTAAAAGTAAAATTATTTAACTTAAAGTTAAATCTAAATTATAAGGTTAAAATAGAAACCTAAACTTGTCTAAATTCTATTGGATGAGAGTATTTAGACCCATACCCACTTTAGATTCGAAATAAATTAATTTTGAGCTATTATAAACCAAATATGACTTTATTATAAAATAATATTTTAAGTTTTTCCAAAGGTGCCCATCTCCTCCCTTACAAAAAGGAAACCCCTTCCCTCTTCTCTTCACACCCTTTTGAGCCTTTAATCTCAGCCATCCCCTGACCATTTCTCTTCTCCACTTCCCTATAAACATTATGGAAGTTCTGGTATTCTAAAAAGACCAACTCTAATTCCATAATTGGAAGCTTAAAGGATGTGTGTCGAAGAAGAGGTAATCTCTTCTTCCGATTCTCTAAAGTTTATTTCTTCTTCTACTTATTCTTTTTTAGTTGTCTCATTATAAAGTAATAACATCAGTATTAATTATATACTTATATGTTATTATAAATATGAAACAAGCCTATTTCACATTCTATCCATCCTACGGAAAATGAAATCACCGCGCGTGCGTACGTACGGAATACCGTCTCCACGCCGTGGTGTATTCTGTTTTCGACCACCACCTTACTTTGATGGGTATAATGGTGTAAATAAATATCTATATATTATTATTTTAAAGTTATATTGATTATGGAATATTATTCATATGCATCAATACAATTTCACGATCATGTGAATGATATCATCGCTCGTGCGTACGTATGGACTACCGTCTCCACGACGCGATGAGATTCATTCTCCATGTTAACCATTCATGAATGATTATAAAGTATATATAATGAAATATATGAAATAATAATGATACTGGATTTATGTATATATACTTATTTCATCGACTTAATTCCATTCAATTCAATAAGGAAGTGAAAACAGCGTTCATGCGTACGTACGTCCTACCGTCTCCATGAGCGGTGCATTTCATTCCATTTATCGATCTATCATATATATATGTATATGCTGAATATATATTATATATAAATCATGTTTTACATTCTGGAATTAATTAAATCAGGATATAAGTAATAATATCAAGAACAACAAGTCAAAACACGTACAATAAATGAAACAATTTTACCCAAATCGCTGATTTTACATCAAATTTACAAAAGAACGGGTAATATAAAGTCATAAGTAAACCATATATGATATCATAACAATGAATATGATTCTTTAATAAGTCAATGACATTATTTAAATCATTATACAGTAGGTTTGGATACATACGAAGCATATCAGACATAAGTTAAGGGATAATTATTCCAATCTCATTCTTATCTGAGATTGTTTATTCGTAAGTATTTACTAGGGTTATGTTTATTATCCATGTCCATATGTTCTCAAAATGTTTTCATAAAAAGTTTAATTTTCATCCATGTATGTTTAAATTCATTCTTACCCTTTTTTTTACTTTTACCACATCGTATGGACGTAATCTTTCTTTTGTTTACCATACTAGGTACTTTTTGAATTTTTTGACAAAAGTATGAGAAGAATGTTATTTTTAACTTATACAGCATAAATGGATTTTTACGGTTTCATAACGCCTCATTTTCATGAAGCTTACTCTACAATATTTTATGACTATTTTTAATAAAACACTTTTCTTTTAAAATTGCATGGAATTTTGCGAAAAGAAAATGATTTTGAAGAAGAAAGGATATTTTCCTCAAAAATTCATTTCTAGTGTCTTATCAAAACCATTTTCCATCTAAGATGAAATTATTTCAAATGTGTATGTTTCAAGTATAATTTCTCTGTGATTTACATGGTTTCACTTTTCTTATGATGAAATATCCATTTGTTTTATATGGATTATGTGATTATGGGATGATGTTTTTGAAACCCATTTTATTTTTTGGGTTATGATGAATTTTTTAAGTTTATTTTGTGGCACAAGTAAGAATGATTTCATTATGAGATGGGTGGGACCTATATCTCCCTCCAATGCATTGGGTAAAGAATTATATCTCATGAGATAGACATGGTTAGAATGGTAAGTTAATCTGGTTCAGTGTTACAGGACTGGAATGAGGAGTGAACTGGATTTAGAATGGGACTTTGTCAACTAAGATGGTCTTGGCAGCAATGCCTTGGCTACTATGGAAATCATAACATGTGCTTAATGGATTCCACAATTAAATGTTTTATTACCATGCTAGTTTATCATGTCTAATGTTCCTTTATGATCTATGACTTGTGTACTTCCAAGATTTATGTCGTTGCTCATGATTTTGATGTTTAGATATTATGTTCAAGTTTTTTTTCATTCAAATGTTTATGGATTGTTTTATGTTCTCTATGCTTACCCTTACTAAGAATTTGAGCTCACCCTTTATATGTTTTCTTTTCCCTAGGATTTAAATAAAGGTTTTAGGTAAGAAAAAAAGGGGAAGATCTTTATGTGAGATGTTGAAGATCTTTCACCAAGATTAGATGATTATTTTTCTCAGTTTCCAAATACACTAAACTATTACGGTCCTTGTGTGTCTATTTTCATTATGTATTAAGTATTCCACAAAAGTAATGTAATTTCCATGTACGTCAAGCTTTGGGTCTCTACACAGATGGATATTGGGTATAAACTTTAAATAATAAAATAAAATAAAATGGAATATAGTGGGGTTATTTTGTATCACAATTGAAGATTATTTTAAGAAGTTATAAAAATAAACAAGAAAAAACACCTGGTTTGATCTATAATTCTTATTCAGATATCCTCTTAAGGTTTACACCAAAGCATTACTATGTTAGTTTTATGCTGTAACCAAGCACAATAGGATGTGGGAAGGGATGTCCAAAAAATTGGGTACTTATTTTCTATTCCAAATGGTTATTTAAGTGTTAATAAAATATATGAATATGTGCCATTTTATAATAGAGTGGTGGGGCACTCATAGAATTTATCAAAATATTTAACTAATGTAAATTAATTTTCTAATTGAAATGTCTCAAAATTGGTAATATTATATTAAATTATTATTATGATTCTAAATTATATCATAAAATAAAATTTAACATTTTTTATATTTTTTTACCCTTATCTTTTGGTGTTGACGCTCGATCAACCCTTTTGACAATTACAGTGATGTTAATGTTTTTTTATTATTAAGTGTTAAATAATGTTACTATAAAAGGAAAATTGGATCATAAATTGGAAATTGTTTTTTATTTAAAATCATATTATAATAACCTGGATAAATATTGGATTTTTTAGAGTCATAAATATTTTCAAAAAAAAATTATTTATAATATAATAACATTAACATCAATTTTGAAAGTATTAAATTTAATTTAAAATTTAAAACTAAAAGAAAATAATTGAAATAGATTATAAAAAATTGAAACCTATATAATATGTCAATTTTATCTTATAAATAATTTAATACAAAAATTAATTCATATAATTTTAATATTAACCTTTTAAAATTTATTTATTTTAAATTTCTATTATCTGAATAAAAAATTTAATCATCATTTCATAGTTATTTAAGCTAATTATTTCATTCATAAAAATTAGATATAAATTATCAGGATAAATAAAGATAATATATATTTAAAATTAATAGTTTAAATAAAACATAAATTATTTTTCACCTTATATAAAAAAATTAAATATATTAAAACAAATACAATGGAATTTTTTACTTTTATTTACATAAAAATTTATAAATGTATAAATAATTGACACATTGGGAAAAATGAAAATATTATAATTTTAGATGATTATGAATGAAATATACACATAAAATAAAATTAATTCAAGTTTTAGGTCTTCTTTCCAGTCATTACCATGTATTTTTGTGCTAAATTAACCCACTTTACCTTTACAGTGGTAACAAAATTAATAATGATTACTATTCATAATTACTAAAAATAAAAGGCTCATATTTTCCAAATTTTTAATTACATATTACAATTGTATAAAATATTTTTTAGGATTAAACATAATTATTTAGTATAATTTAATTTAAAACTAAACCCAAAACGCGATGGAAAATATTTTTTCAGAGAAATTTCTTTTTAAGTAAAACAAATGTGTTTATACTAAATTCAATTATAAAATTTATTCCAAAGGATATAATTAGATTTTTTTAATCAATCGGAACCAATTAATGTTTAAAAATAACACCCAATATAATTTTAATTTATAAATACAATAAAATAAAATATTTTTTTAGAAGATCAGTATTTTTGACTATTCATTAAAAAATAAAACTTTTCAGAAAAATATCAATATTTTACCCTAAGATAATTTTTATATGCTTATTTATAAATATATATCGTTTTATTAAATATTTGTTTTACAATTTACTAAAATTAATTATAATATTCACTCATAAAAAGCATTAAATACCATTTTTGAAGAATATGTATTTTTAATGGATAAAATTTCTTTTCTAAAAAATTGTGTCATTATTTCAAAATAATAAATAATTTTTTTTATTATTTCCTTTATATATATCTTAATTAGATGGGAAAACCCTAGATCTAGTGCCATGTGGACTCTTGAATAAAGGTCCACACCATATCACACACAAGAGTGGACAAATGTCACCAAACAAACATCAAATCCATGTTTTAGGGGGGCCGTTGTTGATAAAAACCCTACATGGAGTACTACAAAGAGAAAATACCTCTCCATTTTTTAAATCATGAAGATCTGGAATTTTTTGGGTCTATTCATTTATTTGGTGGTGTGGATGGCATCCAGGATATGGTGATAAATCATGGTGCTCAAAAAGTTATTCCCAAGGCGGTTGGGGCAGTTAATGAGTTTTCTTACATATGTGCATTTTTTCCATAGATCTTCTTGATCTCGCAGAGAGATAGAGATACCTATCATAGTGGATGGAATGCGTTGAAAGAAGGTGAGAGATTCTCTTGTTATGGTTGTGGTCGAAGAGGATGCAAAATGTATACCTTCAATGAACCAGGCATCACCTTAGTTCCCACTTCTCGATGCAGGTCTAAAGGGTCTCTGTTCTTGGAATGAATTTCTGTGACACCTCGGATGAAAGGGATGATTTTTCTCAGTTTCATCTAGAATAATCTAAGGATTCCTTTGTTTGTAGGATCCTCTAGAAAGAATCATCATCCCATTTTAAATCTAATCATGAAGACATCTCAGAATGTTTGGATTTTGGTAAGAACTCACTAATTTTTAAGGTTGTTCATACCAATGTTCAAAATCCATAGAGGATTGAATAATTTGTTCATCGGATCTCGTTTCTATCATGTCTTCCATATTGAATGTCTACTTTGTTAGGAATAGGTTTCTTTCACGTCTTGTCTCAATAAAATGAATCCATGATCAAAGTGTGGTCCTTTGGTTCATTATTTTTGATACTAGGAATGCTTAATATCAATGAATGGATGATGGATTTTAATCTTTGAAGGGTCAATAATTCTTTTTCACAGGTTGGGATTAGGTTTCATAGTCTCAACTAGATTTTTTGGTATCTAATAATCTATAATGATATTACTTATACCATTTTCATTATTATTCTATTGGATAAGGAGAAAGAAAACATCATGTGTGGGAACATCACAAGAATATTGGTTGAAATTTATTTGAATTCCACTATAATTTGTTATGTGATTATTACAACTCCCATTGATTATATAAAACTAAGTGTTGAGTATGAAAATTATCATGAGATATATCCAAATTTAAAATATATTTTTCATATGGATGAGAAATTTAGGAGGATTATTTATGAATATTTTTTGGTTTTAAGGGGAATCCATCAATGGAATTTTATAGAAATGGTAAGAGGAATTCATCTCGGTCGAATTCATATTCAGTACCTCAGTAACCTATGAAGTATCTTGTTGAATATCTAGATAAGAATACTCAATATAAATGGTCTCTAGTGTATAAAAATAAATCATTGGTGGTTAATTGAGATCAGAAAACAACTTCATTAGATACTACAAGTTCATATTCCATTCCTAAAAAGAAGGATGAGAATTTTATTAGTGGAACTACTGTTGTAAATGAGAAACTAGAATGCAAGTGCAGTGATCTTCCAAATGAACCAATTAAATAGGTTGGAATCTCTACTTTTATTTTCATAAAATTATCTAGTTAGGATAGATTGCAGATTGGTGAAGTGGGACAATCAACATATGAGGTTGTTGGTATGGTTTTTGGGTGTTCCCCGTATCCAAATGATAACAAAGGTTTTATTGCACAACCAGTGGATGAAGACTGTTCAATAATTGTTCTATATGAATATAGGACTGGTAAATATGAGTTTCACCATATTTTGGATTATGTTAAATAGATTTAGAATATCTTCAATTTTTTTGATTGTCTGGTAAAAGGGTTAATGTTTATGATTATGGATTTAACAATGAAGAGCAGATGGTTCTACTAGAAACCACTCATCTCCGATTAAGAGTAGCATTGATCCTATTTCTTTTTGGGATTATTTTTTAAATTTAAAGGTCATGATGGTCAGTATTGATGGTGTTTCTCTAGTTCCTCTAAAATGAACGGCATGTATGGATTATTCACGGCTGCCTCAAAATGTACCTACTAGGTCATCTTCTAAGGAATTAAAGATCTATCTCACTTCGGAGAAGGAGACTTCCACGGAGGGGATCTTTGGGATCCTATATCCAATAAATTCACAATCAGAGTGGAAAATTGATGATGATGATATTTATTTGGATTCTGATTATTGCAATGATCTTGATTTTCTTGATCTGTATATTTCTTATCTAGTTGAGGGCATGTCTCTTTTTTATGGACTCGTCTGTTTTCTTACTTTCTTTTTTTCTTTCACCTTTAATAAATGGTCAGGAGTTTTGGATTATAGATAGACCTTTTTTGTTATATTTCTTAACTTAATTATTTTTAATCATACATGTAAATTCAAAAACTAGGTTATAACGATCATGATTAAATAATAATTTTTATTTTTTTGTTTAAGACAGTTTTTGTGTGCCATACCCATTATCGAAAATATTTTCCTTCATTTAAAATATCAGGGTGTTACATATCCCATTAAAAAAATGACCCTCACAATTTTAACTTTATCTTGGTAATCAATGGTTTTCCATCTAAAAATACTATTGTTGAAATCCTACATTATTAAAAAAATTATTAAAAAATCCTCCAAAAATGATGGAAAATAAAATATAATGTTATCCTTGAATATTTCATCATAAGGTTTATAAATATGATAACATTAGTGGGAAGTAAAAAATATTGGAATAGAAGAGAAAATTTATTTATAAATAATTATAGAGGGTCAATGAGTACTTTAATCACAAGAAAGCGAATGATCATGACAAATTTAATGATCAAAAGACCATCGATTTTATGTAAATATTGGTAAAAGGTAAAGAAATTATCTCAATATCCTTTTCATAATATTTAGTAATTAAATTAATATATAGACTTTGAACATAAGTAAATATACTAACTTGAAATGTAAAATTTTCACCTTTAATTAATTTCCACCATAATATAATCTGTTTTGGAAAATAATCAGTATTAAATAATAATTTTTTTACTATTGAAGAACTATAATAAACCTCTAACTGATAACATAGTCCAATAATAATAATAATATATTCCTCATATCATTAGACATTAAAAAACTGTAATTATTAAAACAAGGTAAGAAAATTTCCAAAATCAAATATCATTCATATGAGGAAATGAAAGATTAATCCTAATAGCCTCAACTATAATACCAAATGTTCAACCTAGATCTATTTTCAATATTATTATAAATAATCCCAAACAAGTAAGAAACCTAAAATAATTTATGTACGTGATAACATATTCTCTTCATATTAATTGAAAATTTATCTCTAATCAACTTTAGTCACTCATAAATTCATATACAGAAAAATACATATTCCTTAATCATATAATCTCCAAAATATGCTAATCATTTCCATAAATTAACTATATCACCATTAAAATAATATATGCTTCTAAAATATAATTCAAACATTATTCCTCAAAAAACCCTATAATATCATATCTACTTTAATCATATAAGGTTTAAAAAATAGTGAATTGATTATGAATTATCATTAATCAGTTAATCACGAAATTTCTTTTCAATCCCAGGGTTGTCTATAAGATAAAAAATATGTTCACAACATCAAATTGATCTTTTTTTGTAATTACACAAAAACTAGGAAAACATGTACACTAGTGGTAGGCGATTCACCCTTATCTCCCTTAAATTGTGGATTCAAGCCTCATTGTCATTCTGGAAAAATTATGTTATCATCGGGCATGTGGGTTGTAATGTTTATAAAACAATATTTATAAAATTATTATAAAATAATGTGATACAAGATAAACATCCTAAATAATATTATTAATAATAAAATAATAACACTTTGGTTTTCTATATAGATTATGTTTTCACAGAATCAAATAATTTTAAATGTACCTTATTATTTCAAAAAATATAATAATATTAAATAACTATTATTTCCTTATCATCATGAAAATATTAACCCAAATTTTAATTTATACCTTTTTCATATGTCATAAAATAAATGTCTCCAAAAATTATCACCTTATTTCTATACTACATTTCTAAGTTATTAATTCCATCTAAATTATATTTTGAAATGTTTGAAAACAAATCTTGTATAGAATAATCCTTTATCGTATCATGATTTAAATAATATTTATAATATATATGAATATCATTGATAAAATAAAACTACATCATTATTATAAAAACATGATACATAAAAACATCCTTTATTCGTCTTCCTTATTAATCCTTTAACCATGATTTGTCATATTATTTATTTATAATTTATTTCTAAAAATAAAATACATGAAATATATCCTTGTGATTCGTTAATATCAGCACAATCATATTGAATAATTTTAACATAATAGAATAATTCATACCTTAAATACAAACATCAAGGTCCTATTTTATGCTACTTATATCAAATTTATCTTACAAAATGAATTCCATATCTCCAAAAATTTAAATTTCTAGTCCATGGAGGTGTTTCTATTGACTAATGAGATGGATGATTTGAGATTTTGAAATAAAATAAAAGGTATTTCAAGATCAATATGAATTTTGGAGAAATTAAATTTTTTTGATTGATCAAATTGTTTCTTTCTTGTGAAATGGATTTTGAAAAATATTTCAAAATCATTTGAAGAATATTTTTCCATAATAATGATGATTAAGTAAACTATAATGGATAATAATTTTTTGATAGATTAATTTCCTTTTATCCTGATAAAGGATATTTAATTTGTAAAAAATATTATTAATGTATGAAATGAATTATTTCATGTCAAAATTAATATGGTTCTTTAAATAAAATACCCATAATACTTATATTATAATTTGACATTAAAATCCATATAAATAACCTAAATAACTACAACATTTAATAATTTTTTAATATAATTTTTTATCAGATACCTTTCCATATATATCCCCAAAAAAATAATATCATTATTTTAAAGTAATCTATCATGTTAAACCTAAGGGTTACACAAACCTAAACTCAAATAAAAATCTCCAAAAAGATTATTAAACACCTCAAAATATATAACTTAAAACCATGAAATGGGTTTCTATGCCTTTAATATTTTGACTAACATTAATCTTATAAACCCATTATGGTATATGTAACTCTTAAGATAACCTCACATCAAAACATCCAAATCTCAAAATTTGTGTGAACCATTTTCACTAATACCAACTATAATGTCTAATCCTTAATTATTAAATATTCTATTGAATTTAGACTATAATTTAATTTCTTTATTCCCCAAATATATATATATTGTTTAAAGTTTAGTTCATTTGTTTTTTATTCTTGCTTAAATAATTATTACATCACGAAGCTTAAACTTCCACCTAGTATCCATTCATTGTATTAAAAAACATTTATAAAATAATAATTTTTCTTTTAATAAAACATTATTTGGATTTTCAACATGACTTCTCCGTTATTATAACTTTTCCATTAAAATTTCTAAAACAATTGAGAACATGGGATGAGAAAATAGATTATCATTAATTTATATGAAAATAATGAAATAAAACTATTAGTCCATGAATACTCATAAAAAAATCATTTTCAAAATAATCTTTATGATTAAAATAAACATTTTCTTACCCACGAAATGACCTTCTCCAACTAAAGATTTTAATAATAATTTTAAAAATAAATTTTAATGGAAAAAAACATCATATGGTTTCATTATAATCCAGAAAAATTACAAAAAACATTTTCAAAAAGTTATACTTTTCACCCATAGGAAGTATAAAATACTTTCCTTTAAATTAAACTAATTATCTTACCTTGTAAAACTGTAAGATTTCTAGACAAACCATATCAAGCATAAATAAACCAAGTAAGAAACTTAAAGAATAATTATAATATCACTATTACAAATGGAGTAACCTTTATAGTTAAAAATAGAAGAAAACTCATGGTTACACATTAAATAAACTTCACGGTTATACTGGGAATAAAAATCAAAGTTTCTATTGGAAAAGTCAACATTGGAAACTTGAAAACAAAAATAATACCATACTAATTAAAGAGATTTCACAAACCCAACAATATTTAGCTTATTTAAAACCAACCAATAATCATAAAAAATTCCCAAGAACCATAAAATAATCACAACACATTAAATCTTACTGCTTTCAAAATATTCTCTTCACCCATAAGAGAAAAATTCTTAAAATTGAAATATTCATTCCATTTTAAAACTCTCTTAGAAAGTAACTAGAAAATATAGAAGATGTTTTTTAATTGAATAAAACATGTATTATTTTAGAGGAAATAAAATAATAGTTACAATGGTGGGAAAATGTCGTTGTCACTATATATGTTGAAATAGAACATTCTATTTCTCTAAAGTAAAGAAATTAATAATTTTCATATAAAAAATATAAAAATATTATTTTTGAAAACCATTAAAATAAACTAATAAGAGACCCAAAAATTTCTCTATAAATATTTTATTTCCATATAAACATATCCATAAAATAAATTTAAAGAAACATGGACATGGAAGGATACAATTGTTTTAAGGTAAACTGTAGAAGAGTATTTTTTTTTAAAGTCCATTAACTCAAGTATGACGCGTTATGTATGTTATTTATATTCCTAAATAAAAAAGGATTATTTTAATTATTTAATTTCATAAGATCAAATTTCAATTTAATTATTCCTTTTATTTTATTTTATAAAATTTTCTATAAAATTAATTAATAAATTTAGTTCATGTCAAATGTTTTGATGATATTCAGCTTATACGTCTAAAACTGACTTTGGTAGGAATACTATAAAAAAAGATAACATTATACCATCATATACATAATAATAATCATGAAATAATTATATTTTTGTAATTAAATTATACTTTTAAAATCAACCATGAATGATGGTTTTGAAAAATTAACTACATTAAAATCACAAAGATGACATGTCGTATGTACGCATGAATACTGTTTCAATTTTTCAATGATCATTATGTAAAAAAGGAAATTATTATATTGTAATTATATTATGATAATTGTATCATTGATAAAATATTATTTCTCTAAATATATATATATATGTATATATATATGTATATATAACATCCATGTGATGTGGTGATGAAAAACCAATTACATCACATTGTGGATGAAGTAGTCCATACGTAGGCACAAATGATGATATAATTTTTGAATTAATAGAAATATAAGAGAATAAATGATATATTATATTTTTGTAATTATAAATAATTCAAAAATATCCTATATATATTTATATATTAAATCCATCATTATAACTAGCTATAAGAGGAGCTGATGGAAAATGAATTGCATAGGTTCGTGAGGCGGTAGTTTTTTAAGCACATAAAAGATAGTTTAGTTTCCCATTAAAGGGAAGAGGAGATAGGTATAGGTTATTAAATTAACATTGTAACATATAATAATATTTAAGATACTGATTTTTTTTTATTTTAGGATGTTTGAATAAGATTTGAATAAGTTATAAAATAAACAAGATGGAAACAGTTGGTTTTGAAATGTACCTCTTGTTTGAAAAACCTCTTAGTCTTTACAAAAAAATAATTCCTAGGTTAGTTTTATGATCAAAAAAATCCCCCAAGAAAATGATAAGATATGAAAATAAATTATATAGGTAGGTACTGGATTAGAAAAATGGTTCATGAAGTGCCTATAAAATTAAATAAGAGGTGCCATTTTATAAGATAATTGAGGGGAACTCTTGAAATTTCTAAAAATATTAAATTAATCTATATTAATTTTAAAATTTAAATGTATCAAAATTGATAAAATTATAATATAAGATTATTAATTGTTTAAATACTCTAAATTAATAAAATTTATAGATGTTTAGACTATATTTTAACCCTTATCTTTTTTGTAACCCTCTGTTAACCCTTTTGACAGTTCTAGTGATATCACTATTTTTTACTCTAAAGGGGTTAATATAGTATCTATGAAAGACAAATTAAAACAAAAAAGGTCTATGGTTTTTAATTTTTAACTATATACCAATCCCCTGGCTGAAAATATTTTTTTTTACAAAACTCATTTTATAAAATATTATTTATTATAATATTACATTAATGTTTCTTTTAGAACTATTAATTTAATTTTACTTTTTAATGTACAAAGAAAAAGTGGAAATAAAATATAACGAATTATAACCTCTATAATATTTCATGTTTATCTAAATACATTGAAAACAAAAATTCATTCAAATCATATAACTTTTAATATGTTTAAAATCATTTTTTTACTAATTGAATAAATATTTTCTTGATGTAGTGTTGGAATTTAAGGTAATTATTTTGTCATGACCCACCTTCACCAAGATAAGAGAAGGGACAGCAGGTTGTCAGACCCTTCCTTCTTCAAGTTGAAGGAGAGATAATGACCCCCGAGACCCACCTTTAATATTTCCCGGAGTGGCGACTAGCACCAAGGGTATAGAATCACACACAAGATAGAAGGCATTACCATTTTTTATTTAATAGGATCGGGATATAAGATAGTAAATCCCAAAAACACCAAAAGTTGGAATACAAGTAAATAAAAAACAAACCATTCTCATATGCATGTTCTAAAAGTAAATGATACAAAAGTAAAAGAAAACTCCCAAAGGAAGTACCAAAAGAAAGAAAAACAGCGATAGCAACTGTCCCAACGTCTGAACTAGTATGACCCTGCTTGATCCCTAAAGTCCTCTTGGAAACCTGAAAACAGTTTTATATACGTAGGGTGAGAATACAATTATACTCAGCAGGGAAAACCAAAATCTCTCATGCACAAGTGGGGAGGAATTCTAATGCCCCATGAGAAAAGAGATAACCAAAATACCTAGCAAGGAAAACTGCCCACCCAAGCCTCACCAAGGAACGCTCCCCAAATAACGCAAGTCAAGAAATATAATAGTAATAACCCATAGATGTTTGGGTACCACGTTCCACTTCCCCATTGGTTATTGAAGACATCCTAAGCATAAAACCTCTCCCGCCATTCTCACCTCAGTTTCGCTGCCACACCCCACCCGCACACACCAGGGCCACAACCACACATCCTACCTGTAAACACCTGGTCCACAATAACCACGCATAACCACGCCCGCAAACATCTGGGTCAGAACAACTACTTCCACAGCCGAAGACACCGGTGCCTCATCCTGAAGACACTTGGGATACAATATGCCTGCACACACCTGGGCAACCACCACAACTACCCTGCCTGAAGAATCTTGGGCTATAATTGACCTCAGGCCATCACAGCCTGATTGATGAGTCTTGGGATATTCGAGAAAGGGATCCACTACTGGAAAATAGGTCCATACCCATAGTTTTCCAAAACCGTGGGTATTGGCCACCTATACACACTGTTGTGCCAAAAACTGTGGGTATAGTTTTCTTTTAAGACCTATACCCATGGTTTTAGAGAAAACCGTGGGTATAGAGTATTTTCTAAAGACCTATACCGACGATTCATGAAAACCATAGGTATTGCGGGTTTTTTTTGAAGACCTATACCCACGGTTCTCCAGAACCGTGGGTATAGCTTTCCCGCATTATGGCGAGGAAATAAAATTAGGCGGGACACGGGAAAATTTGACGGGCAGACATTTTTTCACATATTAATATATATGTGCAGATATATGTATATATAACAGATAAAAATTCCAGGTTGGTTGGTCTATTGTTGGGGGCTTCTCTACGAGGCTCACACTAGTCGCGATTTTAAAACCCAACAGTTTCTTTTTTTGAATTTAAATACAAAATATTAATATATATAAAAAGATATATGACTATATAAAAGAAAAAAAGTCCAGCTCGGTTGGTTGGATTGTCGTGAGTCTCAGCGTGAGTCTTGGGTTCAAAACCCAGCGTTCACTTTTTTTGAATTTAAATACACTATATTAATATATATATATATATATGCATATATATGAATATATAACAGATAAATATACCAGCTCGGTTGGTGGCGCTGTCCCGATACTTGGCGCGAGTTCCAGGATCGAAACCCGGCGTGCAGGATTTTTTTGAATTTAAATACGTAATATTAATATATAAAGGTAGATAGATGGATATATAACAGATGAAATTCCCAGCTCGGTTGGTCCACTATTGTGTTGCAACGCTGAGTCCCTGCGTGTTGCGTGGGTTTGAAACCCTCTACTTTCATTTTTTGGAACTTAAATTTCCCATGATTTGAAAACCATGGGGTAAGTTCCCTGCCACGCTGTATAGCAGGGTGTTGCTGTGTGTCACACCTATACCCATGGTTTTACCAAACCGTGGGTATAGGTCAGGACCCCTATCCCGACATCGTTCCAGCCCACGGTTCCCAAAACCATGGGTATAGCCTATACCCATCGTTTTGGAGGCTATACCCACGGTTTCGAACCATGGGTATAGGTCATTTTTTCTAATAGAGCAGAAAAGGAGCTAATAACAAGCCACTCATAGGAGTGTTTGAAAAAAACCCTCCCCCATGAAATGGGGGTGCTCGGCACTAGGTGATCAACTTGGTTAGGGATTGAATAAGAAACAAAAGAACTACAATTATATAATATATATAACAAGAACTCATCCCAACCTAGGAGTTCCAAAACCATCCTAAGCACAAACACCCTTGTTACTATTCATTCACACGAACCAACGAACCCACAGTCGTATCGCCACTCATCCCGAAAAAACATTTCCCTATAGATTCCATGATTTTTTTTATGTTTAAGTGATTCCATTTAAGTGAATTATTTACCATTGGGCTACTAACAGGCATAACCACATGCCAGAGAAAGAGAAACAGCCAAACAGCAATTTAAGCATTCACACCCGATTCTCTTGTAATGTCACAAAAACAAAGGGATCTGAGAGATCCCTCAAAGTACTAGAACTAAAACAAGCCCCGAGATATATCCCCACACAGATTCAGATTCACAACCAACAACCGATCCACAACAGAGGAACTCATCCCCGACCACATCACCCCATAAGCATCAAGCAGGACAACACGCCTCCTACCAAAACTGATTAGGGAAACATCCAGGTTCAGGCACCTCATTCATTAGGTTATTCTTTCTGTTGGTTAATAGGGGTGACCACACAAAAAATGATGTTCACTAGGAATCCATTTAACCAACCGAATTTAGATTATTAACCAATTTCCATGTTACAATTATTTAATCACGTAAATATCTGGCAGCACAGAAGTTCATTAGTGCACAAGGAAAAATAACCAACAACCATGATTTTAAGTGATAATGAGACCATATAATTCACAACACATAATCAAGAATAATAAAATACAACTGAAACATCGACCACCCCCCCCCCCTTCAGTCTTGAAAAGTCTGCATGTTATCTTCATTAATGTTTGGTTTCATCCTTCCCGTCGAAACAGAAGCATACCCACCCCACATGATACACAGTAAAAGAGGCGAAGGAAAACCCCTACTTGGATGATCAAAGATCAATGTTTCTCTTGACGTTCCATGAACAGGAAATGCGCAACTTGCAGGGGAGGAATTTCAGGGACTCCAAGGGTGAGCAGAAAGGCTCCAGCACAGGCGCACCACTTTCCTTGGGAAGGGGAACTCCAAATGCACAAAGAAGAAAAGGAGACTAGCCTAGAGGAAGAAGAAATAATTTCTAGAGTGATATAAAGATGAGCCCGAGCATTACCAGATATCAAGATCTTCGGCAGCTTTAAAGGCGGATTGTGGTTTCACCACGCGGTTGAGTGGTTACACACGATAGGATTAATTTTTATTTAATAACTCTCATCTGGAAAAGGTGGTAACAGTTGGGAATTTAAGGATTTTATATAAATAGAGGGAAACGTTACACACAGCTAGGTCCATTGAGGGTATCCCCACTCTTAGGAATTTAAAACACTGACCGTGGGGCTAAAAACTGGTCTGAACTACTTCCAAAAGGTTAAAAATGATTAAAAGTAGCATTATGGGAAAAACTGTAGAAGAAAATACCTGAAAAGGCTGTATGACACCGATCGTGTCACCCGGATCGGTGACACACCGATCATTTCCCACTGATCGGTGACACACCAATCGGTCGCACTGATCGGTGACACACCAATCGTGTCGCACCGATCTGTGACCCACTGATCATGTCGCACTGATCAGTGACACACTGATCATTTCCCACCGATTGGTGACACAATGATCGATCACACACTGATCGGTCGCACACCAATCAGTCCCACAATGATCAGTCGCTTCGATCGGTCGCACACTGATTTATCACACACGGATATGATGTCCTACCACCGAGACACCACCCTTAGGATCCTGAATTTGGCAAAGGGATGAACCATGAGGGTCAAGGCCATTACATCAGATACCCCTCGAACTATTCTCGTCCTCAAGAATCAAAGCTAGACCTGAAGAGAAGAGAGGGGTCCGAACCCCCCCCCCCCCAAAGATACCTCTCGGGGACAAACCATCCCATACAGCCACACCTAACTAAGGTCCATATTTTCCTAACACACGGTTCCGGGAGTTACATCATCCAAGTTAAGATACTATCCTCTTTGGGTGGCACTGACTCACCCGCATGAGTTTAGTCGCATCCACCTTAATGTGTCTTTATTAGGGGTCAAGTCCTCCCTTCCCCACCTATTAGGACTTTTCATAACATTCACAAGGTATGAAAACAAAACATCTCATAAACCAAAGAGGTCAGTATTACATCAAAAACAAGTATAAAACAAAACAGAAGAAACCTCAAAATAGCTCTGGGTATTGGGCGCGCATCTGTGCCTCCCATTCCTAGGTACTCTCCTCGAGCCCGTCATGCCTCTATAACACACGAACCAAAGGGATGGTTCATCCATGGAGAATCTTATCCTCACGATCCTCGATCCTCACCAGTCTTTCTACAAAAATTGCTTCAGACTTGATATCTAGGTTTCCCCAGTCGAGGACGTGTGAATCATCGTGTAGATATCGTCGGAGCTGAGACACATGGAAGACATCGTGCAGTCTTATTAGCGGTGGTGGTAGTGCTAGCTGATAAGCCACTTCACCGACCCACCGCACCACTTCGAATGGTTCGATGAATCTTGTCGAAAGCTTACTCCCCCAGCCGA
Organism: Viscum album; assembly: GCA_963277665.1. NCBI lineage: Eukaryota > Viridiplantae > Streptophyta > Magnoliopsida > Santalales > Viscaceae > Viscum > Viscum album. Next base: position 623,510,684 of record OY728137.1, on the reverse strand, counting down.
ACCTCCGTTGTCCACGCTGAGGGGAGACCATCAAGAATTTGTGGTCCCCGACCTCAAACTCTAAGGGTATTCTCATATTATTAGCATACGACTTCTGTCGGTCCTGAGCTGCCTTCATCCTCTCCTGTATAAGTTGAACCTTCTCTGTAGTGCTCTACACCACCTCTAGGCCAAGAACTCCTGCTTCCCTAACCTCAGTCCAGCACACGGGTAGTGACATGGCCTCCCGTAAAAATCCTCGAACGGAGCAATGCCAATGGTAGAGTGATGGCTATTATTGTAAGAAAACTCTAACAGAGGCAATTTCCACACCCATGAACCCCCAGAGTCTAGAATACATGCCCGTATCATATCCTCCATTGTCTAGATAGTGCACTATATCAGTCAATCTTTCTGGGGGTTTAAGGCTTTGCTAAGATGTCTCTAGGTAACATAAGCATGTTGTAATACTCTCCCAACTCATGAGGTAAAGCGTGCATCCCTATCCAAGACTATGGACCTCGTAATTCCATGCAATCGCACTACCTCATCCACGTACCTCTCTGTTAAGGCATCCAATGCACCCAAATCCTTGATCACCAGAAAGTGAGCTGATTTTGTCAACTGGTCCACTACAACCCAGATAGCATCACAACCTCCTTGAACATTGGGTAGTCCTGTGAAGAAATCCATCAAGATGTCATCCCACTTCCACACTGGGACATCTAAAGGTTGTAACAGACCACCTGGGATGCGATGTTCAATCTTCACCTACTGACACATGAGGCACTTTGCTACGAACTCTTCCACCGCCCACTTTACCCCGGGCCACCAGAATTGACCTCTTAAGCCCTGGTACATTTTAGAATCTCTCGGGTATACTGCCAATAGTGAGTTTTGGAACTCACCAATAACTCTCTCACGGATCATCTCCGGAACAAACAACTTCCCTCTAAAAAGCATATGATTATGACTTCCACACTTCCTAAGCATCACCATGGTTAACCTGATCATGCATTACTTCACTCTCTATGTCTCCCCACCACTAGTGCAGAATACGTTTTTTACGTCACCATTTTTTACGTCGGTTATATACAACCGACGTCATAATATGTCAAACGAGGTTTTTTACGTCGGTTATTTAATAACCGACTTAAAAACCTGTGTTCGGTACACCTTTAATGTCGGTTATAAAAATAACCGACGTTATTAATCATGCGGCTTCGTTTTTTACGTCGGTTATACATTAACCGCCATAAAAATCAGAAGCGGGGGTTGTTTGTTACGTCGGTTATTTAATAACCGACGTAAAAAACGCGGTTTTTGAATGCCTTTTTACGTCGGTTATAAAATAACCGACGTGAAAAAAGAATCCGCAGATGTTTTTGACGTCGGTTATGGAATAACCGACGTAAAAAAACGCGGATTTTGAGCCCTTTATAACGTCGGTTATAAAATAACCGACGTAAAAAAAGAATCAGAGGAAGGTTTTTACGTCAGTTATTGAATAACCGACGTTATAAATGTTTTTAAAAAAATTATAACGTCGGTTATTGAATAACCGACGTGATAACTCATTTAAAAATTTACCCAGACCCATGGATTGTCATTCGCGAGTTTACCTTCGACAGTCGCGACTCGTCTCTCTCGCGCGTAAACCCGAATCGGCTCGTCCATTTCGTTGGTTTAGATTCGTTTTGCGATCATCGTTTCTCATATTTAATCTCCTCAGATCAATCATCTAAACTCACAGCACTCAGGTAATCCTCCCACTCGTTCGTTTTTTTTTCGCGGATAGTATATATATATGTGTTGTGATTTTTTTGTTGAAACTAGCTAAGATTCTTCGATTGCGAACCCTTTTAACTCGTTTTGGCACCATAATCTTATTTATCATCCCTAGATCTATTAGTTCAACTTGCAATATTGACTAATTTTATGATTTCACTAATTTTTCATCGTTTTCTATAAATCCCCGAGAGGGTTGGGGCGTGTCCATTTGGATGGGTTGCCCTTTTACAGTTGTTACTACTTTATTCACACACAACCATGGCATAGGTGCATGGATTTGGGATCACATCACCATTTTCACCCCCTGCAAACAAAGTTTCACGAGGAGGACTCGCCAGATTTCCCCTCGGCATGTTAAAAATTTTAGATACCCTCTTTTCAGCAAGTAAAAAATTAACTAGTTTTTTCTTCACTACTTATCCTAAACAAATAAAACCACCATTCTTTCTAGAACCTCTACTAGACCCATTGCATCCATCAACATACATATTTGGATCTGAAAGCATCCCTTAAGCCTTATGTTCGATGCTAACATCCTTTACTGATCTATAGAAAATATGATGGTCTGCTAAGCTCTCCATTTAAAAGTCAAACCCCACCAATTATTCATCCTCATCATGAGAAAATGGCACAACATCTGAATTTCTGATTCAATCTCTTGGGTCACTGAACAAACATTAACTCCTTCAAATCCACACCTGGAATAGACAACCTAATGTCGAGTTCCTTCTCTATCTATTGAAACTCAGTTCTTACTCCACACCTAAAAACATTCTTTGAATGACCCAACTTCTTGTTATAGTAAATTTTCAGTGATTCCAGGGGGGTGGGAGGGCTATCAAGAGGGTTGGAGGGTGTCCAGGGGGGTGTCCAAGGGGGTAGGGTGTGGGGGGTGGTGTCCAGGAGGGGTGGGGGGCTGTCCAGAGGGGTCGGGGGGTGTCCAGGGGGGTTTACAAGGGGGTGGGTGGGTGTGGGGGGCTGTCCAAGGGTGTGGGTGGGTGTTGGGGGGTGTCCAAGGGGGTAGGGGGTGGGGGTGGTGTTTAGGAGGGGTGGGGGGGCTGTCCAGAGGGTTGGGGGGTGTCCAGGGGGGTGTCCAAGCAGGTCGGGGGTGGGGGGTTGTGTCCAGGAGGGGTGGGGGTGCTTTCTAGAGGGGTCGGGGGCTGTCCAGAGGGGTCGGGGGGTGTCCAGGGTGGTGTCCAAGGGGATGGGTGGGTGTGGGGGTTGTCCAAGGGGGTGGTGGCCTGTCCAGAGGGGTCGGTGGGGTGTCCAGGGGGTGTCCAAGGGGTTGGATGGGTGTGGGGGGCTGTCCAAGTGGGTGGAGGCCTCTCCAGAGTGTATTTGGGGTTGTCCGAGTGGGTGGGGGGCTGTCCAGAGGGTTGGGGGATGTCCAGGGGGGTGTCCAAGGGGGTAGGGGGTGGGGGGGTGGTGTCCAGGAGGGGCGGGGGGCTGTCCAGAGGGGTCGGGGGGTGTCCAGGGGGGTTTACAAGGGGGTGGGTGGGTGTGGGGGGCTGTCCAAGGGTGTGGGTGGGTGTTGGGGGGTGTCCAGGGGGGTGTCCAAGGGGGTAGGGGGTGGGGGGTGGTGTTTAAGAGGGGTGGGGGGCTGTCCAGAGGGTTGGGGGTGTCCAGGGGGGTGTCCAAGCAAGTCGGGGGTGGGGGCTTGTATGCAGGAGGGGTGGGGTGCTTTCTAGAGGGGTCGGGGGCTGTCCAGAGGGGTCGGGGGGTGTCCAGGGTGGTGTCCAAGGGGATGGGTGGGTGTGGGGGGCTGTCCAAGGGGGTGGCGGGCTGTCCAGAGGGGTCGGTGGGGTGTCCAGGGGGGTGTCCAAGGGGGTGGATGGGTGTGGGGGGCTGTCCAAGTGGGTGGCGGCCTCTCCAGAGGGTATTTGGGGTTGTCCGGGTGGGTGTGGGGGCTGCCCAGAGGGTTGGGGGATGTCCAGGGGGTGTCCAAGGGGGTGGGGGGTGGGGGGTGGTGTCCAGGAGGGGTGGGGGCTGTCCAGAGGGGTTGGGGGGTGTCCAGGGGGGTTTACAAGGGGGTGGGTGGGTGTGGGGGGTTGTCCAAGGGTGTGGGTGGGTGTTGGGGGGTGTCCAGGGGGGTGTCCAAGGGGGTAGGGGGTGGGGGTGGTGTTTAGGAGGGGTGGGGGGGGCTGTCCAGAGGGTTGGGGGGTGTCCAGGGGGGTGTCCAGGGGGGTGTCCAAGGGGGTAGGGGGTGGGGGTGGTGTTTAGGAGGGGTGGGGGGCTGTCCAGAGGGTTGGGGGGTGTCCAGGGGGGTGTCCAAGCAGGTCGGGGGTGGGGGGTTGTGTCCAGGAGGGGTGGGGGTGCTTTCTAGAGGGGTCGGGGGCTGTCCAGAGGGGTCGGGGGGTGTCCAGGGTGGTGTCCAAGGGGATGGGTGGGTGTGGGGGGCTGTCCAAGGGGATGGCGGCCTGTCCAGAGGGGTCGGTGGGGTGTCCAAAGGGGTGTCCAAGGGGGTGGATGGGTGTGGGGGGCTGTCCAAGTGGGTGGAGGCCTCTCCAGAGGGTATTTGGGGTTGTCCGGGTGGGTGGGGGGGCTGTCAAGAGGGTTGGGGGGTGTCCAAGGGGGTAGGGGGTGGTGTCCAGGAGGGGCGGGGGCCTGTCCAGAGGGGTCGGGGGGTGTCCAGGGGGGTGTTATATCTTACTATATTTTGTTTAAAAAATAATATTCAAGCATATTTTTTTAAATACACATCGATTTGTTTTATATTTCAAAATTGTTTACATTCAAATTATGATTTTTTTTCATATAAACATATATTTGTCTTATCTAAAAAATATATATATTTTTGCTATTTGTTATAGGTAATAATGAGTCGAAGTTGGATTACGGCACATCGAATGAGCAATGAATATGAGGAAGGTGTTGATGCCTTTTTGGAATTTTCTAAACGAAATGTTCCAAGTTGTGACATTTTTTTCTGTCCATGCCTGAAATGTCTGAATATGAAGAAGTTGAAAAGTAGAGAGATAAAAGATCATCTGATTTGTCATGGTTTCAATCCGAATTACAACCCTTGGATTTGGCATGGCGAAACTGGACAGAATGTCACTGATGATAATGAATCGCAAGATGGTAACTCCGATGGAATTGAAGAAATGATTCGCGATATTGTAGCAGAACAAATTGAGATAGAACCGACAGTTGCACGTCTATATGGTGATGCCGAAAAACCATTATATCCTGGTTGTACAGATTTTACGGTTTTGTCGGCGGTGTTAAGATTGATTAACCTGAAGGCGAAACATGGATGGAGTGACAGAAGTTTTACAGAGCTGCTACAATTGATGAAAGACATTCTTCCAAAAGATAACGATCTTCCAGATTCACATTATAAGGCCAAAAAAATATTATGCCCAATGGGATTGGGATACAGGAAAATACATGCCTGTCCGAATGACTGCATTATATATAGGAAGGAATATGAATTTCTGAAAGAGTGTCCTAAATGTGGGACATCACGGTATAAGGTGAAAGAAAAATCACAAGCTGATGTAGAGATTACAAAGCTCCCTTCAAAGGTATTTTGGTATCTTTCTATAATTCCTCGTTTCAAACGTTTATTTGCTAATTAACATGATGCAAAAAGGTTAAGATGGCATGCTGATGAGCGGGTATGTGATGGAAAAATACGTCATCCAGCTGATTGTCCACAATGGAAGAAAATTGATGCCCAGTACCCTACATTTGGAAATGAAATTAGAAATCTGAGACTAGGCTTGTGCACAGATGGAATGAATCCATACCGAACCCTCAGTAGCACACATAGTTCATGGCCTGTTTTATTGGTAATTTACAACCTCTCTCCTGAAGTTTGTATGAAGCGCAAATATGTCATGTTGAGTATCATGATCTCTGGTCCAAAGCAACCCGGCAATGATATTGATGTATACTTGTCACCGCTGATTGATGATTTGAAACTGTTATGGGCTGATGGTATTAGGGTGTATGATTCTTATAAAATGGAATATTTTCAACTGCATGCAGTGCTTCTATTCACTATAAATGACTTCCCAGCATATGGAAATTTGTCTGGATACAGTGTTAAAGGGCATAAAGCATGTCCAATTTGCGAACAACAGACGTCATATTGTCAATTGCATCATGGGAGGAAAACAGTGTACATGGGTCATCGAAAGTTTTTGCCTATGGATCACCCTTATAGAAGACTAAAAAAGGAATTCAATGGCTCACAAGAATTTGATACTGCTCCAAAACCTTTATCCCCAGATTTGTATTTTGAGAGGGTGAAAAACCTTGATGTGACATTGGGAAAGACACAGAAATATGGTAATGATAGACATATTTGGAAGAAAAGGTCAATATTTTTTGAGCTACCATATTGGAGGTATCATGAAGTCAAACATAATATTGATGTCATGCACGTGGAGAAGAATATCTGTGATTCTTTGATCGGAACATTGCTAGATATTAAAGGAAAGACAAAAGATGGGTTGAATGCAAGGTTAGACCTACTATCAATGGGAATACGTTTGGAGTTAGCTCCCACTCCTAAAGGAAGACGAACATTTCTTCTCCTGGCTTGTCATACATTATCGAAGAGGGAGAAAAGTAGCTTCTGTCAGTGTCTTCATGATATCAAAGTGCCTCAAGGTTATTCTTCAAATGTAAAAAATTTTGTCTCATTGAAAGACTTGAAGTTGATAGGTATGAAATCACATGATTGTCACGTCATGATGCAACAAATTCTACCAGTTGCACTGCGTGGAATATTGCCCATCCGTGTCAGAAAGACTATAATGAGGTTGTGTTATTTTTTCAATTCAATTTGTAACAAGGCGATTGATGTGAATGCTTTGAACATTTTGGAAAAGGATGCAATTTTTATACTTTGTCATTTGGAAATGTATTTTCCTCCAACTTTTTTTGATATGATGGTGCATTTAATGATTCATCTGGTTCGAGAAATAAAGCTTTGTGGACCTGTATATCTTTGTTGGATGTATCCTTTTGAAAGGTATATGAAAATATTAAAGGGATATGTTAAAAATCCATATCGACCTGAAGCCTCCATTATTGAAAAGTATATTTCTGAGGAGGTAGCAGAGTTTTGTACAAGCTACTTGGCTACGGCGCAACACATAGGTTTGCCTCCATCTCGCCATGAACGGGTTAATAATGAGGGAAAGGGGATTCGTGGCTTGAAAGTCAAATCACTGTCATCTGAATAGATGAAGAAGTTAGAATCATACATCTTGAATAACATAGATGATGTTCAACCGTATATCACATTGCATATTAATGAGTTGAAACAATGTCATCCAAAGAAGAAAGAAATGTGGATTTTGAATGAGCACAACAAAACTTTTTTGCCATGGTTTAAAAAGACCTTGCTTGGTAGATCAGATGTATCAGAGACATTAAAATGGATAGTGGGTGGTCCATCTTTAAATGTGATAACATAGTCCGCTTATGACATTAATGGCTATACATTTCATATGAAAGCTCGGGACAAGAGAAGTGCAGTTCAGAATAGTGGTGTATTGGTGTTTGCAGAAGCAATGCATTTTTCGAGTGCTAAGGACAGAAACCCAATTTCGGCATCAAGTGCATATTATGGAGTGATTGTAGACATATGGGAGGCTGATTACTTTAAAATTAAAGTTCCTGTTTTAAACTGTAAATGGTTTATCGGTAACAACAGTGTCATACACGATGAATTTGGAATGACACTTGTTAATCTGAATAGATTGGAAGACACAGCTGATTCTTTTATAATGGCAACACATGCCAAACAAATTTTCTATGTAGTAGATCAATCAGATATGCAGTGGGCTGTTGTTTTACAAGGGAAAAAACAATATGTTGGTGAGGATGAATTTGATGAAGATGCTGATTTTTGTGAGATCCCTACTTCCATGGAAAGATTAACAGAACATAATGATGAGTATGTTGAAGACATGGTTTGTGCCATAAGGAACGATCACGACGAAGGAATTTGGGAAAACAATCCAACTGTACATTCCTAAAATTATAGGTAACACATGTTTATTTCTTGTTTACATTTAGTTTTTTCATATAATGTTAGATATTGTAAATTTTTTACTTATTAAAACATGTATCAAACCAAAATGATAAAACAATAAAAACCGTAAAGAGGAGAAGTCCTGGGCGCACCGGCTGGCCGGTGGTGGATCACCGGTTGGCCGGTGGTCCAGACAGAGAGGAAGGCTCTCTGTCTGGTCCACCGGCCGGCCGGTGGTGAACAGCGGCCGGCCGGTGGCCCAGACAGAGCAAGGCTGGCTCACCACATGCCGGCCGGTGACACCAGGCAGTGGGCAAGTCTACTACCTGGGTCCTCCGGCTGGCCGGTGAGCTCACACCGGCTGACCGGTGGACTCAGTGAGTCCACTTTTCAGCTTTCTTGGGCCAACTCCTTGGCAACCTTTTGCCTATCAACAAAAACAATTGAAAACAAGTTAGAACATAATAAGAGTGATTGTGATCATTAAAATCCAAGAGAGAGGGGTACAACAGACTGTGTTTACCATGTTTATCATTGTTTAACATGCTTACCATATTACCAATGTTTACTATTATGTAATTTAGTACACTTTTCTATTTTATGATTAAGTAGTATTACAATATTTGAATTTGTATATTTGTGAACTAATGTTTGTTTTTTTGATTTGAAGGAAAATGACAGATCAATCAGTTGATCAGCCACATGATTCTGGAGATGAGCATATTGGTCATACATCTGGGGAGGAACATTCACATGCTCCTATTACGAAAAAGAGTTCAAAGGTTGGTAAGCGTGGGTGCACACGTTTACCAAAATTATCACTTGCCCGTACGAAGGAGGAGAGGATAGTCGTAGAGTTTGATGATGATGATCTTCCTAGAGGTCCAAATGCTAAAGATTTTAAGGGTTTTGTAGCAACTCAGGCTAAGAGCAAAGTAAGCATTCTCTATGATGATTGGAGAAGTGTGGATAAGGCGATAATTTCTCAGCTGTGGGAGACCATTTTGGTAAGATCTTTTTCTATTGTTTGACTGTTCTTTAAATTTTTCTAGTATATATAATATTTTTAACCTCTTTTTTATCAGATGACATTTGATATTCCTGACACTGGAGGAGTCAGGAAGAAATGCTTATCGTTGGCTGCTAGGAGATGGAGGGATTTCAAATCAACCCTCTCATCTGATTTCATTTATGGTCATAGGAGTCGTGAGAATCCATGTCCTATATATCCTTTTATAGATGAAGACACATGGAGACAATTTTTTGAAAGTAGAAGAAAAGAATCATTTTTGGTAAGGGAAATGTAAACTTTTATAAGCTTTCTTATATAAATGATCTTATTATTGTTTTGTTAATGATTACTTATTCTTAATTTACAGCAAACAAGGAAAGCTCATCAAGAGATCCAATCTAAAAATGTATACCCTCATAGTTTATCTCGGGGAGGGTATGCATTATTGGAAGAAAAAATGATGGCAGAAAAATTTCAACAACTAAGAGCTGAGTCTTCAAGCTCTGGAGAGGTGGCCCCTCCATCCCCTCCATCTAGACATGAGAAATGGAAAAGAGCTCGGAAGGGCAAAAAAGGACAATATCTTTCGGAAGAATCGAGACTCGTAGTTGAGAGGATTGTAAGATATCTATTTTATTTATTTAAGTTTACTATTTTCGTCATATATTTCCAATCATTATAGAAATGTTCAATTAATTATTACAGGACTCTCTTGAGGAGCAGAGTTCACAGGGGACATTTACACCATCTGGGAGGGAAGATATTTTATCTGTGGCATTGGGAAAGCCCGAACATCCTGGCCGTGTAAGAGGATATCCGGCAGGTGTATCGGTAAGAAAAGTGTTGCCACGTTCCTCAACTTCTAACGTTGAGGGAGTTTATAAAAAAAATAGAATCCTTGGAGGCTGAAGTCCATAATATTAATGCGACAATGGAGGACAAGATTAGAGTATCAGTGCAGTTTATGTTTACAGACTTGCAAAGACAATTTCAGGGTGAAGCTCCCACTCCACCTCTCCCAGTAGCTCCCACTCCCCCACCTCAGCCTGCGGACCCCATTTTTGATCCTCCTCCTCCGCCGTAGCTACCTACTTATTGTGAGTTGTATGTTGATGATCCTCAACATCATATAGTTGCATATGGGATGGTATATTGTATAGGAGATACAGTTCATCATCAACAGTTAGAGGTAGAGAATCAGAGGGTCACTGTACAGGATATTATAGATAGATCAGCTCGGATACCATTACCTACAGATGAGGTGACGACAGTTGGACATAGTATCGGCCATTTTTTACTTTGGCCATCCAGACTTCTTCGACTCATTACCATAGAGGTATGGATGTTATATCTTTTATTTTATATTTTTATTAATGTTTTATCATTTGAAAACTAATATATTTTTCAATTTATTTTTACAGGAATACTTCAAAGGTAAAGAAATACTGTATAGAAAACAACAAAGACAGATAGCTATGACATCAGATGCAGATACTAGCAGTCTTGAAAAATTGTCAAGATATTTAAATTTGTTGGCGGATCATTATGACTTTACAATGGAAGCTCATGTCTGTGGACGTGAACTAAGTGTGGGGATTATGAAAACTGATATCATGGAGTTTGTCACTAGAGATAAGTTGGGCATCAACGTGGTGCAAATTTTTATCATGTAAGTCTTAACACCTTTTCCTTGCGTTATATTTATTAAAAATGTATACTTATGTCTGCTTTGTATTAGGTATCTGTATAAAATTTGTGAGAGGAATGAGCTGACAGATTTATATGGATTCTTGGACCCACAATTGATTTCCCCTAAAGCATGTGCATTGGATGAGGAACAAAGAATGATTTATATTGCTGATAGATTTGAAAAGAATGTAATCACACAGTGTTGGATGATGCCTTTTTGTGAGAGGTATGAAACAAATCCCTCTCAAAGAGTTAATTATCTTTTAACATAAAAAACCACTAACGTTAAATTTCCTTTTATCAGGGATCATTGGATGTTAGGGGTGTTTTGCCCTAGGGAGAAAGCACTTTATTGGATATGCTCTCTCCATGATGATGTGCGAGAAAGTTTTAAGAATATATTGGAAACGTAAGTTTCAATTTCACAATAGTTTTATATATTATAATGAATTTTAAATTTACCCCATTCGTATTATTTTCTAATAGGGCATGGGTCCACTTTCACAAAAGCGCAAAGAAAAGGAATTTCAAGATCAAATATGTACATGCGAAGGTAAATATCCATTTATAATTTGTACATTTTGATTTATTACATAAAAATAATATATTGAATTTACACTCATTAAAACAGAAATGTCATGAGCAACAAGGCATCATCGAATGCGGATATTACATGTTAAGATTTATGTATGAAATAATAACAACTGGGACAGTTCTGAGTTTTGACCTGGTAAGATTTCCTCTTTCTCATAATATTTCAATTTGATTTATTCATTATACACGTTGACTACTATCCTTTTCCTTTGTAGCTTTTTGATGACCCTCAACCCTTTACTGCTGAAGATATCAAACACTTACAAGTGGAGTGGTCAAATTATTTTACAGGTTTGATTGACTTTTAGTTGTTTGTAATGTAAAATGTAATTTTGAATATTGTCAATGTAATTGTGTATTTCGTAGTCGTTTAGGTTGGATTTAGTTTTTTTTGAAGTTGACAGTGTAAGTTTTGAATGTTATATAAGTGAATGTTTAATTTTTCTTTACTTCTTGTTTTGGTCTACTGTTGATGGTTTTTCTGGTCTGGATTTTGGTATGGGGGGAGAGGTTCCAAGGGGGTGGGTGGGTGTTTGGGGGGTGTCCAAGGGATATGGGAGGGGTGTCCAGGGTGTGTTTGGGGCTGTCCTAGGGGTTGGGGGGTGTAAATGAGGGTGGGGGTGTCCAAGGGGTGGGGGGTGTCCAAGGGATATGGGAGGGGTGTCCAAGGTGTGTTTGGGGCTGTCCAAGGGGCCGGTTGGGTGTAAATGAGGGTGGGGGGGGGGGGCTGTCCAAGGGGTGGGGGGTGTCCAAGTGGTGGGGGGTGTCCAAGGGATATAGGATGGGTGTCCAAGGGGTTTTTGGGGCTGTCCAAGGGGATGGGGGGGTTTCCAAGGGGTCGGGGGGGTTTCCAAGGGGTCGGGGGGTGTCCAGGGGGTGGGGGGTTGTCCAAGGGGTGGGGGGTGTCCAAGGGGTGGGGGGGTGTCCAAGGGATATGGGAGGGGTGTCCAAGGGGTGTTTGGGGCTGTCCTAGTGTTCGGGGGGTGTAAATGAGGGTGGGGGGCTGTCGAAGGGGTGGGGGGTGTCCAAGGGGTGGGGGTGTCCAAGGGATATGGGAGTGGTGTCCAAGGTGTCTGGGAGTTCTGTCCAAGGGGCCGGTTGGGTGTAAATGAGGGTGGGGGGGCTGTCCAAGGGGTGGGGGGGGTGTCCAAGGGGTGGGGGTGTCCAAGGGATATGGGAGGGGTGTCCAAGGGGTGTTTGGGGCTGTCCAAGGGCTCGGGGGGGGGGTGTCCAAGGGGTCTGGGAGGGCTGTCAAGGTGTGGGGGGTGTCCAATGGGTGTTTGAGGCTTTACTAGGGGTCTTGGGGGTGTAAATGAGGGTGGGGGCTGTCCAAGGGGTGGGGGGGTGTCCAAGGGGTGGGGGTGTCAAAGGGATATGGTAGGGGTGTCCAATGGGTGTTTGAGGCTGTACTAGGGGTCGTGGGGGTGTAAATGAGGGTGGGGGGGGGCTGTCCAAGGGGTGGGGGTGTCCAAGGGTTGTGGTGGGGCTCCAATGTGGTGGGGGAGGGCTGGCCAGGTTGTTAGGTGTGTCTAGATGAGGGTGGGGTTCAGTTGGGGCTTGGGGGAGGGCTGGCATGGTTATTTTTATTGTTTGGTTTCTGGTTGCTTTTTGGTGAGAGAAGTGCAATTTTTTTAAAAAAAAAATATATCGCTTTCACATCGGTTATTTTATAACCGACGTGGTAAATAAATCGGTAGGGGTTTATCACGTCGGTTTTTTCGAGAACCGACGTGATAAACCGTTCCCGGGCCTTTTATCACGTCGGTTCTTAATATAACCGACATGCTAAAAGGCCTGGGAATCGATGTACCACGTCGGTTATTGGATAACCGACGTGCTAAAACGTTTCCCAGGCCTTTTTATCACGTTGGTTATTTAAGAAACCGACGTGATAATAGGCCCGGGGAAGGGTTAATCACGTCGGTTATTAATGAACCGACGTGATAAACACCATGATGTTAGGGATGTTACGTCGGGTTTTAAATAACAGACGTAAAAAACGTTATTTATAACGTCGTCCGTATTAACGTCGCCTAAAAACCGACGTAAATAATGAAAAATAACCGACGTAAAAAATGTTTTCTGAACTAGTGCACTGAGACTCTTCCACCGGCCGTAGGAGAGAGGATTGCACTGTCATCTGAAATAGACAACCCCTACCACCATCCTCCCTTACATCTAGGTGCAGGGCATCCAACTCCTCCATCGCCATCCAAGAATCTACCAACTCTCGAACCACATCCTCCTGTGACTTCCTGCTGAAGGAATCAGCCACCACATTCCATTTTCCTAAGGTGTAAGAAATCTCGATGTCATAGTCCTGAAGGAACTCCATCAACCTTCATTGTCTTAAGTTCAAGTCCTACTGGGAGAAGATATAATTCAAGCTTTTTTGATTTGTGAAGACCACGAAGCGCACCCTGATGAGGTAATTCTGCCACAACATTAGTGAGAACACGACTTCCGCAAGCTCCAGATCATGGGTGGCATAATTACGCTCATGGGGACGTAAATGTCTAGACCCATAAGAGATCACCCCTTGTCATTGCATCAGTACACACCTGAGGCCTTGTCCTGAAGTATCACATAATACCTCATATGTCGCCCCTTCTTCTGGGAACCTTAGCACTGTGGCACTTACCTACTTCTCCTTCAGATAGATAAAGGCTGCCCCACACTGCCCATCCCATACGAAAGCCTGATCCTTCTTGGTCAAGGCTATCAAAGGTGATGTAACTCGGGAGAAGTTTGGTACGAACCTCCTGTAGTAACCTACCATTCCAAGTAAACTACGAACCTATTACACGTTCTTGGGTGGTTTCCAAGAAACAACTTCCTCGACCTTCAATGGGTCCACTGTTATTCCCTTCGTGGACACCATGTGCCCAAGGAAGTGCAATTCTCACATCCAAAACTTGCACTTGGACAATTTCCCATATAGTTGGTGCTGTCGGAGGACCTCTAAAACTGTTCGCAGGTGCTTAGTATGATCCTCCTATGACCCTGAGTTGATCATTATGTCTTCAATAAACACAACTACAAATTGATCCAGGTATTCCCGGATGAAGGAGTTCATGAGTCCCATGAACACAGCTGGTGCATTCGTAACACCGAACGACATGACTACAAACTCAAAGAGTCCATACCTATATCTGAAGGAAGTCTTTGAGTTGTCTCCCTCCTTCATCCTAAACTGGTGATATCCAGACCATAGATCAATCTTAGAGGACCAACCTGCTCCCTTCAGTTGGTCAAAGAGATTGTCTATCCTCGGAAGAGGGTAGAGATTCTTGACCGTCACCTGATTCAGTCTCCTGTAGTCTATTCACAGCCTGATACCACCATCAGCCTTCTTCGGGAATAAGACTGGAGCACCCCATGGTGGCACACTTGGTTGAGAAAAACCCTTCTTCATCATATCGTCAATCTGAATCCGCAACTCCTGCAACTCAGAAGGCGCCATCGAAATCGGACGGGCACCAAGTTGCAAGTCTACCCCAAACTCAACATCATGTCGAGGGGGTAGAGTCTCCACCTCTTCAGGGAAGACATCCATAAACTCACCGACGATCCCTGGGACTTCCTCCATTTATGTATCCTCCGACTCCACTGGCAGTTCTGCTAATAAGGAAAGGAGGGGTCCACTCACCAATTACCTTCCTAGTAACATTGCTCGCCAATGAAAGTTACATGTTGGCCACCCAAGTATGAAAATACAATCCTTCCTCAGAAGCAGTCAATAATGGTACAAACAAATAATATCCAGTCAATGCTTAGGATGACATCGTATGGATGTATCTAGAACAGTAGAAGATCCCTGATTGACTGATGTGGACCAATAATCATTCTACACCCTAGAAAAACATAAAACAAGTCGGTATGACCTCCGAATGGTGTACTCAACACCAGGGGCACTGGAAGTCTCTCAAAATCTAGGCCCATATCACGAACCATATTGGGCACAACAAAGGAGTGTGAAGCTCTTGTATCGAACAAGGCATAGTCAAGAGTACTAAACAAGCTGATCATACCTCGAAAGACTTCCGGCCCTGCTGAAGTTTCTACCTCTGTGGCATATAACTACCCATGCCCAGCTCCCATGCCCCTCGGTTGTCGTCTTCCTCCCCAACCACGCCCTAGTCGAGGTCCTTAAAGAGTTCCCTGAGGTCGGCCTCCTCATGCGACGTCTGCCCTTGGAGGAGCGGAAGCTCACTGTCCCTGCTACTGCTGCTGAAAGGCCCTGGCTGGAAACTCCTGTGGTTGGGGTGGGTGCTAAACTGGACCACCCCCATTGTACTTTACTCGGTCTGGGCACAGATTCCGAAGGTGCCTATGGCTGCCAGATTTGAAGCATCTCAATCCTGGGCCCGAAAGGAAATGGCAAGGACTGGGAGATCGGAACTGGAACTACTGGATCATGCTCCCTACTGGTCGAAACCTAGAGGGCCCTGATGCTGGAGGCCTGCTGCTGACGGTCATCCCCTTCGATGAGCCCAACTGGATTACCTCTTGTGATACACCTCCCTGCGTATGCATCCTCTCCACCACATCAGATTTCTTCTGGACCTCCAAGTATGTCAGTAAGGTGAAGGGAGTAACAGCATACTGAAAAGATGGTCGAAGTGCCTCCTCCAAACGTTTCTCCTGAGACTCTTCATCTGGAAAGAGGTCCGGAGCAAAGAGGAGGAGATCCTTAAACTTGATCCCCATCTCTCTCACTAACATGCTCCCCTACTGGAGGGAGAGTAGCTCCTACCTCTTCTCAGCCTTCATCATGGAAGAGAGGAATTCTGCCTGAAACTCCCTCTAGAAGTTCATCCATGTAACCTCAGCCTCTCTCTTTTCCCTGAGGTAGAGTGTCCACCACTGACACACTGCTCCCCACATATGGCTTACATCCAGAGGAATCAAGTACTCCGTCGGAGCCCTGATCAAGATGAAAGCTATCACCAACTCCTCTAGACAGCTTTCTGTCTCCATGTCCGAGGTGCTGCCATCGTACTTCCCAAGGGTCTGTCACTGAAAGGAATGAAGTGTCCTCTACCGATCGGCCAAGTCAACCTCCTGGGCCTTAATCTCCTGCACTTATCGTGGTTGTATCCTAGGTTCCATAGGTTCAAGGTAAACAAGGAGTGCCTAAGACCGTGTAGTGTAGAATATTGTTCTTAATTTTTCTTAGACTTATTATTCATTTTAAATCCCCAAAAATACCCATGAAACACGAGAACACAAGTCATTATGATGAATGTACCTTCCCTAGGGTCTATACCCTACAATCAGTGTTGCCTTACTTAGTCGTTCGGTAGGCCCAGAGTCCTTGCATCAGATCATGGGGGCCCTAAAATCCCGTGTCCTAGCTAGTCATTCCTGGCCTATTTCACACACCAAGATTGTCCAACATTTATTCCCTACCATCTGATGCAATCCTCATTGTGCCTAACTTCAAAATTTATCCTATCTCCCAACCTCCCTTTGGTACCATTCTGTCATGACCCGCCTTAACCAAGATGAGAGAAGGGACAACAGGTTGCAAGACCCTTCCTTATTCAAGTTGAAGGAGATATAATGACCCCCGGAACCCACCTTCAATAGGTCTCAGAGTGGCGACTAGCACTAATGGTATAGAATCACACACAAGATGGATGGCATTACCCTTTTTTATTAAATAGGATCGGGAGATAAGATAATAAATCCCAACAACACCAAAAGTAGAAGTACAAGTAAATCCAAAACAAACCATTCTCATATGAAAGTTCCAAAAGTAAATGATACAAAAGTAAAAGAAAACCCCTAAAGGAAGTACCAAAAGAAAGAAAAATATCAACTAAAACAGTACCAACGTCTGAACTAGTACGACCCTGCACGATCCTTGAAGTCCTCCTGGAATCCTGAAAACAGTTTTATATACGTAGGGTGAGCATACAAGTATACTCATTAGGGAAAACCAAAATCACTTGTGCAAAAGTGGGGAGGCATTCTAATGCCCCGTGAGAAAAAAGATAACTGAAACACCTAGAAAGGAAAAATTTTCACCCAAGCCTTACCAAGGAACTCTCCCTAAATAACAGAAGTCAATAAATATAATAGTAATAACACATCAATGTTTGGGTACCCCACGCCACTTCCCCACTGGTTATCGAAGATATCCTATGCATCGAACCTCTCCCACCATTCTCACTACAGTCCCACTGCCACACCCCGCCCGCACACACCTATTCCACAACTACACATCCTTCCCGCAAACACCTGGGCCACAAAAACCATGCGTAACCACGCCCACAAATACCTAGGCCATAACAACTACTACCACGCCTGAAGACACATGGGCCTCATCCCAAAGACACTTGGGAGACAACATTCCTGCACATACTTGGGCAACCACCACAACTACCCTGCCTGAAGAATCTTGGGCTATAATGGACCTCAGGCCATCACAGCCTGCCCGATGAGTCTTAGGCTATTTGGGAAAGGGAGCAAAAAAGGAGATAATAACTAGCCACTCATAGAAGTGTTTGGAAAAACACCCTCCCCCGTGAAATGGGGGTGTTCGGCACTAGGTGCTCAACTTGTGTGGGGCGCGAATAAGAAAAACAAGAACTACAATTATATAATATATATAACAAGCACTCATCCCAACCTAGGTGTTCCAAAACCAACCTAAGCACAAACACCCTCATTACTATTCATTAACAAGAAGCACCAAACCCACAACCGTATCACAACTCATCCCGGAAAACAATTCCCCATAGAGTCCGTCTTTGTTTTCATGTTCAATTGATTCCATTTAAGTAAATTCAGCACTACTGGGCAACTAACTATCATAACCACAAGCCAGAGAATGAGAAACAGCCAAATAATAATTTAAGCATTTACACCCGGTTCTCTTGTAAAGTCACAACAACAAAGGGATCCGTGAGATCCCTCAAAGTACTAGAACTAAACCAAGCCTTGAGATATATCCCCAAACAGCTTCGGATTCACAACCAACAACTACGCCACAACAGAGGATCCCATCCCCAACCACATCGCCCCATAAGCATCAAGCAGGACAACACACCTCCTACCAAAACAGAGTTTAGAAACTTCCAGGTTCAAGCACATCATTCATTAGGTTCTTCTTTCTATTGGTCAACCGGGGTGGCCACACAAGGAATGACGTTCACTGGGCATCCATTTAACCAACCGAATTTAGGTGGTTAACCAATTTCCATGTTACAGCTATTTAATCAAGTAAATATCTGGCAGCACATAATTTCATTAGTGGACAAGGGAAAACCACCAATGGCCATGATTTTTAGGGGGAATGAGCCCGTACAATTAACAACACATAATCAATAATAAGAAAATACAGCAGAAACATCGACCACAACCCCCCTTAATTCTTTAAAAGTTCACTTGTTATCTTGATTAATGTTTGGTTTCATCCTTCCCACAGAAACAAAAGCATCCCCACCCCACATGATACACAGTAAGAGAGATGAAGTAAAAACCCTAATTGGATGATCAAATATCGATGTTTCTCTTGACGGGCCAAGAACTGGGGATGTGCCACTTGTAGGGGAGAAACGTCAGGGACTCCAAGGGTGAGAAGAAAGGCTCCAGCACAGGCGCACCACTTGCCTCGGGAAGGGGAACTCCAAACGCACAAAGAAGAAAAGGAGACTAGTCCAGAGGAAGAAGAAATAATTTCTTGTGTGGTCTAAAGATGAGCCCGGGCATTACTGGATATCAAGATCATCGGCAGATTTAAAGGTGGATTGTGGTTTCTCCATGTGGTTGGGTGGTTACAGATGACATGATTAATTGTTATTTAATAACTCTCATTCAGAAAAGGTGGTAACAGCTGTGACTTTAAGGATTTTATATAAACAGAGGGGAACATTACACACAGCTGGATCCGTTGAGGGTCGCCCCACTCTTAGGAGTTTAAAACATTGGTCATGGGGCTAAAAACATGCTTGAACCACTTCCAAATGTTTAAAAATGTTTAAAAGTAGTGTTATAGAAAAAACTATAGAAGAAAAAAACCCGACAAGGTTGTGTGACAATGATCATGTCGCACCGATCGGTGGCACACCGATCGTGTCACGCTGATCGGTGCCACACCGATCGTGTTGCGTTGATCGGTGACACACCGATCAAGTGGCACTGATCGGTGACACACCGATCGTTTCATGTCGATCAGTCTCCAACCAATTGGTCGCACCGATCGGTCACACACCGATATGATGTCCAACCACCGAGATGCCACCCTTAGGATCTGAAATTTGGAAAATGGATGGACCATGATGGTCTTGGCCATTACATATTTAATCACTAAAAATAAAAAATAATGTACCATGATAAGTAAATATAATTTATATTTAAATTGAATATTTATAACCTAACATACCTTCTTTTTATCCTTATGAAAAAAAATTAATGATAATAAATTTAAGACTGTGTTGTTACTCACTCTTCATTACAAAAAATATTATATAGGTGAAAATCAAGTCTATATGGAACCAAAATAACATATATTAGTTTTTTTTGTATTATGGATGAAATATAATCATCCAATAAAATTTTGAAAATTTTTATGGTTAACCCTAGTCTTTATCAAATTATTTTTACCCTAATTTACCTAATTTTAATTTTACTCTGGTAAAAAACATTCTATAATTACTATTCATAATGGCTAGAATTTAAAGAAAATAATTACCAAATTTGAACCAAAAAATTTCAAATATGGTTTTCATTTTATGAAATTCAAAACATATAGGTTGTGGAGTTTAACATAAAATTAATCCCACAAAAAGCGTTGAAATTTAGTTTTTAGATAAATGCCTTTTTTAGAGTACAAATGTTTTTAAAATAAATTTAAGTGTAAAATTCATAATAAATACTATAATCTGGTTTTTTAAAAAAAAAATTAACTCATAAAAATTTAAAAGTATATAGAAATTGAATTTTTATTTAAAATTACTTTAAAGAAAATATAGTTTTTAATAAAATTAGTTTTTTTCACTATTCGTTGAAAAACCAAACATTAAAGAGAAAACCTAAATTTCACTATAGTTTAATTTTGATATGATGTTTTCAAAATTGATAGAATTTATATCAAATAATCTTTTAAATTTTCATAAATTGATTATAATATTCCCCAAAAAAAAGATATAAATTACATTTTCGAACAAAACATAATTTTAAAGTACAATATGATTTCTAAAAATTGTGTGTGTATTTATTAAGAATAAACAAAAAAAAATATTTATTATGAAAATTATATATATATATATATATATATCTTAATTTTGATAATATTGTTCATACCCATAAATTCAATGACTACGTTAAAATAGTCATATTTAAATAATAATTTTATGTAGTTCATTTATGCTCAATGTGGCATGTCATACATTTTATCAAACATAATTTCATTTAAAAATATTTGGGTATTACATTATTTTACAATGGGATTCATTAAATTTTATTTCACATTTATTTACCATTTACATGATTATTTTATTATTAAATGGTATTCTCTTATTTCACTTGTCTAATTTAAATTACTTTTTGTAATAATAATATGTGGTGGCCTTTAATAGGATAGTACTTTATAGTATACATGAATGTCAAATAAAAATATGTTTTATGTTATTAAAAATACCTCCAAGTGTACATGTTTGTTGGAATGAAGATTATCTGAGAAGAATAATAAAATTTTTTTGAGCTTATTATAAACACCTATCATCATCAATCCAGAATTTTAATGTCCAAATGAGATTATTTATAGAAATTAAATTCCAAAAACGTTTTTAAGGGAAGATGATGGTTTATTTAGTTAAAAATGATGGGTGATTGCATTATTTAGGGTAGATTTATTCTAGTTAAGGTTATATAAACTAATCAGTTTCACACTACTCTATATTTCATACTAGTCACAACATGAACTGATGAGTCAGATAAACATGAATGGTGCACTATTAATGTGGATATATGTGAATGGAGTGTTACAAAAGTTTAGTTTCATGAATGAAGTGTCATCAAAATCAGTGATTTATGGGATATAAAACGTATAATATTTTCCTAATAATTCCAGATTAGTCCCCACATTAAGGTTTAAAATAGTAAGAAAATGTTAATATAATTATTTAAGAGTCTCCCTCTATATAAGAATAACTAGAGTTTGGAAACTTTAGTGTAACTACTTGAGTAAATGAAGTTTAGTGAATAGGTAATAGTGGATAAAGTGGTGAAAAACTACTTTTGTGAAGATAGTTTCATGAATATAAGTTGGTTGAAAGTATTTATTCAAAATATACTTAGGAAAACTGCATAATGTGAAGCATTTTTCACAAAGACATTTATATAGGAACCCTAGGTAAAACATACATGCAGAGATAGTGTTTCTTGAAAAAAAATAAGAGTGAAGGTACTTAAGAAAAGTATACTTGAGCGAACATGGTTGGATGAAAAATCTTTATAAATATAGTTCCATGATTAACCCTTGGAATACACACTTGAGCATATGATGTTTTATGAATTGAACTGGAACAAAAAATATTTATAGAATTAAACCTAAGTTATGGTTCTATGATGAAGGAATACAAGGGTAAAGGGATACTAGAGTAAAACCATAAAGAAGAAAATTCAATCCTAGAAGAATCCATACTTGGGTGAGTCTATATTTTGGAGGAGCCATGTCTAATGAAATAATGATTATTTCATTACAACATAATATTTTAGTCAAAAATATGTAATTAACCCAATATATTATTAATGATATGTAAGTTACCTTTATGTTCATAAATGAAGGATACTACCATTAGGATTATTTCACAAAGGGGGAGTTGATAGAAGTGTTCTAAGGGAGGTAGTATAGTATTCCTTAAATTCATTTAAAAATATTATGAGAATGGAATGGAGTTATAATGGATTAGAAACTATATGAAAAATATTATTTATGATTAGTATATTCTAGTATACTAACACAATGTCGTATGCAAACTCCTTGGACTGACATTAGTGGAGAGCCAAGTAAAATTGTTAATTCTTGTTTTTCCTTTCTGTAATTTTTATTTTTCTCGATGTGTGATTCATAAAGTCATGTTAAATTAGTTCTTACAAAAGTGGGAATAGGATCCAATATAAGGATATATAAATTTCCCACCCTGATTCATCTCTCTCTTCTCAATGCATATCTAAATGAAACTAGTGGTATCAGAGTGGAGGTTATATCCACTGAATCAATCATTGAGAGTTATGAAAAATGTATTCAGTGAAAATGGAGTTACTCTATTTTCTATAATAAATTATTTTATTTATAGGAATAAAATCATATAACACAAAAAAATAACATAATATAGTGGTTTTATTCTCTACTATAAAATCGATATGTTTTAGTGATGTATTATAATGATCTATGAAGAAATAGATAGGAAAAATATCGTTATTGAGGTTTATTTTAAAAATTATTTATATTTATCTAATTCAAACCAAAATTTATATGAAGGTGTTGAATTTCCATAAATCCCAATACATTTGAGATCATCTAGACAATATATCTGAATTTAATACTAAGGTGATGTAGGGTATACTTAAAGTTTTTCATAGTAAGTACGATGACTTGATGATATTATCATATAAAAATATTGATGGATTATTTAGCTAAATCAATTAGTTTTTTTGCTCTATACATGGACTTAGTGATGAAATATATTATTTTAATATTGTGAAAGAGGCCATACGTATAATTACACCTCTATATAATTCATAATTTTTAGGTACTGATGAGAGAAATTTGGAAAATCCTTTACTGTATGATCTACACAGAAGCCTGGTTTCATATGAAATATATATAGTTATCCATAAAAAACTTAAAGTCACTCAAATAAAAATATTTCTTTAATGGATTTTGAAAAACAAGATTTTTCTAAAATTAGAGATAGCCAATAATATATAATTTATAAATTCCTCTCTCTTTTGGCATGGTCAAAATGGAAAAAAAAGATTTGATAGAAATATTCCCTTATATTGTTTTTTATTTTGTGAGGTTTAAAACATTAAATCAAGGTTCCTAATGAGTTTTGATGAAAACGCAGATGAAGAATAAATTGTATTGAATCAACAAAGGAGGTTTCCTATCAAAAGATACATCAAACAAATAAATTTATTCAAAAAAAACTTTTTGGGGAATAAATTAGTATGAAGAGAAGAAGATGATATGGTATATTATCTAGAGGAAATTGAAACATAGTTTAAGTAAAATATAAAATATTTTATGATGAATATGATTGAATATTAAGAATCTAGAAGGGAAGAGGACAATATACTAGAAGGTGTTGTTAATCTCAAGGAAGAATTTGAGGGAATCACAAAGAGCTCAATTTAAAAATAATGAAAAAGTGAAATATTGGTAGTTCTTTAAAATAAAACTCTTAATATGTGGTTCGTCTTGATATTTAGATTAAATAGAAAAAATGAACTAAAATATCTATCATTCAATAATTTTAACATATAATAAGTGGTCATTATCAAGATAACTATTAAAGAGAATTTTAAGTGGATTTATGACCTTAATTATTATGTAATGTAAAACATAAAGAAGGTATAAACCCTTGATAAAGTGGTTGGTTCCTTAAAGAAGTAAATTTTAATCCAAAAAAAATCAAGTGATTAAATAAGAAATTTCACTTCGGGAAATTTAGACATAAAAAATTATTGGAAAGTGCCAAATGAGGAAAAAGATGTGTTGAGAAAATTTTCAATGAAAAAAGGCCAAGGTTCATAGGTAAAATTATTATTGGTTGTGATTTTGAGAAATCAAATATAGGAATAATTACATACTATAAAAAAGAGTTCTATAAGGATATAATTTTTAGTGCCAACACTAAGACATGTGAAATGATGGCTATGATAGTCAAGAACAAAGGAAGGCAGGTGTCACGACCCCCTCCCCACAAAGTGTACCCCTCCTGGGCCGACAATGTGAAAAGGGAGATAATGACCCCCGAGTCCCGCCTCCAGTAGGCCCCGGGTTGGAGACTAGCACCGAGGGTATAATAACATACAAATGGGAGGCATTACCCTCTAAGAGAACACATGCAGAAGAGAGAGATAGAATAGACTCCAATCAACTCCAACTTAGAACTGAGATATAAAAGGAAACCAAGTACATATATGAAATGTCATGCAAAAGTACTACAACAGAAATGGATACCCAAAAGAAAGTAAAACGACAGCGACCACAAGCCCGAACAACTCCTCCTCTAACCGCAAGCTAGTAGTAACCAGCTTGATCTCCAACCTGCTCCAAGTGACCTAAAAAATAGTTTATATATACATAGGGTGAGTATAACAGTATACTCAGTAGGATCCTCCCCAAGCCTCTCGTGCAAAAGTAAAGAAATCATGTTAAAGCCCAGTGAACAACAAGTAGAACTAACTCGTCACCTAAACAGGTATACTATGTTCCCAACCTCACCATGGCTACTCTCACCAAGTAATGCATACAAGAATATAGCATATAGTAAATAATATCAAGGGTACCCCGCTACTACTTCCCCACTGGTTTGCCACTTTGCCCCAATGACATACGTCCTGTGCATCTCTCTCCAAAGGCTTTCCCACAGACACCTGGGCTAAGCTCCACAATCTGCACCTCGTGCACCACAAAGGCTTGCCCGCAGACACCTGGGTGAAGCACCACACTGTCCTCACAACCAAAAGTAACCAGGTAATTTCCGAGAGCCACCACAGCTCGCATAACGTGTATAATACGTCGGGTATAATACCTCAAGCCATTACAGCCCATATGCCGAGTAAGGATCCTCAAGCCATCATAGCCTATACAAGTTACACCTATAGTAGTCCGTAGGATGCTATATCCAGAATATATGTGTGTGAATAACCACAAGCCATTACAACCCTCTACACACATATATGGGGTAACTAACCGTTGTGCCTCATGGCACAAGTATCTACCAAGAGAAGAGAGCGGAGCCAAAGGGGGTAGTCAGCCATTCAACCTCTCATCAGAATGTTGGGGAAAACACCCCCCAGGGCTCAGAATCCCCGGGGTGTCAGTTTCCCTTACCGACAGGGTGGAGTAGCGTATAGAAACACAAAAAGTACATAATATATAAGTAACTCACATCCACACTATTGGCATTACCTAGTCTTAGATACAACTGCAGCTAACGTCTCTCAGACTCCAGGCTGCTACTTCAAAGACTAGGTATCCTATAAGCACACAAAAATTTGAAGAGATTTATTATATTACTCCGTTCTCATTTTATCAATTCCACTGTACATTAATTAATTCTTTAAACATTAATTAATAATGAACAAATCCACATTAAACTGAATTGGCATCACTTTCAAAAAACAACTACTCCTTTTTAAGATTCACATCACCTTTAAATTCCAGCATCTCCATCCCCGTGGATTTTCACAATTTAATCAAACATTCATTACAGAATTACTTTTCCACATTCCCAGGAATTCTAGAAAAAGAATCCTATGCTTTTAAACACAAAGGAGGCTAAACACGGTGAGTAGATATACTACCCGTCGAGTCCTTGCCGCCTATAGAAAGAGCATATACCCATTCCCCCTCAAGAGGCTAAACACGGAAAGCACGTGGCATACCCCGCGCGTCTTCACCTCCTTCGGAAGAAGGGTAGCAAGACCAGCTACCCTGAGCAGTGGGGAAAAGAAAAGCAGATTAACATTCAAGAAAACCGTAAGCAACCAGCAACCACATCCATCCCATTCCATCACCCCTGGTGTCCTCCCTGACACCCACATGCATAACTGATGTATATCGCCACTCTAGGCGTCATCTACTGTCGTAACCACAAGGCCTCCACGCCTCCACATATCACAACATCCATCCAGGCTCACATCATAGCACAATCAGCAGAAAAACAACAATCACAACCATGGGCCCTTGACCCTTTAGCAAACAAGAGGATAACTCAGAACCCCTTTAGAAATTCCCACATAATTTGTTCTTTAATCCATATTGAATTGGCAGATTTGTTATTCGTAGGTTCCAATCACGGATACCTAATCAGCAAGATATCACAATTAAATAACCATGCTTACTTCCCTAATTTGATTATCCTCAAATTAGAACAACTACAACAACGACAATAACCAGATTAATTTACATGCCTCTTTATCTTTAGCCAATTAATTCCAGCTTTACGTTCATTATCAATTTCTATCATGAACGAACAACAAATCAAAGAAAACATAGATATCACTTTATCTAGGAAAACATGAGGCAAACCGTTATCACGGTATAAAGCAACAACATGTTATCAACCAATTCTCTTAATCTGGTTCAAGTATTTAATTAGGTCAATTTCATTGTGATCCAAAGGGATAAATCATGATAATTCTATGATTGCACATATACAATTAGAGAAGCCATGAATCCCCCACCTCAAACAGTTCCTCACATTCTTTATCCACACAACAGGTCACGATCCTCCCCTCGCGACAACTGCATCCACCGGAGGATGCTGCGGTACGACAGTACCAACCAACCCCAAGAAAACCCATTAGAATCTTGGAAATTACATGGTATAGTTATGGAAAGGAGGATAGGAGAAGACTAACCCCAAAGAACGACGATACAACATACCTTATATCGAAGATTTATCGACAGGGATCGGTTGCATCCAAAACAGAGCAGAACCAATCCTAGGAGTAAAGATTGATTGTGAAACTCCTACGGAAAGAATTGAAAGGTTCTAGTGCCTCTTAGTTGAGAACAAAGGGAAAGAACAAGGGAGAATGATATCTCGTCCCTTTTTGAAGATTAAATGGGGCGATAGTTTAAGATCCGGTTAATTCTCCATTAAAAACGGATCGCATTAACCCATGCGGTTTGACCAAGTAAAACATTCCAAGCCTTAGGAATAATTAATATAGGATTTGGCATTTGAAACAGCCTTAAGATCCCTTAAAATAAGGCTTTAAAAAGTATTTTACGTCAAAGGAAACGTCAAAAGGGGAAAAACTGTAGGAGTCTGGAAACACTGTTCACCCACCGTTACTGTACATGAAACCGATCTGTGAAACCGATCTGTGAGAACGATCTGTGAAACCGATCTGTGAAACCAATCTGTGAAACCGATCTGTCACACTGATCTGTGAAACCGATCTGTCAGACCGATCTGTGAAACCGATCTCTCACACCGATCTGTGAAACTGATCTGTCACACCGATCTGTGAAACCAATCTGTGAAACCGATCTGTGAAACCGATCTGTGAAACCGATCTGTCACACCGATCTGTGAAACCGATCTGTCAGGCCGATCTGTGAAACCGATCTATCACACCGATTTGTGAAACCGATCTGTCAGACCGATCTGTGAAACCGAGCTGTCAGACCGATCTGTGAAACCGATCTGTCACACCGATCTGTGAAACCGATCTGTGAAACCGATCTGTGAAACCGATCTATCACACCGATCTGTGAAACCAATCTGTGAAACTGATCTGTTAGACCGATCTGTGAAACCGATCTGTCACACTGATCTGTGAAACCGATCTGTCAGACCGATCTGTGAAACCGATCTGTCAGACCGATCTGTGAAACCGATCTGTCAGACCGATCTATGAAACCGATCTGTCACACCGATCTGTGAAACTGATCTGTGAGACCGATCTGTCAGACCGATCGGTGAGATCGATATGTTACTGTTCATAAAACTGGAAACACTATTCACAGAACTGGAAAAATTGGCAAAGTGTTGGGGATAAGTCCCCTTGACCTCCCGGAACACCTCCAACACCAAAATTCACAAAGTAATGGATCAGAGAGGTCCGGGCCATTACATTAGATACCTCTCAAAACATTGTCATCCTCGAGAATTAAAAACCAACCCAGAAGAAAAGAGGGGACCGAACAACCACCCTATAAGATACCTCTCAGGGGAAAACCACCATGAGTTGTTCGAAATATGGAACAAAACTACGACATCCGGGAGTAATGGAACAAACAATCCATACCCAAACAATTCATTCATAACATCACATGAAAAGGTACATAGATAAAAAATGAAAGGTCTAACCATAAAGGAAACATCATTACAAAAAAAAGAGTTAAACATTAAACAACTCTGGGTACTGAGCACGTATCTGTGACTCACGTTCCCAGGTACTCTCCTCCATGCCACCATGTCGCCAAAAGACACGAACTAAGGGGATAGAACGCCCACACAACACCTTCTCCTTGCGGTATTGGATCTCCACAGGTCGCTCCTCAAAGGTTGCATCATCGTCAATATCGATCTCTCCCCAATCGATAACATGAGATTCATCATGAAGATAACGACGGAGCTGCGATACATGGAAAACATCATGTATCCGACTCATCTGATGGGGAAGTGCTACTCGATATGCCACAGCTCCAACACAAGCTAACACCTCGAAAGGACCAACAAACCGGGGAGAAAGCTTACTCCCACGACCAAACCTTCGCTGCCCATGACGGGGAGTCACCTTCAGAAACACATGATCCCCAACATTAAACTCTAATGGTCTCTTTCTTTGACCAGCATATGATTTCTAACGATCCTGTGCTGTCTTCATCCTCTCACAAATCACCTGTACCATCTCTGTTGTATTCTACACTAATTTTGGTCCGAGAATTGCTGACTCTCCGACCCCAGTCCAGCACAACAGAGAATGGAAAGGCCGGCCATACATGGATTCAAATGGTGCCATACCAATGGTGGAGTGAAAACTATTATTGTAAGTGAACTCTACCAAGGGTAAGTGCTTTTTTTCATGAACCTCCAAAATCAAGAAAACAAGAGTGCAACATGTCTCCAAGAGTCTGGATTGTTCGCTCTATCTGACCATCCGTTTGAGGATGAAAAGCAGTGTTAAGGCATAATTTAGAACCAAAAGCATGCTGGAGACCTCTCCACACCCTAGAGGTAAAACGAGGATCTCGATCAGAAATGATCGTCTTAGGAACTCCGTGAAGCCTCACCACCTCCTCCAGATACTTCCTCGATAAAACCTCCACTGAGCTCGACTCCTTGATTGCTATGAAGTGGGCCGATTTAGTTAAACGATCCACTACCACCCATATAGCATCATGTCCTCCCAGAGCTCGAGGTAAACCTGTAACAAAGTCCATTGGGATGTCCTCCCACTTCCACTGAGGAATCTTTAATGGCTGGAGAAGACCACCAGTAACACGGTGTTCGACCTTCACCCTCTGACAGACTAAACATCGAGACACAAACTCTACCACTACACGCTTCAGCCCAGGCCACCAAAACTGACTCCTCAAGGATCGGTACATCTTTGTCACACCAGGATGTACTGCTAAGGGCAAGCTATGGAACTCTCGGAGAACCGTCTCACACATCTCCAAGGGAAAAAAAGCCTTCAATGATACAACACTCGGTGTTGTTCATCCTCCAACCAACCATCAGGGGCCTCTCTACAAACAACTCTATCTCTCCAAACTTCCACCTCTGGATCACCCAACTGAGACTCTTCCACCTTCTGCATCAGAGATGACTGCACCGTCATCTAGAAAAGACAACCTCTACCTCCAACCTCTTCCATATCAAGATGTAATGCTGAAATTTCCTCCATTACTCTCCAAGAGTCACCGGATTCACGCACATCATCACTACGTGACTTTCGGCTCAGCGCATCAGCAACAACATTTCCCTTCCCAGGTGTATACGATATTTCGAAGTCGTATTCCTGCAAGAACTCCATCCACCGACGCTGCCGCAAGTTCAAGTCCCACTGAGAGAAAACATACCTCAAACTCTTATGATCGGTGAAAACCACAAAGCGCTCACCAATGAGGTAATGTCTCCACAACTTCAGCGCAAACACCACGGCTTCCAACTCAAGATCATGGGTGGCATAGTTGCGTTCATGGGGACGCAATTGTCGGGACCCATAAGAAACAACTGACCTTTGTTGCATAAGAACACAGCCTAGCCCCAGATGTGAAGCATCACAGAAAACATCAAACTGGACTCCCTCCGCTGGAAGACAAAGGACTGGAGCACTTACCAACTTCTCCTTTAGATATTTGAAAGCTGCCTGACACTGATCAGTCCATATGAATGCTTGATCCTTCTTGGTCAAAGCTGTCAGAGGAGTCGCAACTTGGGAGAAATTGGCTACAAACCTCCTATAATAGCCTGCGATACCAAGGAAACTTCGCGCCTCTGACACGGTCTTGGGGGCTTCCCAAGACACTACTTCTTCTATCTTCGATGGATCCACAGCTACTCCCTGTTGGGACACAACATGCCCTAAGAAACGAACTTCTCGAGCCCAGAACTCACACTTGGACAACTTCCCATACAACTGATGTTGGCGAAGAACTCCCAAAATGGCTCTTAGATGCTCTGCATGCTCTTCTTCAGATGTGGAGTACACAAGGATTTCATCGATGAAAACCACAACAAACTTGTCCAGGAATTCACGGAACACAACATTCATCAACCCCATGAAAACATCTGGAGCATTCATCACGCCGAATGGCATTACAACAAACTCATAATGCCCATGATGACAACGGAAAGAATTATTTGGGATATCCTCATCCTTTACACGCATTTAGTGATATCCTGACCGCAAGTCGATCTTTGAGAACCAACTTGCACCCTTCAGTTGATCGAATAGGTCATCAATCCGTGGAAGAGTATAGCAATTATTTATTGTCACTTTGTTTAATCGATGATAATCGACACACAACCGCAAACTGTCGTCAGCCTTTTTCACAAACAAAACTGGTGCACCCCACGGTGACACGCTTGGCCGAACAAAACCACACTGCAACAGACCATCAAGCTGAATACGTAGCTCTCGTAACTCAGAAGGGGACATTCTATACGAAGACATAGAGATAGGAGACGCTCCTGGATGTTGCTCGATCCCAAACTCGATCTCTCGTCGAGGGGGTAATGCTACAACCTCTTTGGGAAATACATCAGGGTACTCCTCCACAACCCTAGGAAACGCCAACTGCTCAACCTCTAAAGAACATAACATCATCCCAGCTATCATGGATGATAAGGAAGGAACTCGTCTATGACTCATTCGAGGATCTCTCTCACCAACAAACACCACTTCCTCTCCATCTTCATCAAAGAAAATGACCTTCTTCCTGTAGCAATCCACAATAGCCTGCACCGAATACAACCAATCCATGCCAAGTATGACATCATATGGTTGTATTCGTAAACATAGGAAATCTCCCCAAGAGCGGTGTTTCCCCAACACTAGCTCACAGTCTCTACATACTTCAAACAAGTCAGCTTGACCTCCAACTGGCGTAGTCAACGCCAAGGGCACTGGAAGCCTCTCTACCTCAAGTCCCAAAATGTGGACAAGGGTAGGGGATATAAAGGAGTGTGTTGCTCCTGAATCAAACAAGGCATACACCAAGGTAGAAAACAAGCAAAGGGTACCTCGAACGACATCTGGCTCGCCTGGGGCTGACAACGCTAGAGCATGAAGCTGACCACGACCTCCTCCACGGCCTCTCTGACCCTGATGACGACCACCACCACGGTCGCGCTCTACTCTCTGAGGACGGGGAGCGTCATGGGGATGTACTCTACCTGTTCCATCTACCCTCTGGTGATCTAAAGCTGGTGCAACCTGCTGCTGCTGGCTTGGCTGGAACTGCCTCAACGGAGGAACCTGGAGTGGAGCGCCCAGTGCACAATGACTGCTCTGAAAAGTCGGGCACTCCCGCTGCTAATGACCACAACCAGCACAAGAAAAACAAGCGCCTGATCCCTTGGAATAGGACTGAGAGTTACTGCCTCCGTAGAAACGAGATGGGAAGGGTTGGGACCTACCCCCAGGTGAATGGAAACTCTTCTGTCCTAAAAACTGGGAACCCCGGACCACAGCTCTGGTTCGTGAGGAACCATGACGATTCCCCTCTCGTGACGATCCGTTCCTAGACAAATTCCTCTCAACAACCTCTGCCCTCGCCAGCACCTCAAGATATGTCTTCAGCATAAATGGGGTGACCTGGCGCTGGATCTCTGGATGCAAAGACTCCTCGAAATGCCTCACCCTGGCCTCATCATCTGGTAATAGGTCTGAATCATATCGTAGAAGGTTCCGGAAACGGATTCCAAACTCTCGAACACTGGAGCTCCCCTGCCGAAGTGTGAGAAGCTCCTGGAGACTGGACACCTTCGAAGTTGATGAAAGAAACTCGACTCTAAACCTATCTTGAAACTCCTCCCACGAGATCGTTGAGTCCTCACGATCACCGAGGAACAAGAACCACCACTGCCTCGCTGCTCCACGCAGCATCGTCACAACCAAGGACACCCAGTGTTCCTTCCGAGCATGAATCAAACTGAAGCCTATCTCGACCTCCTCCAACCAGTCTTCTGTGACTGAATCTGAAACGGAGCCCTCGTACTTCTGTAGACTCTGGCACTGAAACTCTCGAAGTGTCTTCCTCCAAGTGTCATCTTCGTCAACCTCTACTCGGCGGTGATCTGCTGGAACAGCCTGCTGGGCATCTTCTGCGCAAACCTGATGAGGACGTCGACCTGGATCCATACCTGTAAAATAACAACTGTTAGAACTCCTAAGACTAGAATATGGAAGATTCACATTAATTAATTAATTGTTTTGTTTTATTAATTTCAGGTTACCAATCCCAAGGTCTACCCATTCAAACACAGGTGCAAAGAGTAATGATGCATGATCCTTTCCTAGGTCTCTACCCTGCAACCAGTATCACTTTGTTTAGTAGCCATCGTAAACTTAAAGGTCTGTGCAACAGATCATAGGGGTCCCTAAACGCCTATGTCTCTGTCGGTCTCCAGTGTTTACCCCACTTGCTAAACATGAATGACACTGTTTCCCTACCATCCCATGCATCCTCACCTGTGCCTAACTCCGAACTCCATCCTATCCCTCAACCAGACCTCTGATACCACTCTGTCACGACCCCCTCCCCACAAAGTGTACCCCTCCTAGGCCGGAAATGTGAAAAGGGAGATAATGACCCCCGAGTCCCGCCTCCAGTAGGCCCCGGGTTGGCGACTAGCA
The DNA here is from genome assembly GCA_963277665.1 of Viscum album. Lineage (NCBI taxonomy): Eukaryota > Viridiplantae > Streptophyta > Magnoliopsida > Santalales > Viscaceae > Viscum > Viscum album. Next base: position 623,477,559 of record OY728137.1, on the reverse strand, counting down.
CCGAGGGTATAATAACATACAAATGGGAGGCATTACCCTCTAAGAGAACACATGCAGAAGAGAGAGATAGAATATACTCCAATCAACTCCAACTTAGAACTGAGATATAAAAGGAAACCAAGTACATATATGAAATGTCATGCAAAAGTACTACAACTGAAAGGGGAAACTAAAAGTACCCAAAAGAAAGTAAAACGACAGCGACCACAAGCCCGAACAACTCCTCCTCCAACCGCAAGCTAGTAGTAACCAGCTTGATCTCCAACCTGCTCCAAGTGACCTGAAAAATAGTTTATATATACATAGGGTGAGTATAAAAATATACTCAGTAGGATCCTCCCCAAGCCTCTCGTGAAAAAGTAAAGAAAACATGCTAAAGACCAGTAAACAACAAGTGAAACTAACTCGTCACCTAAACAGGTATACTATGTTCCCAACCTCACCATGGCTACTCTCACAAAGTAACACATACAAGAATAAAGCATATAGTAAAGAATATCAAGGGTACCCCGCTACTACTTCCCCACTGGTTTTCCGCTTTTCCCCAACGACATACGTCCTATGAATCTCTCTCCAAAGTCTTGCCCGCAGACACCTGGGCTAAGCTCCACAATCTGCACCTCATGCACCACAAAGGCTTGCCCGCAGACCCCTGGGCGAAGCACCACACCATCCTCACAACCAAAAGTAACCAGGTAATTTCCGGGAGCCACCACAGCTCGCATAACGTGTATCATACGTCGGGTATAATACCTCAAGCCATTACAGCCCATACGCCGAGTAAGGATCCTCAAGTCATCATAGCTTATACACGTTACACCTATAGTAGTCCGTAGGATACTATATCCAGAATATATGTGTGTGAATAACCACAAGCCATTACAGCCCTCTACACACATATATGGGGTGACTAACCGATGTGCCTCATGGCACAAGTATCTACCAAGAGAAGAGAGCGGAGCCAAAGGGGGTAGTCAGCCATTCAACCTCCCATCAGAATGTTGGGGAAAACACCCCCCCCCCCCAGGGCTCAGAATCCCCGGGGTGTCAGTTTCCCTTACCGACAGGGTGGAGTAGCGTATAGAAACACAAAAAGTACAGAATATATAAGTAACTCACATCCACACTATGGGCATTACCTAGTCTTAGATACAACTGCAGCTAACGTCTCTCAGACTCCAGGATGCTACTTCTAAGACTAGGTATCCTATAAGCACACAAACATTTGAAGAGATTTATTAGACTACTCTGTTCTCATTTTATCAGTTCCACTGTACATTAATTAATTCTTTAAACATTAATTAAGAATGAAAAATTCCACATTAAACTGAATTGGCATCACTTTCAAAAACAACTGCTCCTTTTTAAGATTTACATCACCTTTAAATTCCAGCATCTCCATCCCCGTAGATTTTCACCATTTAATCAAACATTCATTGTAGAATTACTTTTCCACATTCCCAGGCATTCTATAAAAAGCATCCTATGCTTCTAAACACAAAGGAGGCTCAACACGGTGAGTAGATATACTACCCGTCGAGTCTTTTCCGCCTATAGAAAGAGCATATACCCATTCCACCTCGAGAGGCTAAACATGAAAAGCACGTGGCATACCCCGTGCATCTTTTCCTCCTTCAGAAGAAGGGTAATGAGACCAGCTGCCTTGAGCAGTGGGGAAAAGCAAAGCAGATTAATATTCAAGAAACCCATAAGAAACCAGCAACCACATCCATCCCATTCCATCACCCCTGGTGTCCTCCCCGACACCCACATGCATAACTGATGCATATCGCCACTCTAAGCGTCATCTACTGTCGTAACCACATGGCCTCCACACCTCCACATATCACAACATCAATCCAGGATCACATCACAACACAAGCAGCAGAAAAACAACAATCACAACCATGGGCCCTTGACCCTTTAGCAAACAAGAGGGTAACTCAGAACCCCTTTAAAAATTCCCACATAATCTGTTCTTTAATCCATATTGAATTGACAGATTTGTTATTCATAGGTTCCAATCACGGATACCTAATCAGAAAGCTATCACAATTAAATAACCATGCTTACTTCCCTAATTTGATTATCCTCAAATTAGAACAACTACAACAACAGCAATAACCATATTAATTTACATGCCTCTTTATCTTTAGCCAATTAATTCCAGCTTTACGTTCATTATCAATTTCTATCATGAACGAACAACAAATCAATGAAAACATAGATATCACTATATCTAGGAAAATATGAGGCAAACCGTTATCATGGTATAAAGCAACAACATGCGATCAACCAATTCTCTTAATCCGGTTCAAGTATTTAATTAGGTCAATTTCATTGTGATCCAAAGGGATAAATCATGCTAATTCTACGATTTCACATATACAATTAGAGAAGCCATGAATCTCCTACCTCAAACAGTTCCTCGCGTTCTTTATCCACACAACAGGTCACGATCCTCCCCTCGCGACAACTGCATCCACCGGAGGATGCTTCAGTACGACAGTACCAACCAACCCCAAGAAAACCCATTAGAGTCTTGGAAATTACATGGTATAATTATGGAAAGGAGGATAGGAGAATATGAACCCCAAAGAACGACGATACAACATACCTTATATCGAAGATTGATCGACAGGGCTCGGTTGCATCCAAAACAGAGCAGAACCAATCCTAGGAGTAAAGATTGATTGTGCAACTCCTACGGAAAGAATTCAAAGGTTCTATGCCTCTTAGTTGAGAACAATGGGAAAGAACAAGGGAGAATGATATCTCGTCCCTTTTTGAAGATTAAATGGGGCGACGGTTTAAGATCTGGTTAATTCTCCATTAAAAACGGATCGCATTAACCCATGCGGTTTGACCAAGTAAAACATTCCAAGCCTTAGGAATAATTAATATAGGATTTGGCATTTGAAACGGCCTTAAGAGCCCTTAAAATAAGGCTTTAAAAAGTATTTTACGTCAAAGGAAACGTCAAAAGGGGCAAAACTGTAGGAGTCTGGAAACACTGTTCACCCATCGTTACTATACATGAAACCGATCTGTGAAACCGATCCATGAGACCGATCTGTGAAACCGATCTGTGAAACCGATCTGTCACACCGATCTGTGAAACCGATCTGTCAGACCGATCTGTGAAACTGATCTATCACATCGATCTGTGAAACCGATCTGTCACACCGATCTGTGAAACCGATCTGTGAAACCGATCTGTGAAACCGATCTCTCACACCGATCTGTGAAACCGATCAGTCAGACCGCTCTCTCACACCGATCTATGAAACCGATCTGTCAGACCGATCTGTGAAACCGATCTGTCACACCGATCTGTGAAACCGATCTGTCACACCGATCTGTGAAACCGATCTGTCACACCGATCTGTGAAACCGATCTGTCAGACCGATCTGTGAAACCGATCTGTCAGACCGATCTGTGAAACCGATCTGTCAGACCGATTTGTGAAACCGATCTGTCAGACCGATATGTGAAACCGATCTGTCACACCGATCTGTGAAACTCATCTGTGAGACCGATCTGTCCGACCGATCGGTGAGACCGATCTGTTACTGTTCATAAAATTGGAAACACTATTCACAGAACTAGAAAAATTGGCAAATTGTTGGGGATAAGTCCCCTTGACCTCCCGGAACACCTCCAACACCAAAATTCACAAAGTAATGGACCGGAGAGGTCCGGGCCATTACAGCAGGGGATGGAAAATATTATCCTACTTTAGAGGTTAATTAACAAATAATGAGTTATTCACTATTTGGGGACATAAGGTGGAAGGTTAATGAGCTGATATTTTATCATATGAAGTGTCAATTTCTTGGCCATCTTGTCCACACCATGTCTTATTAATAAGATTTCATAATCTACTTTAACCAAGAAACACCCATGATTCAGAAAAGAATAATTATTCCTTATCCTTCATCACATAGAGGAAATTATTTCTATAGTTATTATTTTAAGTGTTTTAATTTTATGAATAAATATATTTAATACAGGAAAATAAAAAATAGTGATTATCAAAAAATAAGTAAAATGAAAGGGACTGAAAAAACTGATAATGTTTTTCTAGAAATAAATGCTCCTCATTTGATGAATTAGAAGAGAGTGATTATATCAAATTTTTAGAATAGGAAGATGAGGTTCTATCACATTCCATCACTCACTTGGGAATCTCTTGTAAGGAAAAATAAAAATATATAGAAGGATAGTCTAGATGAAATTTCTCTCAAGGATATGAATAACAATATCACCTAGATCCTTGACCATGGTATTTCATCCCACAATACTAGAAATATATACATTCTAGAAAATATTAATGGGAGAGTTTATATAAGAATTCATTTCAAAAATTATGAATACTAGAAAATATGTGGTAGTGGAAATAACAAATTTATATGTGTTGAGTTGAATAAGGTATAATTACTCTTTGTGGATGGTTTATGACATGACATGTTGAGTTCATGTCAGCCTTGTGACTCTGAAATTGTGGTTACATTTAATAATAATAGGTTATTAATTAAATACATGGTTGGTAAATCTATCATGTAATGGTCGAGGATAAATGGAAATCTATGTCATTTGAATATTAAAGAAAATGAATTTCTCCTATGATTAGAAGAGGATAAAAACTTGTTTCATTAGAGGATAGGAAACATTCACCAACACAAGACTAGGAAATTATCCAAGATAGTTGCGGTGGTTGATCATATAAATATGAAGTAAGATCATGAAAATTCATTTGATTCATGTATATAAGAAAATATGGTATGAAATCTATATCAGTGAAATAAGAAAAGGGGATCTATTCTAATTAATCTATCTTTCATATATGTGTATATTCCAATAAATCAATTAGTAACAAATGGATACATGCATTTAGTCATCTTTTTTATGATTATTTTAGAATAGAATGTGTTATGATCATGAAAGGAAAAACATTATCCATTTAGTGAATAAAGAGGTATTAACCGAGACTCAAAAATGATATTTCATGCATTATTAATTTTTCTAAACCTAAAATGGAACAAAATACATATATCTTAGATGGAAAACTACCTTGAGAATAATTTAATTAAGAACGAGGTATCCTCAATAATAATTCTATAGTAGAATGATGTTTTATAATGAATTAATTGGTTAGGGAATAATATGACCCAAATGTTTCCCATTCAGAATGGTGTCTCTAATCACTAATAGAAAGAGGTAGTTCATATAGTTTTGTATACTAAAAACTAGAAGGTTATATGCCTAATAGAAGAGATTTAACACTATAAAAAAAATCGGAATGAAAACCTTATCTAAAACATTTTCATTTCATTTGAAGAAGCTGTTGTATTCTGAATAAGGAAGGAAATCATATAAAGTATGGTTATGTGGTAGATGAAGGATTATTTCTAGGATTCTCAAAAAATAGTAGGTCCTATAAATTATTTGAAAAAACCTAAATAGAATAATTGAATGTTATGATTTAAACATCTAAAAATAAAAATTTTAAAATAATTATCAAGATAAAACATTGCTAAATTTTTTGAAGAAGAGGATAAAATTTATTGAGTTCATGTGATTATAAAATGTTCCCCAAAAGACTAGTATTCCAAGGAAGAATAAAAGGAGGATATTAATTCTTAATAAAGTAATTCTACACCTTAGAGGATAAATATAAGAGTGTAAGTTGATCAATCCAATATAATTATAGTTAAATCGGTGCTAAAAAAATATAAAGTATGAGGAATGTAGATAATGACGTTATGTTGTAGATGGTGGAACCAATATTTTAAGACGTAGAGAAACATGATTTATAGGTTATATCCACGAATAAGTAATTGAATAAAACCAAAAAAATCAAACGTGGGAGCCTATTAAGAACCAATAACATCATGACTTTTTTGGATCAAAGTAGATCTAGAATAATAAATTCAACAATCATGGAAATAAGATTTATATTATAGAATGACTAAATTGTAAATGTTGTGATTAGGTAAAATGTGTGGATATTAAAGATACAATTTCACCATTTTCACAACATGAGTTAGTTAGTATTTTCCTATAAATGGTGACTTCGATAGAATTCAAAATTTATCAGATTCAAGTGAAAATAGTGTTATTGAATGGTGTACCCTAACTAAATGTTTATGTTGAATAGTTAGTGAGCTTAATGGTTGGAAATTACGATACCAATGTTTGAAGATTAAATCAGGACATGTATGGTCTAAAGGATGACCCATGAAAATATTATGTCCATTTAAAATCATAAATCCAGAATATTGAATTAGAAATAGGTGGTGTTGATCACGTCTTTTTTAAAATACATCCAAATAAGAACTATTCATAGTGATCATGTATATATATGATATAATATTTTGTAGAATAACAAAATTATAGAGGATTTTTCTAATCTAATGAGCTTATAATTTGAAATTTCTATTATTGGAAAGATCACATAATTTTTTCAGACTATATGTTGCTCTGAAATAGAAATATACGTTTATATCTCAGGATAAGTATGAAATATAACTTTCAAAGAAGCTTCAGATTCATTATTACAATCCAATTTCATATTTATTTTTTGTTATAACTATTCTTTGGAGGAAAATGTGTGGGACACATTAGGATCATACCTTGTACAACAAGATAATTGGATGTTTTCTATATTTTAATGATACATGGTGTCATATAATTTTGGAAGAATTTATTTTAGCACATTTACAATGTAGTAAAAATTGAGATTATATCGTAGTAGTTAAATTAATTTTAAGATATATTGAAAAAATATTAGTAATGGATTAAAATTTTAGGAAGGAAAGGATCACGATTTATCAACATTTTCTAATTAAAACTGGGTTGGTGATGTGGGGAACCATAAGTACAAGAGTGGTGGTGCATTCTTCCTTGGAAGAAAATGTGTGTGAAAGTTGAGTAGTAATATTGAAAGAACCTCATTGATTATAATATAAATAGAATAAATCATAGTGTAAAATGTAGTCAATAAGAATCTATGGATAAAAAATATTTGGAAGATATTTTTGAAGAAGTGAAATAGACAATGGTGATTTTTTTCACAAAAAAAAAGTATGATTGAGATCATGACAAATTCATTACAACATTATCATGATAAATATCTTGATATTATATAATAGTTTATCAAATAAAAGTTGGAATAAGTAGTGATAAAAATAGAACATATTGGAACATGCTAGTATGTGTAAAGCAACATGACTTAGTAATTGGACACTCCATAATTTGAGAAACATAAATTGAAAATTTGTGTTCAACCACCTCCCTCCACTTGATGATTATTTGATATTTTCTATCTCTTCATTTCTATATTATGTTTTATATGGTGTGTTTCTGGAATGGATGTTTATTTCTCTTTGGGATTATTTTCAAATGGGTATAATGATAATAATTATACTGAAATTTAATGGATAACTATGGATGCTGACTATGATGCTAGTGAAATTAAATAGAGAACTATGGAAAATGACTATAATACTAGGGAAATCCATTAGAGAAAAAAATGATTGTGAAATTCAATATACAACTTTGGTGACTAACTATGTTTCTTATAAAATGGTGTCAATGACAAGTGGATTCATGGATAGTATTCTCTAATCAAGGGTATGTACATTCGTTAAAATTCATAGGGAGATACGATCTGTAGGGATTGAAGATTAATATAGCTTGATGAAAGGGGGATTTTTTGAATAAAAAAATACAATAGACGTGGATTTTCCTCATGAAATCTAGTTTTATACACTGAGAAATTCTCACAATTATTTAGAGTGATGTATGCGGAATTCAATTGTTTTTTAAAAGGAGTGATATGTATATGTGGTATTGAGGTAAAAATTTTATTTACAACAAGACCAATGAGAGAGAATATTGGAACCAAGGTAATCCATAAAGGTTGTTGACATTTTATTTTGTTTGATGTTAATTATTTTTTGGGTTGAAAAGGTATTGTGAAGTCTAAAGAGTATGACATACAATAATTGGAAGTCCAGAAGTTTTTTATCTGAGGTTGAATGTTGATTTCAATGACAATGAAAGAGGATTATGCTAGTTAAGGTGGTTTCATGCTATTTAAGGTGAATTGTGCTATTCAGTCTTGTGGGAGTTTCTGTCATAGTTCAGTATCAATATTTACTTTCCAAGAACCTTACACAGAGAAGAATCACAAATTTCTAGTTTCATTGAGTTTGACATTCATGAATGGAGTAAAACAAAAGAGAAGTTCCAAAAATGGGGTTTTGGGGAATAAGAGGTTCACTAATGAATCACCATGAAAATAGGATCACAAAGGGTTGATAAAATGATTAGTATTATCCTATAAATTCCATATGAATAACCACATTAAAGATAATAAAAAAAGTTTTATAGGTTTGAATGAAGGAATATCTATGATGAAAATTACTTGAGAGATTCTTGGGTGAACATACCTTCACAAATATAGTTTCATGAGAAAAAAAAAGATAAGTTGATGTACCTACATAAAGTATATTAAAGAGAATATGGTTGAGTGAAAGATTTTTTGTGATTAAAGATCCTTGAGTGGCTATTGGGATAACATACCTGAGCTCAACGAGTTTCATGAATGAAACTTGAGTGGACATGATTGGGTAAACTATACTTTAGGGATATTACTTGAGAGAAGGAAAACTATGGAAATGGGATACTATGGTGATTCCATATCAGGGAGAAGACATTATAGGGTCATACCATACATGGGAAAATCTATACATTGGTGAAAATATATTTTGGTAGATAATTGGGACTTTATTGAAGAATAATACTCTATTTATCATGATGAAAATCACCCCAACATATTTTTTATAAAATGAAAGTTACTTTTATATAGATAAACTAAGGATACTACCATATTATGAAAACTGAAATGGATGATTAGATAGACATGTTCAAAGGGAATAAATGTGTTATAATTAAAATTCATTTTTAAAATTTTTAATTTTGGTATGGCGTTTCTATGGACAAAAAAATATTATTCGAACTAGTGAAGATTAGTGTACTTTGGTACCCCAACACAATGTGGTGTGTATATTATTTTCACTAGCCATTAGTGGTGTTCCAAGAAAGAAATGTCATTTTTACTATATTAATTTTATATTGTGGTGGATTTGTGATTGATAGTGACATGTTCAATGAGTTCTTATGAGTGTGGGAATATGATCAAATTTAATGAAATAAAAATTTCCCACTCTGATTCACCCATCCCCTCTCAGGGTTTCTCGTGTTGTAAAAATAGAACTCCTATGGATAATAATTTCAGGGTCATCATACACCCATATAATTTAAAAAAACATGGACATGGTGCTCTAATGTAAATTCACCACAAAGGACATGATTCTCAAAAGGGTACACTTGTTTGGGCCTTATTTCCATAAAGGTTCACCTAGGGTGTGGGTATATAGTTTTATTATAAACTATTATTATAATATATAATTATTTCCTAAAATTTAATTTTTACTTCTTTAATATATTCTATTTTCTAGATAAATACTTAAATATATGTTTAAATATTTCCATTTTTTATAATGTAATTAAATGAAATTTTTATTAATTTTTGTTCAAACAATATTAACATGATTTTATTTTGTCCTAGAAATGGTTGGAATTGAGTATTATCATATAAAATTAAAAATTTATAAACCCTCTTAAGAACTACTAAAATAGTGATTATGGGTAAATCCATAGGAAAATTCAAAAACAATTATGCGACCATGAAAAAATAAAATAAAATAAATGAAAACAATGAAAAGAATGACTTTTTTATATAAAAATTATAGCAATGAGAGAGTAAAATAGTGATGAGTAGTCAACTTGAATAGTCGGAGTAGAGACAAAAAATGGGGAAAATGTCATAAGAAAGATACATCCAATTTTTTATAATGGGGTATTTGATTAGCTGGATTAAAATATGTTTTCCTTTATCCTTGAGTTTCAATGAAAAAACTACAAATAATTTTAAATGTTGAACACTAAATAGCATATTGGTCATCTAGAGATCTAAAAAATACAACACTACTTCAACTATAGGACCCACATAATCACAAAATGATGAAACTTGAATTGGGATAAGATCAAAATGTTGTTAAATCATATTGTTGAACTCTCATGAGATTAATTTAATTGTCAATTAAATACTTATATGATTAAATAGTTTGAGATGAATTTTTATGAAGATCATTTTTCACTTTTACTCAATTTTATCAAAATTTACTATCTAAAAACAATTGAGAGTATTATCTAATCAAATTGATGAATGAATGAACTAATAGAAATAACTAAATAAATATAATTCCACAATTAGAATTTAGCTAAATATCATAAATATATTAAGAAAATTCCAAGATTTAAATATATGAGAATATATATAAAAATTAATATGAATATGATGTAAAAATAGATGAATTGTCTTTATCTAGTTGCTCCAAATCTTGATCGATTACATTGAATGATCTCTAGTTTCCTAGATCAGATGTCCTCTAAGTTTGTATCTCTTTATAGTGACATAAAAATTGACATGGTGTGTCTCTACTTGATCCCTATTACTTATTTTATCCTCTCTTACTAATTATAGATTCTTTTCAATGAATAATTAGAAACATCCTTTCAAAAACCTTCCTTGAGATCATAGTCGTTTCTATAATATGATCGTCCTGGCCTCTATATGGCATGCCTATCATTTTACTCTATCCCCACAGGTCAATGAATTAAAACACCTAAAATTGAATATACTCATTAGTGTAAATGTTTTTTTAACTCCACATGACCTTCACAGATTATTATTTAGCTACAAGTATTCTGAAAAAAAATCTATATACTTCCAGTAACATTTTTCATCCCTAAATCAGAGTGTAAGGGGTTGAAAATTTTGAATTAGAGTTTGAGGGGATTAAATTATCCATCATTTAGACTATACATGACATGAAAAGTTTGTTATAGAGACATATATTAAATATCCCACAACTATTATCGATTACACATCATGTTAAAAATGCCCGTCGTGACAGTTTCGGGAAATTAATATTTTTATATATGTGTGTGTGAGATATTCTATAGGATGTGGGTTGGTGTAAAACTTAATAAAACCACACAAACATCCACACATCTGGATCGTTAATAATATATGGGAATATGTGAGACATCTCAGGCAAACACACATCCATGGACCTCTACTTCTACTTCTATTATAACGACCCAATATTTTTGAGTAGTATATTAACTTACTCTTAATGATTTAATAAGATGTTAATGGTTAATGAAGAAAGAGGAGTTGATGGCTTCATCCAGTAGACTCGACCCTTATGAAGCCCACTTATCAGAGCTTGGGAAGGAGGTAGCATCTGTGGGCTTCGCTTTGGACCTAGCCCAAGCCGAACTCCAGCGTGGAAAGCTTGAATGGAAACGCCTACGGGAGAAGTTCAAGTTAGTAGAGATTACTACTAGGGAAATGTTATCTGAGCCTCCCTCAGATTATCTCACCATAGCACACCTTACACTTAGGTCTTATGCCGGTGTTATAAGGGGCTATGTGACAAGACCCTAGCTTCCTTGTGTAATCCTTTCGGGTGAATAAATTGAGATCTCTTCCTTTAGTGATGTTTATGGAATTTCTTTTGTCTGGATAATTTTAGGATATATTTTATTGATGAATTTTTGAAAAAAGGATATTTTAAAACATTTATGTAAACCCTAAATAATTAATGATGTGTAATGATTTTCAAAAAATGGTCTTCTACAAAAGTGTTCAGTAAGGAATTTGGAGTCTAATAAGATCGACTTAATTTTTGATGAATAGTAAATTATGAATAGTGATTTTACACTTAGGATTAGTAATGTGACCAAATGGATTAGTAATTTCGCTCAAAGAAAGTTTTAATATAATTTAGACACCTAGATTAAGTAATGTGATTCAATAAAATGGGTAAATAACAGTTTCATAAATAATTAGTCAAGTATTAGTTTTTTCGGATGAATAGTGTTTTTTAATTAAAAATTTAATTAAAAATAATTAGAAAATTATTTTTATAAAAAGGACTTTATTTTTGAACTCAGAGCATCGATATTATGTTAAGGTAATTTTTGGGGATTTTTCTGAAAAAAATGAATTCTCGATGAATAGTGTTTTTATTTAAAAATTAAATTAAAAATATTTAGAAAATTATTTTTATAAAATGGATTTCATTTTTGAAATCAGAGCATTGATATTTGGTTAAGGTGAAATTTTGGGATTATTCTGAGAAAGTTGAATTTTCGATGAATAGTGAAAGTGTAGTTTTTAAGTTACGGGTGTTTAATGACATCATTAAATGATGTATTAAGTATGAAATAAATATGGTCGACTTATGAATAGTAAGATAAGGTATGAGGTGACCCAAGTGGCCAATACCATGGGAAAATACCATGGGCAAGCCCATGGTTTTGCCAAAACCACTAATGAGGTGTCCCTTGGCCATTAATGCCATGTCCCCTCACTTTCCCTATAAATACCCACCCTTTCCTCCTTTAGTTTTCACTCCCAACTCTCCCCCAACGAAGTTCGGTTCTCCTTACATCCCAAGGAGTCCTCCCAAGGTTCCCCCAAGCCCTCAAGGTCCAAAACATTGAGTTTCAAGAGTCACGTTTTAAGGTAAGGGATCCGACCTCTCTCTTTCTTTTCATGTAATATCTTTTATGTCATTCCTTTTATGCTCCATGTTATTATGTGAGAGGATGTTATTTTATATTCCTCTTACTGCTCTTTCATGTTTATATGATGAGATATCCCCTCTTACTCTCATAATTTCGTTTTATGAAAGTTTAAGTGATGCTGTTAGGCTGCCGAATTTTTAAATGATTCTTTCACCCTTCTCATTTTTCAAGTTCGATTTTCATGTCAAATTTTTCAAGTTCCTTTTTATTATGTTGGGGTATGATCTCTATATCTATCATACTTATCTCTTATGATCATATGATGAGAGACCCTATTTGATCTGTTCAATTCATTTTTGTTGAAGTTTAAGTGACGCCGTTAGGCTGCCGAATTTTCATAAGAGAAATCAAATTTTTGTCTTCCTTCCATGTTTTTCATTTCAATTGGTATGTCCTTGAAATTGCATCACCATGTCAATATATCCTTCTTATTATGTCCCTCTACTATTTTATGGGTCAATTATGATTGTTCGACCCATGTTCCCTCTCTTTTCAAAGTTTTCTAAAACCTTGTAACATAGTCGTTATGCTGTAGAATTTTCGTCTCAAAATGCCTCTCTTTTCTCAAAATTATTTTATTTTATAAAGTGAATACTCAAATCTCTTATTTCTACAGGGTTATTCACATATATATCAAAATTTCCTATTTTAAATTCTGGGATTTACATACATGATACCCGCTTTCCCTTTCCGTGGGTTTAAAGTAACGTAAAGATCATGTCTTTAAAGCAGTTTTTAAAACGTTATGATTATGAAATGAAACCCATTTATTTTATGCTATATGGGTTATTTATGAAATTTTTGATGATGATATATGTGGCTCACATGATAATAAAGAAAAATTTAAGGGTGCGCCCTGATAGCACTCCAATGCATTGTGTAAAGACTTAATCTCTAGAGATGACCATTTTAACGATGCCTTGGTGAATAACCTTGGTAATTTTTAACGACACCTTGGGGATGGACCTTGGTGAAACGAAACGATTGACAATATTAAATGTTTCAGCCACATCTTCATGTTATGAAAAATGTTATTTTTATTATGATGTATCTCATGATTTCTTTCTCATGCCTTAAAGTTATTTTCATGTCTTTATTGAAGTATCTCAAGTTCACATGTAAAATGTTTCTCTTGTTTCCCTTACTGGGCCTTTTGCTCACCCTTTCTTTTGATGCATGTCCCCAGGTTATGAGATGCAGTAATGAACCTAGGATGAACTAAAGGATAATCCTTTCAAGTGTTTAAGAAGAATTTTTTATGTTTTTTTTTCATGTATTATGTTCCTTGTTTCCAAGACACTAAACCTTAACGATCCTCAGTTCCGTGTAATGAAATGAAAGTTATGTTATAAAAAGACGGGATGCTATAGTTGGTATCAAAGGATGGCTTAGTTATTTGTGGAAATTAGGATATAAAAAATTTAGGAAGAACCCTATAGAAAAGTTTAAATATAGGAAAACTTCCTGGTATTTTGGTAAGTATTGAGTAAGTGGTTTATCAAACAAATACATCCTTGTCTGGATACGAGCAGGTAGAGGCGGCTCTGGCACAGATGTACATAGGGGTAAAACCCGAAAACACCACTTTGAGCTAGACTCGAACGGGAACTAGTGCACGATAACGGGCATTGCTGCACTCTTGGTTACAACACTCCCGGGGGATATGTTTGGTTAATCACAAGCTTTTTATGAATCATTATGAAGGAATTATAGAAAAGTGTAATTGTCTAAGCATGAAGTCTTAGTTAAAATATTCATAAATGAAATAAGTTTCTTACTAAGGTTTTATTCTTTTAGAAAATGTCGGGCAATAGGAGGAACCGTGCAGATGGTGACCGCAATGCACCATGTGCTGACGGCCCTCCGATGGAAGCCGGAATGGAAACATTCATGCGAATGATGAACCAACTGACTCAAGTTATGAGTAATAACTTGAATCAAGCTGAGAGGCCGACCTCACCACGAAGGGAACAACACTCTGTTGAGTCCTTCATGCGTCAACGACCGCCAACATTCAGTGGATATACTGACCCATTGGTTGCGGAACAATGGATAAGCTCCATTGAAAAGATCTTTTCTGTACTTCATTGTTCGGAACAAGAAAAAGTCACCCTTTCTGTTTACCACCTAGAGGGAGAAGCTGATCGGTGGTAGTCACTGATCAAAAACACGAAGCCACGAGGAGAGATGGAAGCTATGGAGTGGGAAGAATTTGGGGGAATTTTCTTTAACAAGTATTTCCCCCGTTCCATGAGAACGAGAATGGAGAAAGAGTTTCTCGAGCTGAAGCAGAAGGAGAATGAATTTGTCGGAAGCTATGAGATGAACTTCACAAGGCTTTCCCGTTATACCTCAAGCTTTGTCATGGACCCTAATGGGAAGGTTGATAGATTCTTTGTTGTACTACGACCTCATCTGCGGAAGAATCTAACCAACAGGGACTATGATAGCTATGAAGAAATAGTTCGAAGTGCTATGAAAGTCGAGCTGGAGTTTGGTGAGACACAGTGGTCTCATAAACCAAATGAAAAGAAGAGATCATTGGAGCCCAGTTTAGGGAAGTCTTTTGATCAGGGAAGAGGTGGAAAGAAAATACAACTTACCACATGCAATAAATGTGGGAAGAATCATCTGGGGAACTTCTTGAACGGAAATGGCAAGTGCTACAAGTGTGGAAGAGGAGGCCATATTGCTCGGAATTGTCATAGTGAGGTGAAGCCTCAGCTTCCCAACACTAACGACAGAGGAAAGATGGTTCTGGCCCTACCTGAAGTCACATGCTTCAAGTGTGGACATCTTGGGCACTTTGCTAACCAATGTACAAATCAGAGGGCGGTGGAGGGGAATCACCATCAACCTCAACAGAGGCCAAGGGAGCAAGGTCGTTCTTTCTCTATCACAACAACTGAAGTTGAAGTTCCGAACGATGTGGTAGCAGGTACTCTTGTTGTCCTCTCAAAACTAGCAAGTACTTTATTTTATTCTAGTTCTACGCATTCCTTTATTTCCTCCAAGTTTGCAAGGAATATAGAATCAATCCCCGAACTGCTAGAGGTAGAGTTGTCAGTCAAGACTCCAAGTGGGATTATCCTTGCATCAACAATATTTAGAGACTCTAGTGTTTAATTTGGTGAGCACAATCTTATCACAAATCTAGTTGTCATTCCCATGATGGAATTCGACATTATACTAGGGATGGACTGGCTCTCAAAGTATAATGCTAAGATCAAATGCAGAAGTAAGGAAATCTCAGTAGTCTTGAATGAATGACCTACAGTTATCTTCCGAGGAGAGATATCCCGAACTGATCCCTATCTAGAAGCACCTCCTATAGCTTTCTTTATGGAGTTAATCGATGATGATGAAGAAGGAAAAGGGAGCATACAAATAGAAGATGTTCCGATTGTTCAGGAATACATGGATGTATTTCTTGAGGAGTTACCTGGACCTCCCCCAGAAAGAGAGGTAGATTTCTCCATTGAACTCGTACCTGGGTCTCAACCGATATCAAAGAATCCATATAGAATGGCAAATGTGGAGCTAGAAGAGTTAAAGAAACAACTCCAAGACTTGTTGGAGAAGGGGTTTATCCGACTGAGTGTGTCTCCTTGGGGAGAACCAGTTCTCTTTGTGAAGAAGAAGGATGGATCAATGCGGCTATGCATTGATTATAGAGAACTGAACAGGATCACAGTGAAGAAAATATATCCTCTTCCAAGAATTGATGATTTATTTGACCAACTTCGCGGGGCTCAATTCTTCTCTAAGATTGACCTTCGATCTGGTTATCATCAACTGAGGGTGAAGAAGGAAGATATTCCAAAGACTACCTTCCGATCAAGATATGGGCATTATGAGTTTACTGTTATGCCCTTCGGCTTGACTAATTCTCCTGCTATTTTCATGGATTTGATGAATACAGTCTTTAAAGACTACCTTGATAACTTTGTCGTAGTTTTTATTGATAATATTTTGATATATTCAAAAAGTCGTGAGGAGCATGAATATCATCTAAGGGTTATATTGAAAACTCTGTGGAAAGAGAGGCTCTTTGGGAAGTTCAGCAAGTGTGAGTTTTGGTTACAACAAGTGGCTTTCTTGGGGCACATCGTAACCAATGAAGGAATCTTGGTTGACCCTGAAAAGACAATGGTTGTGGAGGAGTGGCCTCAACCCACAACAGTAACTGAGATTCGTAGTTTCCTTGGTTTAGCAGGATATTATAAGAGGTTTTTGAAAAACTTTTCATGGCTTTCTAATCCACTAACCAAGTTGACTCGAAAAGGGGTTAAGTTCATCTGGACAAAGGAATGTGAGGAAAGTTTCCAAGAGCTGAAGAAGAGATTGGTTACTGCACCTGTGTTAACACTACCCTATATCGGAGAAGGATGCATTATTTTTAGTGATGCATCTCTGAAAGGGCTTAGGTGCGTCCTCATGCAAAATGACAAGGTAATTGTTTATGCATCTCAACAGTTGAAGATTCATGAGCAGAATTATCCTACGCATGATCTAGAGCTGGCAGCAGTTGTTTTTGCTCTAAAGATATGGAGGCACTATCTTTATGGGGAGAAATGTGATATATACACTGACCACCAAAGTCTAAAGTATATTTTCACACAGAAAGAATTGAACATGAGACAAAGGAGATGGTTGGAGCTTATTAAAGACTATTATTGTTCAATTCATTATCACCCTGGAAGATCAAACAAAGCCGCGGATGCGTTAAGCAGGAAAGATCCTGTTGTTCTGGCAACAATGAGGATCCTAGGAGATCCCTTGATTAAAGATCTAGTAAAACTGGACATGGGAATTATAAATAAAGGGACATCATCAACCCTATCCCAAATGATTTCTCAACCTTCATTACTAGAGAAAATCAAGAAGTCTCAAAAAGAAGATCCCTTGCTGCAGGAGAAGTTGGAGGCTGTAAAAGATGGGAAGTTCCCTGATTTCAATATTGATCAAGAAGGTGTATTGAAATTTCGTACAAGACTATGTGTTCCATCTATTCCGGAGATAAAGAAAGAACTGATGGATGAAGCTCATAACTCTACTTTCTCTATACATCTGGGAAGCACTAAGATGTATAGATACCTTCGTGATCATTATTGGTGGGATAACATGAAGAGGGAGATTTCTGATTACACTACAAGGTGCCTGGTGTGTCAGCAAGTAAAGGCAGAAAGACAACTTCCTAAGGGGGTATTACAACCACTACCCACACCAGTATGGAAGTGGGATAATATCACCATGGACTTTGTAACTGGTCTCCCAAAAACATCCAAAGGAAACAATGTGATATGGGTTATTGTGGACCGTCTCACCAAGACAACCCATTTTATCTCTATTCGGGAAGATTTCTCTCTGGATCAGTTTTCCAAGATATACGTGCAGGAAGTGGTAAGGCTGCATGGGGTACCACTATCCATCGTATCTGATCATGACCCAAGATTCACATCAAAATTTTGGAGAAGTCTTCAACATGCTCTGAATACTGAATTGAATTTTAGTACAGACTATCATCCTCAAACTGATGGCCAATCTGAAAGGACTATTCAGACACTCGAAGACATGCTGAGATTATGCTCAATGGAATTTAATGTTGGATGGGATCAACACCTCCCATTAGTTGAGTTCTCCTATAACAACAGCTTCCATTCGAGTATTCAGATGGCACCATATGAAGCTCTGTATGGAAAGCGATGTAGAACTCCCACTTGTTGGGATGAAACTGGTGAGAGAAAGCTTATTGGGCCTGATCTTGTGCAAGAGATGACAGAACAGGTTCATGCCATCCAACAACACATAAAGGCTGCTCAGAGTCGGCAGAAGAGCTATGTTGACAATCGCCAAAGGGACTTGGAGTTTGGTGTTGGTGACAAAGTCTTCCTTCGAATTTCTCCATGGAAGAGAGTCATGCGGTTTGGGAAGAAAAGGAAGCTCAGCCCTAGGTACATTGGCCCCTATGAAATCCTTGATCGCATAGGAGCAATGGACTATCGTCTAGCACTTCCACCGAACCTAGCTCAAGTTTGTGATGTCTTCCATGTATCTCTCTTGAGGAAGTACATACCCAACCCTTCGCATGTACTGAACCCAGAGGTGGTACAACTGGAACATGACCTCTCTTATGAGGA
Organism: Viscum album; assembly: GCA_963277665.1. Taxonomy (NCBI): domain Eukaryota; kingdom Viridiplantae; phylum Streptophyta; class Magnoliopsida; order Santalales; family Viscaceae; genus Viscum; species Viscum album. The sequence continues at coordinate 623,458,689 of OY728137.1, read as the reverse complement.
GCATCCAGTGGAGATCTTGGACCGTAGAGACAAGGTCCTACAAAACAAGAACACCCACATTGTGAAAGTGTTGTGGAGGAATCATAAATATGAAGAAGCTACTTGGGAGCCTGAGGAAACAATGAAGCAAAAGTACCCTCACCTTTTCAACTAGGCCTCAAGTATAAATTCCGGGGACAAAATTTCCTAAGGGGGGAAGAATGTAACGACCCAATATTTTTTAGTAGTATATTAACTTACTCTTAATGATTTAATAAGATGTTAATGGTTAATGAAGAAAGAGGAGTCGATGGCTTCATCCAGTAGACTCGACCCTTATGAAGCCCACTTATCAGAGCTTGGGAAGGAGGTAGCATCTGTGGGCTTCGCTTTGGACCAAGCCCAAGCCGAACTCCAGCGTGGCAAGCTTGAACGGAAACGCCTACGGGAGAAGTTCAAGTTAGTAGAGATTACTACTAGGGAAATGTTATCTGAGCCTCCCTCAGATTCTCTCACCATAGCACACCATACACTTAGGTCTTATGCCAGTGTTATAAGGGGCTATGTGACGAGACCCTAGCTTCCTTGTGTAATCCTTTCGGGTGAATAAATTGAGATCTCTTCCATTAGTGATGTTTGTGGAATTTCTTTTGTCTGGATAATTTTAGGATATATTTTATTGATGAATTTTTGAAAAAAGTATATTTTAAAACATTTATGTAAACCCTAAATAATTAATGATGTGTAATGATTTTCAAAAAATAGTCTTCTACAAAAGTGTTCAGTAAGGAATTTGGAGTCTAATAATATCGACTTAATTTTTGATGAATAATAAATTATGAATAGTGATTTTACACTTAGGATTAGTAATGTGACCAAATGTATTAGTAATTTCACTCAAAGAAAGTTTTAATATAATTTAGACACCGAGATTAAGTAATGTGATTCAATAAAATGGGTAAATAACGGTTTCATAAATTATTAGTCAAGTATTAGTTTTTTCAGATGAATAGTGTTTTTTAATTAAAAATTTAATTAAAAATAATTAGAAAATTATTTTTATAAAAAGGACTTTATCTTTGAACTCAGAGCATCGATATTATGTTAAGGTAATTTTTGGGGATTTTTCTGAAAAAAATGAATTCTCGATGAATAGTGTTTTTATTTAAAAATTAAATTAAAAATATTTAGAAAATTATTTTTATAAAATGGATTTCATTTTTGAAATCATAGCATTGATATTTGGTTAAGGTGAAATTTTGGGATTATTCTGAGAAAGTTGAATTTTCGATGAATAGTGAAAGTGTAGTTTTTAAGTTACGGGTGTTTAATGACATCATTAAATGATGTATTAAGTATGAAATAAATATGGTCGACTTATGAATAGTAAGATAAGGTATGAGGTGTCCCAAGTGGCCAATACCATGGGAAAATACCATGGGCAAGCCCATGGTTTTTCCAAAACCACTAATGAGGTGTCCCTTGGCCATTAATGCCTTGTCCCCTCACTTTCCCTATAAATACCCACCCTTTACTCCTTTAGTTTTCACTCCCAACTCTCCCCCAACAAATTTCTAGTCTCCTTACCTCCCAAGGAGTCCTCCCAAGGTTCCCCCAAGCCCTCAAGGTCCAAAACTATGAGTTTCAAGAGTCACGTTTTGAGGTAAGGGATCCGACCTCTCTCTTTCTTTTCATGTAATATCTTTTATGTCATTCATTTTATGCTCCATGTTATTATGTGAGAGGATGTTCTTTTATATTCCTATTACTTACCTTTCATGTTTATATGATGATATATCCCCTCTTACTCTCATCATTTCGTTTTATGAAAGTTTAAGTGAGGCCGTTAGGCTGCAGAATTTTTAAGTGATTCTTTCACCCTTCTCATTTTTCAAGTTCGATTTTCATGTCAAATCTTTCAAGTTACTTATTATTATGTTGGGGTATTATATCTATATCTATCATACTGATATCTTATGATCATATGATGAGATACCCTATTTGATCTGTTCAATTCATTTTTTTGAAGTTTAAGTGACGCCGTTAGGCTGCCGAATTTTGATAAGAGAAATCAAATTTTTGTCTTACTTCCATGTTTTTCATTTCAAATGGTATGTCCTTGAAATTGCTTCACCATGTCCATATATACTTCTTGTTCTGTCCCTATACTATTTTATGGGTCAATTATGATTGTTCAACCCATGTTCCCTCTCTTTTCAAAGTTTTCGAAAGCCTTGTAACATAGTCGTTATGCTGCAGAATTTTCTACTCAAAATGGCTATCTTTTCTCAAAATTATTTTATGTTATAAAGTGAATACTCAAAGCTCTTATTTATATATGGATATTCACATATATATCAAAATTTCCTATTTTAAATTCTGGGATTTATATACATGATACCCGCTTTCCCTTTCTGTGGGTTTAAAGTAACGTAAAGATCATGTCTTTAAAGTAGTTTTTAAAACGTTATGATTATGAAATGAAACCCATTTATTTTATGCTATATGGGTTATTTATGAAATGTTTGATGATGATATATGTGGATCACATGATAATAAATGAAAATTTAAGGGTGCGCCCTGATAGCGCTCCAATGCATTGGGTAAAGACATAATCTCTAGAGATGACCATTTTAACGACGCCTTGGTGAATAACCTTGGTAATTTTTAACGACACCTTGGGGATGGACCTTGGTGAAAGGAAACGATTGTCAATATTAAATGTTGCAGCCACATTTTCAAGTTATGAAAAATGTTATTTTTATTATGATGTATCTCATGATTTCTTTCTCATTCCTTAAAGTTCTTTTCATGTCCTTATTGAAGTATCTCAAGTTCACATGTAAAATGTTTCTCTTGTTTCCCTTACTGGGCCTTCTGCTCACCTTTTCTTTTGATGTATGTCCCCAGGTTATGAGATGCAGTAATGAACCTAGGATGAACTAAAGGAGAAGCCTTTCAAGTGTTTAAGAAGAATGTTTTATGTTCCTTGTTTCCAAGACACTAAACCTTAACGATCCTCAGTTCCGTGTAATGAAATGAAAGTTATGTTATAAAAAGATGGGATGCTATATCTATTTTTGTAGGTTTTTCATTATTCATTTGTTCAACCTCTCATGGCTATCATGAGGGGTGATTTATTTGTTTTGTGGGGTGTGTTATTAATAAAGAATTATTATATGAGGTATTTTATGTTTTATTTTAATTCATGTTATAGATTATTATTAGTTGTTCAATTATATCCATTCTATTATTCATTTTTACATGACCATTGTGAGCGGGGTTAAGAAAAGGGTTTTATTTCATTATTTATTTGTTCATGACTATTACCTAAGTTGATTGAATTCATTTTTTATATTGTATATAGGGTTAAACTTACTCTATGACCATTTGGTTTGTTACTTCCATAGGTTTATATAAGGTTTATTATTACCCCTTCTTTAAAAATTGAATTACCAAACCAATAGAAAAGTATAGTTTTTTATGGAGAATATATAACATGACCATTAGAATCAATAGATCCTAATTCTAATGATTTCATATTTGTTAATAAATTATTTTATACCTTGTTATCAAATGAACACATATTAATTACTGCCCAGTACCCTTTTATATTTTTTTCTCACACGTTCTTCACTAATCACATGCTTAGTATCCAAGATGTATTTTCTTTTCATATCACAATTATTTTAGGTCTTGGTAATAGAATTGATATTTTCTCCAACCCTGTCCTTATGGTTTTGAACTTCAACTTAAATACCTTATAATAACCTCTAGTTTATTTGTTTTTTATTCTTATTATAAATTTATAAATTCAGAAGCCTACAGGACCTAACGACACTAACAGGGATATCAAATTTTTTGTGTTGTTTCCAGAGATAGGATCAGAGATTTTATTGGTTTAATGATTTACGGAAAATCTATTTTTATAAAGGAAAATAACCTTTCCATGATTCAAAATCAATTTTAACAAAAGATATTGATCAAATGGAAACTTAAATATTCAATTTTCACATTATAGAATTCATCAATGCCTCACTTTTCAAATAAACAATCCAATAATCTATTTTAATTTTCTTTTTTGAAATAAATAAGACATTTCAACCATATATTTTCCTTTTTATATCCATTTTTAATATGCATTATATTTGAACCTATTATTCATCATGTTATAAATGCAAATTGATTTCAGAAACTACCACAAAAACATGTCATATACCATATGTTTTTATGTCATATAACTCTCCACTACCTAAAGGCAAAGATCACAAGTAATCATGAGGGCTTCTCCATTAGGATCCAATGACTCTAAGGCTTTATGTTAAATAGTTATATGATATAAAAATTACTTATCGAGAAATACGATTGATTCTAATGTGTAATTCGTGATATCATAAGATAATCTCAATGATGATCGCCCTTTACATATGTCATCTCTCTATTCCCCTATGAAAAATCATTGTGCGCCCATGATATATGTATGATCATTGAATGAATAAACCCCTATTGATATTTTTCTTGATTTTCCTTCCTAGTTCTTTTTTATTTTTTGAATTCTATGATTTATAAACATATCACATCCACCACCTAAACAAAAATGACTAGAATATCATCAGTATGTAAAATAGATATTTTTTAACATACCAAGACACTACCCAATTTTGTTGTTTTTTCATAAGTTATATATATATATAATATTTTTTAATCAATAGATGTGAATAATGAATTAAAATGAAAAATGCATGGCCTCTCCCAAAATCATAATTGATAACCCCCCAAAAAATATCCGTAATAAAGTAAATCCCAATACATCCTGTAATGTCCCTCCCCCATGCATATTATTTGAAATATAATGAGAAAATTAGATAAAGGAAATAATGGATATGATAGGATTATAACATGGATCGTTTATTAATAATTATATTCATTGATTTTATGGGATTTAAAAGTGTTAAAGTAAAACGTGTCCAAGGATAAACGGTTAAAAATGACTCAATCATAATAAATATGATTATGCTCATCCATTGATTTTCCAAGAAAAATAAAATTTATAGAAGAAAACATACACATGTTTCAAACAAAATATACAATAGAGATAATAGTAAATATTAGGATCAGAGGATATCTTGGTAATGAGATTAATTTTTTGTGAAAATCCCATATGGAAATTCATATTAATAATTAAATAAATTAATGAAAAAATTAGAAATTAAATGTATGGAAAAAACATAGAAAAATTTCATTTAAACAAATAAACATGCTACCTTAATCATGATTTATCAAATCCTAATCCACATGCTTATCTCTACTAATTATTTTCCACATTTTTATCATTCAAATATATTTATAAATTAATTTAAAATTCATGGAAGTGTGATTTTACAAGCAGTTTATTTCTACTAATTATGTTTAGTTTAACATGAATCAATTTCAGGAATGAAATTTTCAATTAATGATCTAATTAATTTAAATATGGGTAATACAATATAAAATTACGGTATTAAAAAACATACTCCCCTTTTATGTAATATGTCTTTAAAGTTAGTTTCACAATATTCCTACACCATATTCATGATGTTTATTATGACAACCCTGCTTTTTATTACAACTTAAACATGCTTTATTACATAAAACTTCACTTGATACAAAAAAGAAGATTGAGAGGTTTAGTGTCTTTGGGGCTTATGATCATTAGATAAAAACATGAAACATGAAAATACAACATCTTTATTGAAAACTTCCTTTACATGACCACTACATTCCTTCGTACTTAGCATTGCATGGGATAACATGAGGACATGCATAAGAAAAGGGTGAGCTATAAAGCCCAGTAAGGGAGTACACATGGAATAACATGAGGAGTACAATACATGTTAGGAAATAGGCATATCAATAGAGCATAAGAGAAACATGAACATAAAGGCATGATAAATCATGATAATCATAACATGGAAATGTGGCAACAACACTTAACATTGAATTAGCATGAGCCAAGGCTCATTACACATGGAGCATGAGTAAACCCTCATTGCACTTGAAGCACGAGTAAAACCTAGTTGCACTTGAATTATCATGAGTGAACACTCATTGCACATGACGTATCATGATACTATACTTTACCCAATGCATTGGAGTGCTATAAGGGTGCACCCTTAAACATTTCATTTCATGCATAAGTGTGCCACATGGATCATAAAACATGGATTCATAAAACGTAATCATTTATTCCAAGATAAAGTAATGTGGAATTCATACATGAAGCTTTACAATCATTAAGTAAATGTGCATAAATTTTAATACCCTTGATGGAGAAATGGGCATGGTATTCACTACACAATGACATTGGCTTAGAAAATCGGTGCGATTTTGGCAGCGTAACGACGTTACATAAGAATTCATAAAAATGGTTGATGAGATAGAAAGGGGTTACTCATAATATTAACATGTAATGGAAAGTAAGGAGGTAATATAGATACATGTCCCAACAATTGAAAAGGAATTTAGATTCATGATACAAAAGTATTGCTTGAATGTAAAAAAGAGAGAGGGAAGTTCCTTTCAGAATTTCGGCATAGTAACAGGTGTACATGGGAGGAATTTAATGAGAGAGAAAGGGGTATCCCATCATTCAAACAATAAGAGGGAAGTATGGGGGAGGTGCAAAACCATACCCGAACATTCATAATTGAAATTAAAAGGGCAATACAACTTAAAGAAAATTGACAAAAATGAGAAAGGAAGAAAAAACCATTACTTGGAAGTGTGCTTTCGAAGGCTAGAGAGAGGCTTGTGAGAGGCTTATTGGGAGCTTGGGGCACCTTGAGAGGATTATAGAGAGATTAGGGTAGAGGTTGGACGAACTGCATGGTCTTTGAGTGAGGAGGAAGTGGGATCTTGGGTGGGTTTATATATGAAAGGTGAGAGAATTATTTATTATTTAGGTTTGGGACCCCTTATATTAAAATAATCCAAACCACAAACCATCCCATGGTATTTGACCATGGTTTCTGGAAAACGAAAGAGGAAAACAATATGTTACAAGGCCAAGGTCCGAACTTATTAAAAAATTAGGGTTGCTTATGTGGAGGTGGGTCACACTCCCATGGAAATTAATTTAAAAAGGCAAAGTGTTGAATAAGTCTTGAGGGCTCCATTAATGTTTTGAAAAGTAAGTCAAAAAAACCCAAAATCACATTATTTTAATGATAAAACATATATTGGCCGAACATAAGGATTATGGTATTTTATTGCATCACCATTGGATCATTATGATGTCATAAAACACATTATATATTTAAATGGTATTTAATTTTTACCCAAAAATTTGACTGGCTCAGAAAATTATGAAAAAATCACCGTTGGATAATTTCGACGTCCTGATTCCAAAAATAATATTTATTGTATCTAAATTATTTTCTAAATATGTGAATTTTTACTTTTAAAATAAAAACCGACATTTATAAAAAATTCACGGGTTTTGACAGAAATGGCTTTCAAACCTTAATAAAAAAAATTAATTGCATTCATAAAATCATAAGATAATTTATATTTAATAAAAAATTAATTTAATATTAATAATAATATTTTATTAAAATATTATTTAATTCAAAAAAATCCTTTAATTTAATAAAATATAATTCTTAATTAAATAATAACTAAAAACACCATTTGTACCTTAAAAACTATTTACAATGTATCAAAAATGACTAGAAATTATATTCATTATTATATACAAAAATAATGTACATGAACATGGTACTACTTATTTGTTACATAACCCCTTAAAATAGCCACATAAGACCTAAGCGTAAGGTGTGTGATGGTGACAGACTCTTGGGGCATCTTGGATAACATCGCTCGAGTGGTAATCTCTATCAACTTCCACTTTTCCCGTAGACAGTCTCGTTCGAGATTGACATAATGAAGCTCAGCTTGGGCTTGGTCAAGGGAAAATCCCAAAGACGCCACCTCTTTTCCGAGCTCCAACAAATGGTCTTCGTATGGGGCAATTCTACTGGATGAGGCCATCGCTTCCTTTGTCTGAGTAAAATTGGGTTCGTTAAAGACATATATTTATACTACTCATGTGATCACTGTTCAACGGCTATAAAAGTAATGGTCACAAATCTTAACATAAAACCAAAGAAGTTGACATCTTATAAAAACATTTTTCATAAGGAGACATTTAACTGGATCAAGAGGGATTTTCCATTAATGAAACTTTGGGTCATTACAATATTCCCCCTTAAGAAATTTCACCCTCGAAATTTTCCTTTTACCGACTAAAACAAATGTGGGTAACTCAGCTTCATCATATCCTCCAACTCCCAAGTTGCTTCTTCAAACTTGTGGTTTCTCCACAACACATTGACGAGGGGCATTGTCTTATTTTTTATAACTTTTTCTCCACGATCTAAGATCTTCACTGGTTGCTCCTCATAAGAAAGATCATCTTCCAATTGTACCACCTCAGAAGAGAGTACATGTGAAGGGTCCGGTATATACTTCTTTAAGATGGATACATGAAAGACATCATGCACCTTGGCCATAGTAGGTGGAAGTGCTAGTCGATAGGCCACAACCCCAACACGATCAAGAATCTCGAAGGGGACGATGCACCTTGGACTTAACATCCCTTTCTTTCCAAACCTCATGACCTTCTTCCACGGAGATATGTGTAAAAACACCATGTCTCTAACTTTAAACTCAAGGTCTCATCGACGATTATCTGCATAACTCTTCTATCGACTTTGGGCTGCCTTGATATGCTGCTGAATGGTTTTCACCTTCTCCACCATTTCTTCGACCATTTCTGGTCCAAGCAGCTTACGTTCACCGACCTCATCCCAACATGCCGGTGTTCTACACCTTTTCCCATACAGGGATTCATATGGTGCCATTTGGATGCTTGAGTGGAAACTATTATTATAAAAGAACTCAACCAGAGGAAGATTTTGATCCCATCCTCCTTTAAAGTCCATTGAGCACACTCTCAACATATCCTCAAGTGTTTGGATAGTCAGCTCGGATTGGCCATCAGTTTAAGGATGATAGGCCGTACTGAAGTTCAGTTCAGTATTCAGAGCATATTGAAGACTCTTCCAAAACATAGAGGTGAATCTGGGATCTCAGTCAGAAACAATAGATAGTGGTACTCCATGCAACTGTACCACTTCCCTGATATATATCCGTGCCAGTGGATCCAAAGAGAAATCCTCTCGAATAGCAATGAAGTGTGCAGTCTTTGTAAGACCATCCACAACAACCCAGATTGCATTGTTGCCTTTGGATGTCCTTGTAAGTCCAGTGACAAAGTCCATGGTGATGTTCTCCCATTTCCATTCTGGTATGGGCAATGGTTGCATCATCCCCTTAGACTTCTGCCTCTCTGCCTTCACTTTCCTGACACACTAGGCACTTTGATGTATATTCAGCAATATCCTTCTTCATATTATCCCACCAAAAGTTTTCTCGGAGATCTCGATACATCTTTGTGTTCCCTGGGTGAATAGAAAAATTTGAACTATGTGCATCATCCAAAAGTTCCTTCTTCAGCTCCCGACATGATTGAACACATAGTCTTTTCCCAAACCGCACAATTCCTTCTTCATTAACATTAAACTCGGAGGATTTTCCCTTTTTTATAGCTTCCACTTTTTCTTGAATTCCCGCATCTTCTTTTTGAGCATCCTTTAACCTTTCCAAAAGAGATGGTTGAGCAATCATTTGTGAAAGGATTGATAATGTTCCCTTCTTTATGATTCCCACGTCCACCTTTATCAAGTCTAAGAAGATTTGATCCTTCTCAATTCTCATCATTGATAGAATAGCTGGATCCTTTCTACTTAGGGCATCCGCCACCTTGTTCGCTTTCCCAGGGTGGTAATGTATTGAACAGTTATAATCCTTGATGAGCTCTATCCATCTTCTCTGGTGCATATTAAGCTCTTTCTATGTGAATATATATTTAAGACTCTTGTGGTCAGTATATATCTCACATTTCTCTCCATAGAGATAATGCCGCCAGATTTTCAAGGCAAAGATCACCGCCGCCAACTCCAGATCATATGTTGGAAAATTTCGCTCATGGATTTTCAACTGCCTTGAGGCATAGGATATCACTTTATCATTCTGCATCAACACACATCATAAGCCCTTATTCAAAGCATCACTGAATACCACAAAGAGCTCCCCACTAGTGGGTAAAGTGAGCACGGGTGTAGTGATAAGCCTCCTTTTCAACTCCTTAAAGCTTTCTTCGCATTCATCACTCTAAGAAAACTTTACTCCCTTTCGAGTTAGCTTGGTAAGAGGGTTGGACAATCGTGAGAAATTTCTCACAAATCGTCGATAATATCCAGCTAACCCCAAGAAGATATGGATATCAGTTACCGATGTTGGCCTCAGCCATCCCTCAATTGCATCTGTTTTGGAGGGGTCCACAGATATCCCAATGCTTGTGATGATATGGCCCAAGAATGAGACTTCCTTTAACCAAAACTCACACTTGATTTACTTTTCATAGAGATTATCCTTGCGCAAAGTCTCCAGTACAGTTCTTAAATTCTCCTCATGGTCCTCCTTAGTTTTGGAGTATATTAGAATATCATCTATAAAGACTACCACAAATTTGTCTAGGTAATCTCTAAAGACTCTATTCATCAAGTCCATGAATATTTCTAGAGCATTGGTGAGTCCGGAAGGCATTACTATGAATTCATAGTGCCCGTACCTTGTACGAAAAGCAGTCTTGGGGATATCTTCCTTCTTCACCCTTACTTGATAATATCCCGACCGCAAGTCCACCTTGGAGAAGTATTGTGCTTCACGTAGCTGATCAAACAAGTCATCGATTCTTGGGAGAGGATACTTGTTCTTTATCGTGATTTTTTTAAGTTCACGATAATCGATGCAAAGCCGCATTGACCCATCCTTCTTCTTGACGAAGAGGACTGGTGCACCCCATGGTGAAGCACTAGGGCATAGAAACCATTTATCAAGATTCTCCTGTAGTTGTTTCTTCAGCTCTTCAAGCTCAACAACAGCCATTCTATATGGAGTCTTGGATATTGGTAGCTCCCCAGGTATAAGTTCAATTGAGAACTCAACATCTCTTCTTGGAGGAAGACCAGGAAGTTCCTCGGGAAACACTTCAGTGAATTCCCTCACAATAGGCATTTCTTCAAGGGTGGTTTCTTCCTTGGACTCAATCATCTAAGCCAGATATGCATGCTCATAAGGTAGTAATATACATGCTTGAGATGATGGAGCTAAAGTATATTCATCTTCCTCCTAACACTTGTAAAGAATCGGGGGTCGATTCTCCATATGGAGTGTGATTTCCCTCTCCCGAAAATTTATGTTGGCTCTATATAAGGAAAGCCAATCCATGCCAAGAATTGCATCAAATTCCACCAAAGGGAGTATGACGAGGTTTTTCGGGAAATTCAATCCACAGATTATAATAGGGGAGGGCTTATATTCATGGGATGCAATGATTTCCCCATTTTCCGTACTCACCGACATCTTTACTTCCAGGATTTTTGGTGGTGTTGGGATTGTTCTACTAAACTTTCGAGATATAAAAGAATGCGTAGAACCTGAATCAAAAAGTACATTCTCTATTCTTGAATGAATAACTAGCGTACCTGTCACCACTTCATTGTCGGGGTTCACTTCGGTAGAAGTGATGGAAAAAGCTCTTCCTTGCTGTCTTGGAGGTTGTTGGTTGCCTCCGATAACCCTTGGATTAGGGCACTGATTTGCAAAATGACCCGGTTCTTTGCATTTATAGCATTGAACAACGCGTTAAGGTTCGAATGGAGCATTCCTCTACTCCGTCGCAACCGCGGGTCCTTCTTGCCGACAGTTAATAGATAGGTGCCCTTCTCTTCCACACCTAAATCATTTTCTCGTCCCCCTAAGGCAATTTCCTGGGTGCTTCTTTCCGCACTTTTGGCAAGTGGGGTGATGGAACTTCTTAGCACCATTGGATTTATCCATCGGCCCACCAGCATTGAAGTCCACCTTACGCTTATTATCCCCATGATACCCCTATGATTCTCCGATCTCCATTTCGACCTTCAGGGCACATCGGACAATTTCCTCATAGCTGTCAAAGTCACGGATCGCTAATGCTTTCCACAAGCTAGGATTCATCCCACCAAAGAAGCGGTCAACCTTGCATTCGGGGGTAACGACAAAGCCGGAAGCGTATCGTGCAAGCCTTGTGAAGTTTGCTTCATACGCTCCCACAGATTCTTCATCTTTCTGTTTTAGGGAAAGGAAGTCCCTTTCCATCATAAGACGGAGGGTGCGCGGAAAATATTTATCGAAGAACATTTTCTGGAATTCCTTCCATTCCAAAGCCTCGATATCCTCCTTAGGATTTTTATTTTTGATCAACGTCCACCATTGATCAGCTTCACCCTCCATATGATAGGCCGCCAGGAGAACCTTCTCTTGTTCAGAACATTGAAGGATAGAGAAGATCTTTTCAATCGAGTTGATCCATTGCTCAGCGATCGTGGGATCAGATGATCCACTAAAAGTAGGAGGCCTTTGTCTCATGAAGCTCTCGATAGCGACTTGTTCTTTCTTAGGGGGGGGGGGGTTGAACGTTCCTCTTGACCCATGTTGCTATTCAAAACTTGAGTTAGCTGAGAGAGAAGCATGACAAAGTTCGCGATTCCCGCTCCCATTTTATTGGGCATCTCATTAGTACAATCGTCACACTGATCTTCACAACGGTTGTTAGCCCGAGTCCTCCTATTACCGGCCATTGGCTGGAATAAAAGGAAAGTCTGGGGTAACACATAAAGGGTAATCCAAAGACAAAACTTGATGACTTATAAATAAACTTTAATCTCTTTAACTCATGAGTCTATAGGATTCAATCCAGGATTTTCATGATCTACCTTCTAACATATATTCTTAGGGGCATTTTTCCCTTAATAAGGGTTCATAGTAAGATTGTGAATTTATCAAAACATATTCCCCGGGAGTGTCGTAACCAAGAGTGCAGCAAGGCCCGTTGTCGTGTACCAGTTCCCGTTCAAGTCTAGCTCAAAGTGGTGTTTTCGGGTTTTACCCCTAGGATACATCTTTTCCAAAGCTGCCTCTACCTGCTCGTATCCAGACAGGGATGTATTTGTTTGATAAACCACTTACTTAGTATTTACTAAAACTTAGGGATGTTTTTATTATACTTAGTCTTGTATCTAAGGCTTTACTAGGGTTTCCTAATCCCAAAAATAACTAAAACTATCCTCTGATACCAACTATGACAACCCTGCTTTTTATTACAACTTAAACATGCTTTATTACTTAAAACTTCACTTGATACAACAAAGAAGATAGAGAGGTTTAGTGTCTTTGGGTCTTAGGATCATTGAATAAAAACATAAAACATGAAAATACAACATCTTTATTGAAAACCTTCTTTTACATGACCACTACATTCCTTCGTACTTAGCATTTCATGGGATAACCTGAGGACATGCATACGAAAAGGGTGAGCTATAAAGCCCAGTAAGGGAGTACACATGGAATAACATGAGGAGTACAATACATGTTAGGCAATAGGCATATCAATAGAGCATAAGAGAAACATGAACATAAAGGCATGATAAAGCATGATAATCATAACATGAAAATGTGGCAACAAAACTTAACATTGAATTAGCATGAGCCAAGGCTCATTGCACATGGAGCATGAGTAAGCCCTCATTTCACTTGAAGCATGAGTAAATCCTCATTGCACTTGAATTATCATGAGTCAACACTCATTGCACATGACGTATCATGATACTATACTTTACCCAATGCATTGGAGCACTATAAGGGCGCACCCTTCTTAAACATTTCATTTCATGCATAAGTGTGCCACATGGATCATAAAACATGTATTCATAAAACATAATCATTTATTCCACGATAAAGGAATGTGGAATTCATTCATGAAACTTTACAATCAATAAGTAAATGTGCATAAAGGTGAATACCCTTGATGGAGAAATGGGCATGGTATTCACTACATAATGACATTGGCTTAGAAAATCGGTGTGATTTCGGCAGCGTAACAGCGTTACATAAGAATTCATAAAAATTGTTGATGAGAGAGAAAGGGGTTCCTCATAATATTTACATGTAATGGACAGTAAGGAGGTCATATATATACATGTCCCAACAATTGAAAAGGAATTTAGATTCATGATACAAAAGTATTTCTTGAATGTAAAAAAAGAGAGAGAAGTTCCTTTCTGAATTTCGGCATAGTAATGGGTGTACATGGGAGGAATTTAATGAGAGATAAAGGGGTATCCCATCATTAAAAAAATAATAGGGAAGTATGGGGAGGTTCTAAACCATACCCCAACATTCATAATTGAAATTAAAAGGGCAATACAACTTAAAGAAAATTGACAAAAATGGGAAAGGAAGAAAAAACCCTTACTTGGAAGTGTGCTTCCAAAGGCTAGAGAGAGGCTTGTGAGAGGATTCTTGGGAGCTTGGGGCACCTTGAGAGGATTATAGAGAGATTAGGGCAGAGGTTGGACGAACTTCAAGGGCTTTGAGTGAGGAGGAAGTGGGATCTTGGTTGGGTTTATATAGGAAAGGTGAGAGAATTCTTTATTATTTAGGTTTGGGAACCCTTATATTAAAATAATCCAAACCACAAACCATACCATGGTATTTGCCCATGGTTTCTGGAAAAGGAAAGATGAAATCAATATTTTACAAGGAAAAGGTCCGAAATTATTAAAAAATTAGGGTCTCTTATCTGGAGGTGAGTCACACTCCCATGGAAATTAATTTAAAAAGGCAAAGTGTTGAATAAGTCTTGAGGGCTCCATTAATGCTTTGAAAAGTTAGTCAAACAAACCCAAAATCACATTATTTTAATGATAAAACATATATTGGCCGAACATAAGGATTATGGTATTTTATTGCATCACCATTGGGTCATTATGATGTCATAAAACACATTATATATTTAAATGGTATTTAATTTTTACCCAAAAATTTGACTGTCTCAGAAAATTATGAAAAATTCACCGTTGGATAATTTCGACATCCTGATTCCAAAAATAATATTTATTTTATCTAAATAATTTTATAAATATGTGAATTTTTACTTTTAAAATAAAAACTGACATTTATAAAAAATTCACGGGTTTTGACAGAAATGGCTTTCAAACCTTAATAAAAAATTTTAATTGCATTCATAAAATCATAAGATCATTTATATTTAATAAAAAATTAATTTAATATTAATAATAATATTTTATTAAAATATTATTTAATTCAAAAAAATCCTTTAATTTAATAAAATATATTTCTTAATTAAATAATAACTAAAAACACCATTTGTACCTTAAAAACTATTTACAATGTATCAAAAATGACTAGAAATTATATTCATTATTATATACAAAAATAATGTACATGAACATGGTACTACGTATTTGTTACATAAACCCTTAAAATAGCTGCATAAGACCTAAGGGTAAGGTGTGCGATGGTGATAGACTCTTGGGGCAGCTCGGATAACATCGCTCGAGTGGTAATCTCTATCAACTTCCACTTTTCCCGTAGACGGTCCCGTTCGAGCTTGACATAATGAAGCTCAGCTTGGGCTTGGTCAAGGGAAAATCCCAAAGACGCCACCTCTTTTCCGAGCTCTGAAAAATGGGCTTCGTACGGGGCAATTCTACTGGATGAGGCCATCACTTTGTCTGAGTAAAATTGGGTTCGTTAAAGCCATATATTTATACTACTCATGTGATCACTGTTCAACAGCTATAAAAGTAACGGTCAGAAATCTTAAAATAAAACCAAATAAGTTGAAATCTTATAAAAACATTTTCCATAAGCAGACATTTAACTGGATCCAGAGGGATTTTCCATTAATGAAACTTTGGGTCGTTACATTTATGTTTGTATTAATGTGTAATATTTTTCTTCATAATTAATTGGTGTTCATGATGGGAAATGGTCATTTAGTATCCTCTTCATTATTCTTATTCTTAGCACCATTGAATTTTATTGACCATATAAAAAAATAAACATGTAAATCTGTAGGCCCAATCGATATTCTCAAAAATTATAAGGGGATTTCAAACTATATTTTAATATAAAATAAGATCCTTAGAAAGTAATATATCTAAATTCATAAAAAGAATTAAAAATTAGGTTACCTCTTAGAATATACTCTTTTTTAACAGTAATGTAATTCGAAAATAACTAGGTTTGATGATTGATGTGTGTTTTAGAGTTGACCATCTCATGTTCACCCAATTCTAACATTGAAATCCACTCAACTCAGCTTAACATATCCTCATTTAAATTGTTGTGGAACACAGAGGTGGTGAACATAGTCTGAATAGTATGATTATAACTATAACAATATCCACATCACTCTAGATGTGGTAAAATTATTCCTCTTTAACACTTGCGATCAGGTGTTTAATTATATTAATAATCGTTTAGTGATCATCGTCCATCTCCTGAACTTTTTATATGGTTGTTTATTCTTTCTGTTCCTTTGTGTATTCACCATAAGTTACAACTAGTTCTTCTTAATTTTCCTATTTCATATATATATATTCTAAAAAAATTGTTATAACTTTTTTATACATCTCTTCTTCCTCCTATAAATATTATTTTAGTTTTGTTTTGAGTTTATTTGGAATATTTGTTTAATCTTAATAGTTGAGGTATATTTTTCATGTTTATTTTATTATTATTCTTCTTTATAGTCTTTTATAAATTATACTTTAGCCAACTCAAGTTCTATATAAATTTCTCATTCATCCTCTAAACCTTTTAAGTCTATGGCATCATGATTCGAATAAATATCATCTTCGAAAGCGGTACTTAACTCTAATTTGTTATAAATGTTTATTTTCTCATGATGTTTCTCATTTAATTTTTGTGTAATTCTATGGAGTTTTTACATTCAAATATTTGTTACAATTTTAGGCACTCATTGAATTGATTTTTCATTGTTCTATTTTTTCTATAGTTGTTCTATATCCTCTAATGTTAAGGATAACCTATCCTTGGTGGTCATTTTGTTATGTAGCCATACCTTCATAAAAAAAATACCGAGTGTGGTAAATAGTAATAAAAAATAAATAAAGAAAAATCCTATACTAAAATCAAAAAATAGAAAATATGAGAAAAATGTGTTGCCTAAATTATTTAACAAATGCATCTGGATTATGTAATTTAGTTTTCTTCAATCGATCATGAATGACTGTCAAAGGCATTGAGTATGCACTATTCAATTTTAACTTCTTTCAAAGTATCTCACATAGCTCGAGCTCCAAAAATTTAATATAACAGTAATGATGTTGGAGTCAAGGCCTAATAAAGTTTTAGGAATCCTAAATATAGTCTCATCATTTTGTGGGTTAATTATATCATACATCCTAAAATGGGTTTATCTTCAATCATTTTTAGCTTCCCATTATCTCCTTTTTTGATACTCATGCTCAGTGTCTTTGGTTTCAACCACTACAAGATCTGGATATCTAGTTAGTTTTTATCACTATTAAAGTATATAGAGGATAGAGAAAGTTATATTGGGGTGGACATGGTATCACATTGATGAGTGGAAGTAGGAGGAAGTGATGGAATAGGGAGCGGTAATGGAAGCTAAAGGAGTTATTACAAAAAGAGATCATGGAAGCAGTAGAAAATAAGGTATGCTATCACATTTGGGTGTTTATTCATGTAGGTGAAATAATAATTTTTTCTCTTATAGTATTTGTAAGGGGAGTGGTTTTAGTGTTCCATAATGGTAGTAGAGAACAATGGTAATAATAGATTTATTGATAATAGAATTTATCGACTTGTAGAAGAACTGTACTAAAAATAGCACTGGGTTGATGGTAATAGATTGAGTAATGATAGAATGGGTGATGAATGGAAGTAAAAACTAAAATCAAAAATCTAAAACTATAAGAAATTCATAAAATATATTTCAATAATAAATTAATTGATGAGTTTCCCTAATTAAAATTTGAATTCCCTTAAATGTGAAAAAATAATAATTCTATAGATAATTGTTTAGAATAAAAACATTGAATTCTATGAGATAATTAATTTATAAAATTCAATTTCATAAAAATATCATAAAAACATTAATCACTTATAATTTATAAAAAATAAATCAAGAACATTTCATCAATTAAAATACTAAAAACGCATTTTTAATATTATTTTCTTATAATGTAAATTACAATGAAACTTGATGAAATATTAAAATATTATCCAATTATGGCTTATATTAAAATTAATATCTCAATTATTCCACCAAAAAATATGTTTAAATGTTTATAAACATGGGACATATAAATTTTTCAAATTTTTTTGGGGGAATTTTTATTCACACACTTCTTACACCATTAGTTTTAAATAGAATTTGTTTTGTCTAACATAGATAAAGGAAATGAACCCCTTTAAGAAAGTAAAATCTTGTTTTATTTTAATTGTGATTCAAATGAGGTGACATGGGGGAAATATTTCCTCTTATAATGTAGATGTGGGTAGTGGTGTGTTGTTAATATTTTTTATCACATTTTTTTTCTCACATATAGATAGCTTCATTAGTTTTACACCTCATATATATCCTAATTCTTATTCACTATGGTGATTCATACATATTTTTTGGGAAATTTTAGTTTATATTATTGGTTATTATATATTATTATTATGTTTTGTGGTTTATTCATGATTCTTTTACCTTATTCCTTGTGTGGTTTCATGAATTTTATAAAACTACTTATTTGGATATAGGACTACCCAATGTATACAAATACTATGTCGAGTTATCATGATGAACCAATTTTGTTTAGTTTGATTGGTTATGAGGTAAATTTGTTCCCAGTTGAATAAATTAGATGGATTGGCACTATGTTTTAGCTCATAGTTATCAATAATGAGCTTTAGGTCCTATGAATGACCGACTCAGGTATCAGGATAAGGTATCCAAGGATTGATCAATAAAAAATGGTATAAAAACTTATTTCTGTTTTATGATATTTGGGTAGTCATTGTACATATTAGATATATTTGTATTAACTCAAGATGTATGTTATAGTTAAGTGTTTTGAAAACACATTCCATGATAATATTTGAGTTTCCTTGGGATATCAAGTATATGTATCTTTAGTTTTGCTTAAAAATTTTAATTCATTTTTATGGAATTTTACATTAAAATGAAGATTTGGGGTGAATTCCATAGGCTCATAGTTCGGGTGCATGAGCAACAGATAATGTATAAATCATGAAACCTCTTCTATAAGTGCATGTAAATTTTCACCTGGGGGTCCCAAAAATCAATAAAACATGTATCCCATGTAAATTTATGTATTGGACTATGCATGGTTTGTTAAAACATGCATAAAAAGCATACATAATAAAAAAATTAGTTCTTTGGTTTCCTTCATCTTCCTTGGAACTATATATCATTTCAAGTTTTTTTCATATATTTATGATTTAAATTAATTTTTGTACACGTTTTTTCATAAATTACCATGTTTTTTATTAATTATTCTTTCTTATAGAATTTCATATAGTATCATGCCTCTAAAAAGAGTCTTTTTGAATCCATTAAAGTGATTGGTGAATAAAATTTCAAAGGTGAATCCTCTAGTTGATAAAAATCTTATATTGATAGCTTTTCAGACTTTAAAATCCATATAATAGTGATATAATCATAGTTCATGCTAATATTAGGCTTTATCTCATGATTTTTTTCACTACATTCCACATTTTTAAGGTAAGTAATGATTATTATGACATTAAATTCCAGATAGAAAAGATAGAATGTGCATTTGGATTTATATAAACTCCTGAGGATTCCAATGTGATGTGTTCATCCTTTATTCTTCATGGGTATATTGTAATGTAGTTGGAGTATATAATTCATGATATTATATATGAGAACAAATGATGAAAATATTTTGATGTGATTTTTATACACTGATTTTACCATGATATGATGGAATTATAAAATTTAAGAGAATTAATTTATCTCCAGTAATTAAATATTTTACTGATGGTGATACCAATAAATTCAACAATATTATTCATTTTTCTCTAGAAATGTCCAAAAAAATTCTTTAAAATCTTAAACATTTGAGATAGGCCTCCACATGGCCATCTAGCCAATCATTTTCTTATTCAAATTACCCACCAATACTGATATGTTGGATGAGGATATGATGGTAGGGACAATTCAAAGAGGATTATCTAGTATTTAAAATGAAACATCCTTTCTTTGAAGTGGTATTGAAGGGGTTTTCCTTGAAAATAGATGTAAAATATATGAACTCCTATAGGGTGTTAGTATTAGTTCATATTTATGATCTTAAAGAACTTTAGTAATTCCATTTTAAGGTTGTTCTTTAATATTCCATTAGTGTTGTAGGTTCGGACACTCTGAACATTCATGTAAGGTGGTTATAAAGAAGTTTCCTAGTTATAATGTAAATTATCATATTTAAATAATTTTTTGAATAAGAAATTGTTAAATGATTTTTAAAGGATCCTCTTCTATAAAGGAATCCTAAGTAAAATCTGTTGCTTCAAAGAAAACAAGTTTGAGGTACCTTCAATAAAATATTGCACAATAATTAGTTTAAAATCAGGAATTCATAGTGTTTTATCCAAATGGATATTTTTAGGTTTATTTTTTAAATAATTATTTCATAAATATTACATAATAAAATCATATATTACAAATTGGGCGCTTCAACTCAATATCGAACTTTTTACAATATAGTACATTTAAAATGAAACACGTTTTCTATTCCTGAAAAAAACATCATGAATTTCAAATATTATTCATTGTTGTTCAAATTAATCCTTAAATGCATATGAAAAATGTATTAAAATGTGTAATGATAATAGAAATATTAGAAAGAGACATAAAAAATGAAGAAAGGAATCTTGTTGGTCCAATTGAATACCATGAGATCATATAAGAGCGTTTTCCTTTAATATAATAAACATTGAGGTTAAATAATCATTTAATTACACATGAAATTAGATTTAATACAAAAAAATTCATATAAAACATTAATGAAAGCATAAATCCAAAAGAATAGTCACAGGGGTTTCATACAAAATATGACAACACAAGGGAATGATTTCATAAAAAAGCATTCTTTTTAACACTAAAGGGAATAGTCATTCATTTAAAAAGAATCATTGAATTACCTTATGACATAACAATATTTCAATAATGAACCATTATAAATAATTTTAATGATATGTATGATCCTTTTCAAATTATTTTCCTTGATACAGTGAATAAACCCTTAAAAATGGAACAATCTACTTGGTTAATTCCAAAATATTTCTCCAAAAAACATAATCAATACCCGATGAATTAAATTTCTATATCAGGCTCAACCATCATCATAAAAAAAATTAAGGGCAATAACATACATGAAAAACATAAAAAATTGTATTTTTTCCATAAAACTCATAAAAATATGCCTTTTAGCCCATAAGTAAAATATTTTTGAATATTTATATATCCATTTCCATTACAACCCAATTTTCATTACTAACCCACATAGAAAAAATGGATGAAGGGATTTTAATTGAGAGAAACATGGAATGTTTTAAAGTAATCCAAATAATAAATAATTATTTCATTGATGATAAAATTCAATCGTGTCGTATACATTAAAATAGAATATTACTTTTGCCTTCGGTTAATAAAGATGAAACATCCCATATAAAACATGTAAAATTTTATTATAGAAAACATTGGAAATAAATTCCAAATATACCTAAAATATACTTTATTATTTATTTTATTCAATATTAATACATCTATAAAATGATTTTAATAATATTTACATGAAGTGAAAATATTAAAAATGTAAATCATTAAAACATTTAAAATAAGGTAAAATGGTAAAGTGTCCCTTACCTCTTGTATGACATGTCACATATGTTATTTATCTTCCTAAATGATAAATTTTTGTTACTTATTTAACTGAATAATAATATTTTGAATGTTTATTGTATTTTTATTATACCTTTTATTTCAATTATTACGATGTCATACTTATTCACTTAATTGATTAAGTTTACATTGGATGTTTGGAGATTGTGTCGTTCATAAATCTGAAATGACTTCAGTAGGTTAAACATGGTCAAATGAATGATTATTATATAATTTATATAATAATAATTAGTTTATAATTATCATTTTATTCATAAATTATACTTTTAGAACCAACTATGTATGATGGTTATGAAAAAGTAATTACATTACAATATGGAGATGATAGTCTATACGTACGCATGAGTAACATTTCCATGTTTAAATGAATGTGAAGGAAATAAGGTGAGTATTGTTTTAACATTACATAATTATAATTTTTTCATAAATATCATATTATTTATTTAAATCCACCTATATATATCATCCGTCTGATGTGATGATGGAAACAAAATACATCGGTTCGCATGGCGGTAGTCAGCACGTACACACAAGCGATATTTTTATTTTTCGTTGGATGGATAATATAGAATTATATTATTTATTTAACATCATAGAATTAATTTTATTTCATATAAATCATATAATTATATTTCTATCCATCATTGGGACCATACATTGGATTTAGTGATCAAAAATTAAATACATTATCTCGTGACATGGTAGTCTGTACGTAAACACGATTGATGTTTTTGTTTTCCATTAGATGGATAAGTAGATGAAAATATTTTATAACATAAAAATAATAACATATATTTATTGAGTAAGTATTTATGTTTTTATATGATAATGTGCATCACTTTTTTAAGGAGTTAATATAATAAATAAAATTAATAACTATACCTCTTCATCAGATAACCTCCTTAGGTTTAAACCTAAATCCTTTTCATGATAGTTATATGATCAAAATAGGACCTCTAATACATGTTTAGAGATGTTAAGAAATTATTTGGGTGGGTCTTGTTAGAGATAATATTATATTAAAGTATTTATAAGATATGATATGGGTTTCATTTTATAATGAGGGAGAGACACAATTGGAATTTGTTAAAATATTAAAATTTATTCACGTATTACAATAAAAATGGATCATTTTAGAATAATATTACTTGTAGGGTCTAAATATGACCATCAAATAGTATTTCGACATGTTTTTAGGTAATTGAAAACCATATCGTTTTATTTATAACCCTTTTAACTAATTTTAACTCTTACCATTTTAACTTGATTTTTTTCTTAAGTTACTAATAATATTGATAAAAAATGAGGTTGAAAATTTTAAATTTTTTAAAACTCATGATTAAAAATAAGAAATTAAAAATTTAAATAATAAGTTTCTATATTTTTTTAAAAAATTATTTTAAATTTTGAGCATGTAATGGGTCAAAAAAAGGTTTTTTGAATAACTGCCTTCTTAGGTATAAAAATAACTTTATACCAAAATAAAGAGTTATACTGATTCAAATGAAATTGATTTTATAATTTTTAATCAAAAAACCCAATAAAATTTTAAAACCAATACAAAATATAATGTTACTTTGTAAATACATAAATATAAAAGGCAGTATTCTTAAAAATTGGTATTTTTTACTATTCACCTGAAATCATTTTTTTTTCAAAAAATTATTAAAAATCACCCTATACTAATTTATTCATTATAATTTCAATAATGAAGTTTTTTTTATCCAATTAAATGTAAACCATATATAAATTAATTTTTATAATAATACTATATATTGCATGAAATGTAATTTAGTTAAAATAAAACTAGTTCCTTTTGAATGAAAATTTACCTAATATTATTATAGTGATTATAACTCTATAATATATAATTCATTAATATTTATAAGGATTTAAATTGATATATTCTCAACATTACCTGGGTTGTTAAAATATGATATCAACCTTAGAGCTACAGAGGTTGTGGAGCTTCTTTTTATTAGGAGAGATAATTATGATGTAATACTTAAATGGATGGAGATCTTTAAAAAACTCCTAAATCAAGGTAAGTATATATATTGGTTAAAACCTCTATTGAATTTAGTATTGGTCCTATAATTTTTTGATTTAATGTACCCATTCCATCAACTATGGATATTACTCTATTTAATATAGGTACCTCCCACTATATATATCTACATGTATTATAGAATTATTAAGCTTCTCATTTTAACCAATTTTATATATAATGGAGATTTAAAATCCCCATAGAAATAATTGAATTAATGTATTTTGTTTTCCTTTTTATCATATTAGAATATCTAAGGTGAAGTTTCCTCATTCATGAAATGGATATTTTTAGGTCATTATTGGCATAGAGTTTATGGATGCAAATAAATCAAGAAAAATTATTATCATTAATATGTACACTTTATTACTCATTATGGAAGTTACAATATATTTCAAGGGGAATAGGACCCCATATCTCATGGGTTTTGACCACCAATTTAAAAATTAAGATAATTTTTGGGCCACATGTCTTCTCTATTAATGGGATATAATGAAGAGGATCTATTCAATGAGCCTCTGTCCATAGTTAGGTACCTCGTTGAAGTGTTACCACTTTATTTATCTTGGTTTCTTCCAAAGTAAGAAGTTTATTTTTCAATTGATATGGTCCCTCGAACATAGCCTATATCATTGTTCTCATATCGAATTGCACTCATTGAATTTAAAGAGAAAAAACCACAGGATAATTATCTTAAAGATGAAAAATTTGGTCATCCCATTTTATCTCAATAGTCTAATTATATAATCATGGTAAAGAAGTCAAATTTTATTTTTTGTATAAGAATCGACCTATAGTTAGGGTGGAATCTTAATGGTAAACAAACCAGATATTCCTATATAAAACTCAGGATCAAATTATGTGGAGGGATATGTCTAGATTTACTAGAGTATTACAATAGAAATCAATGTTATGTACTATAGGAATGATACTATTAATCAAAATTCATATTTTGAGCTGTAGAATTGGGATTTTAAGCTAATTGGCTATGAATTCAAGGTTGATGTCTCACCAAGGCGGTGACTATAGGTAGTATCATGGGCCTTTGGGACCAAAAATGTTGTACCAAAACATCATATTGGAACAGTTACCAACCAGCGGATAAGTAGAAGGGAAATAATGGGACCAATGATTAGTTGGATGTAAATTTTGCATCATGGATCATCTAGAACATACCATTTAAAGAACCTAGGTAGAAGTGGAACTGAAAAGTAACCATTAGCATGGAGTCAAGACAACAAGCTAGATTTACATGCATAAAAGACATGGAAAAAGGGATACATTCTTGTGATGTCTTGGTCATAGTCCTTCATGTTAGATAATTTTCTTATTCCATTAGGACCAAGAGCTATGTAATGGCCTTGTGCCACTATAAATACAGGAAATTTATGGATTATATCTCAATTGGGTTAAAATTTGTTTATCATGAAATAAAAATAAAAAATATTTAAGGCCTATGGACCATTATCATAATTTTACATGACTAAAAGTTTTATAATAAAATGATAATAAAAAATAATTATAATTTTCCTCACATTTATGACCTATTTCATCAATTGAAAATTAAATTATGGTTTTCTAATATTAATCTCCAATTTCTCTATCACCAGCTCCTAAAGAATGAACTATATATATCAAAAATTTCATTCTGAATAAGATATGGTCACTTTTAGTATCTTTTAATTTATTTTGTCTTGAAAAATAAGCCTCATATATTTATGGTCCTCATGAAATATTTTTTCTTCTAATACAACTATATCATAATTTTGGTTTTTTTGATGATATCATAGTATATTTGAAATATGATAAGGTAAATTAGTATCACTTTGGGATTTTTTTGAACATTATTAGAGATCATTGTATTTATATAAAATCATCAATGTGTAACTTATTAATTCATGAATCCAATTTATTTCGATAAGTGGTATCTAAATAAGTTATATTATTATATCTTGACATGGATAAATGTGGTGTGTAAAGGGAATTGAAAAATAACATATTTAATATATAAAGATTCATGGGATTAATGTGGTACAACCAATTGTTAATAATGGATTTTTTTAAAATCTTGTCACCTTGGGTAGAGCTCACTGATAAAGGAGTGGAGTTTGAATTACATCCTATGTCCTCGGAATCATTCATAGAGAGGAAAACAATATAGATTTTCACTCTAGTATTTATTCTAACTAAATATTATGATGGTTTTGTGTTATATTATTATTGTTCAATCATTTGATGGGGTTTCATTCTAAACAATAATGACTATGTGGTGGCATATGGTTCTCACAAAATTTTCCAACATAAAATAAACTTGTTAAACATGATCTTAAGTTAAAAAATTTTATTATTTATATTCAACATTGTAAGAACTATAACTTTAGTGAACGTTTTATGATGTATAACTACCAAAAAAATTGAGTTATGTTTTCTCCCAAAAAAATTAAACCTTAGAAAAAGGTAGTGTTTGGATTATGTAAAAATGATTGATTTGGATATCATCTATACACGTTGAAAATGGGTATGTCATAACCGATGTGCTAAGAAGGAAAATATAATGAAATATACTGAAATTGTATATTGAGTATTGTAAGTTAATAATACTTTTTATCAAAATTTACTATGAGGTGAAGAAATAGAAGGAGGTGATTTTCTTCACCAATGTTCAATGTACAAATTGTATTCATGAGCTCATTCATTATGAGAAACTGTTGAATTTTGTATGTTAGAATATAAAAATAATCTTAAATAGTGGGTATTACACTAGTGATTAGTATCAACATAATTATAGAATCAAATGTTTTTGGAATTTTTATATATTTTCATTCATTACAAAACTGGTTGTGATAAAATGTTATCATATCTATATGGGTGATTCACCTAGGCACTACCAAATTATGTTGTGATATGAAATTAAAATATTGGGGTTATGTATTGAGAAGGTACATAGATATCTATGTATCTTAGTTTTTCACTTGTCGTAAATTGAAATCAGTGAACCAAATACCTTCTCGTATGCTTCAACATTTAACTATTATGATATGGTAGTAGGATGGGATATCCATAGACTTTATAATGGAGTTACCTCTTACCTTTCAAGGAAATAATTATATCTAGGTTATAATTGATATGGTAAATAAATCATTCATTTTAATTTCAATGAAACATGGAAAATGGTTTAGAGGATTAATAAAATATATATAAAATAAATAGTAATTTTTCATGGTGTTCTTTCAACAATCATTTCAGAATGAGATCCGCAATTCACCTATTGGTTTTAGAAATGCCTACAAGAGGCTATGAGGTACCATGTTGGGATTAACAAGTCATACACTCCAAAAAAGGATGGGAAAAAATAGATGGATATCTACGATTTATATGATATGATCAACTCATGTGTCTTAGATTTTATAAGATCATGTGATGTCTATATAACTTTGGTTGAATTTGTTTATTACAATAGATACTAGTCATCAATAAAGATGGATCCCTCTGAATATTTATATTCTCATCCATGATTATGTTTACATTGTTCAGTTATGTGTAGTATGACTTCTATGGTGTGATATAATATATAATAGGAGATGATAAACAAGTCTCACCCTATTCATAAATGACCATTGACGGATCAAAGTCATTTTGATTATATATATTATTATTAATAGCCTCTTTAATTTTTAGTAGATGATTAGGTATTCTTGAAGGTATATCCATGGTTTGATCTCTAACATCTTGTATTATAAGGTATGCTAAAACAAGGTTATGTAAGACCATTAGATATCATTAAATTAATAGGAAAGGTTGTATATCAATTAGTGTTTCATCCTCAACTAATTTCAATCCATAAGGTATTCCTTATATCTCAGTTAAATATGTATTATCTAGACCATTATGACATATTGATGTGTGAAGCACTAGATATTGATTTGGATGTCTTGGTGGATTAGAAATAATTATTGATTATTTATTCCTAGACTAAAGTGTTCTACGTGAAATTCATTCATAAAGTTTTTTTCATATTGGAGTATGAGAGTAATTATCATAAGACATTGGTGTGAGGGGTCACAAATGAAGGAGTAATGGCCTCCCCTATTCTTTCATTGACAAACATCATTTGACATTTTCTGAGTGGAAAGTGATATGGTGGTTAGAATTATTGCACCAAAGATATTTTTTCTGTTATGTATTTTATAATTTATTTTTTACACATAATTTTTTGTTTTGGACTTAATTTTTTTGAAATTTAAATAAATTTATAAAATTGAGTGGTAAAGGTGAATGGTCCCCTAACCATGAAACCAGACCATATAGGTGTTATTTTAAGAGAAAATAAAATCTTCATGATATGTGAATGTTTGGATGACTATACATGTTGACCGTTCATGCAATTAAAAAATGAAATAATTTAGTCTTTGAAAATATTATTTGAAACAGATATACTATATTTATTCTCCTCATTTTCTCTAGAATCCTCTATAGTTTTTTGCATGCTAATGATCTTTCTCTCCCTATTCTATTGACTTCAATCTTGGTGTATCTACACCAAAACTGAAGGACTGCATCAATTAAGTGTTCCTTGTCTCTTTTATTCACAATATTCTTCCCTATTTCCACATTGTCATTGTCTCATATGATCATGGTGTCCTAGGAATCTAGTTTTTAGGAAATTAATATGGTTATTTTGTGTGTTTGGGTTTTATCTTTATTTTTAAGGACTCCCTTTTTCAGATTTTAATGAAAAAATATCTTTATAAATTAGATTTAATAATCTAATATAGGTGTCTCTAGGTTAAACCATTTTTATTTAATCCATGTATTCTTTCTTATTTCAAAATAAAATTGTTAATTTTTAGTAATTCAATCTATATAAAGTATGATTAATTAATATTCGTTATAAAAATGTTTATTAAAATTATATAATATTATGGTAAATTAATTATCTAACATTATATATAATTATTATTATATATAGTTACTAAATTTTTCATGCATAAATTTCTAACTTTTTTTCAAGGAGTTTATTAAGGATATATTCATGGCTTGAATTTTCTTGTTTTTAAAATTTTTATCAAATTTTTTTAAAAAATATTTTTCATAATTAAAGTGATGTTTGAATTCTTTAGATGTTATTACTACTTGATTTACCTTTTACATGAATACTTACTTCTATAATTTATATACAAGTTTCACTTGTACAATTAAAAGGCCTTTTGGTAAAAATAATCATATGTGAAACTCAATGTATATTTAATTTTTTAAAATGTTTATTAATTGAGAATCTTCATGGTAAAGAAATTTTTTACTTAGGTGGAAACATATTACCGTGATATGTGTATATCCTCTATAAATGTTGAATAAATATATGTTTTAGATTTTTATAAAGTCCTTTGTGTGGAAACATCACTCCCATAGAGACTAATTTTAAGATATACGAAACTCTTATAAAATTAAATCCATGTGGATGCAGTGATATAATGGAAATGTACCCCCAAAGACATGATACTCTAAATGGGAACCTAGGTTTTTAGCTTTGTTCAAAATATGTTCACCCATGATGAATGTTTTGAGTTTTATTATAATATATTATTATGTTATATCTTTATTTCACAAAATTTATTTCATTATAATTACGAATTTATTCTTTTATTCATATGTATATAGGTTATCCCAAGTTTCTTGTTCTTCCTAAATAATCTAAACAATATTTTTCTACATGTATTTTAAACTATCATAACATAGTTGTCTTTTCAAGGGTATTGTATATAGAAATTTGCAGGATCATATTCGTCTTCTTTTTTTCAATCCTACATACATCGTTCGGTGTATGCACACTTTTTTGACACAGGTAAATGAAATACAAAACTTAGATATATAATATTCCAAATATATTTTGATCAAGATTTTATAGAGGTGATAGGTTGGGATTATTTCTTCTTTTCAAAAGGATATGGGTAGGGTCTTATGGTTAATATTTTTAGTTATAATTTAGATGTAACATGTATAAAGCCTCATCAAGTTCCCAAATATTCTCTTTCTTAGTTTGGATTCACTATAGTGAGGTATATATATTTTGGATGTTTTGATTTATATTGATGGTGGCTCTATTTTATTATTATGTTGTACAGTTTTGATTTAAAGACCACAGATTTTGGATCCTTCAAATTAAAACTATATTCAATATCTTGTGTCACAAGTAATGTCAAAATTAAACAAAACCCGACTAAAACAAACCAAACCATAATAAATTACATGAAACAATAATAATTATGAAATAAAAAGATAATAATCAATTAAAATAGTTATATATTATTATTTTTTAAAATATTTTAAAAAGCATGAATTTTGAAGAACCATTTAAAAAAGGTAATGCATTACGCTTAATAAATTAAATTGATCATAATAAATATTTTATTTAATTGGAAATATTTTTATTTATAAACTAATATTTCAACATTAAAGTATTCATAAATTCATATGAAATAATATTAAACCATCTTGATGATTAAAAAGTTATTTTTTCATTAAATAATTTTATATTTATATTTTTTATTTTCATTTAAATAAATAATTTATATTTTTTAGAATTTTAATTTGATAAAAAT
Source organism: Viscum album (assembly GCA_963277665.1). Lineage (NCBI taxonomy): Eukaryota > Viridiplantae > Streptophyta > Magnoliopsida > Santalales > Viscaceae > Viscum > Viscum album. The sequence continues at coordinate 623,428,073 of OY728137.1, read as the reverse complement.
AAATTATTTTTTCAATTTATACTTGATAAATTATCTTAAGGTTTATTGTTTATTTTTTTCTAAAATTATTAATTTTTAGGTGAATAAGTTAAAGTACAATCTTTACTAAAATCATGGTGTTTAAGACTATATCAAAAATTAAGTATGACTTAAAATATTATGAAAAAATTTTAAGGCTAAAATATTTATCTAAGGAGAAAAAAATTAAATTGAAAAATAATATATGGAATTTATAAAACCTATTTTTAACAACCCAAGTAACATTTTCCAATAAAAATTGTTTTTTTCTTTTAATTTAATATTATTTTTGTAAAATTATTTTTGGGCTTGATTTTAAATATGAAAAAAAAAATTATAATAAATAAATTTTTATTTTTTAAATTAAATACAATGATAATTTTATCCCATTCATACATTTTAAACTGAAAAATGCACTTTTAAAAAATAAGGGTTTTATGCGTTATATGGGATGATGTTGAAATTAGTTTTTCATAATCATAGAAATTTTATATAATAAAATTTATTAACTATTAGGAACATTTAGTTATAAATTATTTAAAAATTTATATTTTATTTTTTTAAATTAAAAGTAAATTACTTGGGTATAAATTAGTTTCCATTGGAAAACCAAAAATGGAAAAGGCTGAAATTCTAAGAGTGAAGGAATGAAATAAATATTTAAAAAATTATTTAAAATGAATGTATGATTTATTATTGACCTTTTATAATACCAAACTACATAATTATACATTTTGGAGTCTTACTGACATATGGAACATGGACTCTCTTCAAATTAAGTTAAAATATTTTAAAAAAATTCATTCTCACCACTTATAAAAGAGGCCTCTCGATACACCTTCTATAAAACTCCAAAAATTCATTTTAAAACTGAAAATATTCCCATTATAATTCCTTTATATCCATATTTATTCTCACTAAGCCTCTAGTCCTATGATATTGTCTTAAAACCTCCATTCATAAGGAGTCGTCTAAGGGAAAGTTGAAGTTCTCAACCTGAGTACTTCTTTTTTTTAACTTGTTTTCCATTCTATCTTTCCATAAAGAATATATTTTCATAATTCTTATATATTAAAGTTAAAATTTATTTATAATGATTTTTTTATTCTTATTTAATATCTATTAACAACCTTTCTCCTTTTCTATTAATAAAAACAAAACTGTCATTTATGCGTTGTATAGACAACTGCCTCCACAAAAAGAAAATTTCTATTTTATAAAAATTTAATTGAATAAATTTTTTTAAATATATAATATAACTATTATTTTGAATATTAAAATCACAATCCAACTTATTTCCCTCTCATTCATCGAGAAATAGAAATCTAAATTATGCATTGTGTGGACTCCCGCCTCTATTAAGTATCATGTCTTATTTTACATCTAGTTTATTTATTATTTTTTACAATAACATAATATATAAATAAACACATTAAATATATCTAAATAATAAAATTATTACTCATTAATAATGATATAATTCCAAAATAAACAGCTTTCATAATCATAATCATCCATTAATTATGGTATATTCAAGGTTCGGTCTGTCTAACCACCTACATGAACAATGATATACAATAATATAATGAATAAAATTGAAAAATATTATTGATAATATATTATATAAATAATTATATATATATGTTTAATTTTCATTTTGGATGGGAAACATGAATATTAAACTCATTAATTAAGATATCAATGTCCTTTATTAAAAAATATTGAAACCTACTAATCCATGATTTCATATTTAAGGATTTTAATCATAACTCCAATATAATGAAATTATAATATTATAAATAATTATAGATTATCAATTATAGTACCTTTTATTTTCTATTAAAGATGAAATTTGGGACAAAAATGGAAAACAACATCGTTACTAAAAAAACTAGTTCAAAATGATAAAATATTACTCACACAGGATTTTAAAAATAGATAATAACAAACTAATATACATATAGAAAATAATTATAAATGATGTTTATAAAATTTTATAAATATTAAATTGGTTCTAAAAAAAATCATTAAGTTTTTTTATATATGAACTTAATGTTCATTCGAATAAGTGGGGAAACAATATAAGGGTTTCTAGTCTCAAATGTTTAATCCTTCAGACATATTTCTTATTATACACCATGAATTAATTGAAATGGTATGTATAATACCCATGTAATATATTTGTATCATGATCCAATCATTTTTAAAGATATTTAATGTTCCAATTCAAATCATATCCTTCAAGGGGTTTTCATTCCAAATTTTCTCAAGTCATAAGGGTTCTTTATCTCATTTTAATATCAATGAGACATGTTTTTTTATATCAAAAGTCATTTATTTTATATAATGTATTATATACCCTATTTCCTTAAATAAAAATTTTATTTGGTATCCCCATCATTTACTTTTTATTCTTATGTTACCAATACCATTTTTTTTGTTAACTCAACTCCCAAAGCTGAGTTAAAATTATTACTTATTTCATCAAAGATTTATTTTTTTATCCTAAGATTTTATTTCATTCTATTTTATCCTTCTCACTACGTAAAATTAAAATTTTATTCAAATCCTCCTCCTTGGATAATTTTCATGGACATAAAATGTTTATCATTGTTGAGGATAATTCTCATCCTCTATAACAATGGTTTCCCCTATTCTCTATAATTGATTCCCTGCCAATGTTATCCTTTATAATTAGAAACCTAATTATGTGTTATCTTCTATTAAATTTAAATATCCTTTATAATCTTTTAAAAATACAATTTTATTTCTATTTTTATGATGTTTATTTTTTGCATAGGTATTTGAAAGTATTCAAAAGTTATTCTATCCTTTCAAAAAAATGTTTTCTCATTAACTCTATATTTTCTCTATAAAACATTTATGTATTTTTCTAGTCTCCATTATTGGTGATTTATTAAAAATAATGTTTTAATATATCCCAAAATTTTAATTTTTATCCTTTTTGAAAATGAATTTTCAAAATAAATTGGTGACTCTATTTCATATACTTACTTTATAAAAATATGATAAGAAACTTATTTTAAAATTATTTTCACAAGAAATTATTTCCCATCATTTTGAAACTTATTTCCAAGGAATCATGGTTTCTCAAAGTAAATTAATTTTATATTTATAGATGAATTTTATTTATAAGGTTATTCATGGAAAATGATAATTTTAATCATTCTTTTCAATTTAAAATTTCATCATTCATCTAAAATAGTTCATTATATTCCAGTTGATTGTATACATATGTTTTTAAAAATTAGAAGCATTAATTCTCTATAATATATTTTATACATCACATACTTTTTCAATCCTAATTATTGATGTTGTATAGCCATAATTCTTCTTCTTATTCCTTTCCTATTTGAATATGCTATTTTGGATTCCATTGGTTCAAGAGTGTTCACCTAGATCCCATATAAGGATTGATTTGAAGTAATTATTAACTTAACGGTATAACCTTTTTATATACAATTTAAATACCATATTCTCTATTATATTAATTGAATGGTGTTTAACTATCCAATAACTTAATATCCTTTGATAATTATTTATTTTCCATGGGCATATCATGTTATGATTATTCATGGAACTTTGATTATTTTACTTATACGATTATATTTGAAAAATTTATAAACCCTATTTTCTTTCCATGGGTTATTTATGATATTATTTATTTTATGTGGTTCACATATGTACAAATACTGATGATAGTGGTATTATATCACCCTCCAATGGTTTAGTTTAAGTCTACAACTTATTAGACAGATCAACATTGGCTTAATGAGTTTGTTCACACAAATGTGGGCATAATGAGTTTTCTCATGTTTTTAAGTGTGGACATAATGATTTTGTTTGCATAAGTGTGTGAATAATTATTATTCCCATGATGTCTTCATATGACTATGTTTATACCATATTTTACGATTATTCTCATGATTTTTTCTCCAATGTCTCATTTTTATTTACTCATGTTTCCACTCCCTTATAATTTAAATAATATTTTATTCTATGATTTATTATCTATGATATTTTGGGTATATCATTCTTTTGTATCATTATTATTCTCATATTCTCATCGTATGATCTCTTATGATATATTATTGTTATATATTATGTTTACCCTTATTTAGACTTTCAATTCACCCCTTTCTTATATTTCCTTTTCGCTAGGTTATAAAGAAAATTCATACAAGATATGTACCTAGAAATATATATTTTGTGTCGGATTTATGGGATATATAGAAATAATTTATGGATTAAGTAGTTTCTTATATGGTGGTATAATTTAAAATTTAATACAAATAACATGGGTTCTACTAGTAAAATCTCTTTGATATAAATTTAAAACTCTAAATCTAACATCATTTTTGGATTGTAAATGTCACATTAATTGTAAAATATATTTTAATCAAGGATTTGTATCAAAACCAATGGGTAAAGTGCGTTTTTTTAGAATTTAATTTTTGAGTTTGAGTTCAGGCACCTCATTTGGAATCTGATTAGTGTTTGGAAAAATTTATTGATTAGGATGGTATTATATGAATATAAATTAAGAGTTATAATGGTCATTAAAGATATATATGTTAATTTAAAACATAGATTCCAGTGTACAAAAAACCCATTTAGTTTGATATACTAAATATTTTATATTTTTTAGGGATTATAATAAGATATAATTTGGGAAAACCCCATGAATAAATATATGTAAAATATAATATCCTATTGTTTTGGTAATGTATAATTTTTGTGGTTTAACATGAAATAACAACCATGTATGGATTCTAAAAATAGATACAGGATCTGGTATAGATGAACCTAGGGGTAATAAACATGAAAAGGGAATGTTTGGTATTAACTCAATTTTTACAAGGTGGATGATAAAGATTCATAACTATATACCAGGTTTTACACTCCTGATGGATATGATTTAATTAATTGAAATTCTCTTAATGAACCATTATAATGAATTTAAATATATTTAGATTATATAAACATAAAGAAAGGTTATGATGGACAACATAGATTTAAACATTGAGATTCATATGTTATGTTATTTATTAATGTATATGTAATTTTTTAGATAAATGGTAAGTCAGATTTTTAAATAATATATTTCAATTATTTTTGGGTTTAAAATATTTTGAAAATGTTCATGATAATTTTGGGAGAGCTATTTTTTGGATTAAGATAAGATTTATAAGGAAAGCTAAACATAAGAAAATTAAACTGAACTAAAAATATAAATGGGTGAGAATAATGTTTCTTTATAGAATAAATATTACTATTGAGTTTTCATTATCTAATGATTATTTACTCTTATTTTATCGATATCCATTTTGGGTTTTAGTATTTGGTTGAAATAGTATCACATAAATGAATCTAAGATATGTATCTATCTATAAACTATTATGTCTTACAGTTATATAAGGGAGAATTACTAAATGGTTGAGAATAATAGTATATAAATGATATAATAGAAAATGTGAGTTTCTTTGTCTTACCTAAGGTAGTGAGGTTGATATCATAAATGAAATTAAAACATGATACTCTTACATATTATCGTTAGTGGGTGAAATTTATTGATGAATTTCGAGTATTTTTTAAAATTTATCAGGTTCATATGAAAAAAATTTAAGGATTTTTCATCACTAGTTTTTCTTTAAAGGGTTGGATATATATATTTAAAATGGTATCAATAACCTTCAAAATTTATTCTATTAAAATTTTAATATTTTTTGAGGATAACTTTTTAAAATAAATGATCAAGGGATGGATAAATATTAGATTTAATATACAATTGATTTTGAGATAAAAAAGTGGTGATTAGTTTTTCAAAAAGTTATGTTAGACAATATTGGTAAACTTGGGATTGATAATTCAGCCTTGATATTTCTCGTAAATTTCATCACATTTTTGAGATTATGGTTTATATGGGCTAGGGTGGTATTTTATAACCAAGAAATTAATTTTGTTTTAGCGTTAATTATAATGTTAATTTATGAAATAATTTATGGTTTGGTTTTGGTTTTCTTTCATTGAAATTCAAACTGTTTTGGGAAAGGATAATTTTATAGATTGTATGATTAATTTATATACATACTTAAGTATATGATTGTATGAAATATAATATTGTTGTAAGAAAGGTTGTTAACATAATATTACCTATGATATTAAGAATTATTTCATACCCAAAATGAAAACTATGTTAAGAATTCCCTAATATACTTTAATCTGTGAGTAATGACTAAAATTTTGAGGATATAATTTATTTAAGGGCTAGAATGTGATGAATCAAAAATTTGGATCTTTTAAATTAATTCTATCATTATTAAAATGTTTCACAAGAAACACTGAACTGAAACAACACCGAACTAAAATTAACATTTACATATTAAAATTACTTTAAAAATATAATCATTAGTAAATAAAAATATAATAATCAATTAAATTATTTACATATTTTTATTTTTATTTTATATTTTAAAATGGATTTTTTTGAAGAAAAATTTAAAAAATGTATTGTATCTTGCCATGAAAATTTAAATTGATAAGAGTTAAAATTTTATTATAATAGGTAATATTTTTTTTAATAAACTAATATACCAAAATTCAATAATTTAGAAATTGGTATGAAATATGTTTAAAGACACTTGAACTTTTAAAAGTTATTTTTTCATAAAAATATTTTTTATTTATATTTTATATTTTCATTTAAATAAATAAATATGTAAATTTTATAATTTTAATATGATAAAAATAACTTCATTTATGAATTTATTATTTCCAAAAAAAATAGGGTTAATTTTAAAAATATTTCTAAAATAATTTATTTTTAGGTGAATAGTTTAAAATATTGTTTTTTAAAATATCTTAGTGTTCATGGATTTATCAAGAACAAAGTTTAAACTAAAATGTTATTAAAAATCATGATCAATTATCTATTTTAGGATAGAAAATAAAAATTTAAATGAACTATTATGATTTTATAAAACCTATTTTTAACAACTTCTTATATATTTTCAAATGAAAACTATTCTTGGACTTTTCATTGAATTAAATATTATTTTAGTAAAATTATTTTTTTATTGATTTGATACCCACATAACGTTTTTTAATAACTCAATTAAAATATTAAAAATATAATTCATTGACAATTTTATCCAACACATAAATTTTAATCATAAAATATACTTTTTCTAAAAATGAGGTTTATGTGTTACATGTGCTAATGTTAAAATAAAATTTTCATAAGCATATAAATAATATATGACAAATTGATTTGAAATTTTCAATAATTATGTATATATTATGTAATAATATTCATTTTCTTTTTACGCATTACAGGTAAATTACTCAGGTAAAAATTAGTTAACAGAGTAAAACCCAAAATGTTAAAAGTGAAAGTTCTAAGAATAAAGGACTAAAAAACATACTTAAAACATGTGTAAAAATTAATATCTAGGGGACTATAGACCTTATATCATACCAAACTGCACTATTATCTATTTTCTATTCTTCTTGAAATATGACACATGTATTCTCTTTATTTTAAGTGAAAATATTTATAAAATATCATTCTCATCACTTATAAAAGGGGACTCTCCCACCCCTTCAAGAGAACTCCCTAAATTAGTTTTACACTAAAAAATATACCAATTATAGTTCATTTTTAACTCTATTAATTCTATTTAAGAATCTTATCATGAGATATTGGCTTAAGACCCCCATTTGTAAGGAGTCCCCTAAGGGAAAGCTGAAGTTGTCAATGTGACTACTTTTTTTTCCCAAACGTCACTTCTTCTATATATTTCATTGAAAAAATAATTTTATAGTTACAATATAATTATATAATTATTTATTTTTTAATTAATTTTATTATAATAAGTCAATATCTACCAATCACCATTTCCATTTTCAATTATGTGAAATGAAACTGGAATTTGTGTATTGTGCGAACTATCACCTCCATGAAGTGATGATTTCCATTATTTCAAATTCACCTCCCTTTTCTTATTATAAAAGGTTAATTGATTAATTAATGTGAAATATTTAATATGATTTTGATTACTAATAGTAAAATTATAATCCCCCTCCTTTTTCTCAAATTTTTTAAGAAAGGAAAAATGTTAACCGAGAATTGTGTGGACTACAACTTCCACAAAGTAATGTATCTTGTTTTACATCTAGATTCTTAATTATTTGTTAAAATTTATTAAATATATTATCATAAAACATATAACTTTCAAAAAATAAATATTATTCTCTAATAATGATATTATATGAAAATAAACAACTTTTATAATCAAGATGATACATCAATTATGGTATGTCAATCATTAGGTCGGTATAACCACCTACTTAAACTGTTCTATAAAATAATATCATGGATGACTATGAGAACATAATTAGAGAACATATATGATATAAATAAGTAAATAAGTATTATATTTTGCTTCTATAATGGTAACATTAATATTAATCTCATTATTTCATATACCAATGTATGTTCATTACAAATCACCAAAACATACTCATCGATGAATTAAGATTTAAGCATTGTAAGAAAAAATTACATGGAATAAAATAATTACATTTTAAATAATTATAAATAATCAATTATATTACCTTTATGATCTTTTAATGATGAAATCAGGGTAAATAATGAAGAAAACCCCCACTATTAAAAAAGTAGTTTAATATAATCATCATTACCCACAATTCATATTGAATATATATAATATTTATCTTATATAAATATACAAATAATTATAAATGAATTTTAGAAAAGTTGTCATATATAAAAAATTTCTCAAATAGGTGATTAATATATTAATTTTTATTATTTGTGAACTAATAATGCATTCTAATAAGCAGAAAACCAAGGTACGGGTTTTGGGTATAAAATTTTGTCTCCTTCAGATATATTTCTTATTATATATTTTTTTCTGTTGAATGGTATTTCTATTAGCAATTTAATTTTTTCTATCATGATTCTATTATTTTTCATGATATTTATTATTTCATTTTAATCACATCATTCAAGGTATTCTTATTTCAAATTCTCTAATATCATAAGGTAATATTTGTCATGATTTCCAAACCATGAGATGTGATTCTTATTATGAACCATAATTTATGTTATGTAGTGTATTAATTTACATATTACCTTAAATTATTAACTTTAAATAAAATTTCCAGAATATTCTTTTTCTAATTATGTTTAGATTACTATAATGTTTTTTAATAAACTCTCTTAGTTGATTTAAAATACGTATTTCTGAACTTATTTATTACAATATTGATATCTTCCACCACAATATTTTATTTGATAATAGTTCTCATTATCTTCAATGATATTTTCCTTTGAATAAATTTTATTTTCCAGCAATATTCTCTTTTATAATTAGTAACATAATATTTTATGATCTCATGTGACCTTTATATTTCCATCATCCTATTTTTAAAAAGATTTATTATTACTCTTATTATGATTTGGGGTTTTAATGATGGTATTTCAATATACTCGAAACATTTTTTCTCATTTAAAAATAAAATGTATTATCTTCCGCTCTATGTTTTATTTATACAATGTTTTTTCTTTATTAATACCCAATTATTTTTTATTTCATAAAAATTAATTTTTTAAAATAAAATTCAAAAGAAATTGGTGAATCTGTCATTTGGAAATTCTTTATAAAAGAAAGGAAATATATTTTTAAGATTATTTCAAAAGAATGGATTTCCTACCATTTAAAATATTCTCTCTTGTGATTAATGGTTTCACAAAGTAAATTATTTTTCTATTATTAAATGGGTTTTATTTAAAGGTGTTTCCATTGAAAGCAGTTCATTTTTTCATTATTTAAAAGGTAAAATATTTGTATTATAATAAATTTATTTTTTATACAATGATTGATTATTGACATATTTTTTTCAAAAATTAGCAGTGTTAAATCTATATATGAGAATGGATTCATCACATCCTTTGTCACACCAAATCATCTATATTTTATACCCATTGATCATATTCCATGTCATTTCCTCTATGAATTACCTATTTTATATTACTTTGATTAAAGTGTGTTCACTTAGATGAAATACTTTTATTGATTTGGATAAATTATTTACTTACCATGTACCCTTTATCTATATGATTTAAATATCATATGGTATATTGTCCTAATTTAATGGTATTTACCTAAAATTTTACCATATATGTTTTGATACTAGTTTATTTTTAATAGGGATATCATATAATGATTATTTATGGAATTAATAATGTTTTTCTTGTGTTATTCCATTTGAAATTTATATAAAATCAATTTTTTTTTCTCGGGGTTCTTTATGATATAATTGATTTTATGTTTTGGAAATGTGTATTGATGATAACAGGTGGGGTCCTATACATCCATCAAATGCATTGGAATAAGTTTAAATCTCATGAGATAGTTAGGAAAAGACCTAATTATTCTATTCACATAGGAATTCAAATAATGATTTTCTAAAATTTTCATTCATCGACATATTGAGTTTTTTCACATCGGCATGGGAATAATGAGTTCTCTTATAATATTTTTATATATTTATGTTTGTAAAAAACTTTTATTCCTATTATCATTTCAATTATATGGTCGCATAGATCATGTTTTTTTAATCATGTTTCTACACACTTTTGATTCATGTATTATGTTTATAAAATACTTAAACCGTTATTTATGATCAATATTTTTTAGATAGAAATTTATTATGTATCTTAATTATACCCATATTCTTATCCTATTCTCTCTTATGATCATTAATTTTTATTTCATAGGTTTAACCTTACTATGCATTTTAGCTCACCCCTTTTTTATATTTTTAGTTTCTTGGGTAATGAAGAAAAGTAATACATATGATGTTTCCAAAAAATATATTTTATGGATGACTTTTTAAGGATTTTGAAGGCTTGTTTTAGAATAAGTGGTTGATTATATAGTGGAAAATATTTCCATTTGATACAAAGACATGAGTTCTTATAGTAAAATATTTATCTAAACTCTATAAAACTCTAAACCTAAAAAGATAAATGGAGTATAAATGTTTCATTATCTATGAATGATCTTATAAATATGGATTTATAAAAAATATAGTGTATTAAGTATGGTGTTTTTAGTACCATACCTAGGAGTGTGGGTTTGGAGAGAATCAATTTGTATATTTCCTCTTCCATGTAATATTTTTATTCATATGTATATTAAAAAACTTATTTGGATACACGGAAATCCAATGTATAGAAAAGATATGTTGGGTTTTCAAGATGAACATTTATCTTTTAGTATTATTTTTATTCAATAAAAATCATTCCCAATTGAAATATCATGATTTCATTACACTATATATTATCTTGTAGAGATTTGAAGTGTACATTGGGCCTTGTCAATAACTTGGTAAGGTTCTAGGATACAGTATTATAGGATGGATAATTAAATAAATAATTATTTTGATGCACTAGTCAAGAACTAACATGTGAACTTGAGTTCCATGTGGCTGTAGGTGTACCACATCATATGTCGAAGGTTTATAATTAGTGGAGAGGGCATATTCTTTATAGATGAGAGACTATTATACCATATTAGAGTCATATAATATCAAAAAACGACCAAAACATCCAAATCAAAATTAGATTATATAGAAATAAATAAACACATTGATATATAACACAAAATGGAAAATAAAAAACCACAGTCCTACAAAACATACATTGATCACCCTTTAGGATAATCTCGAATAAAAATAAAGAAATAAAAAAAATAGACACACACAAGCCATACTGTTAAACATAGGCTACACTACACTACCATATATCTAAATACTCTCATGTTTCACCCTCTCTGTCCACTTCACAACCTATATTTAACTTTAAAATGAGGAAAAGGTTCTACATATACACTAGGGTTACTATAAAAGGTGTTAGAAATAAATATCAGTAGGGTCTCACCAAGTTCCCATAGTATACACCATCATATGTGTGTATTCAAATGGGAAAATAAACACATAAAACATATGTGTAGATGTCATGTGCTATCCCAGACACTATGAATCCATAATATGTATGTTATAGTGTGTTAAAAATTCCACCATGTCACCCAGTCATACCCACTTCGACAACATACAATATTTGTATCATTTCTTCATAATCTCATGTTGTTATACCTAATTCTTATCCCATACCCAAATATTATGGGTATGGTATCATCCAAAACCTTCTCTTATACCCAAAAGAATATGGAATAGTCATGAATCCACATCTCAACTCACTACCTTATCAATCAAGGGTGGGTCCATCGTCGACTTCCTATAACACCTCATGACGCAACCCCACACAAGTGGCCCACTACCACAAACCAAAATTACTCAATGAAAATTCCATCATCCACAACCTCAGCCTTTTATGTTATGGACCAATATAATTCACACTAGGATCACAGGGAAATCTCACCATACATCTTAATCATGGAGAGTCTAAGATTCAGGATCCACTCCCCCACCAGCATCTATCACCTATCATAAGTACAACCACATAAATAAAAAGTATATAAGGACCACTAACAGTCACAAAGGACACTAGATCTTCACCTGAAAACTAGTCTTTTGGACCTAACCCCTATCCATGAACATGTCTTATATCACTCTTCATAGAGTACATTGGGTCCTCATGGATCGTAATGGTCTATGGGAATCGATACCCTCCTCACACCTATCACGCATAAATGACAACATTCATTAAAAGATACTCTAACTTAGACCTTATGTTCTGTTTTAGCGCCATCCAAAATCTTCATAACTTCTAGTCCTTCAACCGAGGGATTCTTCCAAGCCATCCTTCTTTAAGATCCATTTCATTATATTTATATTTCCCTAAAAAACTGTAACAACCCGATATTTTATGATAAGTATTCTTTTTAAATTATTTGATGTCATGTGTTTTATGCTACAACAAGATTATCTTATGCTATACAAAACACCGTATTAGCTTGCAGTATACGCAACACTATTCTTAGATTGTGTTGCACAGAATTTCAAGTTCGTTTGATAATAATCATTCTACGCAACATTGAGTGTATATATATATATATATTAAATGTATAAATGAAATATGGTTGTATTCTATTATATGAAACAACAAAGGAGTCTTGCACAACACGTAACCCTAACTTGGCTTTCATTACACGCAATCGCGACCTTCCTCGATAGCGTGTGTTGTACGCAATACCGAGTTTTACTAAACAATGGTATATTATTATATTATCATGAACTAGCCATTATGAATAGTATTAACTAAATTTTGAATTTTATAACATTATTATTCATTTTACACATTTTCTAGAACATGGTATACGAACAAAATAAATTTTTCGGGTAAAATAAGTATTTTTCAAAAAATGCAGTTTTGTCACCTTTTGATGGCGCACCAACTTTAAATCTAGTTTTTGACATGTTTATAAGTTCAATTTGACAAAATAAAATTCTTCTTTTGAATCAGGATATAAAAATTTACATTGGATAAAGTTTTGATATTTTTCTAATAACTTTCATATTTTAATGAATAGTAAAAACATGCTATATTTTAATTAAAAAAAACTTTTTTCATCGTAATACCTTATGTGGTTAAATTATATTGTTGAATGGTTTTAAAGTATAAATAGAATATATTTTTACCATTTAATATAATTAATGTCATTAGCATTGATTTTACATTGAATTCGTAGGTTAAATCAATTCAATCTTTTGCAATGTTTTAATCAAAAACCTGTTTTAATTCGACAATGGGATTAATTTTAATTTAATTTCTGAAACTTCTGTGTATTGAATTTGAAAAAATGGATTCCATATTTGGAATAAATGGGTCCAAATTTTGTTAATAGGCTACTTTTTATTTTTGGGAATTATGAATAGTAACTACGGTAAATTTTATTTACTATAATTAAAGGTAAATCGGGTAATTAAGGGTAAATATAGTATTATAAAATTACCCTAACACATGAAAAAATTATATTGGATGGCTAAAAATATACCAATATCACATAAGGGTCGTATTAGATTTATTTTATGGACTTTTGACCATGAAAATAATTTAATTATTATTAAAACAAAAGAAAGTGACAACATGTCACTCTGTTAAATCTTATAAGTATATTAATTTTAATTTAGTGATGAACTTCATGAAACTTAGAACATTAATAGTCTCCAGAAATATAATGAAATTATATACATCATATTAATTTGTTTATAATTTTTAGGGATTAAATAATTATCATTAATTGTGACACAATAGTGATGCAGAAAATTGTTTATCTAGTGAAAAATCAAGAATATAGTTTTTATTAAACTAATAGTGACCATAAAAGGCACAAAACCCTGAACAAAAATTATTGGTCATGTAAATGTAAAAAATAATAATCTAATGGTCGAATATTTGACCATTTGGATAATTATAAAAGCGATTATGACACTTATATTATTTTATTTTAAATGATGCCAAAGTTGTCACCTTCAAAATTTAATAAATATAACAATTTAAATATTGTGATTTTAAGATGATAAATTCGATTAAAAGTATTATTGTGAAAGTTAATATATTTATATTCATCCTATGATTTTATTTTTAACTTTTATGCAACAAATAAGTATATTAAATAATTATACAAAAATATTGTTGTAATTATTTTATTAAGAGATAAACCAAATAACTGGTTTTAAAAATAATAAAATAAATATTATATTAATTATTTAATGTTCTAAAATAATTTTATAGATACATATGACCTTTTATGAATCTATTAAAGCTTTTAGTTTGAACATATCTTCTGTATATATTTTATTTAAATTCAAATAAATGAATAGTGTCAAAATTGACACTATTGTTATTTTATAAAAATAACATATTATAAAATTGTTTAAAAATCACAAAAATATTTAAAAATTATAAATTTAAATTTATATGGTCAATAATTTTATAAAGTAACCAATTAGTGAAAATTCACAACAAATAAGTAATTATTTGTTATAATTTAAAATTTATAATTTTATTACCACAAATAAATTTAAATTGATTAAATAAGGATAAATCAAGTTGATGATGTTTAAAATAATTTATTAACATGTCTAAATTTTATTTTTTTATGAGATTACAACCCTATATCATATAATATTCAACTATGAGTCATTTTTTGAGGTTTTTAAGTGGGTTTAGAATTATTATAAACTAATATTTTTGAGGATTCCAAAGGTACCCCTCTCCTCCCTTTTAAAAGGGCACATCCTCTCTCTCTTCCTCACACCACTTTGAGCCTTAAATCTCGGCCAAAACCTACCAATTTATCTTCTCCACTTCTATGGAAACATCTTATAGGTCCTGGTCTTCTTCAAAGACCAATTTTAGTGCCCTAAAAGGAGGTCTCAAAGAGGCGCTTCAAAGAAGAGGTAATGTCCGTTACCGATTCTTTCAACTTTATTTCTTCTTCCACTTCTTCTTATTTAGTTGTTTCATTATTAAGTATTGACATGAGTATCACTAATATAATTATATGTTATTATAAGTATTAAACAACCCTATTTCACCATCTATCCATCCTACGGAAAATGAAATCACTGCGCGTGCGTACGTACGGAATACCGTCTCCACGCCGTGGTGTAATCTATTTTCCACCACCACCTTACTTGGATGGGTATAATGGTGCAGATAAATAACTATATATGATTATTGTAAAGTAGTATTGATTCTGTAATAATATACATACACTCCAATAAAATTCCACGATCATGGGAACAATATCATTGCTCGTGCGTACGTATGGAATACCGTCTCCACGACGCGATGAGATTCATTCTCAATGATTAACCATTCATAAATGATTATAAAGTATATATAATAAGTAATAATGAAATATATGACATAATAATGATACTGGATTTATGTGTATATATATGTATGTCATCTACTTAATTTCATTCAATTCAATAAGGAAACAAAAACAGTGTTCTTGCGTACGTACGGCCTACCGTCTCCATAAACGGTGTATTTAATTCCTTTTATCGATCTATAATATATATGTATATGATGAATATATATTATATATAAATCATGGTTTACATTCTGTAATTATGTAAATCAGGATATAAGTAACAATATCAAGAAACGACAGGTCGAAACACATACGATAAATGAAATGATTTTACCCAAAACGCTACTTTAACAAGGAATTTACAATAGAACGTGTAATATAAAGTCATAAGTGAAACATATATGATATCATAACAATGAATATGAATATGTAATAAGTCAATGACATTATTTAAATCATTATCCAGGATTTTCGGATCCATACGAAGCATATCGGACCTAAGGTAAGGGATAATTTTGCAAATCTCATTTTTATCCGAGATTGCTTATTTGTAAGTATTTACTGGGGTTATTGTTATCATCAATGTACATGTTTTATCTAAATCATTTTACATATAAGATGACATTATTTCATATGTGTATGTTTCAAGTATAATGTCTCTATGATCTACATGGTTTCACTTTTCTTATGATGAAATATCCATTTCTTTTATATGGATTATGTGATGATGGGATGATGTTTATGAGACCCATTTTATTCGTTGGGTTATTATGAATGATGTATGTTTATTTTGTGGCACAAGTAAGAATGATTTCATTATGATATGGGTGGGACCTATATCTCCCTCTAATGTATTGGGTAAAGATTTATATCTCATGAGATAGACATGGATGGAATGGTAAGTTAATCTGGTTCAGTGTTACATGACTGAAACGAGGAGTGAACTCGATTCAGAAAGGGACTTTGTCCACTAAGATGGTCTTGGCAGCAATGCCTTGGATACTATGGAAATCATGAAATGTTATTAATGGTTTCCACAATTACATTTTTACTCCCATGCTATTTTATCATTCATAATGTTTCTTTATGATCTATGCCTTACGTACTTCCACGTTTTATGTCATTGCTCAAGCTTTTGATGTTTAAACATTATGTTCATGTTTTTAAGTTCAAATGTATATGATTTGTTTTATTTTATCCATGCTTACCCTTATTGAGAATTTTAGCTCACCCTTTATATGTTTTCTTTTCCCCAGGATATAAAGAAAGGTTTTAGGTAAGAAAACAAAAGGGGAAGATCTTTATGGGAGATGTTGAAGATCTTTCACCACGATTAGAAGATTACGTTCCAAGTTTCCAAAGACACTAAACTATTACGGTCCTTGTGTGTCTGTTTTTTTTATGTATTAAGTATTCCGCAAAAGTAATGTAATGTCCATGTACGTCAAGATTCGGGTCTCTATAGTTAGTATCAGAGGAAATGTTTAGTTAACCTTTGGAAACTAGGATACGAAAACGTTAGTGAGATCTCTAGAGATATTTCTAAGGTATGTCTAGGGATGTCCCTAAGGATAAGTATACGTATAGGATATAGTCCTAGAACTATGGTAACAATCTTAGAATTTAACCTAAGATGTTATATATTGAGGGTGCTCCCCCTTTACTATGTTGTTTTCCCTATAATGACTTTTTCCTCTCACACTATTCTTTTTGGGTTTTAGAAAATGGCTACAAACAGGAAGATTCACGATAATGGAGGATATGATGGACAATGGAATGATATTATTCTTGAGAAACCAAATGAAACTGGATTTGGAAGTCCAAAAATCATTATTATGCTGAATCAGAAATCTCATAATATTACCAATAAACTCAAATTTGGTAAGTTTCTTGACTCAGCTAATAAGAGAAAGATGGAGTTTCATGATTATCATGGAGGAAAGAAAGTTCAATTTCCCCTATGTAAATCATGTGGGAAGAGGCATCAAGGAGAATGTTTCAAACGAACTGGAAGATGCTTTGGGTGTGGAAAAGAAGGACATAAATCCAGTAAGTGCAAAGGAAAAGGTTCAGTTAACACTATGGATGAGGATAATGGTATTGCTATGACATCAACAATGGTTAAATGTTTTAAATGTGGAATGTACAGGAATTATGCAAACCAATGCCCTAAGGTAAAGTCTCATGAAGAGAATCAGTATGGTCGTATGGGTAATATTTATGTTGATGATGATGAAGAGACTACAAATGATATGTGAGATGAAAGAATTGTTGAAGCTTGGTCAATGGTTTAAGAAGGTAGTGGAATGATTACATGTTTATCAAGTGTAATGTTGTATAAGTAATCTCATGGTACTATGGAATAAAGAGACATCTAAGGATTGTTACACTGTTGTCTTTCCTTACATTTTGAAAGTGTATGATTAATGGTACCAATAACCATGAAAGGTTATTCAGATATTTTTGGAAAGTAAATGATATGCGCATAATGAAGGGATAAGGAGAAAATTAAATGTTTGATAGTATTCATGAGCTCATGATTGATATAAGGAGAAGTTTATATCATGGTTTGAGTATATAGAATTTTTGGATTTTGGTATGTGGAAAGAGTTAACTTTTGACAGCATTTATGTTTTCACTAAGGTTTAATGGGTATTCATTTTTCAAGAAAATACATGATTAAGGTATTCACATGATTGAATGTGACCGACAAGATATATGGGGGATAAATGATGGTATTCACATGCTTGGTAGATAACCTTTCTAGTAATTGTTTTCTTTATACTATGAGTTTGGACCGAAGTATTTTAGATAAGCCTAAAGATTGGAATGGATTATGTTGGACATAAGTTTTTATTGTTTAAGGATATAACTTTTTTTGATATTATTGATGGGATGTTATAGTAATGTAGTTTTAGAAAAAGGACAACCTACAGGAAGAGCGACAGACCATCGCGTCAGACAAGGCTGTGGGAATCGAACCGACAACCGAAGTGTGACTGGCCTTTATCACCTACCACTGGCCTACAGGTAGTCCCTGTTTAGTATAAACTAGTTTTATTATGTTAAGCAGTATGATATATGAATTATAAGTCCATTTTAGGAACCATATATGATTAACCTCACTATAGATGGACTTATGTATATTTGATAACTTTTTCTTGAAACAAATGGAATTACCCATCATTCTATCACATGATCTGCTAACTCTTCACGAATAACAAATTCAACTTAATTTCTTTAAGATATGAAGTGTAAATTGTTCAAATCAAGAACAACAATGAGATTGTACCAAAATCAAGAAAGTATTTCTTCTAATTCAAAATTTTCAACTTTAGGGAAATGATATTGAAAACCAAAAATGTTTTCCTAGTGCTCTTATATCCGATAAATCAGATGGTACCTTAGATCATCACAAATTTATGGCTTTGTGATTGAGGGATTTTTCATAGCCATGTTCTCTACCACTCTCCATCAGAATATGATGGTTAGATTTCTCTTCCATATCCATATTTTCACCTATGTTCTCCTATGTGGAAACCCAGTGATTAGTTTATTTGGGTAACCATTACGTTTCATACTTTAGTTTTTAAAGTTAAGTTTTGGTAATTCATTTTATGATGTGGGTTTTAATTAAAGAAACTTTCAAGTAAAAAACCATGCATAACCCCGATGAATTTCGAGGGCGAAATTCATTTTAAGGGGGGTAGAATGTAACAACCCGATATTTTATGATAAGTATTCCTTTTAATTTATTTGATGTCATGTGTTTTATGCTACAACAAGATTATCTTTTTCTATACGCAACACCGTATTAGCTTGCAGTATACGCAACACTATTCTTAGATTGTGTTACACACAATTTCAAGTTCGTTTGATAATAGTCATTCTACGCAACATTGAGTGTATATATATATATATATATATATTCAATGTATAAATGAAATATGGTTGGATTCTATTATATTAAACAACAAAGGAGTCTTGCACAACACGCAACCCTAACTTGGCTTTTATTACACGCAATCGTGACCTTCCTCGATAGCGTGTGTTGTACGCAATACCGGGTTTTACTAAACAACGGTATATTATTATATTATTATGAACTAGATGTTATGAATAGTATTAACTAAATTTTGAATTTTATAACATTATTATTCATTTTACACATTTTCTAGAACATGATATAAGAACAAAATAAATTTTTCAGGTAAAATAAGTATTTTTCAAAAAATGCAGTTTTGTCACCTTTTGATGGCGCACCCACTTTAAATCTAGTTGTTGAAATGTTTATAAGTTCAATTTGACAAAATAAATTTCTTATTTTGAATCAGGATATAAAAATTTACATTGGATAAAGTTTTGATATTTTTCTGATAACTTTCATATTTTAATGAATAGTAAAAACACGCTATATTTTAATTAAAAATAACTTTTTTCATCGTAATAACTTATGTGGTTAAATTATAATATTTAATAGTTTTAAAGTATAAATAGAATATATTTTTACCATTTAATATAATGTATGTCATTATCACTGATTTTACATTGAATTCGTAGGTTAAATCAATTCAATCTTTTGCAATGTTTTAATCAAAAACCTGTTTTCATTCGACAATGGGATTAATTTTAATTTAATTTTTGAAACTTCTGTGTATTGAATTTGAAAAAATGGATTCTATAATTGGAATCAGTGGGTCCAAATTATGTTAATAGACTACTTTTTATTTTTGGGAATTATGAATAGTAACTACGGTAAATTTTATTTACCATAGTTAAAGGTAAATCAGGTAATTAAAAGTAAATATAATATTATAAAATTGCCCTAACACAATAAAAAATTCTATTGGATGGCTAACAGTATACCCATATCTCCTAAGGGTCGGATTAGATTCATTTTATGGACTTTTGACCATGAAAATAATTTAATTATTATTAAAACCAAAGAAAGTGACAACATGTCACTCTCTTAGATCTTATAAGTATATTAATTTTAATTCAGTGATGAACTTCATGAAACTTAGAACATGAATAGTCTCCAGAAATCTAATGAAATTATATACATCATATGAATTTATTTATAATTTTTAGGGATTAAATAATTATCATTAATTGTGACAAAATAGTGATGCAGAAAATTGTTTATCTAGTGAAAAATCAAGAATATAGTTTTTATTAAACTAATAGTGACCATAAAAGGCACAAGACCCTGACCAAAACTTATTGGTCATGTAACTGTAAAAAATAATCATCCAATGGTCTAATATTTTACCATTTGGAGCCTTATAAAAGCGATTATGACACTTATATTATTTTATTTTAAATAATTCCAAAGTTGTCACCTTCATAATTTAATAAATATAACAATTTAAATATTGTGATTTTAAGATGATAAATTCTATTAAAAGTATTATTGTGAAATTTAATAGATTTATCTTCATCATAGGATTTTATTTTTAATTTTTATGCAACAAAAATGTATATTAAATAATTATACAAAAATATTGTAGTAATTATTTTATTAAGAGATAAACCAAAAAACTGGTTTTAAAAATAATAAAATAAATATTATATAAATTATTTAATGTTCTACAATACTTTTCTAGATACATATGACCTTTTATTAATCTATTAAAGCTTTTATTTTTAACATATCTTCTGTATATATTTTATTTAAATTCAAATAAATGAATAGTGTCAAAATTGACACTATTGTTATTTTATAAAAATAACATATTATAAAATTGTTTAAAAATCACAAAAATATTTACAAATTATAAATTTAAATTTATATGGTCTAGAATGTTATAAAGTAACCAAATATGGACTATTCACAACAAATAAGTAATTATTTGTTATAATTTAAAATTTAGAATTTTATTACAACAAATAAAATTAAATTGATTAAATAAGGATAAATCAAGTTGATAATGTTTAAAATAATTTCTTAACATGTCTAAATTTTATTGGTTGATGATATTACAACCCTATATCATCTAATATTTTAATATGAGTCATTTTTTTAGGTTTTTAAGTGTGGTTAGATTTATTATAAACTAATATTTTTGAGGATTCCAAAGGTGCCCCTCTCCTCCCTTATAAAAGGGCACATCCTCCCTCTCTTCCTCACACCACTTTGAGCCTTCAATCTCGACCAAACCATTCCAAATTCTCTTCTCCAATTCCCTAGAAACATCCTATAGGTCCTGGTGTTCTTCAAAGACCAATTTTCGTGCCCTAAAAGGAGGTCTCAAAGAGGCGCTTCAAAGAAGAGGTAATGTCCGTTAACGATTCTTTAAAATTTATTTCTTCTTCCACTTCTTCTTCTTTAGTTGTTTCATTATGAAGTAATAACATCAGTATCACTAATATACTGATATGTTATTATAAGTATGAAACAACCCTATTTCACCATCTATCCATCCTACGGAAAACGAAATCACTGCACGTGCGTACGTACGGAATACCGTCTCCACGCCGTGGTGTAATCTATTTTCCACCACCAACTTACTTGGATGGGTATAATTGTGCAAAAAAATAACTATATATTATTATTTTAAATTATTATTGATTCTATAATAGTATACATAAACTCCAATAAAATTCCACGATCATGGGAACAATATCATCGCCCGTGCGTACGTACGGAATACCGTCTCCACGGCCCGTTGAGATTCATTCTCAATGATTAACCATTCATAAATGATTATAAAGTATATATAATACGTAATAATGAAATATGTGACATAATAATGATACTTTATTTATGTGTATATATATGTATGTCATCTACTTAATTTCATTCAATTCAATAAGGAAACGAAAACAGCGTTCTTGCGTACGTACGGCCTACCGTCTCCATGAATGGTGTATTTCATTCCTTTTATCGATCTATAATATATATGTATATGATGAATATATATTATATATAAATCATGTTTTAAATTCTGTAATTATGTAAATCAGGATATAAGTAACAATATTAAGAAACGACAAGTCGAAACACATACCATAAATGAAATGATTTTACCCAAAACGCTACTTTAACATGGAATTTACAAAAGAATGGGTAATATAAAGTCATAAGTGAAACATATATGATATCATAACAATGAATATGATTATTTAATAAGTCAATGACATTATTTAAATAATTATACAGGAGATTCGGATCCATACGAATCATATCGGACCTAAGGTAAGGGATAATTTTTCAAATCTCATTTTTATCCGAGATTGCTTATTCGTAAGTATTTACTGAGTTTATTGTTATCATCCATGTACATGTTTTCTAAAAGTGTTTTTATGTTTTTTTAATGTCCTTTTTACCCAGTTTTACTTTTAATAAATGGTATTTATGGAATCTTTCTTTTGTTTACGTTATGAGGTTCTTTTTGACTTTTCCGACAAAAGTACGAGGTGAATGTTTTTTCTAAATTATATGGCATAAACAGATTTTTAAGGTTTTATGAAGCCTTATTTTTATGAAACTTCCTACAAAATATTTCATGACTATTTTCAAAAAAATATCTTTCTTTTAAAATTGCATGGCGTTTTGTGAAAAGAAATTGATTTTGAAGAAGAAATGATGTTTTCCTCAAGAATTAATTTCAAGTGTTTTATCAAAATCATTTTACATATAAGATGAAATTATTTCATATGTGTATGTTTCACGTATAATGTCTCTATGATCTAAATGTTTTCACTTTTCTTATGATGAAATATCCATTTCTTTTATATGGATTATGTGATGATGGGATGATGTTAATGAAACCCATTTTATTCGTTGGGTTATTATGAATTATGTATGTTTATTTTGTGGCACAAGTAAGAATAATTTCATTATGAGATGGGTAGGACCTATATCTCCCTCCAATGCATTGGGTATAGATTTATATCTAACGAGATAGACATGGCTGGAATGGTAATTTAATCCGATTCAGTGTTACGGGACTGAAACGAGGAGTGAACTCGATTCAGAAAGGGACTTTGTCCACAAAGATGGTCTTGGAAGCAATGCCTTGGCTACTATGGAAATTATGACATGTGCTGAATGGTTGTCACAATTACATGTTTTAATCCCATGCTATTTTATCTTGCTTAATGTTTCTTTATGACTTATGCCTTACGTACTTCCATGTTTTATTTCATTGCTCAAGCTTTTGATGTTTAAACATTATGTTCATGTTTTTAAGTTCAAATTTATATGATTTATTTTATTTTATCCATGCTTACCCTTACTGAGCATTTGAGCTCACCCTTTATATGTTTTCTTTTCCCCAGGATATAAAGAAAGGTTTTAGGTAAGAAAACAAAAGTGGAAGATCTTTATGGGAGTTGTTGAAGATCTTTCACCGCGATTAGAAGATTACGTTACAAGTTTCCAAAGACACTAAACTATTACGGTCCTTGTGTGTCTGTTTTTGTTATGTATTAATTATTCCACAAAAGTAATGTAATGTCAATGTACGTCAAGCTTCGGGTCTCTACAAAAACTCTAACACGTGTCTGGGTCCCATTTTAGATCATTTAAGGGAGATATCTTAAGATGATACCAAGTGGAAACAACTATTTTCCACACACTATCTCATCCTAATGTACTCATATGATTTACAACCCTCATTGATCCCTAATCCACCATCAAGAGTGTGTCACTTACCTAGTGTGATTCATTGAACAATCTCACCCACCACACTTGGCCAAATCCTCTTATAACTACACCACTAGTCCTAGGAAACCCAAATTTGGATATATATATATATATATATATATATATATATATCATGTATCATGCCTCTAAACCTACACAATTTTCCATTTCAACATTTCTAAAACTCTCTCCCCTTGGATTCATAGTGTTGGGTGATCTGAAACACTCAAAGTACAAAAGAGAACTTATCGCAAGCATAAACGGTCAAATAGAATTATATCTCTCCATCCCAGGGCCCTATCATCCCATATTCATCTACCATGTCCCATGAAACATTCATAATGTTAGAAATAATTCATAAAAATCTTATAGAATTGTACTAAAGGAACCACACACCTCCAACATAGTGTTACCACCCAATCTAGGCTTTCTTGAGCCTTACCCAAGCCATCCCACACTCCCCAACACCTGTTTTGACCGTAAACAACATAAAAATTAATTAAAAAACATTATAATCAATTCTTTTAAACAATTTTTTATGAATAATAAACTAATAACTCAATCTTCATCTCTACTGCACCGAAATCACTTCTGACAACATGACACCAACATCACGAGACCTTCTCTAACCACTGTGCACAAAATCTTCATCATTATTTCTCAACTCTACAAATCTCCAATTGAATATTTACCCATACCCTAACCTGGTTCATACAAAATTAGTGATGAATGAAGGGATTACAAAATTAAACGATATGAGAGTAGAAACTCACCTGAAAACATTACCAAATTCATTAAAACCCATCCCACACCATGGGGTATTGAAGGGGGTGAAGGAATGGGGTGAGTCAGATGAAGAGTCCTCCACATGAACCTATTTTCAAATATAACAGGAAGGGGATGACCGCAAAAATATGGTTCTTGACCTGATTAAAATAGAAATATATGCCTCATTAATGGTGTGTCCAAGAGATTTTATTTAACATCAAGACTCAGATCACTATAAAAATTATAGTCGGACTAGTTGGTCACATGGCATCAAGAACACCTCTCTATTTGTTAATGGATACCAACTAACAATGAGGATCTAATAGAGTATTAATGGAAAAATTATAACCTATTTATCTATAATCAAAATATCATAATCATAATCAATTGAAATTAAGTATATGATAACAAACAAAACATCCATTAGTATAGTGCCTAGTAAACATCCAAGCATAAACATACTAAGACATAAATACAAGGAAGTCAATATATAACAGGTTAGACATGGAACAGAGCTAGTATCACAAAAGAATAAGTAAATAAATACTCCAAATAATACATGTATTTTCAGTGCATGCTCAAATCATATCTCCCATGCCAGGTTCTAGTTCACAAAGAGTATCAACAATAATAACAATCAACGATCCAAACCTGCAGCCATGAGATCTATCAGGGTACCCAGGTCATCCCTAACAGGTTATGATATAAACTCAATAGGCCACCACTAACAAAGTCTAATTAAATCTAGTCCACAAAAATAAAATTTAGAATTGTGAAGGTATAATAAATAAATTATTAAATAATTAATGTAATAAATTCATTCTTAGGTTCCTCAAATGAATCATGACCGACCATACCTGCTTCAACCTAAGCTATAACTCCTCTGGACATGTGACATCATGTATATATATATATATATATATATATATATATATATATATTCATGTGTGTAAACATATATATTTCAAAATATATTCTTGTACCAGCAAGGACCTGAGGCTTAATACTATGTAATCCACATAATAACAATATATGTTTATATAAGTTTTAAGTAATCATGATTCATAATTTAAGGAAAATATTTTAGCAATCCATAACAACATGACTTAACATATCCTTTGAGATCATCAGTGGCATTACATATCATGAATACATGTTTCTTCCAAGAATTAATATAATTAATTTAACCTATGTTCCCATCCACGGAATTCCATACTAGGAACCTATTTTTTCCAAGGATTAATATTATTCATTTAACCTTTTAACCCTTCTAAAACATGGGACCGTACAACCTCCCCCCCTCAAAACTTCCCATCCCTAAGATGCCTTGGGAAAAATGAAAACATCACCTGACCGACTTGGATTTTGAATTTTTCTTCAAATGATGGTGTTTCATTTCTGAACACCCAACACACCTCTAATTTAATTTTAAACAACGTAATTAAACTACTAAAACCCAATTAAATGCTCATAACTATCGAACAAACATCAATACAATGCTTAATTGAGTCCATATAACCCGATACATAATCACATCATTATCACTATCATCAAATGGCCTATGGTTCTACCAACCATAGGATCTATATTTCAATATCCACTTTTGATTTATGAAACTTTCACCTTCATGATTTTCAAAAAAATTATATATTTTGTGTCCTAGAGAAACATCGAATATTTTTATCAATTTAAAAAACAATCAAATTCCCATCGACTGGGCTTAGCTAGGTTGTAAAATATTTTATACTAACCTTTATATTATACTCACCTCATCTAAATGGTATGCCCAATGTGGTACTCAATGACTGTATCTAACTACAAGTGAAAACTCAATTTACACCACCTTTGGCTGACTACTTTTAAAAACACTCACCATTAACAACCCATGAATCCACAAGACTAGATTTCAAAAGCCTTTAACCCAAGGCCGACCAAGATTGTCTAATGTATTCTCATAGAAGTTTGTACCCAACATCCAATGAAATCTCCTAACTGAACCATCTCCTAATAAAAACTACATTCATGTTATTATACAAGCCTCGACACATACCCCATCTGGAAACTGTAGAAAATCCTAAACCCGCCCATGCTGGAATCCTACACTTATACATACCTATGTCCATATTAAAAATTGTTTCTAGTATTTACCAAGATGTAGAAAAGTACATGCTCTATTCATACAATGGCACACATAATCCAAAACAACCATCACACAACTGGCCTCAAGGCTTCCAAAACCTTCTCACATGAGGGTCTCCCACAAGTGACTGATGTCCTTCTCCCCACCTTAGGTATTTTTTCATCACACAAACAAGATGAAAGTTTGATTAACACCGAACATGCCCCTATACTCCTAGATATAATAATTTTCATAACTGAGTGCTAGATCATCTTGAGCACAAGAATAAACATCATTCATCAACCATTCCAACTACTTGAGAACGGTTCCCATGGAAATTCTAGATTTCATGTTACAATGACATTCGACACCCTTATAAGTAAAATGTTTAAAATGAACCATATTGATAATCAAAAAAATACCCTTTGAGTGTATCTCCCAAGGAGTCTCTATTTCAAACTATAAAAATAATTATATAGGTAGCTCAATGTATATCTAATGATCTATTAGCATAATAAATATGATGTTATGATATTGGACATGCCCATCTCTAACTAGGAGTAATCTTACATTCTATGAATAGGAATGTATCACTCCTCCCAACCCAAACTCACATCAACCAGGATATATTTTCCTTTAACTAACCAATAACTCCACATCTCCAAATAGTGCATGTGAAGGTTAAAACACAGGTTAACCACTCCATGGAACCCAGTTTAATTCCAAGCTATACCTCATCATACAGAATTTCCTTTAATTTTACCCAAAACCCTAGGTGTACATGCCTACGAGAATTATTACCAAAACAATTTATCCTTATCCAAAACCCATCCACTCACCAACATTCCACATCCAATGGTTACGATGCACTATCAGTGTGAAATAGATTTTCAAACTCATTGGGTGTACATCCTGTAGCACTAGATTTAAAAAATTACACATTATACCATTTGTCATCAATTAACAAGATGATGGTAACCCTGTTGCATGACATATCAATACTTACACTACATGATTTATCTTTGAACTCCTCTTTAAAATTGGGTACCTCACAAGTTCCATTATTAATCAAAAATCTGACACCCTAATACATCATTATATAAATTTAATGTTTCAACCACACAAATAATAGTAAACTAGGATAAGAACCCAAATAGTACTTCCCATCAAATCCAGTCTTGATACAAAATCACCCTATGAACTTCTTAGAAATCTAAATTCATTATCATGCCGATATCGAAAAACTTGAGCACCAAATTTACATCAGTCTTGAAATGATCATAAAACCAATCTTCTTACTTCTATAGAATATATAAACCTCAATACAACCTACCGATTCTTTTTCCCAAGATCAATTAAACCACAAACTCACTAGGGTATGAGTTACTTCTAAGGCCCTCTTTGTCTCCGACCTTTTCCTATGAGTTATGAGTCCAAATAGGGCCACTAGGTCCAACCACCTAACCCTATGGTCTCTCACATGAGATCCATATCCCACTCAAGGGATTATACTACATAGAATTTAATGTTTTGATAAACTCTATATAAAATTGGTAAAACTAATACGTGTAAAGAAATTGTCGACCAATAATGGTAAAAATATTCTAACCTTGGAGTAAGATCTTCACCATCTAAACATCTGTCTACCGAGCCTTAATTATCATAGCAACCTCATAGGAGAGTTCTCTCATAATAGTGATAACAAATAATCATACAGAGTGTCACCCACTGAGTATCCATATATGATAATACCCCCTCGAGGTTCAACTCACTAAAAAACCACAATCCTACCTATGGTGGCCATTTTAATCAACTATGAATCCTACCTAACTTAAATAGTAAACGTCCAACACTTACTATTATTAGAAACTTTGCTAAATAGTTATGTAGTTAACCATATATAATAGTGATACCATGACAGGATAACCCCATATTTACTCAAGCATTTGACTTTGGAAACATTAGACATGCCGAAATGGCCACTAGGATCTACCCCTAAACTTTGGATCCAAAAATGGGTGGAAAACAAGCCAAACTGTCACCTATGTGCAACTACCACATTTCCATTTCAAGAATCTCTTAAAAAAATAAAAAACTTACCCCAACATAAAGGTTGATACTATAAAAACCTTAAAAAATTTTCATTTTAAGTCATTCAAATGATGATTATTTGTTACAGAATTTCATGAAGATCATAAATAATGGATTTCAAGTACAAGTTGTCAAGGTATAATATACAAGAACTTTATTTAATTGTCACCATATTGAATTAAGAAAACCATCTTATAATTTCCCGTTAAACCATTTCAACATACCGTGATTTCTCATGACTGGCATAGTTAAAGAGAATATCAATCCAAATCTAGATAGAAAAACATACATTATGTTTTAATTGTTATTTTAATTAACTATCACCTAATATCAGTAAATATCAAAAGAATATATAAGGTATTTTATCATTTTAAGGGGGTTCGTTAGGTAAGATACCTCCATTTATATAAACATAAAATCATATGAGGGGTTTCATCTATTTTAAATAACCATCGCATTTAGTGTAAATACACCCTTGTGGGGTTATGTACCAAGGCATATAAAGAATAAGTTGAAATACAAGGGTCACATCATGTCATCCTGGGTTCGTTTATATTGGTAGAAATTATTAATTTAGGGATTCAATTATCTATAAATTACTATTGGTATCCCATTTATGTTGAAACCATAATAGTTAAATTTAGAAACCCATAAATGGGTTGATCTATTAGGTGAAACATGCCAAAACAGACCTACATGGGTGTAGTTGGGCCAATAAGGATTTAGTAATACAGGTTTTCATTAATATGTTATAAAGGTACAAACCCACATAGGTTTTAATTGACACCCATTTAACTGATATCCACCAATAACAAATTCAATGAATATGTCAAAAAAATCACTTTCCTTATCGTGTTAGAATTTTAGTCACAATAATTCATTAATCATTTAAACCCATTTCAATTAAGAATCAATGTTCAATAGATCAAAAATCTATACAATGGTCTAACCAATTAAATTATCATTCCCAATTTATAAATATAATACAATTTATAAGTTACCATTCACATTATTATAACAGCTACCTAGTTCTAACATTATTCTTTAAAAAGAAACCAATACATCTATTATGGATCCATTATATGGATAACCATTTAAAAATTTATATAGTTCCCATAAACATTATAGTTGAAATTGGAACCCATTTAAAGGCAACCACTCTTGTTTCACCCCATGAAACCAATGGTTTAAGGATAAATTTTTTTATAATTTGTTAATTAAGGTGAAACCATCAGGATATATAGGAAAACCCATTTAACTTGCTGCAAATACTTTAATAACCAATCCTATATCCTGACTATAACAAGGATTCCTATTAAAAAATGATGACAATAACCTTGGAAAGATACTATGTACAATATAACACTATTCTAAGTGGTAGAAGATCGCCCTAGCATGGTATAAATACAAGAATGATGATAAAGTATATAACATAGTATTGATATGAGAATGAAACCTAATCACCCAATTATGGTACACAGATAAGCATGACAATAAAATTTGAATCCTATGTGACGGGAATGATCCATGGACACACCTCATCTCTTTCCATAACTTAAAAGAGGTAAATATGATAAATCGATAAAATCAATAACCAATAGAAATAAAAAAAATCAATAAATGTGAAATAATAATCATCTATAATAATGAACTACATGAACAAAAGTCTTATCCTTGGAAACCTGATCATTCCCTTATGTGTGGTTTGGATAGACCTAGACACGAGTTATTTACCAAGTGCTAACACATTCCTATTCTCATATATACCATCCAAAAATAGTAATACAATGGAAAAAATAAACTTTGACACTAGTTTTTAATGTTCAGAACCAGATCAGTTTAAAATTAGTCGTTGTATCGGTTGGTCACATGTCCTCAACAATGTATTCCCATACACCACAGGCTAATGATTAGAATTTTCGATCTAAAATAGGTACATTAGGGATACTAAACCCTCTAGATCAATAATTAAAACAACAGAATAAAAATAAAGTGAAATGAAGTAGTAGATAGTAATAAAAACATCCATCAAGACATTTCCATGTAAACATCCATTCATGAACATGATAATCTCTATTTAAAATGATATAAATATACAGTAGATGATATGTGTAGTAGGTCTAAATTGAAAAAAAGATAATAAATAAATAGAATACTCCAACTCTTATTGGTATTCTGAGTACTAACTCAACCCCATATCTCTCATGTCATGTCCTAGCATATAAAGAGTGTCAACGAAAAGCACAATCCAAAATCTAAACCTGTATCCAAGAGATTTATCTAGGTACCCAAGACCACAAAAATACAGTGTAAGATAAACTTATTAGGTACCCAAAAAATAGAATCTAATTAAAACATTATGTGACTATAAAATAAATTAGTATATAGGTATAATAAAAAAATAAAAAAATAATAAATGAAATCAAGTCAGGCCAAGGTTCCTCAAAAGACACCTAACCTACCATACCTACTCTGTCCTAAGCCATAATGTCTCTATAAATGTTCCATGATGTGTTTATATATATATATATTAAAATATATAAATATATATATTCAATGACATACTTTAACTAGTGAGTACCAAATGATTAAGACCAAGGCATCAACATAATGATAATATAAGGTTCTATATGTTTTGGGGCATCACGATTCAACATTTAAGGTACATCATTTAATAATCAATCACAACATTATTTCACTTATACATTGATCCTAAAAGGGTGATTTCGTATTAGGAATCCAAGTATCACACAAGGACTAATATAATTTATTTAACCTATGATCACATCTAAGGAATTTTGTATCAGGAACCCAAAGTGTCCCCCAAGGATTAATATACATCATTTAACATTTGGACCCATGTAAAGAATTCTATATGAGGAATCCATGTTTCTCCTAAGGTATGATATAACATATTTAACCTCTAGTCCCATCCCATGAATTCTTTTTTTGGAATCCATGTATCACCCAAGGTGTAATATCAATCATCTAACCTCTAAGACCATTACAGTATTTCCGTGTAAGGACCCCAAGTATCTCCCTAGGTGTAATATCATTCAAAAGACATATGATCCCATCCATGGAGTTCCATTTAAAGAACATGTGTATCACATAAGGGTAATATGTTAAGAATGTATGTTTCATTTATTAATCAAATATAGGCTATGAGTAATATTCATGCCACATTACAATTCAAGAAATAACTTATCATCTTATTCATGAGTACCAAGAAGGGAAAAGTGACATGGTCTTACAATTCACAAAAAAATTAATTTTATTTAACATTTTTCTTACTTCATAATCTTGAATGTTTCTAACGACATGAACTCACTGTTAATTTCCCATTTAAAATCCATTATATTTTATTTCAATTTAATCCATTCCCCTTACATTTAACAAGGAAAATGGGTGATGTGACATGGTCTATCCATTAAGATTTATCTAATTCAATTAATTTATTAATTCCAGAATCCTATAACTAAAAAAATTCCAAGTATAATCTAGTTGCCTTATCACTACTTAGTTAAATTTAATTCCATTAATCCTTATTATTTATAAATAGTTGGATGTTCTAAGAAATATCTATACCAAATTAAGGCTCATTAAATCCATTTTATAAAATTCATTTGGTCACTTAAATAATCAATGCTTATGATCAAACCCACCCATGGAATTTTTTGGGTTTATTTCATCCAACTCTAACCATGTAGAAGGGTTCCAAGGAATGTCTACAATTTCTAGCCAATGAATTAAAGGTATTATATGATTTTTGAGAAAACAAATAAATTTTGACATGTGTCACAATGGTTCACTTTTCAAACAAATATAATAATGTAAAAGAAACTAAAAAACCTACCTTGTACCAAGGATGTTTCGTTCTTCCATTATCGGGCATTTATTCGAATTGAAACATGACAAATCTAAAAAATAGAAAAAATAAGTGAAAAAAATACATATGAGCATGTATGGGATTATAAATTATATTCACAAATAAAATAATTAAATTACATAAGATAATCCTTATAATTATCTCTCATCTTCCAATGCAGTGAACCATTCATGAATCAGACCACTAATGAAGGAGAACCCACCAAAGAGATAGAAGGTGAATGAGAACACATGTCGGGGACCACTTAGGTGAATGAGTGAGAAAATGTTTGAAACAATTTTAAGGGGTAGAGGAGGAAATTGAAAATTTTCACCATTGAATGAGGTTCATAGTCAGGTTGTATGGTTTGTCTAACCATGATACAATTGTGTAGTTCCACTATCCATAGTGACACCCCCTTTCCACGGTTGAAGTAAATGGTTACACTAACCATGAACCAACATTTTGGGTGACCCTATGCACTTTAATACATTTTAATGGTTTCCCTAAGAAGACTACATGGTTTCAATAAATTACTCCCATGTACAATACATGACACACAGTTTTGGACACATAGTTAGTATTTACCATGTGCTAACCGTGTGCCCCGGTCTTCACCTCCAAAAATTGAGTTTTCAGAGCTAGACACTTCTAAAACTCATTTAAACTCTCAAGAAACCTATTATGAATTAAACATCATTAAAAAATTGTGTGTTAAAACTTTTAGAATTACATTTAGAAGATCAATTTAATATTTTGACAATCCATTAAATAAAAAATCAAATTCCTTTAAAAATTTAATCATATCCAAGACATGGTAAATTATAGTAGTACAATGAAAATACACCACATCTAGTATTCTCGTTGCATGATGATAGGTTTTGGTGGGAATTCCTCTACGGTAGAAATCCTTTCTAAGGGCCTCTATCCTTTCATGGTGAAAAACCTCATTTCTTACACCCTTTATAGATTTAAGAACACTAGATTGATGGGAATGACCCTGGGATAACTTCATTTTTTGTGAGACCTACCTAGGTCGGGGAATTAACTATTATTGAATGCTAAAATTATGTAGCTAGCCATCCAAACCATTATTTGGGCCTTATTTATTTACCTAAAACACCAAACAGGCCTCATTAATCTTCCAAATAAATACCCTTGACATGTCTCAATGCTCATACTCCAAATAAAAATACTAATTAAAGGAACAAACCCTGATCGAGATCAAAAATTCATATGTACTCCAAAAAAAATGACCCAAAAATCAATTGGGAAATTCAACCATCCCACAAAAATTATTCTCATCCCCTAGAAGATGTTGTATTCCTCTATTCATCAAACTCGTAATTTTTCAATAGCATAGTCACTGAGAACTCACCACACCCCAAATTCAAATTCAAAAGAAGATTCTATTGTCCAATTACAAACACCAAGAAAGACTACTCTCTAGAATATGAGCCATATGGTCACCACAAACACTAAAATCATGATGAATCTCTTTATTCTATTTAGGCAACATGGAGTATTCAATAAATTCATCGAGAGACTTTTAGTGCTCCCCTCCATAAGACTACACATTCAATGGCCAATTATGATCCATGTTTCTCCCCACCATAGGAATAAATGGATTAAAATGTACTTACTACAGTCCATTGACCTGTTATTTTCATTCTAAGAAACACTCCTGATACAGTTTCCACATCACTATATCAAATATCATTAAAGAACACAAATTTGTCCTCCTTAAACCTACATTTACAAAAAAATGATTTGTTTCACCCACCGATGCATCATCACCACATCTATTCACAATCCATTAGCATATCCATTGGAATCCCATGATCATACAACATCCCTTCACTAAATTCTAAACCTGATTCCTTTTGTAACATGGTGGTTGGATGCCCAACCAACCCACCCAATTGTCACACTATACCCATGAGGACTGTTGCACCACCAATCCAACTAAATATTAGATCACACTAACTTTAACACGGGATTGATTCCAACACACTGCCTTTCTGGACACCGTATCTAAAATTTAAATCTATTATTACCTATAGAACTATATATAAGTGGATCTTAACATACATCAGCATCTTGAGGTCACCCTGACCATCCACCAACTAGTATCATAACCTCCATAAACCCTTCGATATACGGTTCATGCTCCTGTGACTGGTAGAATTCTCCCCACCATAGGATTAACCTTATTATCACCCTACTGAACCAAATATACAACATATATATCCCAAACTATTGATGTTACCACATGTAATAATTTAATGTGGTTAACCTGCTCATACTAGAGAGATAGAACAAAAATCTAAGAATTTATATCCCTGGCCTACCAATAATGACAAGCTACAACAAAAAATTATGTGCCCCCACCATGTGCCTTCCCTTACAATATTCATAAAGTATAAACCCCAATGGTTCCATAATCACTCATGTTCCACTCCTCACAATCCATTCATTCCCATACTATCAATTTTTAAAGAGGTACAAACCAATATCGACCATAACAATGAAACAAAATCAATTTTTCATTATTGCCTCCCACTATAAAGGGATATCTCCCATATCACTGAGCTCTAGGCCATTAAACCCACTAGATCCTAACCACTGATCTACCTCCATAGAACTATTCAGGTACATATAAAACTTGATAAATTCTCTATGGATCCATAAATAACCATCCATAGATCTAAAACACAACTGAGAACCATGTGAAACTAGCTCTCACCTCCATAACACACTAAGACATTCCCTTTAAATGACACATAAAATATCATTGTCATTCACAAAGAAGAGTGATCCATCAAGAACCCTCTCATTGGTTCTCTCACATGATCATACTTAGTCTCACGTGAACCTAATGGTTTCATGCTCTTATACAACCCTATGATGCACCTTGACTCATGATCCCATGATCCAGTCCTCATTAAGCTAAGGTGCATGAACCTAACCCTCTATCCATGCTTTGAATGCATGTTAGACTCATCCAAAATCTGGAGGAATCCCACTCATTCCATGGTTAACAACATGATAACCCATTACATGGGAATTTTTATAAACCAAAAGTGTCCACCTATGCTCTCACTACACTACAACCAATGGGCCAAGAACCCATCGAATCCTACTCTCTAAGAAAATAATTAATACCCGAAGCACCATGTGTTCATTGCACCTGAAGAACTTAAGACATTTTGAATTCCTTTCCAAAAATATCTCATGGTTTCCTACATCCACTGGGAAATTCTTTATGATACTCATACCATTTCTCAGGTATCCAATGCCTATGTTGGCCTAATAAGGGTCATATAGGTTCCTTTTACAATAGAATCGTATATCTTCCATCGGAGAACAACCTACACTTTGATACATGTGACTATCAATCAAAGAAAATATTTTCATTCAACTATGTAAAATGAAACAAATAAGTTATGTAGGAAAATTCCATATAAGTTTTTGTTGACACTTTAAATAACAAAACCCCATTTTTTTTGCTTCTTCACTGTAGAAAGATATGGATGATTTATTTGAATTATCTGTACCCCAGATGGTCACTATTCGTGACTTCCTTTAGGGATAGGGAACACTGGATCTTTCTCTTCATCTACTTGATCTTTTCCAGTTTGTTGCATTAAAACTACTTTAATTTATATCATATGTTATAAGTAGATTGATCCATGATTGTCATTAGTTCTTGGTTTTTTCTTCATTATTGAGCTTTCATGCGATTTTTCATGAGGAAAGTACAATGAAGAATCACTTTTTCTCTAATTCAATCCATGACAGGTCAGGTCTTTCTTGGATTGGTTTCAAAGTTAATTTTTAGCCTCCATATGACACCTTTCAATTCATATGGTAGGAACCTTTTCTAGTTGGATAAATGTTAATTTTGATATTTTATCTCAAGGGAATACCGGACTTTTGGTTATGGTTCAATATTTAGGGATCACCGAGGGGATGTCCTTGGATGATTTCACGGTTTATGTGATTTCCCCTCATAAATTGAGGTAGAGATGCTTGAAATTATTGTTACAGTGGAGGAATATAGGAGTCATGGATGGAAAAATATATGGCTTGAGAGTGATTCTACCATTATTGTTTTTTCCATCAGGAAGGGATCATATCATTTATATTGGAATCTCACTAATTGATGGATAAATTTATTGGATTATCTCCTCTCCATTGATAATATAATCACTCATATATATTGAGAAGCTAATTCAATGGCATGTGGTCTTAAAAATAAAGGAGTCATCTGTGTTTACATTGTTTGATATGATCAGGTTCCTGATGATATTTTACCAATTCTCAAGAGGGATCGAGATAAATCTCATTATTTTAGACTCTTATAAGCTAGATTATATTATTCAATAAAGGTGCCTTTATTTTCTGGGCAAGGACTCATCTCTTTAAAAAAATGGGACACCTAGGAAATCTAATCACAATCTAGCTTGTGTATCTCATTTTAGTCCTATGAATCAAATATCTTTCATTCACACATGCCAATTTACAATTTTTAAAGTGAAAAAATAGTAAATGACAACCTATAACAATGCATCATAATTAGTAAACATCTCAATCTTTCATGAAAAAACCAAAAACATCATTCATGTCACTGTAGAAACCAATAATTCTCCCCAAAAATAGTATTTAATGAACACTAATATGTAGTCCATTATAATCTCTAAAACATTCTTAGATCGCCTATCAACCATCTCCTTAAATAGTAAGACAAAGCATAGACACTTATTCCACTATATAATGCTCTGATCCAGAACTACTGTCTGAACTATAGTTTCATATGGCCTCAAGCATGCCTCTCCATGTGAAAAAGGATTCTTGACTAGTGGAGATGCCCTATTTTATATAGTCAGGAGATGCTGACCTTGAATTAGGGTCATGTGACAACAATGAAAATCAAAACATCTACAAAATAATCATAGAATATTGAAATAAATAAAAATAGTTCTATATCACATGGAATTTAGTATACAGACCCATGGTCATAAAAAAACAAACATTGATCTCCCATTGGGAATATCCCAAATATAAATAAAGGAAAAAATACACAAACCCACCCTAGTGCCATCCATGGGTCACGATGCACTCCCTAGTTAAAAATACCCTCAAGTTTATCTAACCTAGTTCACTATAAAACCTATTCTAAATCTAAAAATCCTATATAAGGGTTTCACACATACACTAGGTTTCATATAAAATAAGTGAGAAAAAAATCTCAGTAGTGTCTTACCAAGTTCCCCTAGTATACACCATAATATGCATGAATTCATAAGAGAAAATAAACATGTCACATATTATCATGGACATCATGTGATAACTATGCCACCACTAATCTCTGCGCATCAGATCACTAGGTTTTAAACATACCACCATTGCACTTAACCATACCTCCTTTAGTGCCACATTGTTATCCAATTGTTTCATATTCTTCTCAAGTCGCAGTACCCAATGTCAACCCCATACCCAAATACTGAGGGCAGGTTGACATCCAAAACCTCAACCACACTAGATTTTTTATTATTTCTGATGGAGTATTAGCGATGGACTTCCATCGTAAACAAGTAATTTTCAATGGTAGTCTGCCACTAATACTCCATCGTATAATACAACATTGCAATTATGGTTATTTACGACGATCCATCCCAAATAGTTATTATTTATAATGGATGATCCATTCATCACAATTAAGTGTCGTAATATTTTTAAACAAGAAATTTTGATGACCTGTCACAATTTCTTATTTATGGCAGATGGATAATCTATCATAAATTATAGTTTTTTAAAAAAACAATAAAATTAAAAATAACTAAAAATAAATTAAAAATTATAAATAAAATTTCAAAAAATATATCTTCATAAATATTTTAAATTTTAAAATAATTAAAATTTATTTAAACATTTCAAAATATATATATATTTTAAAAATTAATTAGCCTAAATTATAATATTTAAATTATTTAAAAAATTATGAATATTTTAAAGAAATTAAATATTTTTTAAAATAACTAATAATTTAACAAGTAAATATATTTTAAAATAATTATAAAAATTAAAAAAATTAAATATATTTGAAAATAATTAATATAATTAAAATATTAAATATATATATATATAAATAAAAAAATAAATTAAAATAAAAAATAAAAATATTTAAAATTAGTTAATATATTAAAATAAATTAAAAATAATTAAAAAAATTACAAAAAAATAACATACATAAAAGTAATACATCATTTCAAACATGTAATGTTTTTCATTCCAATTTACAAAAAAGTAATAAAACATCATAAATCATCACCTATCATCATGTGGATGAGGATCACTCGAAGGACCTAGGGGAGGATCATTCGATTGACCAGGAGGAAACTCCATGATGGCGTCATTTGCATAGTGCCTCATATACTCAAACATCTACTCATCTCTCAGACCTTTTTTCTCTCACTCCTCCTCCCTCCATTTTTTTATCTATTTTTCCTGCACATCTTGAGCTCTCAACCTCTCTACATAATGTGCAATAAATGATGGCATCGACAATGCCT
The DNA here is from genome assembly GCA_963277665.1 of Viscum album. Lineage (NCBI taxonomy): Eukaryota > Viridiplantae > Streptophyta > Magnoliopsida > Santalales > Viscaceae > Viscum > Viscum album. The sequence continues at coordinate 623,388,088 of OY728137.1, read as the reverse complement.
CTCCATGATATCTCTTCATGATCATTGATTCCATTATAGAAGATCCATAATACCTTGTTGTTTTCATTCAAGAACCAATACCAATCACCCAACATTTCTCAACACCCTGCAAATTCTCCTGTATCTAGGCCCCCCCATCAAAACATGAGTCACCAGTAGAATCTTTTTCTCTCTCTCCATGGATCTCCCATTAATGATATATCATATCCTCATACTTTTCAATTAAATATAATGACAAATTATTATAAAAATATTATTAATATCTATGAAATTTTAAAAAAACTACTAGCCAAAATATGGTGATGTCGTTCACCTACAATATCTCATGTTCAGGGATCAATATACATCTTATTATACACTTGAAAATCTGAAATTGATGGTTCATTAGTAGCCTATATAAAAAAACAATAATGATCTAGTTAAAGTACATATACATTAATAAATAATATCACTTACCATATGACATTGATGTATTCCAAATGTACAACTTCTTCCCCTATCTGTGGCCTCTTTCCTCCCCTGACTCTGACATAAAGATGATTTACTCCCCATAAAATTATCTCTAAGGAAGGAGGAGCACAATCCATCCCATACATTATTTGAGATATAGTTGGGTTGAAGGGAGACACAAGACTGGTCAAAAACTATAGCACAAGCTATGTTCATATCTCACTTTCAAAAGTAGTGTAGAAACTGACAAAAGCAATCACATATACAAATATCTTATGCCCCTCAAATAGGGCCCCTTTGTCTATTAGGAATCAGAAAAAATAAATTCATCAAGATGATTAAAAAATATCTTAGTAAATAAATGAATGTTAAAAATTATATATTATTTAACAATGTATAATCTAATGGTTTAAAATATTTTAATTTACAGTGAGAGGAACTAGGTCCCACAACACCCATTTCATAGAAAAATAATTTCATTAAAACTCACTACCTTTACCAATATCTAAATATGAAAAATGTTACAAATAAAAAAATAATCATAAAATTATTACAAAAATTAATCCACAAAGTTAATATAAAATAAATATCGTAAACAAATAAACCTACCATTGTAAATGAGGATAAAAACCAATAGATGGTTGTCTCTCTAGAATGGGATCTAGAATCATCAATCAAGAAACACCACAACCCAACATATCAGGTGCACCATCCTACGACTTAGCTGAATTAGTTTCATCAGTAGGATGTTCTGCATCAGTGAGAGAATTAAGTAAATTTTCAGGATCATCTACAGCAATCTGAAACAAATATTATGACTTTTAGGAAATTATTAATATATATTTGAAGTATAAAAAACAAATAAATAATATAATATTACAATCATACATGTAAAAAACTATTAACACAATTATAAAATATAAAAAACTAAAAAATATCTTAACGAAATAATTACCTATAACTGAAGACCTGAATAAAACAAATCAAGCATCTTATTCTTTTTTATTTTAATTGAAATCAATACCTTCATCTATATCTTCAACATCATCCACTTCCATATGACTTTCAGTTTCATCATACATTATTACATTATATTATCTATATTATCATCCCTTAACTAAAGGGTTTCATAATCAATATTTATATCTCACTGGATAAGAGATATATTTTGGGATGTTTCTTGAATAATTTCAATATGTTGGATTTCCATATAACCATTTTTATTTTCAATAAATTGATTTTCATGTCATTTAATTTTTATCACATACCACTATTCCTTCAAATATCTTGGAAGATTAGAGTAATTTTCATAAGAAACTTGATTTTATTGTTGTTTCAACATAGATGGTTAATTTTATGAAATAATACTATTATATTTAATTTCAATGTCTCCATGTCATGCATAAACTCAAAACCCTTGATCATTATCCAACCAAGGAAATTTAAACATTGTTACATTATTTGGACCCAGATAACATAACTCAATTATTTCATCTGGCATACTATAAAATTCAACTTCACATTCTTTATGATGGTATCCTTTAAAAAAAATACTTTTTATAAATTTATTTGAGTCTACATATATTAGTATATGAAATTTAAATATATTAACCATATAACTATTATAAGATTTTACCCATTTTTATGGAGGGTTTTTGAGCACACATAATCGACTATCAATTTTATTTTCATATTATGTTTCTTGTAAACACTAAAAAATATTAATAGTAGATATTAATGTAAAATTTATTTATTATTCCATAGAATGAAACATAACTAACCAATATTTGAATCCAATATGAAAAATTTTGATGATGACTTTATTTAAGAGCAGCATATTTAATTTTTATAAATTGTTTATTGACATGGTCATCATATATAATATAAAAAAGTTAATGTAAATGAAGGTATATTTTAAAAATATTAAAAATAATAATAAGAAATTAGTACTCAATGCATAAATTTTTCATTTCTTCACAATTTAGAAGAATATATGTATGATCTCAGTGAAGTACAAAATTAGTAATCCATCGTTCATGACAACAACCAAAACCAAGCATAGAATGATTAAAAACATAACAATGATGTTCTATGATAACATCAACATTTTCCTCATTGTTACCCATTCTAATATGTTTTGGAAAATATTTTGATTAAAAATAATAAGTGCAGAACATTGACATTTCCTCCAATAAGTACGCTTTTAAAATAGACATGTCAATAAATACATTATTACGTACATTATTCTTTAATTTTTTTGTACATCTCTCAAATGGATACATCCACCAGAATTTTATTCGTCCTCCACATTTGGATGCATATGGAAAATGAAATACTAAATGTTCCATGTAATCAAAGAAGTTTGGTGGGAATAATTTCTCTAATTTACATAAAATTAAAACAAAATATTTTTTCCAAAAAACACAATGGATCATAATCTGATGTTTCCTCAAAAATATCTTCGAAAAAATATGATATTTCTATCAAAATGTCCTGGATAGATTAATCCAGTAGCCCTATAAGATCAACAGGAAGTCATCATTCAATTATGACATGCCAATCATGAATTATTAACCTTATAACATGCCCATTTCTAAATAAATGAGACATATAATAATTATAAAAATATGGAAACCTGAAATATCTGATCAATTTATAGAATAATAAATGGTTTTCTTTAGTAAGTGAGTAATCTGATTTTGGATTCATTAATTTTTGTGATCTTCCATATTCCAATAAGTGATGTTTATGAAATATGCAAATCTAATCAAGATCTAATCATTTCTTTAAATTATCTCTAGTCTTATCAGGTGTGTCCAACACGTTATAAAATATGTTATCAAAAATATTCTTCTCAGTATGCATTATATCTAACCTGTGATAAACCAAAAATTTTGGTCAATATGGAAGATCCAAAAAATACTCTATTTTATCCCAGTGTGATCTCTTCCAAAAACATTTGTTTTTAGTTCATTTATGGTTGGTCTAAAAGTAACTGGAGGTATTGCAGATATAAATTATTTTACCTGATTACCTGGGAGCACTATTGAAGGTTCGTCTCTTTTAATTCAACCTTTCATAAAATTATTTCTCTCCCTTCGAAAAGGGTGATATTCATGATGAAATATTTGAGGACAGTTAAAATTACTAGCCTTTCTCTCATTACCAATAATTAATTATTTTTTATCATTCATTTAGTATGGATTTTATTTTAGACCATGTGTGCTCCATCTGGAAATATATCATACTCTGTAGATTCATTGATCATCCATAATAATGCAACTTTCAATATAAAATTATGATCCAAAACTATATCAAATGTAGTTGCACTGTTGTTACATAATTAAATCAACTCAACAATTATTGGCTTCAAATAAACATAAATATTCTTATGTGCATGTCCTAGAATTAATAATTCCAAATATATATATGGTTCTTTTATCAATATCCAAGTAGGTAATTTTTAATGATTAAATAAAATAGGCCATCAAGGATATTGATATCCATAAGAACCAAATGGTCAAAAACCATCTGTAAAAACGAATTGTCATATGTTATGAGGTTCTGAAGAAAAATAAATACGTCTCTAATCAAATTGTTTCCATGAATCACCATCAGATGGATGATTTAAGATTTTACTGATTGAAATATTTGATTTATTACTTTTCATCAATCCATCTGTGTTACAATACATAAGTAAATTTTTTAAACAAGGTTTAATAGTAAAATACCACAACTGTTTCATATGAACTATAGACATTCCTTATTATGCCTCTCTATAACTCTATTCTTCACATGTTGGACAATTATCCAAAGATTCATAATCAAAATAATATAAGAAGTAGTAATTTGAACATACATGGATTTTCTGCTAACTAAGTCCCAAATTATGAACCAACCTCTTACATAGTCAATGATGTATAAGTATAACTATATAAATGGAAATTGAGTTAAGAAAGACCTTACCTTGAGTCCCGGCTTAATATGTATATTCGTTAACTAATTTATAATAAACATTTATTAACAATTAACATATTTAATGAAATTTTAATGTTTTATTACTTTATCACTAAGCTATTTATATCACTTTTTTTCTGTTATATATTTAATTCTTTAATCGGGCAAGTCCACGTCAACTATTTTGAGTATATTATGTTCATAATTGAAAAATGACATTCGTATGTTTTCCAAACTCAAAGAATACAATACTAAATCATTTCCTTAATAATAATCATTAATATTATAGTTTTTATACATTAATAATAATTTTACAACCAACTATGTGATGTGTTTAAGAAAAATGAATTCTGTTAAAATATGGAGATGGTAGTCCATATATATAAGTGATTAATGTCTCCATTTTTCAAGGAACAAGGGGGGAAAAGTAAGTACCATTTTATATTTCCATAATTATTATTATATCATAAATATTATATGATTTATTTTAAACACAAACATATATACCATCCATGTGAAGGTGATAAAAAATGAATCACATCACATCATCGATTTGGTAGTCCAAACATATGCATGAATACTGTTATTATTTTCCAAGGGATAGAAAGGTAAGAAAATATATGATATATTGTCCTCAAATAATTATAATAATTTCATTAATATCATATATATTTATATATATTAAATTAATTATTACAACCATCCATGAGATATGGTGATTGAATAATATATTTCATTGGTTCGCAAGGCGATAGTCCTCATTACACAAGAACAATGGGTTCATTTCCCATTTGATTAAAGGTGAGTTTGATGAAGGTTAGGAAATAATCATAATACCCCATATGTATATGGTATATACTTATGTTATAATATTTATATTATTAATATAGGTTTCAAAGTGATAAAGTATGAAATATAATAAGGACACTTAGTTAAGTGTTTTACCTCGTCATGAGACCACTTCCATAGGTTTACAACTTTGGCCTTATAAGGTGGGTATTATGATAAAATAAGGGACTCAAGGACATGATGATGGTTGTTTTGAAGGTATTTATAATGTTATTGTATGAGTTAAGTGGATCTTAAAGTGATTATGAAATAAGATAAGCGGTTTTCTTTTATAAGTGAGGGACATGAAATGCTTGGAATTTTTCAAAATATTTTAATATTATTAAGTCATTTCCCTGTAGAAGTATCCCTTAAAAATTTATTTTTGATATTAAGGTTATGAGGATTGAAATTAATTCATCAAATAATAATTAATATGATATTCATTTCCTTATCACTTAGTTTAATCTAGGTTAAACTAATTTACTCATTTACTATGGTGACATATTTTTTAACCAAATTTACTATTCATACTGATGAAAAATGAAATTTACGTCATTAATAAATTTTTAAATTATGATTATAAATATTTGATATATTTTATTGTATTAAATTTCTATAAGTGTTAGAAATTAATTTTGAATAATTTTTAAAAGGTCAATGAAAATAGGTTTTTAGAAAAATGATTTATTAAGAAGAAGATATAGTCTTTCGTGCCTTAGCTAGTAAAAACCCTAAAATTAATTTAAAAATATTTTATTGCATATATAACTTAGAAATTTAATAAAAAAATTAATTAATAGATATTAATATAATTTATTGAGATAAAAACATAGTGCATGCATGAAAATATGAGAAAAAATGTTTCTTTAAGCGAAAAATTGATCATATAAAAAAATCAAGTATAATAAAAATTACTATGTAATTAATTAGATTAATTATAATTAAAGGATATTTATTCTACATTAAGATAAAATTCAAAAAAATGTTACTTTTTTATTACATAATTTAATAAATACAAAAGATAATTTTACACAAAATTATATTTTTTACTATTCATAAAAACCAATCTTTTCAAAAAAAAATACAAAATATACACCCTTAGAAATTTTTAGATGATATTTTAAAAAATTATATTCAAATAATAAAATAAAATAACTAAAAATAATATACAATAATTTTAATATTCACTCCCATAAAGTAATAAAAAATCATTTATAGAGATAACGTATTATGAAGCAAAAAATGACTACACTAAAAATTGAGTTCTTATTTCTTAGTAATTAATCAATAAATTTTAATTGAGTAGGAAATATATAAATATATTAAAAAAATTATAATCTTATTCATACATTCTAATTAAATTGAAATGTTATAACTATAAAATTTAAATAATATTATTTCTATAGTATATTGCAATTCACATAAAGGTTAGTTCTGCGTGTCAAGAAATATATCGAACGTTGTAATATTTTAAAATAAATTTTTAGTTTTTTATATAATACACGCCCTAAATAAATTTTTTCCTAATAGTTTTATCTCAATCCTAATAAAAATATTTTAAAATATTTTTTTAAACAATACCTGGGAGTGGAATCTAAATCATATGACCATGAAATTAAAATACATTTTGATATTTAAAAATACCATTATTGAAAGCCCACATCATAAAAAAGGATAATAAAACATCAATTTGATAATATTATTGGTTAAACATGAAGTTATCATATAATAATGCATAATTGGGTTCTAGTAAATGAATAACATTAGCAAGATGTGAAAATATTGATCTGAAGGAGAAAAATAACAACCAAAGAGTAATCGAGAGTGAGAAAACATGGTCATGTGAAGGTTAATAAACACAAAATCATAAATCACTAGGTAAAACATAATAATATAAATTCATCAAAAATTAAGATATTTGGATAAAATTTAACATCAAGATATTTTTTCCTAGATTTTAGGTCCTCTTTTACTATCAAAGAAAAGAACATGAGAAAATATACTTACATTATTTCATTATATTTTATAAGAAAAAATTTATACTTTAGTTGTGATTTTATCTTTTTTATCTTTTATTTCACCTCTTATAATAATAAAGTACTATTTAATATAAATTTACCAGGCTTGGAGAACTAAATTAAACTTATAATTCATCACATAATCCACAAAAGGATGAAAAGTTGTTTCTTATATTTTTAGATATTAACCAAAACTAAAATGATTTTTCACAAGGTTAAATGATATCCAAACAATAAAAACTATAATATGATCAAAAGAAATATTTAACTCCACAATTTCTCCAATAACACCAAAGGTTAATCTTATATTATTCCCTAAATAAATAACCATATCTCCCAAATCACCATAATAACCTCAACATTAAATTATTTTTTAACCTTAAAGTTTATCTTATACTCGTTATCTTATATCCTTAAAAATTTAACATCATTCATCATAAATAATCTTTCATATTAAACCTATGGTTTAAATATATGTCAACCCAAAAAAATAAAAAAATAGAATTAATTAGCATTAAATACCATTACATAAAACCTCAAAATTTGTGTGTATGAATTTTAACATATGATAATCCATAAATTTATAAACTCATGATGGTATCCATAATTATTAAGTTAACATCACATGAAAAAATCCTAATATATGCTAGATACTAACTATAAAAACCTTGAACCTGCACACCTAGATCTGGTACCCAAAACATAATATTTTCATTTCATGCTATGATACTAATAAACATGACCCAATTTAGACATATAAAACATAAAACATCAAATATAAATATTGGATCACATAAGCACCCAATATCCTATTAGGTTTATATTTTTAGAGAATTAGAAAAAATTATTACATAATATGACCCTTGTCTTCAAGTAAGAATTTTTACCATTGTACCTATATATTCTTATTCCATATTATGTCATCAACATCTCCCATAAAATTATACAAACAAGAAAATTTTCTACACATAATTCCATAAACAATAATTACTTGGGTAATACACAATATAATAAGGGTGAGGCCAAATTCTCTATAAGGGTAAATATAAAAATTAATAATTGAATTTTATCGGTGAGTATAAAACGATAATAAGGCTATGATAGCATAATAAAAGTGAATTAAAATATCATAAGAGAATTCATATAGACAGATATACATCATAAGTCAAACAAATATGGCATAAACTTTTAAAATAAGACCAAGGTAATATAAGTTTACAATAATGATTCATTTGAAAACAACCCCTGATCAAAGGAAACATTAGAACTCATATGATGAATTGAAAAACTATACCGGTATCTTGGAACATTATCTTCATAGAACTCTTACAAATATAATAACCTAATAATTTAATTTTAACACAATTATATAGAGAAGAAAATCTTACTCAATGTATTAGAGATATATTTTTGGGTCACCTAACATTATAAAAAAATTTATAAAAACCATAACATGAATAATATTAAAAGATCATTAATTTCCTTAAGAAACTTAAAGAAATTACCCTGATTCCTTTCTTAACATGATTACACCATGGAAAACAAATAGGTTCCATGAAAATCTCTTTAAAAATCAAAATCCATCCAGATAAAAAATTAAAATGTTATCATTGTATTATATCCCCATTAGAGAATAATAAAACAATAAAGTTTTTTGAAGTAAATTAAAAACATATTTCAAAGAACATTAAATACATTTCATTGAAAATAGGGGGAAATATCCTTTTATTTTGATTATATTATATACACATTTCCAGAATATTAGAAGAATGATTCTATTTGAAAATAAATATGAAAACTTATAAAATAATCTACAAATCATATACTGGTCATGACAGTGGAAATTAATGTATGTTTCATATAATTTAATATTAAACATTCTTTTAAAACTTTTGTAAAGATTGTCAAAATTGACTCATGTGGAGAAAGTTATGAAATGTCATATTAAAACATTTTAAATAAAGTTCAATGTTCATAAAAAATTACTTTTTGGAATATTTAATTTTTATAAAATAACATTTTTGAAATAATATTAAAAACCTAGTGGAAGATTTTGGTTAAAATTATTCCAAAACATTGAAATAATGTTTTTACATAAAACCCCTTTTGGCCATTTAAAACCAATAAATAAAAGAATTAATATAACAAAGACTGTGAAATACTATGAGTATAAAAATATATATGAAATTATATTTAATGATTCATTGTGTTAACCATGTAAATGAATATAGTTGCATCAATCAAAACATGTCTCAAAGTAGTATATTTGAGATAAAAAAACATGAAAATTGGTTAATGAATGAATCAGAAATCCATTGAATAAAGGGTCATAACATGACTTTGAAAACCCCATAATTTCTATGGAAGGTTATTTTAAACCACATTAATGTAGTAGTTATTACCATATAAATTAGAACATGGTTCAAAAAATTAGTTATGTATTAATGAATTGAAATTATGACCATAGAGACCCTTAAATCTTTTATAACATTTAAATTAATATCTCATGTAATAGGTAAGTTCAAAGGAGCTTTAAATATCATGATCAAATATTCATTCAATATATAATATCTCAATAGGTAAAATATATAACTTATATAAGGAAATAGTTGAATATTACAAGACATGACATAAAAAAATAATATTGAGAGAAATAATCCTAACAAATATCATATCATTAAATTTAGAAATAATAAATTAAGTGATTATATGTAATAATTATAAAACAAAAAAGTGGAAATAATAAATAATACAAACACTAGTATTTTCACACAAAATCATTTCGTAACATAGTCAATAAAGTTTAAGTATATCCCAATGAATTGAATTCATGTTAAGAAACCCCTAAACCAGAGCCCTAACTTTCCATGTATTTCCTTTAAATCCTATATTATAAACATATATTAAATATTTTATTGTTCAATAACCTTTAAAAAATTTATTAATTTATTACAATTTTTAGAAACAGGCCCTTGTTTCCATCTAACTCGACATCTGACCCAGCCCATTACATGGCCCAAAGGTCATTCCTAATCCCCACAAGTTGGAAACTAGTGCATGGGCATTGATTAACACCTTTGGGAGTGGTTTATACAATGAATTAATCAACAAACATAAAAATATTATATTATATCACCAAAAAAATAAGTAATATCATAATCCAACATCCATAATTTAAGAATGAGTCGAATAATACACATTTACAACAAAATACCAAAATACCAAAAAGGGGGGGACGACTTGAAAATAGATCCTATATGAAAAATTTGTGAAAATTAACTTTTTACAGCACCATAAACACTTGTATAAAGTGGAAATGACCAGATAATAGAACTACAATTAGAACCATGGAAGGACTTTCCTTTACCTGATTCAAACAAAAAAATGTATACATACACCCAATGGTGAATATAGGATCTGATCCTAATTTATTATTTTGATATCACCAAAATATATTACATGTAATAAATTTAAATAAAAAACTACCATGATAGTTTTTTTTAAAGAATAACATAATTTAATTTTAAACCATATTCAACATAAAATAGTTAATGAATATGACAAAACTCTAAAATGGATTGCATGGAAAGAGAGAAATAGGAAATCCTTAAGTATCTATGAATAATAAAGCCCTATGATCCATGTAATCACAGGGATTAAAACCTAGAAAAAATGGTATGTATTCTTCTCAAACCAATTTGTTCCCATCATCAATGTTTAGTTAGTTTTGTTACGTAATACTATTAGAGAGACAAGGTCTCGGCCCTACTGAATCATCCAACATACAATACCTTGTCTTCCCTCCTAGGTACATAGGGTTCACATGTTCTCTATTCCAATCCATTTATCAAGTGAAACTCATCTTTTACAATCACAATTCAATTAACTAAAACAACACGTGATAAATAACCATTTACAAAAGTGAAAATCCTTATAGTACTTGCAAATCACAACAAAACCTATGGAAAAAACCATTTTCACCAACTAAAAAAATTGAAAACCAATTTTAAAACCAATAAAAAAAATTAAATAATGTTAAGGAATTAAACACATACTTTTTCCTTGTAAAAACATGCAAAATCGGTCAGAAACCACAACCTCACCAAGGATAGACCTTATATAGTAAAAAATATCAACAAAGACATCAAGATCCAACCTTGAGAAACATTATTGAACCCTTTATAGGTAAACCCATATATTATAGAAAATATGATAAAATAAATAAGGAATAAGGACCCAAGAATAAGTTAAAATATAATATAGGGGAAGCTTACTTGATGATTTCTTGATGAACCCACATAAAAGTCACCCAAATAATGAAGCACAAGGGAGATGGGAGGGAGAGTGAGGCACGTCAAGGGATGGAGAGTCCTAATGGGGATAAAAATTGGTGATTTTTTATTATAATTGATGGGGATTAGTTTAGTAATTTTTATATTTTTAAAGATATTGAAGGTCAAACGGTTTGTCCACACAGTCTTCCAGACCATGCATTAATCACATGACACACCTTTCCAAAGGTAAAATAGGAAGAAATGTTTCCTAATGTAGGGAGAACTTCAATGTTATAGTTCATGCAACTTGGATAATGCCAGTTTCCTAAGTAAATAGTCTCTACTAGGTCATCGCATGGTTTTCCTTAACCATGTGCCAATCCTGTGCCTACTCATGTGAGGTCCAAAAAATGCCATTTTTTCTAAAAAAACACTTAGAAAATACAATTAAAAATTATAGGACCAAAAACAAAATAAATCGTAAAGATGTTAAAATTTACCATTTGTTTCAATTATTTTAGTGACATATTTAATTACTCAATTTTAAGTACAAATCACATACTTTGAGGATGTTCAGTTCATAATTTTAAAATAACTTTAGTATATTTATCATGGTAAAATAGGTTGTCATTAAAACATATCCATTAATAAACTAATGATATAATAATAAGTTTTATACATTTTTTAAAATTTTATAACCAGTTATTTATGTTTGTTATGAAAAATTAATTACATTACAACATATAGACATTATCACATACATACACAAGAGTAATGCTTCTATTTTTCAATGAACATGAGGGAAAAAAGGTAAGTATAATTTTTTATTTATAATGTTGATTATATCATAAATATAATATTTACTTCTTAAATACAATTATATATACCATCCATCTGAGTAAATAATAAAAAATGAATTGTATCTCTTCATGAAGAAGTATTCCACACTGGAATGAAGGATTAATTCCAAATTATGGTTCACTCACTCTCTTTGACCAACTATTTAGGGATGGTATATTGTAATCAATTTGAACTATGAACCCACTACCTTCTAAAGGCCTTACCAACACTGAGAGTTGGACTATGGGGTCCCAATTTGAAATTATATCTGACATCACACCATGTAGCCTCATAATCTCCTGAACGTTCAACTGGCCCAGATCATCTACTATGGTTGAATCATTGATCGGAATGAAATGGGATTATTTGGTCAAGAATTAAATAACTACCCAAATGGAATTCCATCTCTATTGTGTATTATAGAAAAAATAATGAAGTCCATGGTTACCTGATCCCACAATGAGGTAGTAATAGAGAGTGATTGAAGAAAACATGAGGGCCTATAGTTCTCATCTTTAACCTCATGGAAATTATAGAACTTAGATACAAGGATAGATTTATCATAACTAATAACTATCCACCAAAACCAACATCCCATGTAATTATGCATCTTTTTGGTCCAATGAAGAATGGTCCACTATGACTGGTGGTTATCCTGCATCACCACCTTCCACAAAGACAATAGCACCACAAATAGACCCCTAAAGCAAAAAATTCCTTCAAAAGATAATGAAAAATCACTGGGCACCTCCCCACAATTTATAATCCTACTAGATAATTTAAACATCTCATATTTAAAACTCTCTTCACAAATTAACTCCAAAATAGAATGTGTTAACTGGATAATATCCAAGAATGTTTCACCGCTATACTCTTTTACTTCTAGGTGCATCTGGGAATAAATACCAATAAAATTCCACTCATCCCTAGACTCATTGACATCTTAAACTATAATATTCTATCATATATTATTATCTATAACATTCTCTTTTCCATGGGTGTATGTAATGTATCATGTTTTTTACTAGGTAAAATTTCAAAGATGAATTTAAATTTTACTATTTGGTCTATGTTCCATTCTTTGAACTAAGATTTAAATTGAAAAAAAAAAGTTTTGTAACATATACATTTGTTCATTTTAGACATGGTTTTAGTTTTTAGAGGTTTATTGTGTATTCCACCAAGTTTTGGGATCATCGAACCCCAAAACATTAAATTCATTGAATGTAGACAAGGGTGTATGGTTTACCTAAAACAATGTGGCCCTCTAGGAGAAACACTACAAATAATCTAGTGAAGATAGAGGTATCACGTGGTTTTTTATAATCATTAAATAGGAGATGCATTTCCATGAAATTGTTGTTGGTTTCTTGATATATTGTAAATGCATGGTTTACACGTAGTATCCAAAAATAGTGCACATGAACTGTGTGGGCCTCCTTGGGCAGTGGCTCAAGCACAGTTGGCACACAGTTTGGAAAACCATGTGACCAAACCGTGAACTTAATTTAATGGGGGTATATTTACCTTCCCCCCCTACAAAATTTATTTATTTTCTCTCATTTATCTCCACTTACCCATGTATAGTAGCCCGCCTTGGGAGATCCACCTATCATCTCTTAGGTATATAGAGATCTCCTCTATCTGGGGGCCAATTTAAGTGTCTTTAGGTGTATTGAATTGACCTCAGTGACTCTAATACTCCTCTTCCATTTATTCTAGTTTTCCCTTACCATATTAAATTATATATTGGTAAGATCAAATTTTCCCTCTTTTTGGGACATTTTTCCATCTCTCTGATTTCTCCTAAAGTAAACTAAATTACTCCTAGATATTGGATCTATAGGTCATTTTAATCATAAATTAGGTGGTCTATATATATTCCCATTAAAAAATATCAATTAAAAAATTGCATCGTTATGCGGTGCATCGATATTTCCATATGACACCTCTTAAATGTCAAATTAATTATGTAAAACCTAACACCCTTATTCTAGTAACTGTTTTATATTAAATTGGATTTTTATGTTCTTAGAACTCATGTCTTAACCACCCTTAAGGGTGTGTCTTTTGAATGACATTAATTAATTAATTAATTTCTAATGAAATCCCTTTTCGATGTTTGTTGTCTTATAAACTATATTGGTGTTAGATAAATGGAATAAATGATAGTGGAATGTTTATTTGCACCAATATATCATCACATAGTGATCTAACCTAAACATAAGGGTTTGTAACCTTCTCTTATTGAATTAAAATGACTATTATTTATGGAATGATTGTCATCATGGAATATCTTATAAAATTTCTTATATGGTGTTATCTTCCATGCATAGTCCACATGGACTTAATATATTTATCCAATGATTAGTATTCCATAGAAATGGAAAGGACCTTTTAATGAATCAAAGGCATGTTATGGACATGGACCTCTTTTAGTGTCCTTAAAATGGGTTATGTAATTCTTAATTACATTATCTTTTTACTCTTTACTTGAAGTGGTAAACTGGTGTGGCCATCTTAAAGTTTGTAACTTGTCATGAGGCATGTTTATGAACATTGAATTTTCCTTATTAATTTAAATGATCATTTTAATCATGATTTCATTGATTAATACTCAGGTTCCTATTTTCAAAAAACCTTGGATGGGCTCATAGGTCGTAGATTGCATTATAAAATGAAATATACTTAGGTTTCCTTTTACAGAATACCAAGGACTGGCTCATATTCTACCTAATTTGAATATATTCCTATAGTGATACTTGGTATGACTTGGATGGGATCACTATGTGTTTTTCCTACCTCATAATGAGAGATAAAAATTACCTAGGTGATAAATCAGGGATGAGATCAGTGGATAGATGGTTATACCAGGACATGAGGGATACTTGGTCCCCGATGTGAGATAAGTGGGATACACTTAGAGGGTTTGTCTTCACACCATGCTAGGAATGATACATAGGATTCCATTTTTGGGTCTCCATGGAATATATCCTACACTGTTAAATATTTATAGTTCCCAGAGAGGGATACTTGGGATTCCTTTTTAGACTTACTTGGATGGGCTCCATTTTACTCTTCTAAAATTCTCATGAAGAAATTTATATTAAAAAATAAGAATACATATCTATTATTTAGGGACGCATATTCTAATAAAAATATCATTATTGGGTTTAGTTAAATGTGTGAATTTTTTTTTAAGATAGATTATTATCTTTACAACCATATCACATCTGTACAAGTTGAACCTATTTTAGAGACATTTGAGATTAGTTCAATGTAAGTATGGTTGGCTAGGTGTCCCTGAAGAACCTAAGTTGAATTGTTTTCATTTACTTATTTATTATTTTACCTATCATACATTCACACTATTGTAGTTTATAATAATAAATTTGATTTATCATTAGAAATTATTGGTGTTGGCCTACTGAGTATGTCTCACACCCTTATTAGGCCACCATTTAACTAGGGTACTTAAGAAGTCCTCATGTTCATAGGTACCTAGAATATTTATTGTGTCCTTTATTGAACTTGGGAGAATTAGAGTAAAATAATGAGCCACAACTTATGATTCTTATGGAGATTTCCCATTATAATTTTTATTTCTTTTACTTATTTCATTTAATGTATACTCTACCTTCTATCTTTTCTACTTTAATATTTTGTAGCCTCATTTAAGAATTCATGAATTTTTATTTGTATTTCATGTTGAACTTTTTATTCATTTGTTTCTATTATATTATTCAACTTTTTCATTTATTTATATTTCTTCCTCTATTGGTTGATTTATTATTTCTCTCTTATACCACTATGATACTCTAATCATGAGGTTATAGTCACCCCACCATACCAACATTAGACCATCAATATTAGTCAGAATACTTTTTCATATGTGGAGGCCTAATTGAGGCCATGTGGTGACCGATCTAGCTAAAAGTTTTATAGTTAGTCAGTTCGGTACATTACAAAGTTGCACCAGGGTGGTTTTGTTTCCTGTAGTCATACTATTTCGGGCTAGTAGAATAGAGATTATGAAAGTGTATGGTCTTAGTATATAGTTTTAAATGGAAGGGATCAACCCATGCATATAGAAATTTCTATTTGGCCATGTATGGGTTGTTGTTCATGTTGTTTTTTGTAATAGTTCATTATGATTTCACCTTGATTGATTGGTGTACTTTTGTTTATCATTAGTTTATGAGAATTATGGTATTTTACACTTCACTCGGTATGGAAAGGAAGTATAATTAAATGAATCATTATATTCACATATATATTAACATTCAATTCATATTGTGTACCATATATATTGAATTCCTTGGATATTGGAGATTTATTATTATGCATTGTGTGTTTATTAGAATTCCTATTGTTTTCCATGTTATGTATTCTAGTAAAATGATTAGTTTTACACCTTCTTAGGTATTTATTTTTCATTATTGTTGTGTAAACTGATTTGTGATTTCTTTTATATGTTTTCATAGAAAAATTGATTCCATGATTTTTTTATGTTTATCATGTTTATTTATCATGATTTTGCACCTATTTACCATGTTTACCAGTATTTACTACATATGATTGTATTATAAGTTAAAATTTTAAATATAAAATTTCATATTAAATTTACATCATCAATCTAAATAGTTTTTTCTCATATATATTGGTGGTGACACCTTAACTAACCAATCCCAAGAAGTTTGATTCATGTTTCATTAGTTGAATGAGCTGAAACATTATGTTTGAAATTAAAATGGATCTGATTTAAAATCTATAAGTAGCATTGATACATTATAAATAGGGAAATGTTAACCCATATAATAAAACCATCATATATTAATCTAATTTTCCTTGCTACCATTTTAAAAATATAAAATTTATAAAATCTTAACTTTAAATAAATAAGTTGTTTATGGTCCTTTTACATGGATTAACCCAATAGGTCTATCATGACCTATTATAATTATGAGATAGGCTCAACTCAACCCAATTAGGTAGGTCATGGTACTATATTCTTGATAAATTAACCCACTAAGGGTGATTTTTAAATTCTAATGTTTAAAATGATTCAAATTTCATTTAGTTGAAATCGGAATAGCATAACAGGACCCTCATATGTTGCCTTACCTTGATATTCATTGGTGCTTCACCCCATGGGGATATTTTTATGGTATAAAGTGATGGTTATTTAAAGATAACATAGCCACCTATATGGTTCCACATACAGACATATATTGGCATCTTACTTGATCAGTCACACTTTAATTAATAAAATACCTATTATTTTCTTTTCATATGAATTATCTATGAGCCCTCTATTAAATAAAAAAAATTACAACCTAAAGGGTCTTTTCCTGTAAAGATTTAAATTGAAGATTTATTTATATAATACCTATTTTGAAAACCTAGTGTAGAAATAAAATGGATAAAGGGAAATTTATTTGATAAATTTCTTAACCATGATGGCATGTTATTAAGATAAATAAATCATAAAAAGAAGTTAAATAAAACAATACAATGTTCCTGTTAGAATTATCTAAATGAATGTTCTATGTACGTGTTTTCTTATAACTAGTAATTGAAGCCTAATTTTAGCCTTTAATTTTTAAATATAAAAATGTGAATTAATTTATTCGCTTAAAATGAAACTTTCAAGGTTTTCATAGTTTAACTCTCATGTAAGGGTAGTTTAGACATTTCCTTGAGTTTCTCCTTGAATTAAAAAGTATAGTTTTACCCATCGTATTATTCTAACCTATGTGATAGGAGTTAGAGCCTAGTGACCTATTCAGTGTTACCTTCTATAGGTTCAACATTTTTAGTTTCGATGAGGGGTAATCCCATTGTCAGTAGCACTCTTAGACCTTTAAAAACATTCTTAATTATTGTGAATATTTTTAGGGATATGGTACTGTTCAAGATCAATATTCTTGTGTAGGACTCTTAGATTCTAAACTATCACCTTTGTCTATACTAGTGGTCATTTGGTAGTTTGACCCCTTTTTATGGGAATGGCCATTGTTTAATTCTTAATTTCAGAAGATTAGAAATTCCTAGGCATAGTCAGCCTCTTAGTTTGTTATAATAACATTCTTTTTTCATTTAGTGTTGGATGACTTGAGAGGTCATCATCCCATTTTATAGTCATATGTGGTAATATAACTAAGGGATAGTTCTTATTATAAGCCATAAAATATAGAAATGCATATAGTCAATAATTCTATAGATAGTATTAAGAATGTTTCATTTTCAAATGAAACCCCATGGTAGTGTTTGTTGATACATATGGTAGCTAATGGGTTTCAAGAATGGTACATTGAACTGTTTAAGTTTGGAGGTAATCTCTAAAACCTCGTATTTTTATGCATTGTTCTTGGGTCATCTTCAGAGTAGAATGCCCTAGGTGTTAGAAAATATCTGAATCGTCCACATGATTATGATGATGTTCTTAAGTGTATTGGGTGTTCTGACTTGTCAATATATTTGTTTTGGATTTTATGCCTGATGTTATGGTGCATGTGGACATAAATCAAGAGGAGTGTTATGAGTATGTGTGAAGGTAAATATGATATTCCAATCTCTTAAGTGGATAGTTTCCTTCTCTTTTTTATTAACACTTTTCAAAAGTGTGTTGGCATTGTCCAGGGCAAGCATTATGTAGTCAATAGAGCATGTTCCAATGGATGAGTTCTATTTTATGAATGTATGAAATTAAGGACACTCCTTTGGTGGGAATAATCACATCAATCTCATGAAGTTTTGCAACGTCCTAGTTCCGGGTGCCGCCCAGAGGCACCCCATACCCAGTTGGTCACAAGTCCTCAAGAACATTTTCCCAAATGCCATAGGTTGCCAACTATCATTGAGGGGCTTGGGTGTGATAGTGGGGAAACTATGACTTTATTGGCAGAGTAACATAGAAAAAGTAAAATAGAAAACAATAGAGGAAGCAATAATAATATTATACAAATGTAAACAGTTGGAGACCGTAAAAAATTAATTAGAGCACATATATATATATGATGCATGAAACATATTTCTAGGAAAGAATTTAAACAAGTCACAATGATGAAATATAGTATTAAACCAAAATACAAAAGAAAATAGATAAACTCCAGAAGCATCGAAAGCTTTAGCTTGGTCCCATACTCTCCAGCTCCACAACAATCATGTACCTGAAGTAGAAGGGTGCTTGAACTTATCTAAACCTATAACAATATAATCTATTTGGTCCAAATTTATGACCCAAAAGGGTGTTAGACTAATCCTAGTAGACTACCATCCAATGACATGTGCCTAATTGTCAGTGAATATATATGGCAGAAAAGAATTAAAAGGATTTAGTAGACAAGGAAGTACTCAAAAGTAAACAATCCTACAGTTTCAAATGCATTAAATTTCACATATCAAGTAATCAGATAACCACAAAAATTTAACCCTCTGGGATTTACATCGATACTAACCCCTATGGTCTATCCAAACAACACGTGCAACCATCTAGGAAGTACTCACAATATAACCCCTCTAGTTCAGCTTTAGTGAATACTCTCTAAGGAAGAACTCACCATCAATTCCCCTTATGGCCTTGTATCGGTAACAAATAGGCACTATGAGGAAGTAATCAATGTACAATTACCCCTATGTCCCATATCAAGAAAAGTATAGACACTCTGAGGGAGCACAAAGTCCATCCCCCTAAGTTATCGCAACGTAAAGTAAATAGACACTCTAGAGAAGCCCTCAATGTCCATTCTCCCTATGATCTACTACATTAGGTTCTCACAGACCTGGGTAATTCAATCGTGCATAATGATATATGGAATCCGAATTAAACCTCAAGAACTAATTTGCTAAACTGTCTACAATATATCATAGCATTTCAGATAATATCACTCCATCCTACAATACTAGTCATGGAAAGTAAAGCAGTACCCTAACATGCAAAGATAGACCAAATAGTCAATAACAAGAAAACATGGGAAAAACATCCATATCTTGGAAAAGATAACCCTATTAAAAAACAATTAACCCTTATCCAAACAAATAAGGAATAATAGGAATAAAAAGCTAAAAACCATAAACACATCAAACCATGAACAAGGGTATTGGGCACTTTTGCACATATAACTCAAAGAATAACTATAGAAAGGCACAAACCAGCTACCTCGGCATTGTACGAATGATATATGTGAACCTCGGGCCTTGGATCACCCTATAACTCCATAGATATACAAAAACATCCAAAACATTCAACTAAGTATATCTCACGAGAAAGGAGAAATCAAGAGATGCGGTTCTAAAAGATGAAATAATTCACTGATTCAATTCCAACACAACCGATAGAGTTCGGATTAGATAACGGATAGAGAGTCAGGTGCTCGGTTAAGATTTGAATCTTAGGGTCACTCCTGGATGAGATGGGCGAAGAATAAGATGGTTCTGTCTATCAGACGTGACCCCAATCTGTTTAATTAAATAAAAATAAAGTACATGACATGTTCTTTAAAAGTACACGACATGTACTTTACCTTACCAATCCCTGCTTTTAGCGGCCTCTATGTCACCCCACACGACCATGTACTCAAATGTTACATGACCAATATATGGTCACCCGCGAAAACTGAGTACACGATATGTACTTATAAGTACATGGTGTATACTCTTGAAATTTCCAGAAACTCCCCTTTTTCTCAAAAACAACCAAAAAGGAAAAACACACCTGAAAAAAAGATCTGTGTTCTTACAAAGTTTCCACCTTAAAGAAATTTGTCCTCAAATTTCCCTATCTAGGTGACGTAGAAGAAGAATCCTCAAACAGATCTAGACATTGTGATCGTACATCTGTCTCTCTCTCCAAGGTCTCTTCCTGTACTCGTCGACACTTCTATAGCACTCGTACCAAGGAAACAAACTATCCATGGAGAACCTTCTCACTTTAATCAAAAATCCAGATGGGATGCTCCTCAAATGAGGCATCCACCTATAACTCAACCTCTTTGGGTTGAAAAACATGAGAAGGTTATGAGAAGTAATTCCATAACTGAGAAATGTGGAAGACGCAGTGCATAGAACGGTACCTTTAAGGTAATTGGAACCGATAGGCAACCGACACGACTCTATTCAAAACTACAAACGACCCGACGTAACTTCGTGAAATCTTACCCTATCTCTTAATCTTTATGTGTCCCAACCTCGGTGTGACACATAAGAAAACCCAATCTCTAACCTTGATCTCCAAAGGTTTTCTTCGTAGATCAGTATATGACTTCTGTCGAGACTATGCCATAGCCATCCTATTTTGAATCAACTATATCTGCTCTCTGGTCTCCTGGACAAGATGAGGTCCCAGTATAGTTGCCTCTCCTACCTCCAGCAAGCATAAGGGTGATTGGAATGGCCTAAAATACAATACCTCATAAGGTTCCATATGAATAGTTTCTTGAAAACTATTATTGTCGGAAAAATCCACAAGAGGCGTGTGTTTCTCCCAAAAACCTCCAAAATTCTGGATGCATGCTCGAAGAATGTCCTCAAGAACCTGAATCGTATACTCGAACTGGCCATCTGTCTGGGGATGGTAAGTTGTACTCAAAAGTACCTATGTACCCAAAGCCTTTTTAAGTCCCTGTTAGACCTGATAAGTGAAATGTGCATCCCTATCTGAAACAATGGAGTGTGGAACCCATGTAGACATACAATCTATCAGATGTACAATCGTCCTAGATCATCAACCCTAAAGGTCTCCTTTATCAGAAATAAGTGGGAAACCTTCATGAGTCTATCAATAAATACCAATACAACATCATTAATTCAAGGAGACCTTGGTAAAACTATCACAAAATCCATCGCGACATAATTCCACTTCCACTCGAGAATGGTTAGTTGCTGCAAAATCCCTTATGGTCGATGATGCTCCGCCTTCACCTGCTGATAGGTGGTACATCTCATGAAAAAACCAGAAACATCGCTCTTCATGCCTGGTCACCAATACTGATGGTGTAGTTCAAGATACATCTTGGTGACACCAGGATGAACTACCCAAACTGAGGAATGAAAGTATTGCATCATTTCCATGCCTATGTTTGATGACACTCATACATGCCCATTAAAACGCAAGATCTCATCCTTGCCTATGGTCCATCCCGGAATAGGGTCTTCTCCTGATGCACTTTCTCATAGGACTAGGCCTTTAGTATCTGATATCTACCTTATTTTCACACGATCAAGTAGAGTAGAGGTAACAGCTACAGAAGAAATAAATTTATGTCCCTGACTGTCGTGCACCTTCAAATGCATCTCAGAGAATAGATCCATAAGCTACCACTCAATGCTAGCCTCCTGAACTAACTGTATCTAAGCCCTCTTGCTCAGAAAATCAACCACTCTGTTGCCTTTCCAAGGAATGTAGGCTATCTCAAAGTCAAAGGACTAAAGGTACTCAACCTACCTTCATTGTCTCAAATTCAGTTCTCCCAGAGTGAAGATATACTTGAGACTCTTGTAGTTGGTGAAAACCAAAAAATTCTCTCCTAGAAGATAGTGTCTCTAACAGCGTAAATCATGAACAACAATAGACAACTCAAGATCGTTTGTCAGGTAATTCCTCTCATTTGGCCTCAACTACTAAGACATGTATGCAACGACCCCTTCTCACTACATAAGCACTACTCCCAACCCGATACCTGATGCATCACAATATACATTATTCCACTTTCTCGGATATGGAAATACTATTATCAGTGCTGAATTAAATCTCCATTTTAGCTCATGTAAGGTTGACTCACAAGAATCAGACCATAAGTACTTCGCAACATTCTTATTCAGGTCATTTAGTGGCGCTGCTAAGAGTGAACATTACTATATGAAACTTCTGTCATATCCAGAAATCCCTAGAAAACTCTGTACCTCAAAGATGTTATTTGTATTCTCCCAGGAAACTACTTCTTTCACTTTCTATGGGTCTACTGATACTTCTGTCTCTAAGATAACATGACCTAAAAAGTGAATATGGTCCATCCAAAAGTGGAATTTTGAGAGATTATCATATAACCTATGCTCTCTTAGTGTACTCAAAATGATCTCAATATGTGTGGCATGGTCGTATCGAGTTTGAGAGTACACCCAGATATTGTCCACGAAGACTACTATGAATGAATCTATCTATGGATGGAACAGTCAGTTCATCAGTTCCATGAAGATAGTAGGTGTGTTTGTGAGACCGAATGGCATAACAACATACTCGTTTAGATCGTACCAGCTCCGGAAGGCTGTAAGATGTATATCAAATGATCTAATGCGCAACTGATGGTAATCAGATCTCAAGTCAATCTTTGAGAACACTTAGGCTCCTCAAATCAAGTCAAAGAGATATTCAATCATCGGAAAGGGAAATTAGTGCTTGACCATCAACTGGTTAAATATCCAATAATCCACACAAAGTATGATAGTATCATCTGCCTTCCTCACAGACAGGATAGGTGAACCCCAAAGAGAAGTACTGGGTTAGATAAAACCCTTTTCCTGCAAATCCACCAACTGATTCTTCAGCTCTTGTAACT
This sequence comes from Viscum album, assembly GCA_963277665.1. Lineage (NCBI taxonomy): Eukaryota > Viridiplantae > Streptophyta > Magnoliopsida > Santalales > Viscaceae > Viscum > Viscum album. The sequence continues at coordinate 623,364,163 of OY728137.1, read as the reverse complement.
CAGGTGTATAATCCTATAAAGAGGAATGGATACTAATTCTACTCCTAACACAAACTCAATAAAAAATTCTACCTCTCGCTCTGGAGGAAAACCTAAATGTCATCAAGAAAGAAATCCCTAAAATGATCCACCACTAGAGGAAAGTACATATGTGAAGTCCCCTGGTCATCCAGATATAGACTAGCAATCTGGGATGTAACTCCTCCCAACCTATGATTCTCGGGTCCCGATCTACTCGCCTAGAAATCCCATTCTCCCTTATGTAGAAACGATATTCCCTTTGGTGACGTGAAACTCACCCTATGGTGATAGAAATCAAAAAAAATTCAATAAAGGGAACTAACTCATCCATTCTGAGAATGAAAACATAGCCTATCATCTCCAAGACATAAAGGTCTTATAGGAAGTGACACCCACCAACCTCAAGAGGGCACTCCTTGCACTAACATAAACTAGTCGTTCTTGTTCCCAACGGAGTGTCCAGATTCAAGACATCAGCAGAAGAAAAGATACAGAGCCCAAATCTCTCCACAACAGTAATATATATAAAACTATGGGAATCCCCTATATTGAAAAGAGAAGAAGCTATAACTGAGGCATCTAGGATCGTACCTAGAACTGTAGAGGGTCCGAGATCCTACTTCTACTGGGACGACTCCATTGAAAAAGTCTGAGTTGCACCACGACCCTGTGACCTTGCCTGACCACCCAGAGTAGACCCACCATGTTATCACTAAAAGCCTGGTGACTGGATACCATGGCCACGACCTCCAACTCAGAATGAATGGCCAGAAGAACTCCAGTTATCTGACTGATGAGAAACTGGCGGTGCTACTCCTTAACGAGGATTCATAGAAGAACTCATGTCCCCAGTTGCTGGTGAGAAGATCTGACAGAAGTGCTAAAGATGACTCATCTTTTCGCATGATCGGAACTCCGCTAGATCTCTCGAGAAATGTGTCCTTGTATGTCCACTCTTCCGACACTAGTAGTACACCACCTAGCTACCTGAACATGTCTCTCGCCTCCTTGGATCTCTGTGTGTCGACTCCCTGTGGCACTTCCTGCTGTCAGTAAGATAGATACCAATCCCGGATGACGAACCACCCAGGATCACCACTCCATAATCTCTCAAATTTTGCTCTATGATCAGCACCTGGTTGACTATAGAGGTGATGGAAGTCAACCTAAATATGTTCTCCTGAGAAGTGATGTTGTTCCTAAGACCATCCTCAAACATCATTGCAAGGAATAACTCACAACCTCCAAGGATGGGCGTGAAGCACTGTTTCTCTGTGAAAAGAGAAGAATACGCCATAACTGAAAGTGTACCCTATTTCATACTCATAAACACTCAAGATCGATCAGCCCTCAAAATCTCTGGGTAAAATTAGTTATAGAAGGCATTCCAGAACTCATCCCAGGCCATAAGCTGCTGGCGTCCCGCTTGTGAGATCACATCCCACCATCTCTTGGTGGATTCCCGAAGCATGTACATAGCAAGATTCAACCTCCTCTCTGGAGGCATATCCAGATGTTTGAATATAGATAGTATGGATTCTAACCACGACTCTACTACCTGAGGTCCTCTATCCTTTATAAAGGTGGGAGGATACTACTACTGGAAAACTGGCGTCAACTCTGCCATAGATGGGATAGGATGCGGTACTCCTCGAAAGTTCTGCATGAACCTCATAATTCCCTCTCAAAACTATGTGTCATCACCTGTGTCCAGAATGATGGCTAGTGCTAAGACTGGTATAATTGGAGGATCTGCTGGTAGTCCATGATTAGCCATATATTGTGTCTAATTATAGCGACCCGGCCTTTTCATACATTACTATTACATCATTTCAAAGATAAACAACATAATAGTATTACACATGGAGGATCCAGAGGTTTAGTGTCTTGGGAAAACTAGGACAACACATAACAAGTACAACATCAAGCATAAAAATTCATTTAATCTCTTCTTCTATAGATTCTTAGTAGCACTTGTCCTCTCCTTAGTACATGTAGCCACCTGAGGATATACATCAAAAGGGGTGAGCTAAAATCCCAGTAAGAGAATAGATAAGAACAATATAGCATGGGGTGAGCATAATCATGACATAGTAAGAAGATCTTGAACATGAGAGGAGCATAAACAATAAACTTGAAATGTGGCAAAGCATAAAAATGAAACATCATGTCTTAGTGGTTAACTACCACACATACTTGTGAACAAAGCTAGCATCATGTTCACGCATAATTTCACATTTACTCATGAGATTCATCACTTTACCCAATGCATTGGAGCGCTATATAATTTCGGGCGCACCCGTCACATTTAAACATTCATATTGCGCTATATAATTCTGGGCGCACCCGTCACATCATAACATTATCATTATCACAGTTGCCACATAGAAAACATATCAAACATGTACATAAATAACCCATGTAAAGGAATGGGTTTCATCTCATAATAACACATTCATAAGCTTTGGGTTCCCAAAATAAAGAGGGAACAACATACTTGATATAAGAACCATCAACCTTGAATGAGAGGTAAAAGGTGATATCTTGAAAGAAGAGTTCTTTTGGAAAACATTTTGATGGACATAAAAACCAGTTACAAACATGTATATCCCAGAAAAGTAAAGGAAAAGATGAACAAAAGACCTTTGAGGAGTAAGTATATCAAAAATGGAGTGAAAGAGGGAGAACCCGAAGGAAGAAAATTGGGTTCGAGATTTCCCCTTACCTTGTACTCGAGTGCCTCCTTCTCTTTAATGTCCGGTATAATGACATTATATTCATTAATTAGAAATTTAAGAACCTTTTATACATTAATAGGGTTCATTATGGTTTCATTATTTCATATTATTTTCCTTTAGATGACTTATAGAGTTTAAAAACATTGATCGGGGATGTTCGTTTTTATGGTTTTCTTGAGCGGTCCACTTGTATTCTTATATTGATGTTTGGGTAGATCATGGGTAAACATCCAGAACTGATATTACATGTAATTAATGATATTACAGAAGCTTTAATGATTTTATAATGAGTCATATTAGATCCATGTGGACGAATCATTAGATAAGAATTAAATGAAGATTATTTGGGTTAATTTGAGCGGTTTTTGGATCACAACGAACTCATTTTAACTTTTCACTTAGTAATATGGACATATGTTATTTCCAGAACCTAAAATAGAAAATAATACGTATAAAATATTCTGGTTCAACCATAAAAATGGTTTCATGACCAGATTTGAAGGTATAAATTGAAGAAGAGAACATGTCATTTTTGAAGGTGATAAATTATCACCACATGAACAACGTTCTCTTTAATAAAATAAAAGGAAGAGGGAAAGGGTATGGGGTGATATAGTATAACATTAGAATCATAGGATTACAGTATATGTATAATAATGGAGTTACAAAACAATTTTGTTGAGGATAGGTAAGGAGACATCAAGAAAGGAACTTGAATTTGAAAGGAAATTAAAGGAGAAGAGAGAGGGAAATTACCTTTAGAATCCTCCTCTTAAGAACCTCCGTAAGGGCCTATGCTTGGTCTTTTGATGAGACAAGGAGATCTTGGACGTGGGGAAGGTGCTAGGAGAGATGATTGGGCAGATCTTAGACAATTCTTGAAGCTTGAGAGGTGTTGTTTGGCAAGAGGAGGGGGAGGGCTTATTTATACATGAGGAGGGAGGTGTTTTTGGCATAAAATACTTAATAAAATAATATATCATAAGTTAGACTTGTAATAGTAGTTTTTTGACATCCTAAATCATATATTAATATAATAAAATTAGTTTTAGGCTTTAAATCTTCTTTATAATTAGAATTAATTACTTTATTAAAAGGAAAGTGAAAGAAAGAGAAAAAGACACTTTAAGAAATCACCTTTTGACTTTAGGCTTTGGAAAGTTCTTTTTAGGTTTGAGAATTGGATTTATTGTATTTCAAGGAAAAATTTAGTAAATTTAATATGTTTTTGCCGAAACTAAAGTTCTATAATGTTTATGTCATCATTACATCATTAATGATGAAATTTAGTGTACACCGATTATGTGAAAAACTGTATTTTTTACTATTCACCCGAAAATTGAAGTATTTCAGAATAAACCCAAAAATTTACCCCTACCATTTTTCAACAAGTAGAATCCAAAAATGATTTCCATTTTTCAAAAATAATTTTCTAAATATTATTAATTTAATATTTAATTAAAATCACAATTTACTTAAAAAAAACAGTTTTTAAAATTAAAACTGATTTTGCAGTTCTTTCAAAAATTAGTTAGGGTCTTATAAAATTATCTAAAAACTATTAGACATTGATTCAATAATTTATTAATATATTTCAGGGAAATAAATTAATTTATAAATTATAATTAATTATTTATGACTTATAAAATACCAAAATCGTTTACTAAGGTCAAATTATCACTTTCTATGATGTCTAAATTTTATTTTATTATTCATAGGTAATGTTACTCTTATTTACTATTCATAAGGGTCATATTACTATTAATAAGGGTAGGTTACTATTCATAAGGGTAGGTTACTATTCACCAAAAATTATTTTTGTTTCATTAGACTCCAAAAACTATCTTGAACACAACTGTGTATGTCGGATTTTTAAAATTCCAAACATAGGGGTGAAAAAAAATTATGTTTAAAGATCACTTATCACTTAGTAGCTCTTTTTTTTGTGTTTTTATGACATAGATATAAGAAGGGAATTTTCCATTGAAAAACTTTGGGTCGTTACATTCTTCCCCCCTTAAGAAATTTCGCCCCCGAAATTTCACTTTACACAAACAGGTGAGGGTACTTCTCCTTCATTGCCTCTTCCGGTTCCCAAGTTGCTTCCTCAAACTTTTGGTTCCTCCACAACACTTTGACAAGGCGGGTTGTCTTGTTGCGTAGAACTTTATCACTTCGGTCCAGAATTTTTACCGGCTGCTCCTCATATGAGAGATCATCTTCCAACTGTACCACCTCTGAGTTTAGTACATGTGAGGGGTCTGGAATGTACTTCCTCAGTAGTGATACGTGAAACACATCATGAACTTGAGCCATATTCGGTGGAAGTTCCAGACGATAGGCCACAGATCCTATACGATCAAGGATCTCAAAGGGGCCAATGTACCTTGGTCTTAGCTTCCCTTTCTTCCCGAATCGCATGACTCTCTTCCATGGAGATATTCGAAGGAAGACTTTATCTCCAACGTCGAACTCCAATTCCCTTCGACGATTTTCAGCATAGCTCTTTTGCCGACTTTGAGCAGCTTTGATGTGTTTCTGGATGACTTGAACCTTCTCTGTCATCTCTTGAACAAGATCGGGACCAAGTAGTTTTCGTTCTTCAACTTCATCCCAATAGGTTGGAGTTCTACATCACTTCCCATAAATATCTTCATACAGAGCCATCTGAATACTCGAGTGGAAGCTATTTTTGTATGAGAACTCAACCAATGGAAGGTGCTGATCCCATCCACCTTTGTATTCAAGAGAGCAGGATCTTAGAATATCTTCAAGTGTCTGAATAGTCCTTTCAGACTGGCCATCAGTTTGGGGGTGATAGGTCGTGCTGAAATTTAATTCAGTACTCAAAGCATGTTGAAGGCTCCTCCAGAATTTAGAAGTGAACCTTGGATCACGGTCAGAGACAATCGAGAGTGGAACACCGTGCAATCTCACTACTACCTTCACATATATCCTTGAAAGTTGTTCAAGTGAGAGGTCTTCCCGAATAGCGATAAAATGGGCAGTCTTGGTGAGTCGATCAACCACAACCCATATCGCATTATTTCCTCTTGACGTCTTCGGGAGAACCATGACGAAGTCCATAGTAACATTTTCTCATTTCCACATGGGTATAGGCAATGGATGCATCATACCTTTGGACTTTTGCCCCTCAGATTTAACTTTCTGACATACCAAGCACCTTGATATATATTCAACAATCTCCTTCTTCATGTTATCCCACCAGATGTGTTCTCGGAGATCACGATACATCTTGGTACTTCCAGGATGAATAGAGAAAGTTGAGCTATGTGCATTATCCAATAGTTCCTTCTTTATTTCGGGTGATGAAGGCACACAAAGCCGCGTTCCAAACCGAATAACACCATCATCGTCAATATGGAACTCTTGTATCTTTCCTTCCTTTACTACATTCACCCTCTTTTGTATCTCCACATCATCCCTTTGTGTTTCCTTTATATTCTGTTGGATGGATGGTTGTGCAATCATTTGGGAAAGGTAGGAAGCATCCCCTGCCCTTACGATTCCCAAATCCATCCTTTGCATATCAAAGAAGATAGGGTCTTTCTCAATCCTCAACATGGATAGAGTAGCAGGTTCTTTACTGCTTAGAGCATCAGCTACCTTGTTCGCATTTCCAGGATGATAGTGAATAGAGCAATCGTAATCCTTGATTAGCTCTAACCATCTCCTTTGACGCATGTTGAGCTCCTTTTGTGTGAATATATACTTTAGGCTCTTGTGGTCGGTGTATATGTCACACTTCTCACCATAAAGGTAGTGCCTCCAGATTTTCAAGGCAAAAATCACGGCTGCCAGCTCTAGATCATGCGTTGGGTAGTTCTGCTCATAGATCTTCAATTGTCGTGAGGCATAGGCTATCACATTGTCATTCTTCATGAGTACACAACCCAAGCCTTTCTTTGAAGCATCACTGTATATCACAAAACTTTCTCCACTTTTCGGTAGTGTGAGTATAGGTGCAGTGATCAGCCTTCTCTTTATCTCCTTGAAGCTTCCCTCACATTATTCCGTCCATACATACTTTAACCCTTTCCTTGTTAACTTAGTTAGCGGGCTTGACAATCATGAGAAGTTTCTCACAAAACTTCGGTAGTACCCAGCTAATCCAAGAAAACTACGGATTTCTGTGACACTAGAGGGCCTGGGACATTCTTAAATCACCTTTGTCTTTGAAGGGTCCACAGAAATTCCCTCACTTGTGATCACATGTCCCAAGAACGTGACTTGATTCATCCAAAAGTCACACTTGCTGAACTTGGCGTACAACTTCTCCTTTCTCAATGTCACCAACACAAGTCTTAGATGTTCTTCATATTCCTCCTTACTCTTGGAGTAAATGAGAATATCATCAATAAACACTACCAAAAATTTGTCGAGGTAATGTCTAAAGACTCTATTCATAAAATCCATGAAGATTGCAGGGGCATTAGTAAGTCTGAAGGGCATCACCAAAAACTCATAGTGCCCATACCTTGTACGGAAGGCAGTCTTCTGAATATCTTCCTTCTTCACCTTTACTTGATGATATCCAGAACGAAGATCCACCTTTGAGAATTATTGAGCTCCTCTTAACTGATCGAACAAGTCATCAATCCTTGGGAGAGGATACTTGTTCTTTATGATGATCTTGTTGAGTTCCCAATAATCGATACACTGCCACATGGTTCCATCCTTCTTCTTCACAAAGAGCACTGGTGCATCCCAAGGTGATTCACTAGGGCGTATGAACCCTTTTTCCAGATGCTCATGCAGCTGCTTCTTTAACTCCTCCATTTCGATAGGAGCCATCCTATAGGGTCACTTTGAGATACGAGTAGCTCCGGGTATGAGTTCAATTGAGAACTCTACCTCATGATCCGGGGGAATTCCGGGTAACTCTTCAGGAAATACATCGCCGTATTCCCTTACGATGGGCATTTCCTCAAGGTTGGAACTTTCCTTCGACTCAAACATTTGGGCGAGGTATGCTTCTTCATAGGGAATCATCACCCACACCATTGAAGGATTTTTCAAAGGATATTCATGATCTTCCTTTCATTTGTAGAGGAGCATGGGATGGTTCGGAATATGAAAATATATTTCCTTTTCCCGACAGTTGATATGTGCTCTATATAACGAGAGCCAATCCATTCCCATTATAGCGTCAAATTCCACCAAGGGAAGTATTACGAGATTTGCCGAAAGAATCTTCCCACATACGTCAACAGGAGAAGAATCAAACACTTGGGTTGCATTTATTGCACCACTTGGTGTTTTTATAGATATCTCTACTTCAAGGTTTCGGGGCTTCGATTCTATAGTTCTAGAAAACTTGCAAGATATAAAGGAATGCGTAGAACCAGAATCAAATAAGACTTTTGCCATTCTTGAGTGAATAGGAAGTGTACCTTGTACGATTTCATTATCATGTTCCACCTCCATAGTAGTGATGGCATAAGACTTCCCTTGTTCCTTTGGCTTTGGTGGTTGTTGGCGCTGATTACCCTCGAGAGCTCGAGGTTTAGTGCACTGGTTCGAATAGTGCCCTATCTCCTTACAGTTATAGCATTGAACCACGAGTGGTTCTCTCCTTTCATCGGCTACATTATCCTTCCTTTTCATGTCTCTTTGACACTCGTGATCTAGGTGTACTTCTTTCCCACACTTGAAGCATTTCCACATCCCTTTGAGGTAGTTCCCATTGTGCAACTTCCCACATTTTTGGCATGTGGGTCGTTGTGTTTTCTTCCCATCTTTATCACTAGATCCACCGGCTTGAAACTCCATCTTTCTTTTCTTATCACCATAGCCATGGGACCATTCTCCAAACTCCATCTCCACTTCGAGAGCACACCAAACAACTTCTTCATAACTCCCAAAGTACAAAATTGCAAGAGACTTTCGAAGATGTGGTTTTAATCCACTAAAGAATCTATCAATTTTTCTATCATTGTTGATAACAAAACATGAATCATACCTTGCGAGCCTTGTGAAATTTGATTCATAGGTTGTGACATATTCTCCTTCTTTTTTCTTGAGCTCTAGTAATTCTCTCTCTATCTTCGTGTGAAGAGTACGTGGGAAGTACATATTAAGAAACATTATCTTAAAGTCTTCCCACTCCATCTCTTCAATTTCCTCCCTTGGATTGGTGTTCTTAATCAAAGCCGACCATTGATCAGTTTCTCCATCTAGACGATAAACGGCTAGAGTCACCTTCTCTGTCTCGGAACAGTGAAGAACAGAAAAGATCTTCTCCCTGGAGTGGACCCACTGTTCCACAACTAGTGGATTAGAAGATCCACAAAACATCGGTGGTCGTTGCCGTATAAAACATTCGATAGCTAGCTGCTCCCTCTTTGGTGAAGGAGGATGTTCCCCATTATTATGGTTATTATTCATAATCTGGGATAATTGGGTAAGCATCGCCATGAAGTTTTGAACTCCACCTCCAAAATCATTGGGGATGTCATTCGGGCAATCTTTGCATTGGCCCTCACAAGAGTTGTTGGCCTGATTTCTCCTGGTTCCCACCATTTTCTAAAATAGAAAAGGTTAGAACAAAACATAAGTAAAAAAGTCATGAATAACTTATCCTTTTAAACAATTATACCAAAAACATAACATATGGGATCCCTAGGTAAATATCCTTGTGTGCATATTTGTACTTAGTCTCATGCTAGAGGTTTTCATTAGGGTTCACTAATCCTAATTCCCAAATTAACTAAACATTTCCTATGATACCAACAATAGCGACCCGGCCTTTTCATACATTGCTATTACATAATTTCAAAGATAAAAAACATAATAGTATTACACATGTAGGATCCAGAGGTTTATTGTCTTGGGAAAACTAGGACAACACATAACAAGTACAACATCAAGCATAAAAATTCATTTAATCTCTTCTTCTATAGCTTCTTAGTAGCACTTGTCCTCTCCTTAGTACATGTAGTCACCTCAGGATATACATCAAAATGGGTGAGCTAAAATCCCAGTAAGATGATAGATAAGAACAATATAGCATGGGGTGAGCATAATCATGACATAGGAAGAAGATCTAGAACATGAGAGGAGCATAAACAATAAACTTGAAATGTGGAAAAGTATAAAAATGAAACATCATGTCTTAGTGGTTAACTACCACACATACTTGTGAACAAAGCTAGAATCATGTTCACACATCATTTCACATTTACTCATGAGATTCATCACTTTACCCAATGCATTGGAGCGCTATATAATTTCGGGCGCACCCGTCACATTTAAACATTCATATTGCGCTATATAATTCTGGGCGCACCCGTCACATCATAACATTATCATTATCATGCTTTCCACATAGAACACATATCAAACATGTACATAAATAACCCATGGAAAGTAATGGGTTTCATCTCATAATAACACATTCATAAGCTTTGGGTTCCCAAAAGAAAGAGGGAACAACATACTTGATATAAGAACCATCAACCTTGAATGAGAGGTAAAAGGTGAGATCTTGAAAGAAGAGTTATTTTGGAAAACATTTTGATGGACATAAAAACCAGTTACAAACATGTATATCCCAAAAAGGTAAAGGAAAATATGAACAAAAGACTTTTGAGGAGTAACCATATCAAAAATGGAGTGAAAGAGGGAGAACCCGAAGGAAGAAAATTGGGTTCGAGATTTCCCCTTACCTTGTACTCGAGTGCCTCCTTCTCTTTAATGTCCTTTATAATGACATTATATTCATTAATTAGAAATTATAGAACCTTTTATACAATAATATGATTCATTATGGTTTCATTATTTCATATTATGTTCCTTTGGATGACTTATAGAGTTTAAAAACATTGATCGGGGGTGTTCGTTTTTATGGTTTTCTTGAGCGGTCCACTTGTATTCTTAAATTGATCTTTGGGTAGATCGTGGGTAAACATACAGAACTGATATTACATATAATTAATGATATTACAGAAGCTTGAATGATTTTATAATGAGTTATATTAGATCCATATGGACGGATCATTAGATAAGAATTAAATGAAGATTATTTGGGTTAATTTGTGCGGTTTTTGGATCACAACGAACTCATTTTAACTTTTCACTTAGTAATATGGACATATGTTATTTCAAGAACTTAAAATAGAACATAATAAATATAAAATATTCTGGTTCAACCATAAAAATGGTTTCATGACCAGATTTGAAGGTATAAATGGAAGAAGAGAACATGTCGTTTTTGAAGGTGATAAATTATCACCACATGAACAACGTTCTCTTTAATAAAATAAAAGGAAGAGGTAAAGGGTGTGGGGTGATATAGTATACCATTATAATAATAGGATTATAGTATATGTATAATAATGGATTTAAAAAACAATTTTGATGAGGATAGGTAAGGAGACATCAAGAAAGGAACTTGAACTTGAAAGGAAATTAAGGGAGAAGAGAGAGGGAAATTACCTTTAGAATCTTCCTCTTAAGAACCTCCTTAAGGGCCTATGCTTGGTCTTTTGATGAGACAAGGAGCTCTTGGACGTGGGTAAGGGGATAGGAGAGATGATTTGGCAGAGCTTAGACAATTCTTGAAGCTTTAGAGGTGTGGTTTGGCAAGAGGAGGGGGAGGGCTTATTTATACATGAGGAGGGAGGTGTTTTTGGCATAAAATATTAAATAAAATAATATATCATAAGTTAGACTTGTAATAGTAGTTTTTTGACATCATAAATCATATATTAATATAATAAAATTCGTTTTAGGCTTTAACTCTTCTTTATAATTCTAATTCATTACTTTATTAAAAGGAAAGTGAAAGAAAGAGAAAAAGACACTTTAAGAAATCACCTTTTGACTTTAGGCTTTGGAAGGTTCTTTTTAGGTTTGAGAATTGGATTTATTGTATTTCAAGGAACAATTTAGGATATTTAATATTTTTTGGCCGAAACTAAAGTTCTAGAATGTTTATGTCAAAATTACATCATTAATGATGAAATTTAGTGTACATCGATTATGTGAAAAACTGTATTTTTTACTATTCACCAGAAAATTGAAGTATTTCAGAATAAACCCAAAATTTTACCCTTCCATTTTTTGACGTGTAGAATCAAAAAATGATATCCATTTTTCAAAAATAATTTTCTAAATATTATTAATTTAACATTTAATTAAAATCATAATTTACTTAAAAAAACAGTTTTTAAAATTAAAACTGATTTTGCAGTTCTTTCAAAAATTACTTAGGGTCTTATAAAATTATCTAAAAATTATTAGACATTGATTAAATAATTTATGAATATATTTTAGGGAAATAAATTAATTAATAAATTATAATTAATTATTTATGACTTATAAAATACCAAAATCGTTTACTAATTTCAAATTATCACTTTCTATGATGTCTAAATTTTATTTTATTATTTATAGGTAATGTTAATCTTATTTACTATTCATAAGGGTCATATTACTATTAATAAGGGTAGGTTACTATTCATAAGGGTAGGTTACTATTCACCAAAAATTATTTTTGTTTCATTAGACTCCAAAAATTGTCTTGATCACAACCGTGTATGTCGGATTTTTAAAATTCCAAACATAGGGGTGAAAAAAATTATGTTTAAAGATCACTTATCACTTAGTATCTCATTATTTTGTGTTTTTATGACATAGATATAAGAAGTGAATTTTCCATTGAAAAACTTTGGGTCGTTACATTCTTCCCCCCTTAAGAAATTTCGCCCCCGAAATTTCACTTTACACAAATAGGTGAGGGTACTTTTCCTTCATTGCCTCTTCCGGTTCCCAAGTTGCTTCCTCAAACTTTTGGTTCCTCCATAACACTTTGACAAGGCGGGTTGTCTTGTTGCGTAGAACCTTATCACTTCGGTCCAGAATTTTTACCGGCGGCTCCTCATATGAGAGATCATCTTCCAACTGTACCACCAATGAGTTTAGTACATGTGAGGGGTATGGAATGTACTTCCTCAGTAGTGATACGTGAAACACATCATGAACTTGAGCCATATTCGGTGGAAGTGCCAGACGATAGGCCACGGCTCCCATACGATCAAGGATCTCAAAGGGGCCAATGTACCTTGGGCTTAGCTTCCCTTTCTTCTCGAATTGCATGACTCTCTTCCATGGAGATATTCAAAGGAAGACTTTATATCCAGCGTCGAACTCCAATTCCCTTAGACGATTGTCCGCATAGCCCTTTTGCCGACTTTGAGCAGCTTTGATGTGTTTCTGGATGACTTGAACCTTCTCCGTCATCTCTTGAACAAGATCGGGACCAAGTAGTTTTCGTTCTCCAACTTCATCCCAACAGGTTGGAGTTCTACACCACTTCCCATAAAGAGCTTCATACAGAGCCATCTGAATACTCGAGTGGAAGCTATTGTTGTATGAGAACTCAACCAATGGAAGGTGCTGATCCCATCCACCTTTGTATTCAAGATAGCAGGATCTTAGCATATCTTCAAGTGTCGAAATAGTCCTTTCAGACTGGACATCAGTTTGGGGGTGATAGGTCGTGCTGAAATTTAATTCAGTACTCAAAGCATGTTGAAGGCTCCTCCAGAATTTAGAAGTGAACCTTGGATCACGGTCAGAGACAATCGAGAGTGGAACACCGTGCAATCTCACTACTTCCTTCACATATATACTTGCAAGTTGTTCAAGTGAGAGGTCTTCCCGAATAGCGATAAAATGGGCAGTCTTGGTGAGTCGATCAACCACAACCCATATCACATTATTTCCTCTTAACACCTTCGGGAGACCCGTGACGAAGTCCATAGTAACATTTTCCCATTTCCACATGGGTATAGGCAATGGATGCATCATACCTTTGGACTTTTGCCACTCATCTTTAACTTTCTGACATACCAAGCACCTTGATATAAATTCCATAATCTCCTTCTTTATGTTATCCCACCAGAAGTGTTCTTGGAGATCACGATACATCTTGGTACTTCCAGGATGAATAGAGAAAGTTGAGCTATGTGTATTATCCAATAGTTTCTTCTTTATTCCGGGTGATGAAGGCACACAAAGCCGCATTCCAAACCGAATCACACCATCATCGTCGATATGGAACTCTTGTAGCTTTCCTTCCTTTACTGCATTCACCCTCTTTTGTATCTCCACATCATCCCTTTGTGCTTCCTTAATCTTCTATTGGATGGATGGTTGTGCCATCATTTGGGCAAGGTAGGATGTATCCCCTGCCCTTACAATTCCCAAATCCATCCTTTGCATATCCAAGAAGATAGGGTCTTTCTCAATCCTCAACATGGATAGAGTAGCAGGTTCTTTCCTGCTTAGAGCATCAGCTACCTTGTTCACGTTTCCAGGATGATAGTGAATAGATAAATCGTAATCCTTGATTAGCTATAACCATCTCCTTTGACACATGTTGAGATCCTTTTGTGTGAATATATACTTTAGGCTCTTGTGGTCGGTGTATATGTCACACTTCTCACCATAAAGGTAGTGCCACTATATTTTCAAGGCAAAAATCACGGCTACCAGCACTAGATCATGCGTTGGGTAGTTCTGCTCATGGATCTTCAACTGTCGTGAGGTGTAGGCTATCACATTGTCATTCTGCATGAGTACACAACCCAAGCCTTTCTTTGAAGCATCACTGTATATCATAAAACTTTCTCCACTTTTCGATAGTGTGAGTACAGGTGTAGTGATCAGCCTTCTCTTTAGCTCCTTGAAGCTTCCCTCACAGTATTCCGTCCATACATACTTTACCCCTTTCCTTGTTAACTTAGTTAGCGGGCTTGACAATCGTGAGAAGTTTCTCACAAAATGTCAGTAGTACCCAGCTAATCCAAGAAAACTATGGATTTCTGTGACACTAGAGGGCCTGGGCCATTCTTCAATCGCCTTTGTCTTTGAAGGGTCCACAGAAATTCCCTCGCTTGTGATCATATGTCCCAAGAACGTGACTTGATTCATCCAAAAGTCACACTTGCTGAACTTGGCGTACAACTTCTCCTTTCTCAATGTCGCCAACACAAGTCTTAGATGTTCTTCATGTTCCTCCTTACTCTTGGAGTAAATGAGAATATCATCAATAAAAACTACCACAAATTTGTCGAGGTAATGTCTAAAGACTCTATTCATCAAATCCATGAAGATTGCAGGGGCATTAGTAAGTCCGAAGGGCATCACCAAAAACTCATAGTGCCCATACCTTGTACGGAAGGCAGTCTTCTGAATATCTTCCTTCTTCACCTTTACTTGATGATATCCAGAACGAAGATCCACCTTTGAGAAGTATTGAGCTCCTCTTAACTGATCGAACAAGTCATCAATCCTTGGGAGAAGATACTTGTTCTTTATGGTGATCTTGTTGAGTTCCCGATAATCGATACACAGCCGCATGGTTCCACCCTTCTTCTTCACAAAGAGCACTGGCACACCCCAAGGTGATGCACTAGGGCGTATGAACCCTTTGTCCAGATGCTCTTACAGTTGCTTCTTTAACTCCACCAGTTCGATAGGAGCCATCCTATAGGGGCACATTGAGATAGGAGTAGCTCCGGGTATGAGTTCAATTGAGAACTCTACCTCACGATCTGGGGGAATTCCGGGTAACTCTTCGGGAAATACATCACCGTATTCCCTTACGGTGGGCATTTCCTCAAGGTTGGAACTTTCCTTCGACTCAAACATTTGGGCGAGGTATGCTTCTTCATAGGGAATCATCACCCACACCATTGAAGGATTTTTCAAAGGATATTCATGATCTTCCTTGAATTTGTAGAGGAGCATGGGATGGTTCGGAATATGAAAATATATTTCCTTTTCCCGACAGTTGATATGTGCTCTATATAACGAGATCCAATCCATTCCCATTATAGCGTCGAATTCCACCAAGGGAAGTATTACGAGATTTGCCGGAAAAATCTTCCCACATACGTCAATAGGAGAAGAATCAAACACTTGGGTTGCATTGATTGCACCACTTGGTGTTTTTATAGATATCTCTACTTCAAGGTTTCGGGGCTTCGATTCTATAGTTCTAGCAAACTTGCAAGATATAAAGGAATGTGTAGAACCAGAATCAAATAAGACTTTTGCCATTCTTGAGTGAATAGGAAGTGTACCTTGTATGACTTCATTATCATGTTCCAACTCCACAGTAGTGATGGCATAAGCCTTCCCTTGTTCCTTTGGCTTTGGTGGTTGTTGGTGCTGATTACCCTCGAGAGCTCGAGGTTTAGTGCACTGGTTTGAATAGTGCCCTAGCTCCTTACAGTTATAGCATTGAACCACGAGTGGTTCTCTCCTTTCATCGGCTACATTATCCTTCCTTTTCATGTCTCTTCGACACTCGTGATCTAGGTGTCCTTCTTTCTCATACTTGAAGCATTTCCCCGTCCCTTTGAGGCAGTTCCCATTGTGCAACTTCCCACATTTTTGGCATGTGGGTCGTTGTGTTTTCTTCCCATCTTTATCACTAGATCCACCGGCTTGAAACTCCATCTTTCTTTTCTTATCACCATAGCCATGGGACCATTCTCCAAACTCCATATCCACTTTGATAGCACACCGACCAACTTCTTCATAACTCCCAAAGTCTCGAATTGCAAGAGCCTTTTGAAGATGTGGTTTTAATCCACTAAAGAATCTATCAATTTTGCTATCATTGTTGATAACAAAACCTGAAGCATACCTTGTGAGCCTTGTGAAATTTTCTTCATAGGTTGTGATAGATTCTCCTTCTTTTTGCTTGAGATCTATGAATTCTTTCTCCATATTCGTGCGAAGAGTTTGTGGGAAGTACTTATTAAGAAACATTATCTTAAAGTCTTCACATTCCATCTCTTCAATTTCCTCCCTTGGCTTGGTGTTCTTAATAATAGCCCACCATTGATCAGCTTATCTATCTAGACGATAATCGACTAGAGTCACCTTCTCTATCTCGGAACAGTGAAGAACAGAAAAGATCTTCTCCATGGAGTTTACCCACTATTCTGCAACTAGTGGATCAGAAGATCCACAAAATGTCGGTGGTCGTTGCCGTATAAAACATTTGATAGCAAGCTGCTCCCTCTTTGGTGAAGGAGGAAGTTCCCCATTATTATGGTTATTATTCATAACCCAGGATAATTGGGTAAGCATCACCATGAAGTTTTGAACTCCACCTCCAAAATCATTGGGGATGTCGTTCGGGCAATCGTTTCATTGGCCCTCACAAGAGTTGTTGGCCTGATTTCTCCTGGTTCCCACCATTTTCTAAAATAGAAAAGGTTAGAACAAAACATAAGTAAACAAGTCATGAATAACTTATCCTTTTAAACAATTATACCAAAAACATAACATATGGGATCCCTAGGTAAATATCCTTGTGTGCATATTTGTACTTAGTCTCATGCTAGAGGTTTTAATTAGGGTTCACTAATCCTAATTCCCAAATTAACTAAACCTTTACTCTGATACCAACTATAGCGACCCGGACTTTTCATACATTACTATTACATCATTTCAAAGATAAACAACATAATAGTATTACACATGGAGGATCTAGAGATTTAGTGTCTTGGGAAAACTAGGACAACACATGACAAGTACAACATCAAGCATAAAAATTCATTTAATCTCTTCTTCTATAGCTTCTTAGTAGCGCTTGTCCTCTCCTTAGTACATGTAGCCACCTGAGGATATACATAAAAATGGGTGAGCTAAAAGCCCAATAAGAGGATAGATAAGAACAATATAGCATGGGGTGATCATAATCATGACATAGGAAGAAGATCTTGAACATGAGAGGAGCATAAACAATAAACTTGAAATGTGGAAAAGCATAAAAATGAAACATCATGTCTTAGTGGTTAACTACCACACATACATGTGAACAAATCTAGCATCATGTTAACGCATAATTTCACATTTACTCATGAGATTTATCACTTTACCCAATTCATTGGAGCGCTATATAATTTTGGGCGCACCCATCACATTTAAACATTCATATTGCGCTATATAATTCTCGGCGAACCCGTCACATCATAACATTATCATTATCATGCTTGCCACATAGAACACATATTAAACATGTACATAAATAACCCATAGAAAGGAATGAGTTTAATCTCATAATAACACATTCATAAGCTTTGGGTTCCCAAAAGAAAGAGGGAACAACATACTTGATATAAGAACCATCAACCTTGAATGAGAGGTAAAAGGTGAGATCTTGAAAGAAGAGTTTTTTTGGAAAACATTTTGATGGACATAAAAACCAGTTAAAAACATTTATATACCAGAAAAGTAAAGTAAAAGATTAACAAAAGACCTTTGAGGAGTAACCATATCAAAAATGGAGTGAAAGAGGGAGAACCCGAAGGAAGAAAATTGGGTTCGAGATTTCCCCTTACCTTGTACTCGATTGCCTCCTTCTGTTTAATGTCCTGTATAATGACATTATATTCATTAATTAGAAATTCCAGAACCTTTTATATATTAATAGGGTTCATTATGGTTTCATTATTTCATATTATGTTCCTTTGTATGACTTATAGAGTTTAAAAACATTGATCGGGGATGTTCGTTTTTATGGTTTTCTTGAGCGGTCCACTTGTATTCTTAAATTGATGTTTGGGTAGATCATGGGTAAACATCCAGAACTGATATTACATGTAATTAATTATATTACAGAATCTTGAATGATTTTATAATGAGTTATATTAGATCCATGTGGAAAAATCCTTAGATAAGAATTAAATGAAGATTATTTGGGTTAATTTGAGCGGTTTTTGGATCACAACGAACTCATTTTAACTTTTCACTTAGTAATATGGCCATATGTTATTTCAAGAACATAAAATAGAACATAATACATATAACATATTCTGGTTCAACCATAAAAATGGTTTCCTGACCATATTTGATGGTAGAAATGGAAGAAGAGAACATGTCGTTTTTGAAGGTGATAAATTATCACCACATGAACAACGTTCTCTTTAATAAAATAAAAGGAAGAGGGAAAGGGTGTGGGGTGATATAGTATACCATTAGAATCATAGAATTACAGTATATGTATAATAATGGAGTTAAAAAACAATTTTTATGAGGATAGGTAAGGAGAGATCAAGAAAGAAACTTGAACTTGAAAAGAAATTAAAGGAGAAGAGAGAGGGAAATTACCTTTAGAATCCTCCTCTTAAGAACCTCCTTAAGGGCCTATGATTGGTCTTTTGATGAGACAAGGAGCTCTTGGACGTGGGGAAGGGGCTAGGAGAGATGATTGGGCAGAGATTAGACAATTCTTGAAGCTTGAGAGGTGTGGTTTGGCAAGAGGAGGGGGAGGGCGTATTTATACAAGAGGAGGGAAGTGTTTTTGGCATAAAATATTAAATAAATAATATATCATAAGTTAGACTTGTAATAGTAGTTTTTTGACATCCTAAATCATATATTAATATAATAAAATTATTTTTAGGATTTAAATCTTCTTTATAATTCTAATTCATTACTTTATTAAAAGGAAAGTGAAAGAAAGAGAAAAAGACACTTTAAGAAATCACATTTTAACTTTAGGCTTTGGAAAGTTCTTTTTAGGTTTGAGAATTTGATTTATTTTATTTCAAGGAAAAATTTAAGAAATTTAATATGTTTTGGCCGAAACTAAAGTTCTAGAATGTTTATGTCATCATTACATCATTAATGATTAAATTTAGTGTACACCGATTATGTGAAAAACTGTATTTTTTACTATTCACCTGAAAATTGAAGTATTTCAGAATAAACCCAAAACATTACCCCTACCATTTTTCGACGTGTAGAATCCAAAAATAATGTCCATTTTTCAAAAATAATTTTCTAAATATTATTAATTTAATATTTAATTAAAATCATAATTTACTTAAAAAAAACATTTTTTAAAATTAAAACTGATTTTGCAGTTCTTTCAAAAATTACTTAGGGTCTTATAAAATTATCTAAAAACTATTAGACATTGATTCAATAATTTATGAATATATTTCAGGGAAATAAATTAATTAATAAATTATAATTAATTATTTATGACTTATAAAATACCAAAATCGTTTACTAAGGTCAAATTATCACTTTCTATGATGTCTAAATTTTATTTTATTATTCATAGGTAATGTTACTGTTATTTACTATTCATAAGGGTCATATTAATATTAATAGGGGTAGGTTACTATTCATAAGGGTAGGTTACTATTCACCAAAAATTATTTTTGCTTCATTAGACTCCAAAAACTGTCTTGAACACAACCGTGTATGTCGGATTTTTAAAATTCCAAACATAGGGGTGAAAAAAATTATGTTTAAAGATCACTTATCACTTAGTAGCTCATTATTTTGTGTTTTTATGACATAGATATAAGAAGGGAATTTTCCATTGAAAAACTTTGGGTCGTTACATTCTTCCCCCCTTAAGAAATTTCGCCCCCAAAATTTCACTTTATCCAAATAGGTGAGGGCACTTCTCCTTCATTGCCTCTTCCGGTTCCCAAGTTGCTTCCTCAAACTTTTGGTTCCTCCACAACACTTTGACAAGGCGGGTTGTCTTGTTGCGTAGAACCTTATCACTTCGGTCCAGAATTTTTATCGGCTGCTCCTCATATGAGAGATCATCTTCCAACTGTACCACCTCTGAGTTTAGTACATGTGAGGGGTCTGGAATGTACTTCCTCAGTAGTGATACGTGAAACACATCATGAACTTGAGCCATATTCAGTGGAAGTTCCAGACAATAGGCCACGGCTCCTATACGATCAAGGATCTCAAAGGTGCCAATGTACCTTGGGCTTAGCTTCCCTTTCTTCCTGAATCGTATGACTCTCTTCCATGGAGATATTCGAAGGAAGACGTTATCTCCAACGTCGAACTCCAATTCCCTTCGACGATTGTCAGCATAGCTCTTTTGCCGACTTTGAGAAGCTTTGATGTGTTTCTGGATGACTTGAACCTTCTCCGTCATCTCTTGAACAAGATCGAGACCAAGTAGTTTTCGTTCTCCAACTTCATCCCAACAGGTTGGAGTTCTACATCACTTCTCATAAAGAGCTTCATACGGAGCCATCTGAATACTCGAGTGGAAGCTATTGTTGTATGAGAACTCAACCAATGGAAGGTGTTGATCCCATCCACCTTTGTATTCAAGAGAGCAGGATCTTAGCATATCTTCAAGTGTCTGAATAGTCCTTTCAGACTGGACATCAGTTTGGGGGTGATAGGTCATGCTGAAATCTAATTCAGTACTCAAAGCATGTTGAAAGCTCCTCCAGAATTTAGAAGTGAACCTTGGATCACGGTCAGAGACAATCGAGAGTGGAACACCGTGTAATCTCACTACTTCCTTCACATATATCCTTGCAAGTTGTTCAAGTGAGAGTTCTTCCCGAATAGCGATAAAATGGGCAGTCTTGGTGAGTCGATCAACCACAACCCATATCGCATTATTTCCTCTTGACGTCTTCGGGAGACCCGTGACGAAGTCCATAGTAACATTTTCCCATTTCCACATGGGTATAGGCAATGGATGCATCATACCTTTGGACTTTTTCCACTCAGCTTTAACTTGCTGACATACCAAGCACCTTGATATATATTTCGCAATCTCATTCTTCATGTTATCCCACCAGAAGTGTTCTCAGAGATCACGATACATCTTGGTACTTCCAGGATGAATAGAGAAAGTTGAGCTATGTGCATTATCCAATAGTTCCTTCTTTATTCCGGGTGATGAAGGCATATAAAGCCGCGTTCCAAACCAAATCACACCATCATAATCGATATGGAACTCTTGTAGATTTCCTTCCTTTACTGCATTCACCCTCTTTTGTATCTCCACATCATCCCTTTGTGCTTCCTTAATCTTCTGTTGGATGGATGGTTATGCAATCATTTGGGCAAGGTAGGATGTATCCCCTGCCCATATGATTCCCAAATCCATCCTTTGCATATCCAAGAAGATAGGGTCTTTCTCAATCCTCAACATGGATAGAGTAGCAGGTTCTTTCCTGCTTAGAGCATCAGCTACCTTGTTCGCCTTTCCAGGATGATAGTGAATAGAGAAATCGTAATCCTTGATTAGCTCTAACCATCTCATTTGACGCATGTTGAGCTCCTTTTGTGTGAATATATACTTTAGAATATTGTGGTCGGTGTATATGTCACACTTCTCACCATAAAGGTAGTTCCGCCAGATTTTCAAGGAAAAAATCACGGCTACCAGCTCTAGATCATGCGTTGGGTAGTTCTGCTCATGGATCTTCAATTGTCGTGAGGCGTAGGCTATCACATTTTCATTCTGCATGAGTACACAACCCAAGACTTTCTTTGAAGCATCACTGTATATCACAAAACATTCTCCACTTTTTGGTAGTGTGAGTACAGGTGCAGTGATCAGCCTTCTCTCTAGCTCCTTGAAGCTTCCCTCACATTAT
Source organism: Viscum album (assembly GCA_963277665.1). NCBI lineage: Eukaryota > Viridiplantae > Streptophyta > Magnoliopsida > Santalales > Viscaceae > Viscum > Viscum album. The sequence goes on along the minus strand of OY728137.1, from coordinate 623,341,974 downwards.
TCCGTCCATACATACTTTACCCCTTTCCTTGTTAACTTAGTTAGCAGGCTTGACAATCATGAGAAGTTTCTCACAAAACGTCGGTAGTACCCAGCTAATCCAAGAAAACTACGGATTTCTGTGACACTAGAGGGCCTGGGCCATTCTTCAATCGCCTTTGTCTTTGAAGGGTCCACAGAAATTCCCTCTCTTGTGATCACATGTCCCAAGAATGTGACTTGATTCATCCAAAAGTCACACTTGCTGAACTTGGCGTACAACTTCTCCTTTATCAATGTCGCCAACACAAGTCTTAGATGTTCTTCATGTTCCTCCTTACTCTTGGAGTAAATGAGAATATCATCAATAAACACTACCACAAATTTGTCGAGGTAATGTCTAAAGACTCTATTCATCAAATCCATGAAGATTTCAAGGGAATTAGTAAGTCCGAAAGGCATCACCAAAAACTCATAGTGCCCATACCTTGTACGGAAGGCAGTCTTCTGAATATCTTCCTTCTTCACCTTTACTTGATGATATCCAGAACGAAGATCCACCTTTTAGAAGTATTGAGCTCCTCTTAACTGATCGAACAAGTCATCAATCCTTGGGAGAGGATACTTGTTCTTTAGGGTGATCTTGTTGAGTTCCTGATAATCGATACACAGCCGCATGGTTCCATCCTTCTTCTTCACAAAGAGCACTGGCGCACCCCAAGGTGATGCACTAGGGCGTATGAACCCTTTGTCCAGATGCTCTTGCAGCTGCTTCTTTAACTCCTCCAGTTCGATAGGAGCCATCCTATAGGGGCACTTTGAGATAAGAGTAGCTCCGGGTATGAGTTCAATTGAGAACTCTACCTCACGATCCAGGGGAATTCCGGGTAACTCTTCAGGAAATACATCGTCGTATTCCCTTACGATGGGCATTTCCTCAAGGTTGGAACTTTCCTTCAACTCAAACATCTGGGTGAGGTATGCTTCTTCACAGGGAATCATCAGCCACACCATTGAAGGATTTTTCAAAGGATATTCATGATCTTCCTTTCATTTGTATAGGAGCATGGGATGGTTCGGAATCTGAAAATAAATTTCCTTTTCCCGACAGTTGATATGTGCTCTATATAACGAGAGCCAATCCATTCCCATTATAGCGTCGAATTCCACCAAGGGAAGTATTACGAGATTTGCTGGAAGAATCTTCCCACATACGTCAACAGGAGAAGAATCAAACACTTGGGTTTCATTGATTGCACCACTTGGTGTTTTTATAGATATCTCTACTTCAAGGTTTCGGGGATTCGATTCTATAGTTCTAGAAAACTTGCAAGATATAAAGGAATGCGTAGAACCAGAATCAAATAAGACTTTTGCCATTCTTGAGTGAATAGGAAGTGTACCTTGTACGACTTTATTATCATGTTCCACCTGCGCAGTAGTGAATGCATAAGCCTTCCCTTGTTCCTTTGGCTTTGGTGGTTGTTGGCGCTGATTACCCTCGAGAGCTCGAGGTTTAGTGCACTGGTTTGAATAGTTCCCTAGCTCCTTACAGTTATAGCATTGAACCACGAGTGGTTCTCTCCTTTCATCGGCTACATTATCCTTCCTTTTCATGTCTCTTCGACACTCGTGAGCTAGGTTTCCTTCTTTCCCACACTTGAAGAATTTCCCCATCCCTTTGAGGCGGTTCCCCTTGTGCAACTTCCCACATTTTTGGCATGTGGGTCATTGTGTTTTCTTCCCATCTTTATCACTAGATCCACCGGCTTGAAACTCCATCTTTCTTTTCTTATCACCATAGCCATGGGACCATTCTCCAAACTCCATCTCCACTTTGAGATCACACCGAACAACTTCTTCATAACTCCCAAAGTCTCAAATTGCAAGAGCCTTTCGAAGATGTGGTTTTAATCCACTAAAGAATCTATCAATTTTTCTATCATTGTTGATAACAAAACCTGAAGCATACCTTGCGAGCCTTGTGTAATTTTCTTCATAGTTTGTGATAGATTCTCCTTATTTTTGCTTGAGCTCTATGAATTCTCTCTCCATCTTTGTGCGAAGAGTTCGTGGGAAGTACTTATTACGAAACATTATCTTAATGTCTTCCCATTCCATCTCTTCAATTTCCTCCCTTGGCTTGGTGTTCTTAATCAAAGCCCACCATTGATCAGCTTCTCCATCTAGACGATAAACGGCTAGAGTCATCTTCTCTGTCTCGGAACAGTGAAGAACAGAAAATATCTTCTCCATGGAGTTGACCCACTATTCCGCAACTAGTGGATCAGAAGATCCACAAAACGTCGGTGGTCGTTGCCACATAAAACATTCGATAGCTAGCTGCTCCCTCTTTGGTGAAGGAGGACGTTCCCCATTATTATGGTTATTATTCATAACCCGGGATAATTGGGTAAGCATCGCCATGAAGTTTTGAACTCCACCTACAACATCATAGGGGATTTCGTTCGGGCAATCGTTGCATTGGCCCTCACAAGAGTTGTTGGCCTGATTTCTCCTGGTTCCCACCATTTTCTAAAATAGAAAAGGTTAGAACAAAACATAAGTAAAAAAGTCATGAATAACTTATCCTTTTAAACAATTATACCAAAAACATAACATATGGGATCCCTAGGTAAATATCCTTGTGTGCATATTTGTACTTAGTCTCATGCTAGAGGTTTTCATTAGGGTTCACTAATCCTAATTCCCAAATTAACTAAACCTTTCCTCTGATACCAACTATAGAGACCCGGCCTTTTCATACATTACTATTACATCATTTCAAAGATAAACAACATAATAGTATTACACATGGAGGATCCAGAGGTTTAGTGTCTTGGGAAAACTAGGACAACACATAACAAGTACAACATCAAGCATAAAAATTCATTTAATCTATTCTTCTATAGCTTCTTAGTAGCACTTGTCCTCTCCTTAGTACATGTAGCCACCTGAGGATATACATCAAAAGGGGTGAGCTAAAAGCCCAGTAAGAGGATAGATAAGAACAATATAGAATGGGGTGAGCATAATCATGACATAGGAAGAAGATCTTAAACATGAGAGGAGCATAAACAATAAACTTGAAATGTGGCAAAGCATAAAAATGAAACATCATGTCTTAGTGGTTAACTACCACACATACTTGGGAACAAATATAGAATCATGTTCATGCATAATTTCACATTTACTCATGAGATTCATCACTTTACCCAATGTATTGGAGCGCTTTATAATTTCGGGTGCACCCGTCACATTTAAACATTCATATTGCGCTATATAATTCTAGGCGCACCAGTCACATCATAACATTATCATTATCATACTTGCCACATAGAACACATATAAAACATGTACATAAATAACCCATGGAAAGGAATGAGTTTCATCTCATAATAACACATTCATAAGCTTTGGGTTCCCAAAATAAAGAGGGAACAATATACTTGATATAAGAACCATCAACCTTGAATGAGAGGTAAAAGGTGAGATCTTGAAAGAAGAGTTCTTTTGGAAAACATTTTGATGGAAATAAAAAACAGTTATGAACATGTATATCCCATAAAAGTAAAGGAAAAGATGAAAAAATGACCTTTGAGGAGTAACCATATCAAAAATGGAGTGAAAGAGGGAGAACCCGAAGGAAGAAAATTGGGTTCGAGATTTCCCCTTACCTTGTACTAGAGTGCCTCCTTCTCTTTAATGTCCTGTATAATGACATTATATTCATTAATTAGAAATTCCAGAACCTTTTATACATTAATAGGGTTCATTCTGGTTTCATTATTTCATATTATGTTCCTTTGGATGACTTATAGAGTTTAAAAACATTGATCGGGGATGTTCGTTTTTATGGTTTTCTTGAGCGGTCCACATGTATTCTTAAATTGATGTTTGGGTAGATCATGGGTAAACATCCAGAACTGATATTACATGTAATTAATGATATTACAGAATCTTTAATGATTTTATAATGAGTTATATTATATCCATGAGGACGAATCATTAGATAAGAAATAAATGAAGATTATTTGGGTTAATTTGAGCGGTTTTTGGATCACAACGAACTCATTTTAACTTTTCACTTAGTAATATGGTCATATGTTATTTCAAGAACTTAAAATAGATCATAATACATGTAACATATTCTGTTTCAACCATAAAAATGGTTTCATGACCAGATTTGAAGGTAGAAATGGAAGAAGAGAACATGTCTTTTTTGAAGGTGATAAATTATCACCATATGAACAACGTTCTCTTTAATAAAATAAAAGGAAGAGGGAAAGGGTGTGGGGTGATATAGTATACCATTAGAATCATAGTATTACATTATATTTATAATAATGTATTTACAAAACAATTTTGATGAGTATAGGTAAGGAGATATCTAGAAAGGAACTTGAACTTGAAAGGAAATTAAAGGAGAAGAGAGAGGGAAATTACCTTTAGAATCCTCCTCTTAAGAACCTCCTTAAGGGCCTATGCTTGGATTAGAATCATAGGATTACAGTATATGTATAATAATGGAGTTACAAAACAATTTTGATGAGGATAGGTAAGGAGATATCAAGAAAAGAACTTGAACTTAAAAGGAAATTAAAAGAGAAAAGAGAGGGAAATTACCTTTAGAATCCTCCTCTTAAGAACCTCCTTAAGGGCCTATGCTTGGTCTTTTGATGCGACAAGGAGCTCTTGGACGTGGGGAAGGGGCTAGAATAGATGATTGGGCAGAGCTTAGACAATTCTTGAAGCTTGAGAGGTGTGGTTTGGCAAGAGGAGGGGGAGGGCTTATTTATACATGAGGAGGGAGGTGTTTTTGGCATAAAATATTAAATAAAATAATATATCATAAGTTAGACTTGTAATAGTAGTTTTTTGACATCCTAAATCATATATTAATATAATAAAATTATTTTTAGTCTTTAACTCTTATTTATAATTCGAATTCATTATTTTATTAAAAGGAAAGAGAAAGAAAGAGAAAAAGACACTTTAAGAAATCACCTTTTGACTTTAGGCTTTGGAAAGTTCTTTTTAGGTTTGAGAATTGGATTTATTGTATTTGAAGGAACAATTTAGGAACTTTAATATGTTTTGGCTGAAACTAAAGTTCTAGAATGTTTATTTCATCATTACATCATTAATGATGAAATTTAGTGTACACCGATTATGTGAAAAACTGTATTTTTTACTATTCACCCAAAAATTGAAGTATTTCAGAATAAACCCAAAAATTTACCCCTACCATTTTTTGAAGTGTAGAATCCAAAAATAATTTCCATTTTTCAAAAATAATTTTCTAAATATTATTAATTTAATATTTAATTAAAATCATAATTTACTTAAAAAAACAGTTTTTAAAATTAAAACTGATTTTGCAGTTCTTTCAAAAATTACTTAGGGTCTTATAAAATTATCTAAAAAATATTAGAAATTGATTCAATAATTTATGAATATATTTCAGGGAAATAAATTAATTAATAAATTATAATTAATTATTTATGACTTATAAAATACCAAATTCGTTTACTAAGGTCAAAATATCACTTTCTATGATGTCTAAATTTTATTTTATTATTAATAGGTAATGTTACTCTTATTTAATATTCATAAGGGTCATATTACTATTAATAAGGGTAGGTTACTATTCATAAGGGTAGGTTACTATTCACCAAAAATTATTTTTGTTTCATTAGACTCCAAAAACTGTCTTGAACACAACCGTGTATGTCGGATTTTTAAAATTCCAAACATAGGGGTGAAAAAAAAAATTTGTTTAAAGATCACTTATCACTTAGTAGCTCATTATTTTGTGTTTTTATGACATATATATAAGAAGGGAATTTTCCATTGAAAAACTTTGGGTCGTTACACTAATCACTACCCTAAAACTGGTGTACAACCAGAGGACATCTCGGTGGCATGACACTACAAGGTCATGTGTACACATTAAATCAGGATTATCAAGGATTGAAACATAGAAGCATATGAAGAGAATAGCATAAAGAAAGCATTCAAGTTTTTTTTTTCAAAACATGGATACACTGTATGTATGACCACTACACGACATGTTCTTTTAAGCCTTCACATGGGCGTGTACTTTTTCCAACACAGGTCTTGTAACACCCCATGCACATGGTGTGTTGTCCTAACACACGGTGTGTGCTGGAATCATCTTCTCCTGCCCGAGTTCCCTTACATGGCAAAGCCACATGGTTCTCCTAGAAAAATACTACACGACATGTTAGTTCCAAACATGGTGTGTACTAGACAAACTTCACTAGCCCGTTTTGTTAGTCACACAACCAGTTACACGGCTAACTCTACAAGGCGTGTTTTATACAGACACGACGTGTACTTAAAGGATTTCATTGACCCATGTTGTTTTTTATGTGGTTGGATTCAAGGGTTACACAACACAACTTGTTCAAGATTGATGAGATGTGTAGAACCTAAGTTTTATCCATCTATTTCATTAGTCACACGGGCACACACATGGTCAACACAACACGACGTGTATAACCAGTACATGGCATGTTCCCCCAACGATTTCCCAACCCTCTGTCTCTGCCCAAACAACTAGTGACATAGTTAGAGACTACATGGCATGTACATACAATACATGGAGTGTACCCAAGAAAAATAGTTCCTTCCTGAAAATAAGGACACATGGCGTGTATTCATCCTTACACGCCATGTATTCTAGGTTTTTTCTGGATAGTACCCTTAGAAACTACTTCAGAACCCAAAAAAACATTGAAACGAAAATTAAAGTGCCAAATTCCGATCCGTGAGGGCCCACACTCCTCGCGAATGAAATCTTGGAATCTTATACATGTCATATACAAAGAATAACAAGGCAATGATTCACCAAATTTCAATCCATGAGGGCCTATAACACCTCAAGAACCAAAGTTTGGTGTTCATTCAAACAAAACCTAAACCAATTCAATACCCTATCAAATAGTAGGTATTATATCAATCCATTTATCACAACATCATGAATTTCTAGCACAAAATCTATCACAACAACCTTAAATTCATAATGCACCCTAGATGGCATGGAAAGAATGCATGACATGTGATTTCTAGCAAGTACCTATATTATGCATGGGATGTTAAACCCTCATCTCATCGGATTGAAACAAAAATAGAACCTCAATAACATCAACAGTAACATCACAATACATTTGAATCAACCAATGGTGAAATTAAGTCAACTGTAATAATTGAAAAAATAGAACAATTGCAATATACGAGGTAAATTGGCTTTTACCTATTCATGGGTTAGCTACTCCAGGGCACAACTTATTACCTAGTACATATTCTTTCTTATCCCTGGCTATAGGCTTCAAATATAAGTTATAAAGAAAATAATTCCCCTGATTCAACTTTGCAACGTCCCAGTTTCGGGTGCCACCCAGAGGTTCCCCATACCCGGTTGGTCACATAGCATCATGCGCATTTCCCTGAACGCCAGAGGTTGCCAACTAGAAGTGAGGTCCTTGGGTGTAATGGTGGGAAAACTATTCCCTCATTGGTAGAGTAACACATTAGAAGTAAAATATATAACAATAACAGAAGTAGTAATAATAATATAAAAAAGTAAACATGAGGAGACTGGAAGCAATAAACTGGATTACATATATATATGATGCATGATACATATTTCTAGGAAAGCATTCAAAAAAGTCACAATGTTGGAATATAGTAATAAACCAAAATACAAAAGGAAATAGATAAAATCCAGTAGCATCGCAAGCCTCATCTTGGTCTCATGCTCTCCAGCTCCACAACAATCACGTACCTTATGTAGAAGGACGCTTTCCCTTATCTACACCTGCAGCATTATAATCTATTTGGGCCCAAAATCAGGACCCAAACTGGGTGTGAGAATAATCGCAGTAGGCAACCACCCAAAGATTTGTGCCTAACAGTCAATGAATTTATATGGAAGGCAATAATTAAAAGGAAGTAGTAAACAAGGATGTAATAAAAAGTAAACAATTCTACAGTTTCAAATGCATTCAATTTCATATATCAAGTAAGAAGATAACAACAAACAGGTAACCCTATGGGATGTACTCACATCCTAACCCCTACGGTTCAACTAAACAACACATACAACCCTCTAGGAAGTACTCACAATGTAACCCCTCTGGTTTAGCTTTAGCAAAGACTCTCTGAGGAACCAGTCACTGTCAATTCCCGATGTGGTATTGTATCGGTAACTAATAGGAACTCTAAGGAAGCACTCAACATCCAATTCCCCTTGTGGCATGTATCAAGGAAACTACAAACACATTGAGGGAGCCCAAAGTCTACCCCCCTATGGTCTCCCAATGTAAAGTAAACAAATACTCTGGAGAAGACCTCAACGTCCATTATCCTTATGGTCTATTACACCAGGTTCTCAGGGAACTGTATAAGTCAATCATGCACAACAATATACGAATGTCGAAGTAAACCACAAGAACTACATGGCTAAATATTCCACAGAATATCAAAACATTTCAGATAAAATCACTCCAACCTACAACACTAGGCATGGAAAGCAAAGCAGCAACCTAATAGGCAAAGCTAGACCAAATACACAATAACAAGAAAACATGGGAAAAACATCCATAGATTGGAAAAGATAACCTTATTCAAAAGTAATTAACCTCTATCCAAACTAACAAGTCATAGAAGGAAATAAAATGCTTAAAAACCTAAACACACAATACCCCGAATAAGCATATTGGGCACTTTTGCACATAAAACTCAAAGAGTAACAACAGAAAGGCACAAAACACCTACCTAGGCATTCTATTGATGATATACATGAACCACAAGCCTTGAATCACCCTAAATGTTGTAGATCTACAAAAACGTCCAAAACATTCAACCAATGACATCTCACGAGAGAGGGGAAATCAAGAGATAAGGTTCGAGAAGAAGTAATAACTCACCGATTCAATTCCAATGCAACTGATGGAGTTTGGATGAGATAACGGATAGTGAGTCAGAGGGATCAGTGAAGATCTGCATTGTATGGTTGCTCCTGGACGAGACGGGTGAAGAAGAAGATGGTTCTTTCCATCGGACATGACCCCTGTCCATTTAATAAAATAAAAAGAAAGTACACAGTGTGTAATTTCCCATACCAGGCCCCGCTATAGGTAGCCTCCTGGTCACCCCACCTTTCTATGTACTCAGTTGTTACATGGATAGTACACAATCACTCACATCGACTGATTACACGACATGTACTTATAAGTACACGACATGTACTCTAAATATTTTCAAAAACTCCCCTTTTTCTAAAAAAACAAAGCATACCTAAAAATAAGATCCAGGTTCTTATAAGGTTTTCCTTCCATATATAAGGAACACAACTATGGAGGACCATTTGAATATGGTGAGTAATATTTTTGAATTTACCTTGAGGCTGTTGAGTTTTGAAATGTGTAGGTGCCTCAAAGGAAGAATGTTGATGGAATGGTTTTCTATATACATGACCCCTGTGAGCATCATTATTCAGGGATATAATTAAATGTTTATGTTTTCATGATCTCTTTTTTCCATGGTGGTAAGGTAATCTATTTCTGGTAATGACGATTTTTTGGTAGTTGTAGCCAAGATATTTTAAAATTAGTTGATCCGTAGTGGTTCAATTGTTCAATTGTTTGGTATATGGTTACCATTTGTTTGTAACTGTTCTGAGAAGCTCATTTTTATGCATCAAGAGCATCTCATGATATTTATAAAATCATTTGAATCCTATTTGGGTATTCTTTTTTTAGTGACGACCATGTCCCTTATCTTGATATCATCCAGGATACACAAAGAGATAATTGTTTATACACCAAGCTATAAAATTTAAAGGCCCTTTTATACGATAGATAAACTCTATGGTAGTCACCCTACTAAAGGAGGGTTGTTTTTAGAGTCATCATTTTCTTGAGTGATACTGGGGTTCCCAAGTTGGAATGCATTGGGCAATCTTGTTGACACCAGTCTGTGTTTTTGACTTGATCACCAGGAGAATGCCTTTTTGGTTTTAGTCATTTACCTTCATTCTTGGATGTTTTGATTGGGAAAAAATTTCTCACATGTAAGATTCATAGTATATACTACATTGGATGAGCTCCTAGGACTCCAATTGATGATTCCAAGTCTACCCCATATTTCATTCAGGCTTAGATGAGATATTGGAGGGTGGATATCCAAGTGCGCTAGATCGGGTATACAACCATGTTTGTGTGGAGGCATGACAGCTTATGTTGGAAATTTTGGAAAGAGACATCATTAGAATTTAGTTTCAAGATTCAGTGAGAATTATTATAGAAAATTTCAACTTTACTTTATTTAAAAGCATCATGTTTAGCTTTTTAAATGCACAGTTCATCTAATCTAATTAATTTGGGGGAAGTCGACCAGAGGAGGTTTTACTTGATATCTCTCTCGCACACACTCTCTTTCTCTTTTCAAATGTGGTTAGTAAATAAATGCTTTTGGAACATTGTAAGGTTAGGACTAGTGATAGAGAAATTTCAGAATTCCCTCTCAAGGAAAACTTGTATGACCAATTTCATCTTGGTCAATCAAAATTGGACTATTCTAATCAAATGAGGATTGTGTTACTTCCTTATATTTCATTGGGTTCCCAAGTAAAAAAATAACCATTTCAAGAGTGTCGTTAGGATTATTAGGGTGTGATTTGATATACAATTACAACAGTGGGAGTACCATGACTCAAGATAATTTCTTCTATGGAAGAACCTATGGTGGGGAATTCCATAGGATCGATTGTTAATAAGATTAAATTGTGATCATGTATCTAGTTATATGGGCTTGAGTATGAACCATATCAATGTTTCAGTTTGGAATACAAGTACTATCTCTAGTTTTAATGTCTTATTCACCATATTCCTAATGTGGTTCTTAATGTTTTATTGGGAATTTATAAATTCAATGACACTATTTAAATGAAACTTAAAAACCAGAATAGGTCTAGTTTTGTTTTCATTGTTTCCAGAAGGATTCTTAAAGAAGATAAGTTTTAATGTGGTGAGGCTGTAGCATCCCATATTTTGGAGGAGGTGAAATTTATAAGTGTAATATTAATTTTATAGTTTGGTGGGTGATTTGTTCTTTGAACCAAAAATCAAATTTTAAAAATGAGATTTGGAATGTTTAAATGTGTTACTTTTAGACTTGGTTTGTGCCCCTGATAGTTGTATCAGGTGTTCCATCATGTTTTGGGAGCGTTAGACCACAAAATGATATATCCAAAGAAGGATTTTTATGGCACATGGTTTTTTGGAAACATTACATCCCTCCATGAGAAGTAGTACCTCTAATATAGTGTTGTTGGAGGTCTCTCATGGTTTGTTCTAAACATGTTTTAGGATTCAGATGGTCAAGTATTTCCTACTGGTGTCTTGTCATAAGGGAAATTTTTGTTTTGTGAATGCTTTACCAGACTGTGTGCATGAACCATGCTAGCCTTCTTCTTATGTAGCGACTCAAGCATGGTTGGTGAATGGTTTGGACAACTCTATATCCAAACAATTAACCTCATTTAAAGTGGTATATTTACTCGTTTCCCCTCCATCCATTGTTTCTTTTTCTCCATCATCCTCTCCACTTACCCAGACATAGCAACCCACCATGGGAAATACTCTTCTCTTCTCCTAGGTATAGAGATATCCCCTCCATATGATATCTTATTTGATCATTGTCAGGTGAATTTTATTTCCCTATATGAGTCTATGAATCCCCTTCCTTCTATTCTTAGTTTCCCTCTCCATCTAAAATTATTTCATGGTGTGATCTTATTCACCCTATTTTTATAGTGTTCATTTATTTCAACGATTTCTCTCAAACCAAACTGAATCAAGCCTCAATATTGGATGGGTGGGTCATCCTAATAATAAGGAAGTTGTTCTATATGTTTTTTCTTTAAATTCATGCCCTCCATAAATTTTGTTTTTGTTCCATGCACAGATATTTTTGGGCGATTCCTCTTAAATGTGAAATTAATTGTATGGATCCTAACACTTTAATTCCAGTAGCCCTTGTGTATTAAATTTGAATTTTTAATGGTCTTGGACCTTAAGTTATAACAACCATTAATGATGAGTCTCTTTAATTCCATTATTTATTTATTTATCTTCTAATAAAACCCCTCCTTGAGGTTTTCTGTCTTATGAAATATAATTGGGTTAATTAAATTGAATAAATGACAATGTGTATGGGTGTTTTTCACCACTATATCCTCACCTAGTGATAGAACTTCTACCTACAGGGTTTGAACATAATATTATTAAATGAACATGATGATTATTCCTGGCATGCTCATCTACATGGCATATATAATACAATTTAGTGTATGGTGATATCTGCATGAGTATTCCACCTAGACTTAATATATTTTTAAATTTTTAGTATTCCATAAAAATGGGAAGTGACTTTTAATGATTTAATTGATTGGATAAGGGCATGGCCCTATTTTAGTGTCCTAGTAAGGGGTTAGGGAATGCTTAAGTACATATCCCTTCTTATTCTTTACATGAAGTGGTAAATGGGACTAGAACTATTAATGTATGTAACATGTGACGTGTCATGTTTACAAAGATGTACTTATTCCATTGTAATTAAAATGAGTATATGAATCATGATAACCTTGAGTGATACTCGGGTTACTCATTTTAGAATTCCTTGGATGGGTTCATATTCAATGAATGTTGTATTATACCTTGATTGATATTTGGGTTTCCTTTCACTGAACACCAAGGATGGGCTCCTAAGCTACCTAATTTGTATATAAATCAAAAGAGACACTCGATAAGCCTTGTACGGGCTCACCATGAATTTTTCCAACCTCCACATCAGTGATTCTGGTTCCCCAGAGGAAACACCTTAGACAGGTTCAGTGAAAATATAGTTATATCAGTCCATGAGTGATACTCAATCCCATATGTGTGATACTAGGGATGGACTCAGAGGGTTTTTCTTTACACCATGCTGGGAGTGAGATATAGGATTCCATTTATGGATCTTCTTTGATATACTCATGTGGAATTTGATATTTACAGTTCCCCTAGAGTAATTCTTGTGATTCCTTTTCTGATCACCATGGATGAGATCAATGTGCCTCTTATCAAATTATCATGATTAATTTTATATTAAATACTCATAATGAAGAGTTTTGTCCAGGGACATGTCCACCAATCCAAATCACATTCCTGGGTTCATTCCATCTTTGGATTTTGTTTTAAGATATGTAATTATATTAACACCCATATCCCATATTTAAAAGTTGACACTATTTTAAAGGCATTCCAACATGATTCAAAGCAGTTATGGTCGGTCAAGTTCCCCTAAGGAACCTAAGATGACTTTTTTACTTTTTTATTTATTGATTTACTTGTCATAAATACACAATCATACAGTTTATACACATGGAATAGATTTATCTTTATAAAAATAAATCGTTGGCTTGTTGAGTATATCTAACATCCTAATCAATCCTCTATTATGTTGGGGTACCCAGCTAGGCCTATGTTCATAGGTATATGGATTATTGATTGTATTGTGCATTATACTTGGGATATTTTGAGAATATGAAAAATCCAATACTCATTATTCTCATAGAGATCAACCTCATGATTTTTTTCTATTTATTTTTTCTTCCTCTAGCTTTACTTTCTATTCATATATATTTTTAGCCTCATTTAGTTAGGCATGGTTGGTTATTTATATTTTGAGTTTGACATGTTATTCTATTATTTCTATCATATTAAAATACTTGGTAATTTATTTATATATCATCCGTTGTTGGTTCATTTATTATTAGTCTCTTATATAATTATTCTACTCTTATCATGAGGGTATAGTCTCCCCATCATACGATCATTAAAATCTTTCTCTTACTCAGAAGCCTCTAGAATATGTGGAGGTGTGATTAATGCCATGGGGTGACCATTCTAGGTACTACTTTTTTAGTCAGTTAGTTTGGGATGTTACAGTGTGGAAAATAAAAAAGTAAAATCCATAAAGGTACTCAAACCATCAGCGCATCACCAAATTCAAATATTTTTAAGAGAAAATGTAGGATAAACTCT